>CAWUFW010004071.1:0-1200000 GCA_963921515.1 Calotriton arnoldi
CAACAAATGTCAGCCCCAATCATTAACGTACCACCAAACTTGAGAAGTAGCGCTCAAGGATTGTTTATTTATATAAAACCATGTATTTCAAAAAATTTCTTAAAAATTCAAAGCACATGAAAAGAAAACATAAAATCCATATATAGCATGCAGTATGCAGTCAAATACAATATACACTAATATTAAAATCCGACGAAAAATGTTCACAATCATAAACCAAACAAAAACAAATATGAACAGGGGACCCTTTTTGCACAGTTCTAGGCGAGCTATTGCTTTAGCTGATCCAACACTATACATCAAGTTTGTATACTGGTAGGTGTTTCAATTTATTCCTTCCCAGGATTCCTTGTGATTGGATTCAGGATTGATCGGCGTTGACGTGTTTCGGTGGTATATCACTCTATTTAAAAACCACCTTCATCAGGATACAGAGGTAAGGGATTTTTTCCTCCTTGGAGTGCTAACAGAGTTAGTGGTCTATATAGGGAAGGAAAACATGTGAAGAGGGATTTTAGTTTCTACGCTTCTTAGCCACTATCCCTCCCCTCCCAACTTCAAATACATTAACCATATCTAAAATCGGTTCTTGACCACGTTCTTACTTTTAAACAGAATCCATTTACACTTTATCTCAATTTTTAGTGGTTAGGTAAAACCCAGGATTTTTAAATCAATGGCATCCCCCCTGCATTCACGCAAAACATGCATCCAAGTTCATACATATTTCAAAAGGTTGGCACTCACCACTCCTGGTGTAGTGTATCCAAATTAAAAAATAATAATAATTCTTTGTGGCGTCTGTTTCCTCAGTACTGCCACTTTCAAGCCGCCTTAATCGCTGTAATGTTATTTCTATAATGAAAAAGAGAAGGGTTGCCCTCCGAGGCACCCTCATCTACAGACCCCCGGGACCACGCACACTATTCAGCGAAGACATCGCAGACTTCATCCAGCCCGCACGCCATGCCCTCCGCCGACTACATCCCTCCTAGGGGACCTCAACTTCCACCTGGAGAACAACAACGACAGAAACACCACCGCCCTGCTGGACAGCCTCGCCAACCTCGGACTCAAGCAACTGGTGAACACGCCACCCACTACGCCCGGCCACACGCTTGGCCCCGTCTTCTCTTCCAGCAAGCACATCTCCTTCAGCCACGCCACCGGACTCCACTGGACCGACCACAGCTGCGTCCACTTCAGCTTCAGAAAGACTGCGACCCACCACCACCCGCAACAGGCTCCCCGCCGGAGCTGGAGGCAAGATCACCGCCGAGCAGCTCACCGCCTCCCTCAGCCAGAACACACCCACCAACACAACGGACCCAAGCGAAGCAGCCAGCAACCTCGCCAAGTGGCTGACCGCCTGCGCCGACGACCTCGCACCACTAAAGAACCCTTCCAGCAGACCCGGAAGCAAGAAAGCCCCTGGTTCACCAACGAACTCAAGGAATCCAAGAAGAACTGCCGCACTCTCGAGAAAGCCTGGCGACTCGACCAGGCCACAGACAACAAGGACCGCCCTCAAGCACGCCACCCGCAAACACCACCAGCTGATCCGTGCCACCAAGAAGTCGGCACTCAAAGAACGACTGGACAACAACGCCCACGACAGCAAGGAACTTTTCAGCATCGTCAAAGGAGTTCTCCAACCCCAGCGCCGGAAACTACGACATCACCCCCTCGCAAGACCTCTGCAACTCACTCGCCGCGTTCTTCCACCGCAAGATCACCGACATACATAACAGCTTCAACGCACAGACCACGCACCCTACCGCCGAGACCAACGCCCGCCACCACCACCCTCTGCAATCTGGACCCCGATCAGCACCGAAGACACCACCCGCACGATGAACTCCATCCACTCCGGATCACCAACCGACCCCTGCCCACACCACGTCTTCAACAAAGCCGACGCCACCATCGCACCCCATCTCCGGGACATCATCAACTCCTCCTTCCACACCGCCACCTTCCCGGAGAGCTGGAAGCACGCCGAGCTTACCGCCCTCCTGAAGAAACCAACGGCGGACCCCACCGACCTCAAGAACTACCGTCCCATCTCGCTCCTTCCGTTTCCGGCCAAAGTCATCGAAGACCGTCAACAGACAGCTTGCCGCCTTCCTCGAG
Organism: Calotriton arnoldi; assembly: GCA_963921515.1. Lineage (NCBI taxonomy): Eukaryota > Metazoa > Chordata > Amphibia > Caudata > Salamandridae > Calotriton > Calotriton arnoldi. Next base: position 2,134 of record CAWUFW010004071.1, read on the forward strand.
ACGAATGGATCCCTCGACCCCTCGCAGTCCGGGTTTCGGGCCAACCACAGCACCGAGACCGCCCTTATCGCAGCCACCGACGACATCAGAACCCTAACCGACAACGGGAAACAGCAGCCCTCATCCTCTTGGACCTCTCCGCGGCGTTCGACACCGTCTGCCACCGCACCCTAGTGAAGCGCCTCAGCAACATCGGAATCCGAGAGAAAGCACTGGAATGGATCATCTCGTTCCTCGCCGGAAGAACCCAGAGAGTCCGCCTCCCCGTTCAGATCCGAGGCCACCGAAGTCATCTGCGGCGTTCCACAAGGATCTTCACTCAGTCCAACCCTCTTCAACGTCTACATGAGCCCCCTCGCAGCCATCGCACGCCAACACAACCTCAACATCATCTCCTACGCCGACGACACCCAGCTGATCCTCTCCCTCACCAGCGGCCCCACCACCGCCAGAGCCAACCTACACGACGGGATGAGAGACGCCGCCGACTGGATGAGGAACAGCCACCTTAAACTGAACTCAGACAAGACGGAAGTCCTCATCCTGGGCTCATCACCCTCCGCCTGGGACGACTCTTGGTGGCCCCCGGCCCTGGGCACCGCGCCCAAGCCAACGGACCACGCACGCAACCTGGGCTTCATCCTGGACTCCTCCCTGTCGATGACCAGACAAGTCAACGCCGTCTCATCTTCGTGCTTCAACACCCTGCGCATGCTCCGCAAGATCTTCAGATGGATCCCCACTGAAACCAGGAAGACCGTCACCCAGGCACTCGTCACCAGCCGACTGGACTATGGGAACACCCTCTACGCCGGAACCACAGCCAAACTTCAAAAAGACTCCAGCGCATCCAGAACGCCTCCGCACGACTCATCCTGGACATCCCCCGACACAGCCACATCACCGGACACCTGAAAGACCTGCACTGGCTCCCCGTCAGCAAGAGAATCACGTTCAGACTCCTCACCCACGCACACAAGGCCCTCCACGACCTGGGCCCCAAGTACCTCAACGACCGCATGACCTTCTACACGCCCACCCGCCAGCTACGATCAACCAGCCACGCCCTCGCCACCGTACCACGCATCCGCAGAGCCACCGCCGGAGAGAAGATCCTTCTCCTACCTGGCAGCCAAGACCTGGAACTCCCTCCCACTCACCTTCGGCGAACCCAGGACCATCTCTCCTTCAGGAAGCAGCTCAAGACCTGGCTGTTCGAGCAGTAACTTACCCCCTCCCCCAGCGCCTTGAGACCCTCCCGGGTGAGTAGCGCGCTCTATAAATGCCGTGATTGATTGATTGATTGATTGAATACAATATATATTCGTTTTTTTAAAACTATGCTCCTTTTAATGGGGAGAACTAAATAGGTCTTACCTCCCAAAGTAAAACACTTCTATGTGTTGGTGGACATGTCGTCCTATCTTTATACAGGGAAGCTAGTTCTCCTGATTCTACCTGCCACGGAATAGTGGGCAATATATAATTTGCGGTTCCACGCCCGAAGGTCAAATGGCAAATAGTGGGAGGGAGTTTTCTAGGAGGAAACAAACATAACATGTTTTTAGAAAAGATGGACTTCTAGGTCAAATGGAGAAAGTGCTTACTTTTCTAACTGGAATATTGTATCCCCAACTTTTATGGGCTACTCCTGGCCCCTATTTATTCCAGATTGTTCTCAGATAAAAAAATATATGCCAGTCATTTCTTGCGTTTTTAATCCCCAAAAAACAAGTAGGGAAAGTATAAAGATTTTTGGCTAGCGTACCGCTATTGTTTAAAAAGCGGTACTGCCCCAAGTGGGTGAAAGATTTCCCCACATGTCACTCTCTCCGTTTAGCAATGAAAGTATCCCCCTCTACTTTTAGCCCACGGGGGATACTAATTGCTGCTAACTAATTCTACAGTATCGCCCCATTATCTTAAGCAACCGTTACAAAGCACGGTCCACCTCTAATCTCACTCACCTTTACTCCGGCGCATCCGCGTCCATTTCAATGTAGGTGAGTTGTCTACACCTTACTTTGTATTTAAAGCCTGCACGGACCCGAAAGCGTCCTCTGCCACGTCTTCCCGGCTTTCCCATCGCGTTGTTACTGCGCATGTATGGCTGCCATATTAGAATGCATAAGATTGCGCATGGAATTGTGTATTTATAAAAAAGTAACTAGTTACGGATATATCTTAATATTGAGGCCATTTCTCTACGCTGATTATTAGACATTACCCTCACTTATTACTCTGTACTGTCCCGCAAATTTTATTTAAGCCCCCGATTTCCTTTATAAAATATATTTCAGCGGCAATATTGGAGTGATAGGCCTCCCGGCTTTGCTACTTTTCCCTTGTGTGATCCATCTCGGCGGCCATGTTTGGGTGGGGAACCATGTTTCATGTCAACCTTTAGATATACTAAGTTGAGACTAACTATCTAAAATCAAAGCCATTAGTCTCCAAATATCACGTTCCTCACACATTTAATGTAGCAAGTCAGTATATTCCTTGGTTAGACAGTCTATACAGAGTTATTTGTCAGTGTATACAAAAACATTTTTTGGGGTGTATACAAACCTCTGTTTTTGGTGCTCCTAGGCATTGTCTTCATGGAGCTTCTCTAAATTACTTACTTTCTAAGACAGTATTGTTCAAGCAAAGAAAACACTCCCTTCTAAAATTGTGGATGTTATTGATACTCCATTTATCCTACAATTATTTTTACCCAGTCTTCTCTACTAGTAAGGCCACTTTTGATGGTATCAAATTTAATGATGAACCACTGCTCTCTTAGTTTTCTTCTATTGTCCTTATTACCACTTATTCTCTGATCTTTAATTTTTTCTAGAATTATTAATAAATCTAGGCCCAGGTCTTTTGTGAATGGAATGACATTGACTCTGCTGTAATACTCAACTACCAACTAGACCGTAGTCAACGTCAACAGGCTCTTATCCTCAGAGCAGCACCTAATTGGTCAGAGTTACTGGGGGAGATAACAGGTTGCTTGTAATGAGCCCCTTAACTTACTAAGAACAGTGTCATGAATCAATTTGTTCATTCACCGGTGAATCCCTTCATTCATTTATTCAGCCAAGTATCTCATCTTTCATTTATTCGTTATCAACTGGAAATTCTAGAACATATTCACTTATCCCACTGTCATTACATTTTGATACATATGTGCTTTAATAGTACTATGTACAATATAGTGCACTGCTTTTAGGTGTACAGCACTGCTATGTAGAATCTGCTGGCATCTATGTAGCTCTATCGATTCCTTAAGTGGTCTCTGGCTTTTTACTTCCATTTATGATCCCATCTCAAGCTTCATCACCAGCTTTTGATCATCTGTCAGTGCTCGTAAGGCCTTTCATTCTCTGGTTGTCATGGTGTTAAATGTATTCAGTTTTGAAACATCCATGATTTCAATTTCTTTGAAGATGGTTTGCTCAAAGGTGAAAATCTCTGCTAGAACCGTCGTGTTGGGAGGGCAAACGGTGGACTTGGTCGTAAATTGGCATCTCCCTCTTCAGTGGCACTTTCTTTCTCATTGAAGAAGGCTTTGAGCTTCAATTTGCGGCAGAATTCAGCCATTTCTCCATGTAGACGGAATTTATCGAAAGTGGGTGTTGGGATGAACCCCAATTATTTGTTCAAGACAGAAATATGTTCTTCTGATAGAGGTACATTGCTAGATTGAATATCAACGACTGCTGTTGCTTGTCCCTGGTTTCTGTTCTCTGGTCTTGCTTTTTGTCACTATGCCTGTGTTGGTGTCTTCCCATCTGACATATTTCTTTTTTGCTCTTTTCTGGTGTTGACATCGTCCTAAAAAAAGGATGTCTTTGCCTGGGTGGAATGAGAGGTGGTTGACCACCCATATAGGGGTTCATCAATCCCCAAAATTGTGGGGGAAAGGGTTGTGTGAGAAGCTGGCCTGGTATATGATGTCCACTTATGTAAGTGGGTACCTTGCACCAGTCCAGACAACCCTTATGGTGATTTAAGAGGTCTTAGACAACCTTAGAAAGCTCTCTAAGAGGTAGCTGTGGAGAGTAGCCTTCAGGCTTAGTCCAGACGGAGTGTAAAGCAGCTTGTTTTTCCAGAATGCAATCTTATAGCATAGATTAAATGAAAAAGAACCACACAAGGTATTTATAAAAAATAAGTATTTATTATAGAATACTCTCTAACACATTTAGATATATCCTACACGGAGATAAACACAATGCACACAATACTTTGCATAGAAATACAGTAATTCGCACAAAATACACAGTGGGCCCCAGGGGGGACCAAACCATATAATAAGAAAGTGGTATAAGAACCATGACTCAGGTCAAGACAAGGTCAAGAGGACGTAGAAGGGCTGGGGACCCAAGAAACCACCCAAGGTGAGTAGATAGGAACCCCATGGAGAGCCTGTGCAGTGTGGAAACACGATTGCTTGCTCCGACCAACAACTCTACGTGTAAGTCGGGTTGGATTTTTAAAGATTAAGGACCCTTCCCAGTGGACCCTGAAGAAATCCCGTGGAAGACAGAAGGTTGGAGAGCCACCCCACCCGTGGATACCCTAGTACCCATGTTACCTACACAGGGAAGCCAGGTGCATACGTGTGGAAGTGGTGTCGGAAACCGCCGTCGAACCCAATGGAGGACTTCAGAGGAAGTGCCTCTGCTGAAGAAGGAGAAAGTGTTTGGTGGAATCCGAAGGTGGATTCTAGATGAGAGGTACCTGCAAGCAGAGGGGACACAGTCTCTGTCACTCTGGAGTGACCAGGAGACTTGGAAGACGAATGCCCTCCGATGTCAGGTGTTGCAGGATGGGTGACGTTGACTCTGCAGCTGTGATGACCAGGCGATGCAGAGGAAGACCAGGACCCATGCACGAGCTGTCCAACGAAGGATGTCGAGTGCTGAGGGGGTCGGTGTCCGGCGAGAGCACCAACAAGCCTTAGTAAATACAACCAACGCAGGAATTGAAGAAGGAGCAATGTCGGGACCAGCAAGGTTCAGGGGACTCACTACCACCAGCAGGGGAGTCAGGGTAGGCCCTGAGCAATCACAGGAGCCCAAAAGAAACAAAGGTGACCCTCAAGTGGACCCACAGGCCGGAGGCACTGGAGTCGCGAGTGGACCTCAAGCAGCTCACCAAAAGATGCAGGCCACGATGCACACGATGCGGTGTGGTAGAAGATTCTGGTCACTGGAGGTGCTCGAGGTTGAGGCTACTTGGAGCCTGAAGATCTTCTTGGAAGGAAGCCAACAAGCCTTTGCAACTGCAAGTTGACGCTGTGCACAGCGGTTTGGTTATTGCAACCCCCACGAGGGATACTGGCCTCAAACTTGGTGAGAGGGCAGGACAGGCCTCTGGAGCTGTGGTAAACCAGCACCTGTGTTGAAGAACCTTTCGGAGTCCGAAGGAGCTCAGGATCAGCAAACCGGTCGACTTAGTTGCGGTGCCTGCAAATGCAGGGGAGTGACTCCTTCATTCCAAGGGAGATTACTTCAGGTGTCTTTGATGCTTCACAGGCCTTGGAAGATTCTGTATGATGCACAGGCACAGACGATGCAGAGGACTGAAAGGGAGACGAAGTCAGGCCCAAACGAATTCCAGGGTGCTCAGACGGTAGAAGTGCAGTTGTGCCTGATCTGAATCTTATCCCACAACAAATCTAGGGACCTACACCCAGGTAAGCCCTTAAGGACCCTAGGGAAAGGGTTGGGAAGATTCAGGAGACCCTCCCAGGGGAGGGTCTGGACAGGGGAGAGGTTACTCCCATGTCCTTTGTCCAGTTTCGCGGCAGAGCGGGAGCCAACGGCTCCCAGAACTGGTTTGAACTGGACGATGTACAGGGACACCAAGTGTGCCCCTCATGCAGACTTTCTGGCACTGACAAGCGCACCCACCCGGTCCCAATACACTAAATCCTGTCTGGGAGGTGGTCACACCTCCCTGTGACAGGATGCCTATTGTTCCACCTACCTCTGCTTAAGCTTGGCTCAGCAGCAGGAGGATAGAAATATGTCTCTGGTCGGCAGCAACCATTTTGTGCTGTCTGGGTCTAGAAGATTAGCACCAGGAACACTGAGAGCCTAACGGAGGGCTCTTCCAGTGCTTGGAATAATACCTCCCACACCGTTTACGGAGTGGGGGTATGATTCCAACATGTTTGATACCAAACATGATAGGATTTGTTGCGGCTGTTTTCGAGATGGTCATCGCGTAATTACACGGTGCCCCTCTATATGGTATATGGCTGCTTCACTGACAACCTGGGAGAATGGACTCCGTAGGCTGTAGGGGTGTCCTGCTCATGCAGGGGCACCCTCTCACTTAGAACCAAGCACCATGCCTCCAGGATTGCAAAGGCCTGCTATAGGGGTGACTTATAGGTTTTAAGTGCGGTGACATTAGATATAGGAAACCTATATCTTTAGTAAGTGGTGCTAGCACCAGCTTACACAGGCTTCAATGGCAGGCCTGTAGTTCCATTTTGAATGGCCTCTCATGGGTGGCATTATACATGCTTCAGCCCATGGGAGGCCTCTGGGGTACCTATGCACAGGGTACCTTACTACAATATACTAGGGACTTATAAGGGTACCCCAGTATCCAATCTAGGATGTACCTAAGTACTGAACACAATAATTTAGCGAGAAAGCAGATAGACTGGGGTCCTGATTAGCAGGATCCCGGTCAGACTAGTAAAATATAGCTTTGCACCAGGCAAAAAGTGGGGGTAACCATAGAAGCAGATCCTACTTTCCTACAGGTTGAAAGTATGGAGTGGGATTGTTATTTAAAAATGGTTCATGCCAAGGTTGCTGCCAGCCACGGCCTCTTCCTCTATTCCTGCCTCTTAATCTGCATCATCCCCTAATCTCATCACTGCTGCTCCAACCTATTGAAATTGAGGAGCTGCCTTCTGAGGAGTTGTTATTTGTAAGGTCCCCTTCACAACCATTGGGTGGGTGATAGTCCTCTTTGATGTATGGGTAGAGCTTTTCTTGAGAAAAGCGTTTCAGGTCCTTACCCAACTTCTGTATCTTTCTTTACGTGAGGAAATCTTTCATCTCGGTCATGTCATTGTTTTTTTTTTTTAAATCTTTTTATTAAACAACAAAAACGACATTTCCATTCACAATTTGACTAAATAAATCACGTTATATGATCATAATCACAGTCGTCACCGTTGTACATTATATGGCTGGTACAGTAATGAAGTGATCTCTATGGTGTTACAGGATCCTCCAAAGAGAGAGCAAATGGGGGTTCACATATATTACCACAGTAGTTATTCCATTTGCTCCATATGTCAATCCTTTTTTTGGGGCACCCTCTAGAAACATACACATATTTCTCCCGTAGCATACACCAGTCCTTGTCTGCTTTCCACCCTTCAACCATGGGCGGCGTTGCGGCCCCCCACAATCTTGCCTGGTTCCTTTTTGCGACCATCAGCCCCAACGTAACCCAAATGCGGTCTTTCCTACCTAAATCTGTGGGGTCCCAGACATTTAAGAGACATCTCTTAGCCTCAATCCCTACCACCAGTCCGAGGACCTCCCCCAGACAGGCATGTATCTCCCTCCAATATCTCTGTATATACTCACACTCCCACAGGATATGCATAAGTGTGCCCTCCTGCCCGCATTGCCTCCTGCACATGCCCTCTTCCGCCCTCCCCATGCTGACGAGCCGAGTCGCCGTGACGTAGATTCTATGTAGGATCTTCAGTTGGACCAGGCGTAGCCTGGAGGAGATTGCCACTTCCCGCGGGGAGGCCACTGCCTCTTGCCACTCTACGTCATCAAGTTCCAACCCATCATTCCCCCAGCGTTCCCGGAGCACCTTGAGAGGGTCTAGCGCATTATTGACTAGTTTCTTGCATGTCAAAGACACTGCCTTCGTTTGTAGGTATGCGTCAAGCAATCTATCTTCCAACGGCAAGGCGTCTGGGAGGGATGCTCCCTTCTGCAAATGCGTCGTTAATGCATGTCTCACCTGTAAATACCGAAAGTATTCCGTGCTGGCCAGTTCATATTCTTGTTGCAAAGTGGCAAAGGAGATCATATCTCCCTTTTGCCATAGGTCCCCAATTTTCGTGATCCCTATTAGGTCCCACCTATCAAACCCCTTCGAGCGCCTCAGGGTGCCCAGTTGCTCCGAGTCCCACAGAGGAGTCGCCATCGTGAGCTTGTGTTCCCACCCCAGGTTCCTATTTGCCGTGTGCCACACATGCACTGATTGTCTGGTTGGGCCCGTTAGGGGAATTCTCTGGGGTCTAGAATAGAGGGCCGAGTTATAGTTCCCCCCTGGCAGTAACCTTTTGTCCATTCTATAACCTGGGTCATCCCTCTGTCGATAAATACATTGGTTTATGGCTGCCAGGTGGGCCGCCCAATAATACTTCCTGATGTCTGGTAGCCCAATCCCCCCATCATGCCAACCCAAAACTAGCTTGGGAAGGGCTATACGGGGGCAGCCATCCCAAAGCAATTCCCTCTGGAGACTTTCCACCTCCCTAAAATAGTTTGGAGGGACCGGTCCTGGGAAATTCTGGAGCGCATATAAAAAACGTGGTAGGGACATCATCTTGAATAATGCCGCCCTCCCCAATAATGAGAGCGGTAGGGTCTTCCAATTGGCCACATCTTGCTTCAGTCTCTGTAGCGGGGGGAAAAGATTCAGATCATAACTAGCTTTGGGATCCGTTGTGATAAAGATTCCCAAATACTGGAATCCATCTTTCACTTCCGTCATGGGACACCCTCTAGGTAGTGGAGGTATCTCACCACTGAGTACGTACATCAGGTATTTGCTCCAATTGATCGTATATCCAGAGTACTTCCCAAAGTTTGTGAATATATTCAGAACTCTGTGGATCGACAACTTGGGGGATGCAAGATACAGAAGGATATCGTCCGCATATAGAGAAATGCGGTCCTCCCACTGGTCAGCCAACCTTAGCCCCCGGATTATTGGGCCTCCACGAATCCAGGCCGCCAATGGTTCCAGTGTAAGAACAAAGAGGAGGGGAGACAGCGGACACCCCTGTCGCGTCTCCCGGCTCAGCTCGAATACCTCCGATTTATTATTAACGACCACTTGCGCCAAGGGCCTTGCATACAAAAGACGCACCCACCCAATAAAATTGGGCCCAAATCCCATCTTGGTCAAGACTGCAAACAGATACGGCCACTCTATTGTATCGAAGGCCATCGCGGCATCCAGCGAGACCACGACCGCATCTTCTTGAATTGTGCCCCTGCGCCCCAACACGCCGTGTAGCCTCCTCAGGTTCAAGGCGGTGTTCCGGTGGGGCATGAAGCCCCACTGGTCTGGGTGTACTAGTTTATCTATTACCTGGACCAAGCATCTGGCCAGAATTTCGGCGAGTATTTTGGGTTCGGCATTTAGCAACGAGATGGGCCTGGAGGACGAGCATGCATCTCTAGGCTTGCCACTTTTATGTATGGTGACCAATGTGGCAACCCTTTGGTCTAGCGGGAGCAGCTCCAATTCTCGACTTTCCTCAAACATATCTCGCATGTATGCTGCAAGTAAGTCTGGCTTTAGCTAGTAGAGCTCGATTGGCAGGCCATTAGGGCCCGCAGCCTTACCGGGCTGGAGGCTTCTAATCTCCTGGGCAACCTCGTCATTAGTCGAGTCACTTTCTAGTAGGTCTTTGTCATCAATTGCCAAGGAGGGAAGCTTTATACGACACCCAGCTGATCCTCTCCCTCACCAACGACCCCACCACCGCCAGAGCCAACCTGCACGACGGGATGAGAGACGTCGCCGACTGGATGAGGAACAGCCGCCTTAAACTGAACTCAGGACAAGACGGAAGTCCTCATCCTGGGCTCATCACCCTCCGCCTGGGACGACTCCTGGTGGCCCCCGGCCCTGGGCACCGCACCCAAGCCAACGGACCACGCACGCAACCTGGGCTTCATCCTGGACTCCTCCCTATCGATGACCAGACAAGTCAACGCCGTCTCATCTTCATGCTTCAACACCCTGCGCATGCTCCGCAAGATCTTCAGATGGATCCCCACTGAAACCAGGAAGACCGTCACCCAGGCACTCGTCACCAGCCGACTGGACTATGGGAACACCCTCTACGCCGGAACCACAGCCAAACTTCAAAAGAGACTCCAGCGCATCCAGAACGCTCTCCGCACGACTCATCCTGGACATCCCCCGACACAGCCACATCACCGTACACCTGAAAGACCTGCACTGGCTCCCCGTCAGCAAGAGAATCACGTTCAGACTCCTCACCCACGCACACAAGGCCCTCCACGACCTGGGCCCAAAGTACCTCAACGACCGCATGTCCTTCTACACGCCCACACGCCAGCTTACGATCAACCAGCCACGCCCTCGCCACCGTACCACGCATCCGCAGAACCACCGCCGGAGGAAGATCCTTCTCCTACCTGGCGGCCAAGACCTGGAACTCCCTCCCCACTCACCTTCGGCGAACCCAGGACCATCTCGCCTTCAGGAAGCAGCTCAAGACCTGGCTGTTCGAGCAGTAACTTACCCCCTCCCCCAGCGCCTTGAGACCCTCCCGGGTGAGTAGCGCGCTCTATAAATGCCGTGATTGATTGATTGATTGATATATCTCTGATCAGGGCTTGTGAGTCCTCTTATGTGAAGGAAGAGCTCGCACTGTATATGGAGCGGTAATAATCAGCAAACTCGGTAGCGATCTCTTGCGGGTCCGATATAACTTCCCCGGATCTCTTCAGTAGTTCCGGGACCAGTCTTCTTGCCAGCTCTTTTTTATCCAGCCATGCCAGTAATTTCCCGGCCTTATCTCCCAGGTCATAGAGCCTACCCTCTTTGTCTCTACCCAGTGACTTGGCCATGTCAGTCGCTATGGATTTATATTCAGTTTGTTTAAGCTTCAGGGCGTGCAGCCTGTCTTGTGTCATTGGCTCCCCGCCACCATCTTCAAGGCAGAGGATTTCGTCTTCCAAGCGAGTCAAGTCCTTCGACTTTTCTTTCCGCACCCCCGCTATTAGCGAGAGTGCCTGACCCCGCACCACAGTTTTGAAGGCTTCCCAGAGGGTTTGGGATGAATTCACTGATTACCTGTTCTCTAGAAAGTAGTTTTCCATAGCTGCTACTACCTTGTCTTTCACCACTGGGTTCCTGAGGTACCACGGGTTGACAGGCGCTACCCGCCCCACCCTTCTCTCACCTATGACAACCTCTGCCCACAGTGGGGAGTGATCAGATATGCCTCGGGCGAGGTGCCTGATTTCCCTGATGTTCCCCGCTTGGTGTGCCGGAGTAATGAGGTAGTCTATTCGAGATAGGCTGTTGTGAGCCCCGGAGTGAAAGGTGTATTGGATGTGTCCCAGGTGGAACCCCCTTCACGTGTCCATAAAGCCCATAGCTTCAAGAAAGTCTGGGAGCCAACTCTGTGAAGGGCTGAGGGTACGGGGAGGACAGCGGTCCAGAGAGCCCGATACCACTGAATTAAAATCTCCCCCTATGACCAGACAACTCTCGGGGAATGACAACACTATTTTACCTAGGTCTCAAAAGGACTGGCCCTGCAACCCGGGTGGGATATACACTGATACCAACGTGAGTGCCTTACCCTCCCACTGCCCAGAAATTGCTGCATATCTACCTATCCCGTCAGTCCAGGTGTGTTGTATTGACATTGGGAAGGAGTTTTTTATTAGGATGCCTACTCCCCTGGAACCCGTGGTGAAACCAGAATGGGCCACCAGCCGGTAGCTCCATCTGCTCATGGCCTTGCAGGAGTTGCCAACCAGGTGCGTCTCTTGGAGAAGCACCACCTCAGGGGCGTGACGTTTGACATACTGCAATACGATACTACGCTTTACTCTGTCCCCGAGCCCGTTCTCATTCCAACTTAGGAGCTTAAAGGTCTTTTCCCAGTGCGTCCCCATGTGTAGGTTCAAAGATTACGTATCTCACCTCTCTTTTAGTGATATGCAATGTCGCTCTGTCAAACAAAACATATAGCAACCCAACTCCACCCCAACTCCCCCCCCTGCTCCCCTGCACTCTGGGCCTAAAACTGCCCATGATTCAACTATGCAGAGTGCCTGTCACCCAAACTGGAACTAAAAGTAGAATGTAGTAGGGGGTGGATGCTCCGCCACCCCGACTGCCTTCTATGACCAACAATACTGTGTCCTGCCAGAGTGGCCCTTTCAACACCAAGAAAAAGGAATACATGGGACATTCAATAAATGCAATCAAACCAGTGTCCATCACATAAGTTCAGCCCTCGCTTCATATCGAAGCCACCTCCGGGCGAGGCGTCGATACCTGCCTTCAGCACCCTTTCTCATCATGCTGAGCCCCCAGACGAGCCGGCCCGATCAGCCGCCTAGTGGGCCTTGCGATCCTGTTCAGCTCTCCAGCCTTCGAGCCAGTTTGCAGCCGCCTCAGGGGCATCAAAAAACCAGACCTTGCCCTCTGCTTCAACACAGAGCCGGGCCGGAAACAGCATAGAATATTTTAATCCTTTGTCTCTGAGACTCTTCTTCACCTCCAAGAAGGATTGTCGTTGTCGCTGTACGTTCAGAGTGATATCTGGAAAAAAGGAGATCACCGAGTTCTCATATTTCAAGGGGGGGCCTGCACGTGAGGTCTGCAGAATAATATCTCTGTCTCTGAAATTTAAGAGTCTCGCCAACATCGGGCGGGGAGGTGCCCCAGGTCTCGGACGTCCCCCAGGAACTCTATGCATCCTTTTGACTACAAAGAATTTTGACAGTTCTTTTGGCTGAAGATGCTTGAGGATGAGTTCTTCCACGAATAAGTCCGCGGCCGGTCCCTCCGCCCTCTCCGGCACGCCTATGATCCTCACGTTATTCCGTCTGGTGCGTCTTTCGTAGTCATCCAACTTGTCCTCGGCAAATTTGCGAAAGGCTTGCAGGTCCTTGATGTCTTGCTGCAATTGCGTTGTGTCTCCCATGAGGCTGGCAGTAACAATTTCCATTTGTTTCACTTTCTCTCCGGTTTTAGTCAGGTCCGCCCGGATTAGCATCACTTCAGACGTAATGGTGTCCATCCTCTGTTCAAGGGAGGCGCGCACACCAGAGATGATGTCCATTATATCTTTTAATGTCGGGTCCGGAAGTTCCCCTTCAGGCCCAGGCATCTTTTTCTCCTTATTGCCATGTTCAGGGTCGGCCTGTCTTGGCAGCGCATATTTGTCAAGTTTAGTCTGCTACGTTACTTTTGCGCCCTTGGCACTTGACATTTTTCTTGTAGACCAGCAGGGCCAGCCCTCACGTGAGTTCAAGGTCCCTCAGCGGCAATACCTTCTGCTCCACAGCAGCCAGTTGCACCTCGCGGTTCACTTATGGTGTCTCTATATTGCCGGCCACGGGGGGCCCCACCACACTCCCAGGCACCGCAAGTTAGTGACACATGCCTCCGGTGTTCAACACGCCCTTGCTGCCTCCTCCACCGCTATACTGGGTGTAATAGTTCTGGGCTTCTGTGGTAGTGTGGTCTATTGGCTTTTCAGCCAGTCCCCGGCTCTCCACACGTACTTGGGAAGGCCCGTGCAGTAATCCCACCAGGCTCTGCCCAGCCCTCCAAGAGCCGATGGGCTAAGTTCAAACTGGGCCCTCCGAAGTACCAACTGCTGCGGTGCCGTCTCTATGCAGCCTGATATGGCACCCCAGGTCGTCTCCTACCTTGCAGCAGCAGGATGGCCGGCGTACTGGTGCCCGGGATGCCGCAGGGTCGGGGTCCCCAGCCGGGACCTCCCCGGTTCTTCTCCCCGCATCTACCTCCGTGGGTCTTGGTGACACAAGCCCGGCTGGAGCGCTTCCTCGTCGATCGCGGGTGATCGGGCCGCGACCACCCATGTCAGGGACAGGATTCCAGGACCCGGGATGACTCATCTCCCGGCACAGGCCCAAGCGCTGAGTCGTCCGCAGCCTCACGTCCACGAGGGGCCGGATCTTCAGTGCACCACGCCCATCTCCTCGATACGGCAGCTCCCAGCCTTCGATCCCACGCAGGCTCCGGTTTCTCTGCTTTCCGGCGGTTGAGCGAGTCTGCCTTTCGATGTCCCGACTTCAGTTTTGATTCCGGTGGCCTTTCCCCTGCAAGGGCGGCGTATTAATTAGGCGGATATACGGAAGGCGGTCGGATGTGCTACGGAGCTAGGTTAGTTGGCGGCCATTGCGTTCCTCAGCGAAGCCAATCCCCCCTCTTAACGGTCATGCCATTGTTGATTTCTTCTAGTTTCTTTTTGAAGACTTATGTGTATCATTGTCGCATGTTTGTTTTCACTGATCTGAATTTTTATAGTGAGTGCCTTCGAGAGTCTAATTGTTAGGACCATCCAGTCTCGTGTGCAGCACCACAATATTGACTCCCAATCTTTTCTGGAAACCATGTCTGTTAAGAAGATCTGCGGGACATTATTCACCCACAGTCACCTCGGTGTTGCGTTGGCACGTAAGTATTTGGTTATCATTATTCCGTGAATATCGATCTTCACCTGTTCTTTCTTTAATTCTGTCAGGGAATCCCAATCTTCAGTTTGGCCTGTGTGACACTGAAATCAGTGAGTAGGGGTGGACCTGAAAGTATAGAGTTGATTTCTTCATCTGTATAAATAAGCCCCAGATTCCCTGCCATGTTTAGACTAACTGTATATATCAAGTCCAATAAGAAATGAAGAGTTAGAGATTATCTATTTTGTCTTGTCTTATGATTCTCAGTGTTCAACAAAAGGGATTGCATCCTCCAGATTTCCAGTGAATGTACAAAGTGCTCAAGGGTAGTGATAATATCACTTCGGGACAAACTCTCCCACAGCTGTGTACCACTATAATACCTGGAAATATCAATGGGGGAGAGAGAAGCAGAGAATGAAGATTTCCCACACAGCTTCCCAAAAGAGTATCACTAAACATCAAAAGGAGTGGGAAAACCCATTATCGCTTAAAGGAGTCTCTCTAGAAAAAAAATGTGGGGACCGTCAACAGCTACTTTTGGTCAGTGGCATGTCATCCTCTCTGGCGTACTGGTAACCAATAGCGTCATCATCCGGTCTACCCTCCACCAGGAGGAGACGTCTCGAAATTCAGAGACAGTGTGGCAGCCATGACAAAGAAACAGTGATCTAAAATTACCTCTTGTCCCAAAAGAAGATATATTTATTAAAATTGAGGTAGGGGTAAGGTTAAAAAAAGAGAAATAGATGTGTTAGTTGTGCTTCACATCTATATGAACATATGGTCAACATGTTTCATCCTACTTACTCCCATACAGGTCAATGGCTTTCGTCAGGACCATGAACTTGATTGGATCCCTGTTCTGAGCTAGTAGGGACACTTTCCCCTGGCCGAGTACGTCACAAGTATATTTACTCTGTGAATGTTTGGAGAATACACTGTCCTGCAGAAAATAGAAAAGAACAGTGAAACATACTTTCATTCATACCTACTGTTCTCAATATCACCATTATGTACATCTATACCTATGTAACTAAGTATACTATCACTAAACAACTCATTTGAGATATACATCACCGTTTGTGTATAGGTCGCGCAGTATTCAGTGATGACAAGAAAAAAAGAAATTAAACTTGTTATTTGTGGACACTGAGAATATGACTACTTGTATTATTGCTTAAAGAGTATGTATGTGATCAATTAATCAATTCCTGCTGTTCTGTAATGCAGAAAATAAAGATCTCTGATGTTAGCGCACCTTTAGTAAAAATCGCCAGAGAAGCATATATTATTCGAGCTGAATGTGCCTATGGTTTTCAAAGAGCACAGTTTTAATCGCGCAATAAACACACTCCACGCTGTTGTTGAAGCGTAAAAGGCCATTTATTAGGACAAGGCTGTATAAACACAATAATTAACCACAAACATCAATTAACCATAGCAGCCCACAAAGACGCCACCCGTAACCACCACCACCTCATCAAGTCCGCCAAGAGAACCTCCTTCAAAGACCGCCTCGACAACAACGCACACAACAGCAAGGAGCTTTTCAACATCGTGAAGGAACTCTCCAACCCCAGCTCCAACACCAACGACATCCCACCGTCGCAACCCCTGTGCGATTCCCTCGCCACCTTCTTCCACCGCAAGATCGCCGACATCCACGACAGCTTCAACACCCAGACAGCCCCAACTAAGATCGATGCACCAGACCCGCCGCACACCATCGATCACGATCCCCTGCCAGCCTGGGCCAGCGTGAACATCGAGGACACCATCAAGACCATGAGCACAATACACTCCGGCTCCCCGTCAGACCCTTTCCCGCACCACATCTTCAACAAAGCCAGCAGCTCCATCGCACCCCACCTGTGCAACATCATCAATCTCTCCTTCGAGACCGCGACCTTCCCAGAGAGCTGGAAACACGCAGAGATCAACGCCCTACTCAAAAACCCAAGGCGGAACCGAGAGACCTCAAGAACTTCCGGCCCATCTCCCTGCTTCCGTTCCCAGCCAAGGTCATCGAGAAGATCGTCAACAAGCAGCTAACCCGATACCTCGAAGAAAACAGCATCCTGGACCCATCCCAATCGGGG
Source organism: Calotriton arnoldi (assembly GCA_963921515.1). Taxonomy (NCBI): domain Eukaryota; kingdom Metazoa; phylum Chordata; class Amphibia; order Caudata; family Salamandridae; genus Calotriton; species Calotriton arnoldi. The sequence continues at coordinate 18,716 of CAWUFW010004071.1, forward strand.
TTCCGCAGCAACCACAGCACTGAGACTGCCCTCATCGCCGCCACCGACGACATCAGGATCCTGCTGGACAACGGTGAGACCGCAGCCCTCATCCTGCTGGACCTCTCCGCCGCCTTCGACACTGTCTGCCACCGCACTCTACGCGCACGCCTCCACGACGCAGGGATCCGAGACAAGGCCCTGGAATGGGCCACCTCCTTCCTCGCCGGCAGAACCCAGAGAGTCCGCCTCCCACCATTCCGATCCGAAGCCTCCGAGATCATCTGCGGCGTACCCCAGGGATCGTCCCTCAGCCCAACACTGTTCAACATCTACATGGCCCCGCTCGCACGCATCGTCAGACAGCACGACCTCAACATAATCTCCTACGCCGACGACACCCAACTGATCCTCTCCCTCACCAAGGACCCCTCGCCGCCAAATCCAACCTCCATGAAGGGATGAAGGCCGTCGCCGAATGGATGAAGATCAGCCGACTAAAACTGAACACAGAGAAGACAGAGGTCCTCATCCTCGGCTCCAACCCCTCAGCCTGGGACGACTCCTGGTGGCCAACGATGCTGGGAGCAGCCCCGACACCCACCGACCACGCACGCAACCTGGGAGTCATCCTCGACTCAACGCTCTCCATGGCCAAGCAAGTCAACGCAGTCTCATCCTCCTGCTTCAACACCCTCCGCATGCTTCGCAAGATCTACAGGTGGATCCCGACAGACACGAGAAGAACAGTCACCCAGGCCCTCGTCAGCAGCAGACTCGACTATGGGAACGCCCTCTACGCGGGAGCCCCGGCCAAGCTCATCAAGCGACTGCAACGCATACAAAACGCCTCCGCACGCCTGATCCTCGATGTACCACGCCACAGCCACATCACCCCCCACCTGAGGAACCTGCACTGGCTCCCGTCGACAGGAGAATCTCCTTCAAACTCCTCATCCACGCACACAAGGCACTCCACAAGACTGGCCCAGCCTACCTCAACAGACGACTCCTCTTCTACATCCCCAACCGCCAACTCCGCTCCGCCGACCTCTCCCTCGCCACCGTCCCTCGCATTCGAAGAACCACCACCGGCGGCAGATCCTTCTCCCACCTCTCCGCCAAGACCAGGAACACCCTTCCACTAAGCCTACGACAGACCCAAGACCTGCTGACCTTCAGGAGGCTACTCAAGACCTGGTTGTTCGACCAGTAGCAGCACCCCCCTCCCCCTTTTTTTCTCCCCCAGCGCCTTGAGACCCTCGCGGGTAAGTAGTGCGCTTTACAAATTCTGTGATTGATTGATTGATTGATCTTCGAACATCCTCTCCTGTATCACCTGCCATCGCACTCATGCATCCCGCACCCCCATCATTCACCCTTCCCCCCCCGAGGGATGGGTGTGCCCGTCAGTGACTCCCCCACCCCTCCAAAGTACTGCCCGCCTACCTACAACCTGTCCTAAACTGGCATGCTCCAACCAGCCCGTCAACTCAACCCCAAAATCTGCAGGGTGGGCGGGTGGTCCAATAAACTTTTCACAACCATCCCCGATGGTGCTGGATACAGGAAGAGGAAGAACCTTCCTCCCCTGCACCCTTATACCCCTCCCCAACGCCACCCCTTGACCCCCAGCTTTGTCCTTCCTGCGCGAAAACCCCGGAGGAAGACTGGTCTGCGACCTTACTTCCCCCGGGGGCCATCATCGCGCAATAAACACACTCCATGCTGTTGTTGAAGCGTAAAAGGCCATTTATTAGGACAAGGCTGTATAAACAAAATAATTAACCACAAACATCAATTAACCATAACAATCTCCAACATCAACCTTTCTTCCACTCAATCCCTTTCACATTGCTCCAAATCTCTCTTCCCATTCCACTCCGTGACCCCTTTCAATACTCCATCCACTTCTTCACTTATCTTCGAACATCCTCTCCTGTATCACCTGCCATCGCACTCATGCATCCTGCACCCCCATCATTCACCCTTCCCCCCGAGGGGTGGGTGTGCCCGTCAGTGACTCCCCCACCCCTCCAAAGTACTGCCAACCAGGGAACCCCTTTATGGGTGGTTACCTGCCCCCCCTTTGCCGCCCTGTGCACCTTTCGCCCTCACTCCCTGACCTCCCTGCGACACCAGATTGACTCATTTCACAATTTACTGATCACATCACGCATCTCCATCATATAATAAGCATTCCCAAGTTGCGAAAGGTGCACCCCATCGTCCCTTTAGAAGCAGCGGCTCCTCCAACCTGAGCCCCACATGTGCAATTACTTTGATGTCCTTTGTCGCGCAAAAAACCCTCATTGCTCTTTTTAGTTTCCTGCGGGCTTTTTCCACTGCCGCATGTTTCACTGCCCCTTTCCAAATTTTCCGTGGCACAAATTCCGTCCACACAATGCATGTACCCGCCATATTGTGTTTCATGACTTCCAGATCTCTCTGCATCTGCTGTAGGATTGCCAAACCCGACAAACAAATCAAGTCATTCTCGCCCAAATGCAGGACCAACAGGTCAGGGCACCCTCTTTGCAAAATCATCTTCGTCAGCCAGGGCAAAAGTTCCCCCCAACGCATCCCTCTTTTTCCCCACCAATGCACCTCGTGATGACTGCTCTTCAGACCCAGGTTACGGCCGTATACCTGCCGATCTGCATATCTGGCTGCCCAATGTATGAACGAATGTCCAATGATCCAGTCTTGGTCCCCGGGCCGCCCACACAACCTATGACAAGAAAAATATGTTAGTGTACAACATAATGCTCCCTCTGTCTTCTTCACTAGCCCCCCCTCTCCCAAACCAAATTACAGCTATTTACGCACGTAACGTTCGCAACACCTGGACCTCCACCTTCCAATCTGCCGTATTCTATCCCATGACCAGCCCAGCTGTGCTGCAGCTGTAGCCGCCCCAATACAGAAAGAGTGCGTGCCATATCTGGTCGGGTCCCTACCCAAACGCCTCAACGCCATGCCCAAAACCGCCAACAACTGAGACGCGGTCATTCGTTCCCTGGACGCATGACAAAATATTTCCCCCGATTGCCTGCTTGACCTGTGCAAGAAACCCCGCCACTCCCTCACTGGGCACACTCCTTCGCATCCACTCTCATTCAACCACAACCATTTACCTCGTCCCACCTGGTCCGTCTTAGAATGACCCAGCCAAATCCCCAATCGATCACCATCCAGTCTAGTTTCCTCGTACCTTCTCCCCTCCAGGCCCCTCGTACTCAGCAACTCAGAAACCCGAAATGCCCCAAAAAAACATCCACACCATACATAAACGAAACACAGAGACATCATAACCATCGTAACAACAACTGGGCAACGCCGCTAGCAAACCTTGCAGTAAATCAAAAGTAATCGCCTCCCTCTGCGCCCCCCCGGCCCCTTCTCCCCGCTCCCGACCTCACCCTTTTAGCATTCTGCTGAGGATCTCATCCTTCGCAGGGTCAAACCCCATGTACAATTTACAGTAGAAGGATATCCCTGCCAGTTTCTCCGCTATCGTTGTTTGTGACAAGCCCTTATCAATGCAACTCAGAACAAAACGTACCACTCCCTGTTCAGTATCTGGTCGAGACATGGTCCCTGTATCCACGGTCCAGACCAAGCCAGCCTGTAGCTGTGCCTCGTAGTTTCCGCTATAGACTTCTTAACCAGGCCTATCACTCTCACTCCCCCCAGGCCCAGATGCCGTCCGGCAGCTCTGTCCTGCATGCTTCCACTCCAGGTGCCAGTCGTAGGAAAAGCCGCCACTGCGAACGAGACAAGGCATCCACAATGTTATTACTCGCCCCTGGAACATGCTTCGCCCGAAAAACCACATTCAATTGAAAGCATTTCAGCATGAAACTACACAGCAGCCTCAAGACCCTCGCTCTCTGTTTGTTCACTAGTTCGACTACCGTCACGTTATCTACATGGAACAGCACCGACCTATTCTGAAATTCCGGGCCCCAAACCGCCAAAGCCACCAGTAACGGGAAAAACTCTAGAAACGCTATGCTCCTCCCTTGCTTCACCCAATGGGCCGGCCACTCTTCCGCGCACCATCGCCCATCCCAAAAGATGCCAATACCAGAAGCCCCAGCCGCATCGGAGAAAATTTGAACCTGCCAGATCGTCCTCTCTTCAACAAAATCCAAGGACACCCCATTGAAATCAGTCAAAATGTCAGCCATACTCTCAAATCCACTCGGACCCGCATTGAGATCCGGATCCTGTGGTGTGGTAGCACCGCCCCCGACATAGCCATGCCGAGGCGTCTGCAGAAAGTCCTCCCAGCTCTCACCACCTGGCAAGAAAAATTCAGGAAACCCATGAGTTGTTGCACTGTCCTCAAATCAATCTTCTTTTCCCCACTCACCCATAGCAGGCAAGCCTGTATGTCTTCCACCTTCCCTGCGGGCAACCGGGCCATCCACTGGACCGAGTCTAATTCGATGCCAAGGAAAGTCAACCTACAACTGGGCCCAGCTGTTTTCTCCGGCGCATAAGGAACCCCAAAACAGTGCACCATGTCCTGAAACTGTGTTAACGCCTTCCCACAGTCTCCTGAATTTTCTCTGCCAATGAATAAGAAATCATCCAGGTAGTGAGATTCTTCCCGGTGACCACTGATCTTCATGAAAGCCCACTGCAAGAATGTGCTGAACATCTTAAACAATGAGCAGGAGATTGCGCAACCCATAGGCAAGACCTTTTCTACGAAAATGGCCCCCTCAAACTGCATCCCCAGCAACGAGAAGTCCACAGTTTCCCATTTATATTTATCTGAGATCCTGACCCCTAGGTAGTCCAAACTGTTGACTCATTCCAGCTGTTCGTTTCCAACATTAATTGTACAGTTTTTCACAGCACTAGTCCCAAACACCATATACTTTGTTTTGTTAGCATTTAATTCAAGCCCTCTAGTACTACAAAATCCCACAAATCTATCAATCAGATTCTGAAGCCCCATGGGAGTTTTGGAAATGAGGAATGAGTCATCCGCAAAAAGTAGACTGGGCACCTTCTTGCCACTTGCAGGGGAGTTGTTCCTACAGTCAAAGAGTTCATTTACCACATCATTAATGTATAGGAAGAATGGAGTCGGAGCGAGGACACATCCCTGGCGTACTCCTCTCAGTATAGGGATTCACTCTGTCAGCATTCCCTTTCTGTCCCAGCGCTCTTGGTCATAGTTTTTATCATGCAATCTTTCGACATTTTGAATCAAATTCCCCGGGGCGCCAAAATCAATCAGGACCCTCCACTTTTTGTTCGGGGAACAAGGTAAATTGTGGCCGCGTATAGTCATCGTTTCAGCAGTGATACATACTTCCAATGTAGGATGGCGAATCTAAAAATCTGGTCGAATGTACTAATCCTAGATCGAAACCCAGCTTGGAGGGGGGACAGAATATATCTATCCTCTACCCATTGAGAGAGTTTCTCTAGAACCTGTAGTTGGACGGAATACAGGTGTCGCCATTTTCAGGAAGTCAGCCCCCCTGCCAGAGATCGCATTAGTTGTAAAATTAATATACCAAGCCCAAACTTGGGGTTCAGTTTTATACAGATCACCAGGTTCTTTATCTGGGCCAGGGGCTTTTGCTAGTTCTAAGGGACCAATGCCGCTAATAGCGTCCTCGAGAGTAAACATTACGGTACCACCTGCCTCAATTTCTGTTTCTGTCATTAATCCAATAGGTGTCTGCACATCGGAATACGAGAGGGTGTCGGCAGGGCACTCTCTGGTGTACAGAGAAGAGAAATGTGTAACCCAACTTTATGTGGTTGGTAAGGAGTCTTGCAGTCACATTATTACTATCAGACACTAAGCACCAAAAAGACCTGTTGTCATTGGTCCTGGCCAAATGAAGCAAATCCTGCCATAATTTATCTTCCCATGTTGCTTAACTATTTTTAGAGCAGCATATGAATTCCTTATGGCTTCTGTAATCTCCACCCGCTTACAACTTTCAATGGCTGATCTTAATGCCAATTTAGTTTGCTTACATTCAGGGTTGTACAGTTTAGTCTTCTTCCCATAAATTTAGTTGCTTAGGAATAATTTCTCTATAAAAGATATCTTGTTATCTTTGAAAAACAGTTTGTGTATACTTAAAATAGGAATCTCAGAACAGGGAAGGTCTGCATACTGTGACAGCAAACCCACAAACAAGAAGTAGATTTCTTCATGTAGGTCCTGAGTCACTGAGACATGAGGTCAGGAGACTCGTCTGCGGTTGTCTGCAAACTGTGGTTCAGGTACTATAGTGTGACTGCCAACTGGCATGTAGGGATTCACCATACACAGTTGCTATCAGTGAATTATGATCGCTGCATGTTTGGAGATTGTAGGAAAGTGCCCCTTTTTGTATGGTTACCCCCTAACGTTTTCCCAGATACCTGATTCTAACTTGACTGAGTATGTGCTGGGACCCTGCTAACCAGGCCCCAGCACCTGTGGTCTTTCCCAAAACTGTACCTTTGTTTCCACAATAAGCACACCTCTGGGCCACATGTAAGTCCCTTGTAAAAAGTACCCCTGGTACCAAGAGCCTTGTGACCAGAGAAGGCCTCCGAGGGCTGCAGCATGTACTATGCCACCCTCAGAGATCCCTCACCTTAACATTCACGTACTACCATTGCAGTCTGCGTGTTTTGATGTAGACCAAACTGAAGAGTCGACATAGCACACATCCCTGGGTGCCATGCCCACCAACACTGCCTGTGGCATGGGTAGATCACCCCTCTAGCAGGCCTTACAGCCATAAGGCAGGGTGCACCATACGACAAGTGAGGGCATAGCTGCATGAGCAATATACCCCTACAGTGTCTGTGCCATTCACAGATATAGTAAGTGCAGTAAAGCCATTTTGAGTACATGTGCTGGGAGTTTGTCATTACAAACTCCACAGCTATGGAGATGATGGCTTTACTGAAAACAGGTGCCAGTGTTGGATTTATTATAAACTGCACTCAGAGGGCATCTTAGAGATGCCCGCTGAAAAACGACCAACTTCTAGTGTATTAGCCGACTGGCCCTTACTATCCAGCCACTAGCAGACAGGTTTCTGATCTCATGGGGTGAGAGCCTTTGTGCTCTCTGAGGTCAGAAACAAAGCCTGCTCTGGGTGGAGGTGCTTCACACCTCCCCCTGGCAGGAACAGCAACATTTGGCGGTGTGCCTCAAAGGCTCTCACCTTGTGATGTGCTGATTTGGGCAGCTCCAACTAGTGGAGATGCCCGCTCCCCTGTCCAGGCTCCAATTTTGGTGGCAGGACAAGTGGGAAAATTAGTCAGCAGAGTAGGAATGTCCACCTTAGCATGACACACCCCTAGGGTCGCCAGGAGCTGAGGTGAACCCCTCTCTTAGAAATTCTCCACCTTGAATTGGAGAATTAGGTCCAATAGGAACAGGGATGTGCCCCTCTTCCCAAAGGGAGGGGGCACTCAAAAGATGGAGTCACCCTAGGGGACAGTAGCCATTGGCTACTGCCCCTTGACCTCAGTAACACCCTTAAATACAGTATTTAAGGGCTCCCTCGAACCATGTTCCCAAGATTTGCCGGACCAAAGTAGAAGGTGGAAGAAGACCGCTGCCAGACCAGGAACTGAACCTCTGCAGACAGAACCCGGCAAGAACCCCGCCACCTGTAGCCGGTTCAACAACTTGACCTGCTGTCCTTTCAGAAACCCTGCCGGCCTCCAAGAATCCCCGGAGATTTCAGCTTTCACCTAATCTCCAAGAACCTCACTTTGGGCTTGAGGCTCTAGTCCCCGGCATCCGCCAGTACAAGAACCGCAGTAGTTGAGGATCGAAACTTGTGTCAACGTGACTCACTACTGCAAAAAGAACCCTAAGACCACAGCGGTAGACGACCGACACTTGTGCCGACGCGACTCTGCCCAGCCAGAAGAAAGCACCACAGCTGGACGACCTCCACGACCTAGATGGATCTTCTCGGCCCTACAACCCAAGCTGTTCACAGCTCCATTCTCGAGAGCCTGTACCCTCTTTACGTTTCCCTGTCAGTCTCTTCCTGACCCACCTGCCTGACCACGGCCTCTCGGAGACAGCCCAACCTCGACAGAACTCCTACATCCCCTGTGCATCTCCAGCCTCACGACTGCGACTGCTGGGCTGGTGGTGCCTCCCTTCAACCTGCAGTGACTTGCTGATGACAACCGCGACGTCCTGGCATTGGCGGCCTACTGACTCCCATTCCTCCCCATTGCTCTCCTCTGACCACGAGAGCAGAACATCATTGCCTGTATCAACTGCCGCTGTGTAGACACTGTACTCTGCCCCCGTCCGCCCCACTGCCGCTGGTAGTGCAGTGCCCACCTTAAACTGACCTTTGCCCAGGGCCGGTCTAACCCCCGAAGACTGGCAAAGTAAGTTGTGTACTTACCCGCTAATGCATACCCTTTTTCCTTCCTTAGGATTGCATTGCATTCTATTGATTACCTACAACTGTCTATCTTGTGCCAGTACTAAATGTTACTGTTTCGGATTGTCAATACTAAAGTATTTCCAAGTCAATAAAGTATTCATACTGCCTGTTTGAAAGTATTACCTGCCTGTAACTGAGTGCCACTTGGTTCCTAAAATAAAAGTAACTAAAGTAATATTTTTGCAAAACATTGGTCTGGAGTTAGTCATGAGTGTGTGTTCCTGTCTTGTAAGAGTGTGTACAACAAATGCATTCACACTACCCTCTGATAAGCCTAACTGCTCAGCCCAGCTACCAGTAAATTGAGAGTAAGGTATTGAATACATTAACCTCTGCCATACCTTTGGGGACTCACTGGATTCTGTGTACACTATACCTCTTTTTGGTTTAGTATATACAGAGCCAGCTTCCTACAGGGATCAACTCTCATGGCCACTATTAGCGGGCAGAGTCTTATGTCTACAAGGATGTAAACTATGGTACTAGAGTAGAAACCTCTTTTGAAAGTGGGCACCCTGCTCATGTCTGAGACAGTGCTTCCATTACAAGCCCTCAGCCCATGAGCAATAGAGATAAATTCTAATTTTAGAGCTAAAGCCGAGAAATTCAGCTGTCATTTCCGATTTAAATGAGGGATGTTCTATTGCTAGTCTTCAGCTTCAGTCAACTCATTGTTATAGGGCGAAGGCTCAAATGAAGTGTTGATGTCTCCTACGGCTATTATTTTAGTCTCATGCTGGCAGCATTTAATTAAATCATCAAGAAGAGTAAGTACAGGCTGTTCATTGCCAACAGGGGCTGATCTTGCGTAAATGTTCATTATTGCCAAATTCAATCCAAGGGAGAATTTAAGTATACCCCCATGATATCAGGAGAATCTATCGACAGGGCATTCTAAACGCATACAAGGTCATTTTTAACGGAGGTTGCTTGGCTTTGATGCTATAAAATACAAAACCATCTACGCGCATTTTAGTAGTAGCCAAAGTCTCCTGGAATACACAATCATCAGAGTCACTGGTGTGTGATATTCAATCAGGGTCAACCAGTTCAGACATAATACTGGCCAGATTCCAGGAAATAACAGTAACGTCAGTTCTGGTCCAGGGAGGACCTGGCCTGGCAGTTTGGACTGGACTGTTCCCATGGGAAGCAGAGTCAAGATTGATTTGCATATGGCTGAGTCCAAACTGGGGTGGCATGGTGGGCAGAAAAACAATGGATTTAACCCATTTGTGATCGGGAGTGAATGTTTGACAATGTTTAGCATTTCCTCCATCCTCTTTTTGTTTTGCTATAGTCGCTCTAAGTGGGAAGGGTATGCCCATATGTGGGTCCCTTGCTCACTTTGCCACTGGATTCAAGCTAGCCTGGCTGATGAGGGGTGTTACCCCGAAACCGGTCCCAGGATGCTTGTTTCCGATTCAGGGAAGACCTGGCTTGGCAGTTCAGGCTGGACTGTTCCCATGAGGCACAGGGTCAAGCCTGATTTGCATATAGCTGAGTCTGAACTGAGGTGGCGAAGTGAGTTAAAGAATGATGATGGATTCAACCCAGATCTGTGACTGGGGCTGAGTGTCTGAAAAGTTTCAGAGCTCCATCCATCATCTCCTTGCGTTTGCTTTGCTCGCCCTAAGTTGGCATTGTATGCCCAGACGTTGGCCCCTTGCTCACTTTGCCACTGGATTCAAGCTAGCCTGGCTGATGAGGGGTGTTCCCCTGAAACTGGTCCCAGGATGCTTGATTCTGGTTCAGGGAAGACCTGGCATGGCAGTTCAGGCTGGACTGTTCCCATGAAGCACAGGGTCAAGACTGATTTGCATATAGCTGGGTCTGAACTGAGGTGGCGAAGTGAGCTAAAGAACGATGATGGATTCAACCCAGATCTGTGACTGGGGGTGAGTGTCTGAAAAGTTTCAGCGCTCCATCCATCATCTCCTTGTGTTTGCTTTGTTGGCAGGGTATGCCTAGACGTGGGTCCCGTGCTCACTTTGCCACTGGATTCAAACTAGCCTGGCTGATGAGGGGTGTTACCCTGAAACCGGTCCCAGGGTGCTTGTTTCCGGTTCAGGGAAGACCTGGCTTGGCAGTTCAGGCTGGACTGTTCCCATGAGGCACAGGGTCGAGACTGATTTGCATATAGCTGGATCTGAACTGAGGTGGCGGAGTGAGCTAAAGAACGATGATGGATTCAACCCAGATCTGTAACTGGGGGTGAGTGTCTGAAAAGTTTCAGCGCTCCATCCATCATCTCCTTGTGTTTGCATAGTTCTTGGAGGGCAGCCATTACTGGAGCACCCGGACCGAAACCCCGACAAATAAACTATTGTTACTGCTCCCCTTCTGAAATCCAGGAATCACAAGCTTAGTGTTAAAATCAATATTTACATTACTACAATGGACATGGGTGCAACAAATGCAGGAATTCTTGACACAGGGCAGTCTCTCCGCATAGCAGGCTCATCTTGATGCAACAGTCAATCATTCACATTCAAGTTGTAATCCTCTGGCAAGGCAATGTAAGATGGATTCTGTTGGCTTAGATTAGAAGAGTTCTTAGAAAGGACCAATGAGGGTTTCACAGCCAGAGAGAATATTTTCAACTTGATATCAGTCTTTGGCATATTATCTAAAAGGCTGGTACGTAGTTCAAAATTGATCAGATTTTCAACCAGCGAACCGTTGCTCATAGTTAAGAGAATATGATCATGAGAGGCAGAATCGAGCTTACAGCACCTAGCAAAAACAATGTCCGGCCTGGTTACTGAAAAACAATTGTGCTTGGTCCTAAACCAATAAATAACTTTATCAGCTAGTCAACATCCTCAAATGAAGCGGGAGGTAGTTTGAGTGCTTGGCTCATGTAGATAATGCTCCCGGGAATTGGCGATTGACCAGTCTGTGGTGAGGGCTCCCAAGAGCGCAAATGCGGTCACTGAAAGTGCCTTCTAAGGACCAAGCGACCTATCTCCAATGTGGAAATAGATAAAGATTGATCATTTGGTAAGGAAGAAGGAGGTGGATAACGATAAGCATAGACAGTGTCTCAGGCAAGGGAAGTGCATTGGTTGAGGCCAACGGCTTTAATTGCAAAGATCTCAGTTGATGGTGCGAGCTACCACTCTCCCTGGTGGAAAATCTAAGCTGCTGATTGGAAACATTAGGACGAGAGTCCCCCAGCTGGAAGCTAGAAGTCGCTGTTGGAGGCTCCAGTCTGGAGAAGATACCTCTCGGTAGCTGCAGTTGGTCTTTCCATTCAATACTCATACCACAAAGGCAGCAGCAGTTACATCTTCACAGGTCTGAGATTTGGGTCTGGACGGTGCTAAGGAGACTCTTTAAGTTGTCCAATTTATGATGGAGTGATACACAGTCAACGCTGCAATTTCGCGAAGGGGGGTTTAAAAGTTGGGTCATTGCTAAAATCCTATCTAGCTTGAAGTCGAAAAGCACATGGAGAAGAAGACTGGATATTAGCCTCAATTGTGGTTAGAGGAAGAGATCCATTAAAACAGGGAATGCTTGAAATAATATCGACTTTAGGAGACAATGGTACTTGTGATAATGGCACACGGTCGCTGGTGCTCAATTCAGAATTAATAGTTGATCCTGAAGAAGCCAAACCAGAGGGACCAGAGATACCGGTCGCGCCAACAGTAGGTCTACACAGGCCCCTGGTAGTGCTAACAGCATCATTTATTGCAGTCTTGGATTTCTCGAACAGATCAGGGACCTTCGGGGACTTGTCGCTGGAAATGGTTTTGCCAGTGTTCAATAAGGATTCAACTTCTTCTATAAGATCAATGTCATCAAGTGTATGGTCTATGCTAACAATGGTGGACACACCCATTTCTTTCCCCTGAGGCTTTCTTGGTTTCTTGTTGCAAATTAGGGGTTTGGATGCCTCAGTGGCTTTGCACTTCCCCATAGTGAGCAGTAACAGTTGATTGAAAATTATGGCTAAAATATCAATTAAAAGACAGCTGATACACGGAAACTCTCATGGGGTCCTCAGTGATAAAACTCGTATTGCACACAAACTACTAAGCAGAGAGCGACAATGCCTTGAAATATAGAAGATGTCAGAGGGGGCTTTGCCCAGGCACAGCCTGCATGTGTCCCGCACTGCGGGACTGCAGTGCACCAGAATTGGCGCCGGCATGGCGCCGGCAAAAGTGGCCACAGGTGAACCAGGCACTGGGAATTGTGGAACTTGCAGTCCCCAATGGCTGCAGGTGCTCCCGCAGCGGCTATCCCCATAGAATATCTATGTTTGTTTCTATTTTCAGGGGAGCACAGTGTTTTCTCCTAACCTTCACAGAGAAAGAATGCATGTGATGTACCAGGCCAGGTGCAAGTGTCCCTACCGGCTCAGAACAGAGATCATATCAAATTCACGGTCCTGACAAAAACCATCGACCTGTATGGGTGCAAGTAGGCTGAAAAATGTTGACCATATGTTCATATGGATGTGAGGCACATCTAACTCTTCCCTATACACATCTCTTTCTCTTTTTTTAACGTTACCCCTGCCCCTATTCTAATAAATGTATCTTCTTTTGGGACAGGAGGTAATTTTAGAGCACAGTTTCTTTGTCATATATCCCTCTGCATTTCGAGACACACCCTCCTAGTGGAGGGTAGACCTGATAATGACGATATCAGTTACCAGTACACCAGTGGGGAGGACGTACCACTGACCGAAAGCATATGTTAAGGGCCCCAAAGATTTTTTTCTAGAGAGATCTTTTAAGCGATACTGGGTTTTTCCACTCCTTTTGATGTTTGGTATTAAGTTGGCTGCAACCACTGCTTCCATGACGTATCTATTTTTCTGTTTGCATCTTTAGTTTTGTTACAAATGATCTATTGGATTATGATTGCATTTTCAAGCAATTATTGTTACAACTCAGCTATTGGTTTATATGATTTGGATTCCTTGCAGCAGCTCGTTGCCTGCATCTTCATCATCTTTCACAATTTTGACTTATGGGCCGGTCCCCCTCTTCCGATCACTTGGTCTGACCACTTCCTCTTAAAATTTGATATCCCCTACTCTGCCACAGCCCCTTGGGCAATCGTAGGGCCAAATGCCTCCAATTATAGGGCGTTCCACAAAATTTCCATCCCAAAGTTAGCCGACGCCCTAGGTCGCTCCCTTCCAGAGCTGTCTGGCACCCCGGATTCGGATGCCCTCCAAATAGCTTTGCTTCATACCAATATCGAGGCAGAGGTTCCGGTTGCCACCCGTTCCTCTAAGAGGTCGGCCCTGCCAGCCCCCTGGTTTAGTGATCTCCTCAGAGCTAGCAAAAGGAATTGTAGAAAAATGGAACGGAAATGGCGAAAATTCTACCTACCGGAGGAAAAGAAGGCTTACAAAGACAATTAAAAAACCTACTACACTCTGGTGAAAACAGCAAAAAAGAACTTCTTCCAAACCAAGATTGAAAATGCCCAAAATAAGAGTAAGGAAATCTTTAGGATAGTTAAATCCTTCACCTCGCCAAAAGCCGGCTCAATGAAGGGCCATGTACAGAAGAATGGTAAAACAGATTGCTCAATTCTTTCATAAAAAAATCTCTTTGATCCAACAAGCTTTCTCGAACATCTCGGAGGATGAGCTAACCTTCTATCATAGTGTAAACAGCAAATTTCACAACTTGGATCCTCCATCCTTACATGATTTCCCGGAGCTTCAGCTGGAAGAGTCATTGTCCCTTCACCAAAGCATTAAGTCGGGTTCTCCGTCCGACCCTTGTCCAGCAAATATCCTGACCTCATTAGCCTCCACCATTAACCCTATAGTACACCAGCTCTTTAATGCTTCCCTCTCCACTGGCACTATGCCAAAACTGTGGAAGCACGCAAAGATTCTTCCACTGATAAAAAAGGCTAATGCCAATTTGACGGATCCTGCCAACTATAGGCCTATTTCTCTGCTTCAGGCCCTCTCTAAAGTATTAGAGAAGCATGTAAACAAGGCCCTGCAAAAACACATTGAAGATGGGAAGCTTCTTCATGAATCCCAATCAGGCTTTAGGGCAAACTACAGTATGGAGTCCGCTCCGCTGGAAGTGACAGAGTTTATTAGGGGCAAGCTGGACCAGGGAGGCAAGGCCGTCCTGATATTGCTTGATTTGTCAGCGGCCTTCGATATGGTCCCACATGAGAGACTCCTAAACAGACTTGAATACATCGGCCTGGGTGGGACCGCCTTAACAGATCTCAGGACATCTGGCTCCCACCGTTTTCATCTCCGGTTCCGGCCATTAATGTTGGTGTCCCTCAGGTCTCCATTCTCAGCCCCAACCTCTTTAATATTTATCTATCTCCCCTTGCATCCATGGTAGAGAAAGAGGGTGCCAAGATCGTTTCCTATGCTGATGACACTCAGCTGATCTTCACATGTGATAAAGGCTCCAACTTTGACGGGGCAAGGATCAGGTCCTGCCTCACGAAGGTTTTCAACTGGCTCAAGATCAATCAGCTTAAGTGTAATCCGGACAAAACGGAAGTTGTTTTCTTTGGAAAACCGGAAACACCCGAGTGGAGCTCCTGGTGGCCCAAGGATCTGCCGCCCCCACCCGTAGAAAAGGAGAAAGCCAAAAACTTAGGAATTGTGATAGACAAAACACTTTCCATGCGTTCTCAGATCCATAATCTCACTGGCGCATGCTTTGGCATACTCCGAATGTTAAAAAAATCCCTGCCACTACTACTGCTGGAGAGTAGAAAGATCGTGGTGCACGCTCTGGTGACATCAAAGCTTGAATACGTTAACTGCCTGTACCTCGGTCTCTCCAAATCTCTGATCCAGCGCTTACAAGTGGTTCAAAACGCGGCGGCCAGAGCCATCCTTAAACCTAAACCCAGATCTAATATGACTCTGATTCTTAAATCTTTACATTGGCTCCGCATAAAAGAACGTATAGACTTCAAAGCTATGACCGCCTTCTTTAAAGCGTTCCACAACGGAGGAGCCGGGTACCTAATCAAATGTGTAAATCACTACACTACCTCTAGACCCTTACGTTCTTCAAATGCCAACCAAGATACGTCTGGCCTGTACTGGAGGCAGATCTTTCGGCTTTCAAGGCGCAAAACTGTGGAATAGCCTTCCGGAGTCCTTGAAGCTAAACACAGACTTACCTTCCTTCAGGAAGAATCTAAAAACTTGGCTTTTTAATCACTAACTGGGTCTTTTCCACTCTTCTCCTCCCCGCTGTTTATGCGCCAGGACACTCTAGCTTGAGTAGCTGTGCGCTCTATCAAATACCCTATTTCATTTCATTTCAATGCAATAGTCTTGCCCCATAGGAGAAGAAGAACAAATGCCAACATAGGAGAAAGGCTGCTTGTAAGAAGCGAAGCTGGACAATGCAAATGTTGCTTTAGCTAACATCAAAGATAACTAAAGCTACGTACCGGTAAGGTATCATTGTTTGCTATGCTTACTTTTATAAGCATACACAAGAGTTAAGAGGCATGTTTTGGGCAGAACAGTCTCCTGGGTAACAGAAAGTGTAGGTAGTTCTCTTTGAGATGCAGAAAAAAAACAGGCCCATATTTGTGAAGCCTATGAGAAATCAGGAATTTGTTTGCAGTGTCCCCCTACTTTTTGCACCCATTTCGCTGGTTTTCTGACTCTGATTGTTCCCTGGGCTCTGCTAAACAGACCCAGGTCCTGTGCTCTGATTAAAAGTACATGGTTAGGTATAATTTAAATTAGCAATGACAGACTCCTCTTAGTCCCTAGTATATAATAGGGCAGGGGGTTTAGAGGCCCAGTAGATGTCCAGTGGACTTTTTAGGATTTGGCCAGGTGCATTGTGAGATTTGTAGCCCCAACATCCCAAGGACCTTCTCAGAGATTGCAGACCCCTGGATTGGTATTATGGGCACTTTGAACCCTCAAGGAGACCTTCTGGAAGAAGATCCTGAAGATTGGTGAAGTTTGAGAACTTTTTTGGTAAAAAGCTCCATAAAGGTGATCGACTCGACATCAAGAGTCGAGTAGGCGACCTTCAACTGCGACCCGGCCTGGATTTCAGGTGCGTCCCAGTGAAAGCTCCAGAGCTCAAGACTTCCAGGATTTCATCGGGCCTTGCAGAAAATCAATCAAGACGTCGACCTCAACATGAATCTGGCCTGATCAGGAACCTCGCTCAACGCCAAGAGAAAAGGCTCCACAAAAACGTCTATGTGTGAAGGTAAGATTTTGACTGAGGCCTTCCACTTAGGGGCCGATTCCGATCTCGGCCGGTAGGGCTCCGAATCGGATTCGGCTTAACCGGATCCGATTCGGAGCCCTATTTCCCGACCGATCCGTACGCGCGTCCGGGCGAGCGAGTACGATGCGTATTCGCCGACCGACTCGTCCGGGCGTCCCGACCGCTCCGACCGACTCGATCCCGGGTCAAACCGCACCGACCGACTCGCACGGACACGACTCGCACCACGCAATGGAGACGTTCCCCGGCCGGGTAAGTACGATGCGCGCCGCGAGCAGTCCGACCGAGCCGCGCACTCCGGCTCAAAAGAGCTGTCGGAGCCGTACTTTGGGGGTCCGTGTCGGACCCCCTGTACGCGTAGCCGCGCGAGTCGCACACAGGGGGACCCATGGGTCCCCCTACCTGTGCGTGTACGGCGCGAATCGCTCGCCGCGTACACACTGTAGGGGGCGCACTTGTCCGCATCGCACCCATTGAGTCAATGGGAGCCCGCGTACGCGTTGTACGACAGGCTCCCATTGACTTCAATGGGAGTCCGACCGACTCGAGTCCGATGGCATACGTGCGCATCGTACTCGTTCGGTCGGACTGCACGGGTCCGATTCGGTCGGAAATCTCTCCGGGTCCGGCTCGGTCGGGGAGATTTCCGGCCCAAATCGGAATCGGCCCCAGAGTGTATCAAACCAGGGCTCCATCGCGGTTGGCCTCGAACTTTGACTTTGACCCGGTCAAACGCGAACAGATCTCCCAATTTGCCGCTATATGTTTTTAAGCACTAGAAAGTATTTATTCTTTTAAAATTTATATCTCCGGTTCCCTGCATTCGACTTTTCTTGTTTTGGGGTCTATTCGTCCATAAAAATATAACCTACTTTAAAAAATTGAAGTTGGATTTTTATTGTATGTTGTTTTTAATGCTTTACACATCTGTCTCCTAAGATACGTCTGCCTGCTTGTTGCCAGCTATCTAGGGTTGAGCAAGGGAATAATTTATTGAGACCTTGACTGACCCTTTTATTGTGTTTGTGGCCTTATTACTAGTGATAAGTCACTACTTAGCACTACTAAGAATCCACCTTCCAACAAAGCCTTTGCGTTGTCTTTGCGCCACACGAAGCAATGCAAGGAAAACACAAAGGGGCAGATTTACAAGGCCCTTGCGCCACTTTTGAGTCACTTTTCCCATGTTAAAAGTGACGCAAAATTGGCGCAAGGGGCTTGTAAATCTGCCCCAAAGGCTTCAGTAATATTTACAAAGCGCACAAGGCCTTGCCTGACTTTGTAAATAAATGTAACGCAAGACAGCTGCTTGTACTGGGTTACGTTATGCTTCAACTTAAGAGGCGTTCCAAGTATGGGGCTTGGGTGTTCTCATGCATCCAGCAATGGATTTTGGCACATTGCCAGATTTTCAAAGACTTGTAAACTTGGGAATGCGTCAAAATGATACTTTTTTCTCCAGTGAGGCTTAACGAGGTGAAATGTCTTTATTTCTCCTCGTTATTTCCTCCTGGAATGAAGCACACGTAGAAAGATGAAAATGCATCTAAGGTTTGTTTTTGTGCAAGAAGGTGTCTATTCCTGCACAAAAACAATCCTGCCTGTAACATGGGCACAATTGCACTATAGTGCAAAGGGGCCTGTGTTGGCGCGATATGTGCACATATCGCGCCAGCTCAACAAGAGGGCAAAAATGATCCATATTTTTCTAGATATGAAGAATTTCTGCACTCTCCCTTTTTCAAGCAACGCAGAACAGAAACTTTGCTTGCTGTCCTGTGTGGTATAAAACAAACATCTGCCCCCAGTGTTACTAACAATGGCACTTTAAAAAGCTATAGGTGTAATAGACACATAGCTTTATATTTTCAATTCATTTTAATTTTAACGTCTTGTTGATGTTTTATTGTACATATTTTGTAAATAAATGTTACATTGTTAAAATATAGTGGGGCCGATTACGAATTCAGTCGGTAAGCTTCCGACGCTCATCGGAGCTTTACCGACCGACATGGTAGGTTTACAGTCAGACCGCCCAATTATAATGCAGGTGGTCAGAATGTAAACCGCCGGTCTTTCAGACTGGCTTCCGACGGGCTCAAGGAGTCCGTCAACCAGTCGGAAACCTTTCAAAATCCCCTATGGACGGCATTTCCGCCATGGGGATTATGATGTTGGTTTCCAACAGGCTTTTCATGTAGGGCTTTCCGGCATGGAAAACCTGTTGGAAAGTGACTTTGGCGGCCCCTAATAGGGACCCCACCCCTCTGGGGTCTCTGGTTGGGAGCACCTATGGTACCCCCTTGTTAATCCCTGCACCGCGTGGCAGGCACCATGAGATTCACAGAAGCTCCCATTTCTCCATAGGAGCTTGTGCTGTAGCCGGTTTTCGACCGCAGCACAAGCTCCCATAGAAAAATGGGAGCTTGTGACGGCACCATGTGCAGTCACATTGTAATTGCGGTGTCGGGACCGCCGACCAGAGGTCGGTCGGTCCCGAGACTGCAACGGTGTCGGGCAGACATGAGTCTGGACGACATCATCATGATGCCCAGTGTCTAGAGGGTGTCTTTAAGGGGGAGAGCTATTCCTTTTCTTTAATGTCATCCTACTAAATTAAAATTCTAAAATAAGTCTTTATAGGGTCTTGTTCCTCCAGTTATCTATAATCACATACAGATATAAAAAAATCTCTGTAGCAAAAATATTTGATCTTCACAGAGGCTGTGTTTTGTGACTAAAGGGGGTTCAAACTTTGAAACAAGTTGCAATTCAAGACAATCATGACACTAGGGTTCAGAGTAAACTAGGAGATCTAAGTTTTATGATGTTCCATGTATTTCAATATTTGTCTGATTTGTTTGAAATTTGTTTACTGGTTGACTGTGGGATGGGCCCTGGTCAAGCAGCAAACACAATCCTAGTCAGGCTAAAGCACAGGCAATCCCAAATTAACCTATGGTCAACCCCCTGGTAGTTTGGCACAGAGCAGTCAGGCTTAACTTAGAGGCAATGTGTAAAGTGTTTGTATAACACTTTAAAGGGTAAAACTGTGAAAACACTCAACAAAGAGATCCCACACCAGTAGAGTGCCCTGCCACTCCCAAAGGAGCATCCTGGTGCCATTTATGTGAGGGCTTCTGGTTTTGTAGGGGTATCGAGAGGGAAGGCAATTAATGAAATAACTTATCAATAATTGTTTAATTGTTTATTGATTATGTAAATGTTTTAATAATTACATTTCTTTTGTTATTTGTTATTTGTTAGGTGTGGGTTGGTGGGTTTGTAGGGGTATAGGGTGGATAATAAATTAACTGTTTAATTAATAATCAGTGATCAATAATGTATTAAACTTTAATTAATTATTAGTTATGGCAATTTTGTTACATTTATTTATTTTAGTTATATTTTAAGTGTGGGCTGCTAGGCCTGTGGGGGTCATTTGTGGTAAGTTAATTAAGGAATAAATAATGGGGAATTTTCTAAATTGCCAATTAATTATTACATTTTTAATATTATATTAAAAAAATCATATATGTACTTTTATTTGGGTTAATTATTAAAATTAATATAAAGAGTTTTATATTTTTTTTATAAATTAATGGGGATATGTTGTGTGTTTGAAGTGAAATACGTTCCCTATTGTTGTATAGACTGGAGTGGGAATAGTACATTTTATCTCTCAAAAGTCTTATGCTTTCCCTACTGAGGCACCGATTGGAGTGGGAATTGTAGATTTTACACTTTCAAAGTCCAACGCTTTCCTTACTGTTGCATAGACTGGAGTCAGAATAGTCAATTTTCCCCTTCTGGAGTCCAACACTTTTCCTACTGTTGCACAGACTGGAGCAGGGATAATATATCTATTATTCTGAGACTTCAATACTTTTTTAAATAATGTTTAAATATACTTAATATTATTATTTGTTTATTTATTCCATTTTTTATTATTTGTTTATATATATACATTTTTGATATTTTAAAATATATATTTTTAGTAAATATCTTTTTTAGTTTTTTTAATGTAATTAATTTGGTAATTTATTACATGTTTTTCATTCGATTTGCTAACATATTTTTTATGTTTTCTATGGTAGTAAATTAAAAAACACACAAAATGTAATTCATTGCAAAATATATTTTTTAATAATAGTGCAATATTGTATACATGCATATATAAACATAGACACATATATTTATGTGTCTATGTTTATATAAGTTTATATTTATGTATAGTATTAAAAGTTATTAAATTGATTTAATTTATATTAAATTATTGTTATATATTAAAATATTTCAGGCTTAACCTGTTAAACCTGTTTTAACGCTATTAGTGTGAAACTATTTGTTTTTTCGATATTTTGTCCTTATCTTTATAAGCATAGGAAAACGATATTTTTATCAATGCCAATTACACCCAGTCATGTGACCGGAGACAGGCTGAAGCTACCAAATGGCTAAGGCAAGAAAATGTCAACTTTCTAAAAGTAAAACACACAAGATGATGGACGGAATGTTGCACATTGGCAAACATTCACCCCCAGTCACAGATCTGGGTTTAATCCATCGTTATTTTGCTTCACCACGCCACCCCAGTTCAGACATAGCCATATGCAAATCAGTCTTGACCTTGTGCCTCATGGGAACAGTCCAGACCGAACTGCCAAGCCATGTCTTCCCTGGACCGGATTCAAGCATCCTAGGTCCGGCATGGTGAGCAAAAAAACGATGGATTTAGGCCCAGATCTCTGTACTGGGGTGAATGTATGACATTGTTCTGCATTCTGTCCATCAACTGTTGTTTTTGCATTTGTCACCCCGAGTGGGACTGGTATGCCCAGACGTGGGTCCCGTGCTCTCCATGCCACTGGAATTAAGCTATCCTGGCTGAAGAGGGGTGAAACCCCGAAACCGGTCCTAGGATGCTTGTTTCCAGTCCAAGGAGGACCTGGCTTGGCAGTTCGGGCTGGACTGTTCCCATGAGGCACAGGGTCAAGACTGATTTGCATATGGCTGGGTTCAAACTGGAATGGCATGGTGAGCAAAAAAACGATGGATTTAGGCCCAGATCTCTGTACTGGGGTGAATGTATGACATTGTTCTGCATTCTGTCCATCAATTGTTGTTTTTGCAACTTTCTAAAAGTGGCATTTTCAGAATTGCAATTTAAAACCCGACTTCATCATAAGTTAGGATTCTAAATTAGGATTCCAGAGGCACCAAACATGAACCAGTTATCTTTTCCCATTTGTAAATTACACTTATAAAATGTAATAAGGCAACACCAATGTTATCATATGCGAGAGATAGCCCGTACAGCAGTGAAAAACGAATTTAAGAGTTTTTCTCTACCAGGACATGTAAAACTTAATGGTACATCTCCGTCCTTTTAAATACACCACTCCACACTCTCTGAGCTGTCCAGGGCCTATCCTAGAGGTGACTTACAAGTATAATAAGGAAGATGTGGGCCTGTCAAAGGGCAATTTTGCCAGGTGGACTTGGCAGTTTAAATCTGCACACACCGGCTGCAATAGCAGATCTGATACATGTTTAATGGACGACGTAAGTGAATGGCACAATCAGTGCTGCAGGCCTACTAGTACCATTTATTTTACATCTCCTGGGCACATGTAGTGCCCTTTACTAGGGGCTTAAAAGTAAATTAAATATGGCAACTGGGTATATGGCAATACTACTATGTTTTACAGAGGGAGAACATGCACTTTAGCACTGGTTAGCAGTGGCAATGTGCACTGAGTCCTAAGGCAGCAAAAACCAGATCAGAAAAAATGGAGGAGGAAAGAAAAGGTCTGGGGAAGACCACCCTACAGCTGACAGCTCTCACAATACTGCCCCCGTCTCTCTCTCCCTAGTGCAAAACTGCACTTTTTTATAAGTCTGCCCCACATATCAAACAACGGTGTATCACTATAAGTCGTGCTTGAAATCTCGCCATCGCTCTAGTTAAATTTTAATACGCGTGAGGTTTCTATTTTTCCTGTAATTTTCTTGACTTCAGAGGGGAAGATACAGAGGTAATATCGAGGCTTTAAATCTTCAGGACAGGTTCCTAGTGAATTACACGGTATTTCATGAAGTCTCTGCTGTGATAAGGCCAAAGCCGGGCAGAATCTGCTGACTGCGGAGCCAGTTTTAGGATCTGAGCATACCTAGGGGGTCACAACTTGAAACTTTATTAACGTTGATTTATGTTTTCATACGCCGGTGGTAGCTCGAAAAAAAAATCAATGTTTAATTGTGTGAAAAAACAAAATGTCAGCTTCATTTGTAAATGTCATGGATCATTATGTGATAAATAGATAATCATTTTTAATAAAGTGATGCTTCCAAGAGAGATAAACATACTTAACAACTAAGAATGTTACAAATGGCAAGGAGAAGATAAAATATTGAAAGCTCTTAAGGAGATTCTAAATACAAAACATGGCTCATTTTTTCATCATCAACCACACATTCCCATGCTCTTTTTCCTTTAAAAAACTAAGCAGGTCACAAGACCATTCTAAAAATAATTGTACAGTACCTCGCTATACTCACTCTATCTGTATCTGCACATTTATGAACATTTTTGGTTGCTAAAGTTAATCATAATTAGGACCCTGTGACGTCACTTGAATTTGTCGACAACACACTTGATAATTTCGTAAGAGAGCTCTCAGATGTGAGACTCACTCTTTAGGTACCACTTGTAAGGAGTTTTCTGTTCCAGCTGGTACTCTCATCTCAAACAAAGGCGTCTTATTGCACTTTATAATGAAATCACTATTGGCAGCATTGTCATTAGTAATTGTGGGTTAGCCACACTGCTACAAGCTCATATTGAAAACGGAGAAAGATCAGTATTTGGTGGGTAAGGCTTGTATTCCTATTGCAGCACTCAGAGGCCACTGGCCAAGTGATGGAGAACAGTTGTCCTCCATACTCAAATCTGCTGGGCCTGTTGGGTTTCATCAACTTTAGGAATTGCGGACTAGAACCTAATTGTCAATAAATCAATCAATAAATCAGGATTTATAAAGCGTGATTAATCACTCATAATACCCTATAGGGTATCCCGACAGGTCTTTGGGAGGCAAGGCTCTGCAGTGGTTTACTCTTAACTTTTGATGATAAAACAGTGCATCACAATTGGTTGTTCCACTTCTGCTTCCGGAGCAGCAGTGGTTTGATGGGTGCCCAATAGCTCCAAATCTCTCCATCATATTTCTTTTTATTTGCGGTGCCACTGGCAGGTTAGGCTGGTGAGTGCGGT
Organism: Calotriton arnoldi; assembly: GCA_963921515.1. Lineage (NCBI taxonomy): Eukaryota > Metazoa > Chordata > Amphibia > Caudata > Salamandridae > Calotriton > Calotriton arnoldi. The sequence goes on from CAWUFW010004071.1 coordinate 42,658, forward strand.
GACTCTATCGACCATTGTGCAGACAGCCTACGGCCGGCCCTGCACCCATCACTGGGCAAACGCCCACTACACTGTCCTCATATTAGGCAGAGACTCCCACCTATGGGGCAGCAATTGGTGGCCTCCAAAGTTAGGCTCACCCCCCCAGCCGAAAACTGTGGTAAAAAACCTAGGCATTTGGCTCGATAATGCTCTCACTTTTGAAGAGCATGCCAAATCTAGCACGGGAATATGCTTCGGCATGTTGCGCGGCCTAAAACCCATCCTGGGTCTGTTCGACCCCCATACTCGTCAGCTGATTGTTCAAGCCACTGTCCTAGCCAGGCTGGACTACTGCAATGTGCTGCTCCTTGGTTCCAACAAGTCAGTGTTGAAAAGGCTGCAGCGCACTCAGAACGCAGCAGCTCGAACGCTATTTGCCCTCCCTAGGCGTTGCTGTGTCTCCGGCCTTCGGCGCCTCTTCACTGGCTTCCCATAGAACAGAGAATTCAATTCAAAGCGCTCTGTTTTACTCATAAGATTCTTACGGGTTCGGGTCCCGCTATTCTGAGCGAGCTATGTCTCCCCAACACCCCGATGCATGATTTACGATCGGCCAGCCTTCATCTGGTACAAGCTCCTCGTTTTCTCAGAGCCAGAGCCAGAGGGCGCTCTTTCAAGGTGTTAGCTCCGGCCCTTCGGAACTCCCTGCCGCTGTCCATCAGAAGCAACCATCTGACCTTCAGAAGGGCAGCTAAGAACTGGCTCTTTCGTTGACCTCGTTTCCTCCCTGTTCCGCCCTCATGGTTGCTAGCGCTGGGACGTCCCTTTGCCGGGACAGCCATGCGCTTTACAAATCTCCTAACATTAGCATTAACATTAACACAGGTGCATGCTCAGTGACTGCAGTAGGTCCTGGAGGAGTAGTGTGGTATCCTCGGGCCAACTGTTTTTTAAAAAGTATTTTGTTTTAACCCCGGGTGGGAAGGCCTTCTGGGTTCGCTCAACAAGGGTCAACAAGGGTCTGGGGCCCGAGTCCTGTAACGGCAGCTGCAATATTTTGTTCAGAGTTGCGTCCAGCCAATCAGAACCTCAGTGCCGTGGTACCTGCATCAATAGTGCAGTACCAAAATGGAGAATGGAAGAAAAAGCTATCTTGGCCAATAAGAAGGCCTCCTTTGTTGAGGGGTTTTTCAGTACCGCAGAACTCCCATGGGACCAACTGTCCAGATATGCCACACTTTTTAAACCCTGCATGTCCAGCTCAATCTCTTGTTTAAAGGTTAATTCCTCCAAAACGGCAAATGGATTTACATCAACGTACAAAGGTAGGCTTTCTCAGTAAAGTTCTAACTTTCTTTCAAATTTGGTGTAAAGCCATTTTTTTCTTGTGAGAAAGTAATTTTTCCTATGGAAATTAACATGGGTAATAATCAATTTGTCCTCCCCCCCCCCGTTTTTCTTGGCCTCCGCTTGACAGATTAGCATGAAATGTTTCATCAAGGACCTGAGGTATATATACACTCTATTCAGAACATTTCTTTTTGTGTTAAATAAGGAAGTATGCTGCATAATTTTTTCCAAAAATCACAAACTTAATGCAATTGTGCTAAGAAGAAGTTGAAAACTTTTCTACAAAGATTGTAAAAGACGCAAGAAAGCCGATTACAATTCCATTATCCTCTTACATGGCTTGACTGTAGAAATACCCTATGATGTGTTGGAAGTAGAAACAGTGAAGCTAGACAGTGGAACCCTATAGGCCACAGCACCTGACCCGCTATCCCTATATCATATGTATATATTCTGGAACTACCCAGAAATCTGTGTGCACACCGTAAAACACCCACTGTCACAATGTAATTCCAATACAGGAATATCACAGTTTAAACAAAAGCGAAGGTGCACCACCAAGAGACCCAGACAAGGAAAAAGAATCTTTAAATCCTTGTCCACAAATATATTCTTCCAAGTACTTCTTTTATTTTGATACAAATTTAAAACACGATCAGGGCGATCAAAAAATAGCTGACGTGTTTCGTCCTCAAAAAAGGACTTCTTCAGGGCGAAATAAATCTGTACACTTATTAGGGCGGTGAATGATCCAAGGAGTGAGAATAGCCGAGGATGTGGTATGCGTCCGTCAGCTTGTCTGTTTTGCAGAGTAGGCAAAGAGCTCTTCACATACGTTGAGCGAAGGAAGTGGTCCAGATAATCAAGAAATTGGTACCACTAGTGATATCAAATTGGTTGAAAGCTTCAATTTATTTTGCTTTACGTTTAGACAGCGCCTTATCTACCAAGACAGGTAAATATTGGTATAGTCACTCCATGGAGAAATAATCCATGGTCCAAAGTGAGTAAGGGGGAGCCAAAGTAGTTGGCAAAAGTGTCACGACCGGCCAGGATCAGTCGGTATGCGAGTTCCTTAAGTCTGCTCGTCAGGAGTTTCAGGACGGAATGTGTTGGAAGTAATGGACATTGAGGAAATGAGGCATGAGATCAGCGGCAGATGACATAGATAGTAATTTGACTGTGCTTATCCCAGAGGTAGAGCGAGCAGTGATGAGCCAGTAGCCAAATAACGCCAGTTGCAAAGATTGTGTCTTACGCATATTGATGGAAGGACACATCGGAGGGGCTGAGCATTATACTCAGTGGATTGAAGTACAGGTGGAAGTGACAGGGCACAAGGAATGAACCCTGGAGATTCCCACACACCAATGAGGCCTCTCCAGAGTAGTTAATTCCTTAGTCTGACCAATTGATGGCAATTGGAGATACTTGTCAAAGGCTGGATCAGAGAGTTTAGAGTAGTTGCTCCATATCAATATAAATATTCAGCTGGCTGTAGTCCTAAATATCTGCAACAAAATTATCTACCTACCAAAACATAAATGTCAAAATATCTACTACCATAATATCAACTTTCTATACTTATAATCGAAATGACCAAAATATCTACTTCCAAAAGTACTAACATGTAAAATATAGGACATTTAAAAATATATACTATTAAAATATTAGCTACAAAAATATACTGATTTAAAAATAACATTAGACTTCACAAAAATATCTACTACATAAATATAGTGTTTTGTAATATCGATAATACAATCAAAATATATTGTTTATTACACTTATTAAAAGTTATTTCATTTTAAATGCAAACAAGATTAAAAAATAATCTTCAGCTTAAGTTGATATATTGTTTTAAAATTGTTACAACTTGGGGGCCGATTACGATATCGTTCAGAAACTCATCCGACCAAATTGGTTTCAGAATCGTTTCCGACCGAATCAGGTTCTGCGAGTCCGAACGACAGATTACGATGCTACCGAACATCATTCGGTCGGACACGCATTGACTTTAAAGGGAGCCTGTTTTCCGAACATGAACACAGGCTCGCATTGAAAAAAAGGGTGGCTAGGGAAAAGCTTGCACCCTGTGACGTGCACCCCATGGTGCCTGCCACACTGTGCTTGGCTGTAAAGAGGGGTCCCATGGGTACCGCCACGGGCCCCAACTGGAGGCCTACGGGGGAAAGGGGGCCTGCTACTGGCCCCCAAAGTCAGATTCCAACAGCTGTTTCGTGTCGGACAAACCGATTCGGAACAGCTGTCAGAATCGGACATCTTAATCGCTCGGTCAGAAACAGTGTCCATAGAGCTGTACGATTCGGCTCCAAACGACTCAGCCTGTCCGAATGTCGATCGGAACAAATTCGGACAGCTCGAACAGTTTCCTTTCATTGTAATTGGTCGTTCGGAAATGTTTCCGATTTGGTCGGACACATAGGTTCCGAATCAGATTCTCCAAATCCGGTTCGGAGCCATTCTGAACGACATCGTAATCGGCCCCTTAATAGAAATTTTACATATTTAAACAAAAAATACAAATATTTAAAAATACTTTTTAGATTTAATAAGCGTATGCCTTTTTTAAAAAAAATAACCTCTAATTAATATGAAAATTAATGTCCATTATTTTTATTATTTTATATAAATGTAATAGTTTTAAAAAATCACAAATAATATAGAACTATTTCATTATTGTCAAATATATGTTTTGAACATAAAAAGATGTATCTCAAAACACTTACGCATCCAAACAGTCATTGTAAATTATTAGCTAATAAAACATTAAAAATCAAATAATTGTTAAATTATTTAACAAATTCCTGACTTTATAAAATAATTATAAAACTGAAGGCAAAATAAAAAAAGTAAATACAATTCTAAGATATAAATTTTATAACATCAATAAAATAATTTGATGTGTAATGACATTTGCTATTCTAACTCCAGTCCAACAAACATTGGGGAAAGTGCATGGATTTGTGGAAGGGAGTCAGATTAAATATTCTAACTCAGTGCAAAAAAATTGGGTAAAATGCATATATTTGTGGAAGAGCCATATTAAATATTCTAACTCCAGCCCTACAAATATTGGGAAGAGTGCAAATATTTGAGGACTTCATGTTTATTTTTCTAACCAGTTCACCAAACATTGGAAAGTAGATATATTAGGGTTTCTGTGGTCAAATTATATATTCTAGCTCTAGTCCAATAAACATTAGGGAAAGTGCATATATTTGCAGGGGTGGAATTAAATATTGCCTCTTCATTCTCACAAATATCGGGGAAAGTGCATCTATTTTGGGACTGATGCATATTTATAACTCCAGTTCAAATAAAATGTGGGAGGTGTTGGATTTACTAAAGGGACTAGAGTCCTACTAGCACTGGGGAAGGTGCATACATTTCAAATGGGCAGCTTTGCTATTCTAACTCCAGTTGAACCTTAGGTGCATTTAACTATGGAGTCAGAATTATCAGTCAAACACCAGTAAAACTAACATTGGGGAAAGCTTCTATGATAGGAAGAGGGCAGAATGACTATTCTAACTCCAGTCTGATAAACAATGGTAAAGTGCAGATAATTGAGGTCGTGGAATCTGATCCATTCTAACTCATGTCCGACTAAAATTAGGCAAAGTGGATATGTTTAGAGGTGGGGTAGATTTACTATTGCAACCTCAGTCCAACTAACATTGGTCCAGTACAATAAAAATTAGAGGAAGTGTATTTAATTGGGGAGTAAAAGTTAATGTTTTAACTCCTAACACAATTTTTACCGCTAAATTTATAATTTGCAAAAACATATTAAAATCAAATAAACAATCCTGTAAATTCTTTTTAGATATTGCATACTATTACATTAAATACATATAGAAATACATGTTAAATACTATAATAACATTTTAATTTTTCTAAAAATATCTATTAATATGGTGCATATATAATATTTTTAAATGTAGAAATTAAAATAAAGTTAAATTAAATTAAATAATATTGATCTCTTTTAAATAAGTACTTCTAAAAAATATATCATATTTTTAGATGATATATTTAAATGTATTTTATTTATTGGTAAGATAATCATAATAAAATTAAATGTCAATAAAATCTCACATTATTCATAGTAGTTAATCTTGCCAAAAATAATTAAGAATTAAGAACCCACCCAGTTTCCCCAATAATCTACTTTTTTCAATTTAAATTTGACAAACCTCAATATTTTATTGTTTAATTTCAAAATGCTCTAATTTATGAACTGCAATATCAATTTATATTGAGAATATATTTTAAATATAATCCTTTGTAAAAAATTAACATATCTTTAAAAAACAAAATACTACTCAACCAATCCCCAAAATAGCCACAAAAGGCCAAAAAATATATAAGGCTTTAAACATACAAAACAATTATAAAAATAATAAACATACATTTGTAAAACAAAATACATATTATTAATAAATACATATCTTAAAAAAGTACTACTAACCCAATATCTCAAAATAAACACCACAACCTGATATCATAACATATATAAAGTACTTATGGGCAGATTAACAAAGCAATTTTGAGGTCGCAAATGGCCCGATTCACAGAATTGGCTTGCTTGCGGCTGCAAAAATGCTTTTTTTTTTAAATGTACATATAACAAATTGTGATTCAGTAACTTGTTACCCAATCGCAATTTGCACTTACAACTCGGTATTTGTAAGGGCTGTGTTTAGAGCGTCCCTTCCAAATACTGAATTACAGTGGAATGTATTAAAGTTTTGCAGCAGGATTTGTGGCAACCCACTCCCAAATGTGAAGTGGTCCTCCTGGAACCCTCTTCCCCTTGAAAATGTAAAAAACAATTTTTAAGAACAGGCAGTGGTCCAACAGACCACTGCATGCTCTTCAAAAATGAAACTTAAATATTACATTTCTTTTTTGAATTCAGCCCGTTTTCTTTTAAGGAAAACGGGCTACATTTAAAAAAAACACAAAAGATTTCTTTATTTAAAAGAAATCACAGACATGGTGTTACACACTCAGCTAGGACACATAGAGAAAGCGAGACGAACATGCTTGCTAAGGAAAGAGCGACATCAGAACTGCCATGCAAACTCACCAGGGGGGTTTCGCTGTTCCTTAAACTGTGCGAAGCATGGAATTAAATGTGAAGGGAAGTATACATGGGAATGAAGACTACAATTCCCATGATTCCGCTGCTTCTTCTTGAACCAAGAAGAGGAACCTCTTTGAGGTTTAGAAGTTCAACCAGGAAGTATTTAATTGGCTTCAGACATCGAGGAGGGCAGATTATTCCAGTTACGAGGCTGGTGGAAGCGCTGCAGAAATTTGTTGTGATCTTTTCCCAGTATTGTAAGGGTGCTTGCACCATTTTCTGATTTTTTTGGGGGGGCTTTTCCCGTGTTAATATTTTAAGTCACTCCTTGCACGGTGCTCTGGTCAATGAGTGGGTGTTTGGAGTGTTGTTTTGTTTTTCCCACGTGGTGAATGTCCCAATCTATGAGTGCGCTTGGAGACAGTGCGGTACAACGAGAACTTGCTGTTCTTGGGATTATTGGATCACACTATTTGGTTCTAAAATATATACTGACTTTTGCTGAGGGGATAGGATTTCCTCTATATATGGATATTTTCAGATTCTAAGGATACAATGAGCATTCCAGAGTTTCAGTACAAATAATTCTACGAGACATTTCTTGAGTCACATCATTCAGACTACCATTACTTGGTATTCACAGACTATCCTAGGGGTATGACGAAATACCCAATCATCTTATACTTCTACAAATACGGCTCCAAAGCCTAAGAGGTGGTAGTACGCTTTTTGTTCACCCGCATTTATTCTTTGCCGTTTATTAACAGGGTTCAACGTGAGTCCTGTCAAGTTAAGGTTCACTCCCTGTGATGCAAGGCATTATTAAGTGTTAGGTGGGTACATCAAATAACATTTCAAAAGAGAGATTCATAAAGAGGGAAGAGAGAGTAGTCACTGGAGAATGGAATTGTGTTACCAATATTGTTTTTTCTTTGTTGTTATAGTTAAATGAGGTATCCTTTCCAGGTTATAAGACGCTCGTTATTGAAGAGTGAGTGGTGTTACATAAAACCTATACTAATGTTTATCTACATGAAGATGGACCCAGTTTCAAGTGTTGACACAAACGCTTTCTTATTGTTTACAGGTACATTAAGGCGTTCATGATATGTTTTGCACAGGTGGCTAAAACTACACATATTGATAGTGTGTTGTTTATATTTCAGGTCTCCTTCCCTGCTGTTCCCTCCCTTTCCTTCCCTCACTTGATCACCTTAAAATTCTGGTCTATTATGGCATGCAGAATTGAGCGAACCCACATCGTTACAAATGGTGCTCTGTTGAACCAGGCAGGCCATCATTCCTTGATGGCTGCAATTCCCAATGGGTCACAAACTGCAACCTACCTCATTAATATTCATGAGGTTGGTTGATTTGCTGCCCACTAGGCACTGCTATTTTAAAATACAAAGTTTTATAAATTAGGAACTGCAAATTCCTAATTGCGATTCAGTGAGAATCGCAATTAAGAAATTGCAAATCCTAAAGTTAGTGCGTCTAGCCCTTTGGAATGCACCTGTGTAAGAGGCGAATTGATCAGGGTGAACCAGGATGTCTCAAAGATGTGTAGGATGGCTTTGATAGACCTGGCATCCTTGCCGTCGTTTTCCCCTAACTTTGTGCATTCTACCCTCCTGTTTTACTGAATTTGTTTTCCCTGGCCTTAGGACTCTGTGCACTTTACAACTGCTAACGAGTGATAACGTGCTTGGGCTCTCTCCTTAAAACATGGTGGAATTGGCTTACAACCAATTGCCACATTTAATTAACTTGTAAGTCCTTAGTAAAGTGGCATTACATTTACACATGGCATGTAAATTCAATGATACTAGTGGGCCTGCAGCACTATTGTGACCCCCACCTCATTAGCCCTTTAAACAAGTCTCAGGCCTGCCATTGCAGCCTCCGTGTGCAGTTTTTAAACTGCCATTTTGACATGGGAAAAAAAAACTTTTGCCAGGCCCAAACCTTAGTTTTTAATGCATATAAGTCACCCTTAGCGTAGGCCCTGAACTGCCCAGAGGGCAATGTGCAGTGCATCTAGAAAGTAGGCCATGTACTTTTAAGTTTTACTTGTCCTAGTAGTGAAAAACTCTTTAATTCATTTTTCACTACTGCAAGGTCTACCTCTCCCATAGGATAACATTGGAGTTACCTTATTACATATTACAATTGTAATTAAAAGCCCTTTTCAATGTAAAGTCAGATTTTTTTCATCAAAATTCTGAAAATGACACTTTTAGAAAGTCTGCATTTTCTGGTTCTAACAATTTGGTGCTTGCAGCCTGATCCTGGGTCACATAACTAGGTGTAGTTGGGTGTTGGTCTTTTTGTATTGTTCCCAGACAGTGAGACATGGGGAAGGTAGGTGTTTGCAGGATGGGCCACTTTGAGCTAATGAGGGGGAGGAGCTGTCACCTACCACACTTGCACATCACAAAGGCTCTTCATGAGCACTTTCACAAAGGGCTGTCACTAGTTTATTGTGATCATCAGACAAACTGGGGCCAGGACAGGGAGTAAGGGTATGCCTGATAACTCAGAGGGAGGGCGGTAGAAACCTCTAGAAGCTTCCTCCATTTCAAAGTGTGCACCAGGTATAAATATTGAAACATTAGACCCAATTCTTCAGTACACTTCAGGACTTGTGGACTGTGCTAGGGATGACTGCTGTGCTGCTGAAAGGACTGCCACTCTGCTGTACTGCGGTGCTGACCTGAAGCCCTGCTGCCCTCCTGCCTGGGTGAGAAAGAATGGACCTGCGTATTTTAACCCAGGACCCCAGAGTAACTCCAAGAGCTAGTTTGCAGGCCTCCTGATCAAAAGCCACAGGGACATAACAGGCTTCCAACAACCTTGAACCCAGCACCTGAACTCTGCCCCATGTGAGTCCTACCCTGCCAAGTGGTGACACCCCAGTCCTGGAACATTGAATGTTGGCCTGAAGGTGCAAACCCATCTGTGGATCCAGCAGAACCAATGCATCTCCTCTACTTCGCGGAGCTAGCATGAGCAGAACTGATAGATCGCCTCTGCTGCATGGACTTTCGAGGAGCAAGGACTTCGCATCTCTGTTGCAGACCGCAGCCTCCTCAGAACCTCCGCTGCGTGGTACATCCTTGATGCAGGTCCTCGCATTACACATCTATCATAGACGGCAGCCTCGACGACGATGAAGGAGTCCGCATCTCAAGCCCTGCAGCTTCTTCTGGAACCAGCCAGTATGAGACACAGGACTTTGCATAGCAAGTCCCTCGTTGATGGCCTTGCAAGGCCTTGCATCACTGCTACGCAGCTCCTCAGAACCTATGCTGCACAACGCATCTCAGCGCCTGGACCTTGCATCGCCTCTGCCTTGCGACACATCCTCCATGTGGAACTCCACGTCTCTTCACAGCCATAATTAAAGGTACTCTCGTTCAGCGGGCCTAAGTGGGTCCCCGTAGCTTGCCTGCAGTCCATCGCGGTCAGTCTGAACTTGTGACTTTGTCCTGGTCTACTGCTAGCAGATAACCACAGTTGTAACTTTGTGCTTTTTAGTGCTATTTTCACTGAAATATTTAAAATTGCATATCTCCCGGTCTACTGATTGGAATTTTGTAGTTTTGGGCGTCATTCATTTATTAAAATTTACTCTATTTTTCTAAATTGCTGTGGGATTTTTCTTGTGTTGTGTTTGAACTTTATCATTGTTTGAAGCACTTCATTAATACTTTACACATTGCCTACAAGTGAAGCCTGAATGCTCTGTGCCAGGTATCAGGGCGCTGAGCGCAGGTTAGTTTGGGGTTTGCGTGTGCCTCACCCTGATAAAGATAGTGCTCCTGTTTGAGCAGGGTTTCCACCCTCCTTAACCAGTAACCCAATTTCTTACAATAATCTAACAGATAATATAATCTCTGAAATAGTTTGTCATCTTTAGCTTTTGATTGGAGCAATAACCTTTCATGGTTTGGGGGGTTTTAAGAGGCAGCACTGAAAATATTGTAAGGGGAGGGGGTTTAATATTGTTTGTGAATGGCTTGATTTTGTCAAACAAGTACTTTAAAAATTCCGCGCATTTAGGGGCAGATTTACAAGCCCCTTGCGACACATTTGCGCCGCCGTTGAGTCACTTCTGTGATGCAGCGGCGGCGTAAACCATGCGCCACGTTGCCTTTCATTTACAACGTGACACATCTAGGGAGATGTGTCACGTTGTAAAGCCCTGCGCCACATGAAACCTGCATCAGGTTTCATGTGGGCGTTCCGTCGCAGGGTGGGCGTTCCGTCGCTGGAAAGCCTCGTAAAAGTGACGCAGTGAAATCTACAAGATTTCACTGAGTCACTTTTACGACGCTGCTGCGTAAAACCCTTACGCCTGCTTGAAGCAGGCGTAAGGAGTGACGCACCACGTTAGGTATGGGCGGCCCCTGTACATTGCTGGAGCCGCGTCGCGCTTGCGACACGACTCCTCAATGCGCCGCCCTTATGCCACAGGATGCGACATGCATCGGCCTATCCTCGCGGCACGGTGCGCCGCATTGTAAATGGGGCGCATCCGTGGTGGCGCAAGGAGAGAATTGCGTGTCGCATCTATTCTGGTGCATCCCTGCTGATTTGCAGGGGTGCGCCAGAACTTGTAAATCTGCCCCTTAGTTTGGGAGGAGTTGGGTGGCATTTCAATGTGGAAGATGAGTTGGATTTTTTTTTTAATTGCTACTTACCTGGTGCATGGTTATAAGAAGACACTGAGTAATCAAATAATTTCGGGCACAGCTCAAACAGGCTTGTATTGTGTGACGTGTAGTAAAGTGCCATTTTGATTTGCTATAATGGTGAAGTTTTAAATATATTTCTGTATCATTTGAAAAATTGGTTTTGGAGTGAGATATGAAATACTCAGTTGTCACCAGTAGCTTCTTTTTGTTGTTGATGACATTTACAATGCGTTTTAGTCAACATCGTCAAAAATAGACTAGATAATCATTGACTAATAGAATGGATTAAGTAATCACCAATAACACTGCCATCCCTACTGTGATCGTGTCAAAGCAATTTGTGAAAGGCAAGTTTTCAGTATTTCACAAATGTGAGACATTGAATGATACTCTGCTCCATCATTTAAAATACATGTTCAGTGAGTGAGGTGCTCCAAAAAAAGAAAATCACACTCTATGAGTGACACTGTGCTTCAAAGTGTGCAGCTCACACTAAATGAGTGACACTGTGCTCCAATGTGTGGTGCTGGGTTCCAATATATTAGAATGCATAAAATGAGCGCGGCTGCGCTCCTAGAAGAGAAACTTAACAATGTCACTGGGTTCCAGGAAGCCAGATTCGCATTCCAATGAGGAACACTGTGCACATACTCAGAGAGTGACATTGTATTCCAAGAAGTAAGTCTCACATTAAATGACTGATATTGTGTTGCAGGTGGTGAAACCATCACTTAATGATTCTATGCATCAATATGTGTAACTCTCACCCAATTAGTTAGAATATATGTGTTCTCATCTGTTGCCTCTTTCACTTGTTTGTAACATCACTTTTATTAACCACTGATATGTGCAGTTTTGCTCTGGGCTCATTAACATATATAGCTGCTCTGTGAGCTGTGAACATTATCGATTTTCTAAAGAAACTAAAGATATATTCATGGCAAAGTCACACAGCACAGCACAGCAAGTCACCTTGCCGTTTTGTGCTGCACTGCGTGACAGGAAAAGGACATGGATTTGCCGTATTTAAAAGAATACAGCACATTCCTGCCTTTGTCCCTGTGCTGGTGCCATTTTGGCTGCCTAGCGCCAATGCAGGCACCCTTCCACTAAGGTGGAAGGGTGCCTACTCTGCATGTAGGATTTGTTTTTGTGCCGGAAGGGGCACCTTCCTCCACATGAATAATCCTTAGAGGCATATTACTCTCACTATGTTTGCTGCAGAATTCAGCACACATAGAAAGAGGAAGTAACGAGGAGAAATAAAGATATTTCTCCTCGTTACGCCTCCCCGGAGAAGGCAACTCTTTTTGGTGTATTCCTAGGTATATCAGTGATAGTGAATCTGGGAATGCGTCAAAATCCATTGGAGTTGCATAGGAACAACCACACTGTGCCCATGGAACGCATTACCAGGGCAGAGTAACGTAACCAGCAATTTGCGCTGTTTTGCCCTACTCCAGAGTTATGAAGCCATGCAAAATATAGACATTGCGACGTCGTGGTGGCAGTCGCATCCTAATTTGTCTTGCAGGACCGCCGACTTATAGTCGGGCGGTCTCACTTCTGAATGGATGGCGGTCAGGCGTAGGTCCGACCGGCATCCTAATGAGGCCCTTATTTCGATGGGATAAGAAGACTAGTTCTGCTGCATAGTTCTCAGTCTACATGTGTTGGTGTACCACTATACAATATCAATATACATCAACACACTCTAGCATTTAAATTTGCAAATAATAAATTCCATTTAAATTTGAGCAGTACAAATGAGTCAAATTTAGCTCACATTTTGATCTGTTCTAAAAAAAAATCAAAAACATAAAAATGCACATTTCCTGAAACATAGTATTATGTTAAGATTCTTGCCTTACTGTGCCTGTTTCTCATTCTTCAAAGTCCAGCATCCACCATCAAAATTCTATGAGATGCTGATGCTTCAGTGCCCTGACAATGTTGAGATGGTGGCAGGAAGGAAGATGCAGTCGGTCAAACCGTGGCTCATAAAAGGCAGCGGTTCTAGAATCCCGGGACCCTCACTGAGTCATTATTGAAAGCAGGGATCGCCAGCCTAGTCAGTTTTTATGATTTGGACCTCCAAACAATACATAAAAATGCAAAAACAAGTATATACTAAACAAATGCTCAAATATTTTGTGTAATTAACAATCAAATATAGAAAAAGTTTTCAATTGTTCAATTTTGCTTCTTTATATGTACTGTATTAATTTTAATTGGTTAGTATTCAATTTTGTAAAAAAATCGCAGACACCCTGAGTAGGCCTCACGGACTCCCATGGGTCCTAGGACCAGAGGTTAAGAATCACTGGTATAAGTTGAAAGGCTAGCTGCGTTGTCTTACAGTCTCGCCTCACATGCAGAGCAGTATGCAAGAATTAAGATGCATCTGCAGCATTACGTTTCGCTGGGACAGCAATTTTACTTTATTGCTATAAAACGTCTCTAGTACCATTTCGGTAGAGATCATTCCTGGACGAGTACCGCTGGATGTCAGAATATTGAGTGTAAAAAAATATCCTGCAAAAATATTGGAGCTGTAACATTTGCAACTACAGTATTGTGAAGGTAAGTATATATGGGATAATATAGATAGTAAAATATAGATTTACTATTTCTGAATTCCATAACTATCTATCAGATCTTAGTAAATCTCCCCCTGGAGTTAGGCATGATCTGTGCATCACATGGCAGGCGACATCAAATAGGGATGGGTAGCGTAGTTTAGCCCCTCTACATATGTACACTTCAGCGGCGTGCTCTACCATTGCAATCATTCCAGGAGATTCACAACGAATATATCGAAAGCACATTTACATATAATGAATTCCAGTGGGGATTATTTGCATACTTATTCACCGCTCTCAAAGCACAGCTTGATTTTACCTTTTGAAATATCATAGATTCCAGTCCTCCCTCAAGATGTGCTAATATTTCTCACAGACATTATACTCATTTCGTCAATTGCAGAAGAGCACCGTGCTGAGTAGACTTGCCAGGATTTACATTGATCGACTGAGATATCACACCAGGGTTTATTCACTCATTCCATACCTGCTTCGGAATTTTTTGATGGTGCAATCTTCAATGTGGTTGACTTGCCAGAAGAATTACCATTGTCCTGTTGATAAACCTTCTTATTGAGATATTGGCCACAAACATGAAGACATGTTTTTTAAATCAACACATATGCTTATTAGAATTCACGACGAGCTAACTCAGGATACCTATGTCAACAAAAGCAATCAAATGATGTTAGACCTGTCAGCCTTAGTGTGGTCTTCCCCAAATCTTTTGCCTTCCTCGTCCATTTTTGCTGATTTCGTTTTTGCTGGCCTTGGGACTCTGCACACTTTACTACTGCTAATCAGTGCTAAAGTGCATGTGCTCACTCCTTAAAACATGGTAACAATGGCTAATCCACAATTGGCATTTTTAAATTAGCTGTAAGTCCCTAGTAAAGTGGAACTGCATGTGCCCAGGGCCTGAAAATTAAATGCCAATAGTGGGCCTGCAGCACTGATTGTTCCACCCACTTAAGTAGCCCTTCCACCATGTCTCAAGCCTGCCATTCCAGTCTGTGTGTGCAGTTTTAAACTGCCATTTCTACCTGGCAAGTAAACCTTTTGCCAGGCTCAAGCCTTCCTTCTTGAGACATACAAGTCACCCCTGGAGTAGGTCCTGGACAGCCCAGTGGGAAGGGTAGAGTGTATTTCAAATGTGGGACATGTACTTTTGAGTTTTACATGTCCTGGTAGTGAAAAACTCTTAAATTCATTTTTCACAACTGCAAGGCCTACCTCTTCTTTAGACTAACATTGGAATTGCCTTATTACATTTAACAAGTTGTAGTTTCCAAAGAAGAGCAGGTGACCAGTTCATGTTTGGTGTCTTTGGAATTCTCATAAAATATCCTAACATGGTGAAGTCAGATTTTTAATTACAATTTTGAAAATGTCACTTTTAGAAAGTACAACACAAAAGATGATGGATGGAATGCTGAACATTGTCAAACATTCATCCCCAGTCACAGATCTTGATTAAATCTATCATTATTTTGCTTGCCATGCCATTGCAGTTTGGACCCAGCCATATGAAAATCAGTCTTGACCCTGCTCCCAATGGGAACAGTCCTGCCCGAAATGCCAGGCCAAGTCATCTCCAGACCAGAAAACTAGCATCCTGGAACGGGTTTTCGGATATCACCCTTCATCAGCCAGGCTAGCTTGAAATCAGTGGCGTAGTGAGCACGGGACCAACATTTGGGCACACTCTTCCCACTTAGGGTGAAAATACAACACAAAAAGATGATGGACGGAATGCAGAACACTGTGAACCATTCACCCCCAGTCACAGATCTGGGTTTAATCTATTGTTATTTTGCTCGCAACGCCAATCCAGTTTGGACCCAGCCATATGCAAATCAGCCTTGACTCTGCTCTCCATGGGAACAGTCAAGCCCAAACTGGCAGGCCAGCTCCTCCCGGATAGGAAAACAAGCATCCTGGGACCAGTTTCAGGGTATCTCACCTCATCATCCCAGCTGGCCTGAAACCAGTGGCTTAATGAGCACAGGGCCCACGTCTGTGCATACACTTCCCACTTTGGACAAAACACAAGATTTTGCATATGGGTGGGTGCATACTGGGGTGGCGTGGTGGGCAAAAAAATGATGGATTAAACCCAAACCTGTGTCTGGGGGTGAATGTTTGATTTGTTCAGCATTCCGTCCATCATCTGTTCTTTTTGCTTTTGTCACGTTAAGTGGGAAGGATATGCCCAAACGTGGGTCCCGTGCTCACTGTGCAATTGGATTCAAACTACCCAGAATCTGTTCTTTCTGCTTTTAGAAAGTTGACATGCTCCTGTCTTAGCCATTTAGTGCCTGTAGCCTGTATCTGGGTCACAGGACTGGGTGTAGCTGACAGTTGGTCTTTGTGTATTCCTTCTAGACAACCACACACAATAGGGAGCTTAGGTGTGCCTGGATGGGCAATCACTGACGCGACGGGAGGGAGGAGCTGGGCAGAGTCCCACTTACACTTTAATAGGCTGGGTCCTCCCTCCACAGAAAGGACTGCATACCCCCTGTAGATAGTCTGGAGCCAAGGCAGGGAGGGTAGGTTTCTTGGGTAATTTAAAGGGAAACCACTAGAAGGTTCTTCCCCACTTCAGAGGCACAACTTGGGATAAATGCCACCAGGCACCAGCTCTTCAGCACACTTCTTGACCGGTGGAGTCTCTGCCAGGAAGGACTACTGTGCCTGTGAAGGGCTGCCACTCTGCTGGACTGCTGCCCTGCTGGACTCCTGCCTTGCTGGACTTCTGCCCTGCAGAGCTCACCGGCTGTTTGCTGCTCCTTTGCCTGGAATTAGAAGGACTGGACATGTATCTTTTGAACCCAGAACCTCAAAGTTACTCTAAGGGCTAGTGGCTGGCCTCCTGATTTAATGCTCAAGGACACAACAGGTGTTCAACAACCTTGCTGCTGCACCTGGGTTCTGCCATCTGTGAGTTCACCCTGCCAAGTGGTGCCACCTCAGTACTGGATCTTTGGAAGCGGGCCGAAGGTGCTCTGCCAGCCTCTGTGGATCCAGCGGAACCGACACATCGCCACTACTGTGTGGATTGGAATCACCCCATAGACACGCATTACATCGCAGCCCGTCCCTGCATCAGAACTACCAATGCGCGACGCATCTTTGGCGCAGTCCCTCGCATTATATGCAGACAGCAGCCTCGATGAAAACACCAACTCTGCATCACAGCTTTGCAGCTCCTTGGAACCAACGCATTGCCCTGGCTGAGTGGTGCATCACTGACTGCGGGCTTCGCATTGCAAGCCCTGATTGATGTGATCCTTGACAACAACACAGGACAGGACCTTGCACCGCAGTCTTGCCGCATCTGAGAACTGACACATCGCTCCACCTACACACCGCATCTCCAACGCTGCTCCAAACAACGCCCCACAAACCAAGATTTAAGGTACTCTGTTCAGTGGGCATAACTGTGCCCCTGTAGCCGGCCCAAGCTCCAGCCTAATCTTGTGACTTTTTTCCAGTCCAGCGCAACAAGATATCTACAGTTGGGGCTTTAAGCAATTTGGCACTATTTTCACAAATATCTTTCAAATCGAATATCTCTGGTTATACTAACAGGGATTTTATCATGTTGGGCTTATTTTATTTATTAGAAATTCCTCTATTTATCTAACTCTTTTTTGGGCTCCTGTTGTGTTGTGTTTTCACTGTGTCACTGTTTAAGGTTTTGCACAAATACTTTGCATATTGCCTCTGAGTTAAGCCTGACTGCTCTGTGCTAAGCTATCCAAGAGTTGAGCACAGGTTAATTTAGGGTTTGCTTGTGACTTCACCCTGAGAAGAACTGTGGTTGCTGCTTGAAAAGGGTTTCCCTCCCCTCAACCAGTAACCCAATTTCTTACACTGGTTGCAGTGGTGGGATTTTGACTTGTGTTTGTGCCATGCCTTACATTAATTTTGTGTTACAGTACCACCTGGCATAAATAATCTAAGACCATTTCAAGTTTTTAAATTCTCCCTGATTTTCTTCTTTGTTTTCTTTTCCCAAATCTACTCTCCTTGCTACCTGACTGCCTGTGAGCATGCCTGCAGTGATGGAGTTGAGCTGGCCAACCTGAATAGTTATACTGTGGCTGAGCTCAAGCACTTCGGCCAAGAAAGGGGCCTCCCCACCATGAAGGATACCAAAATGTTGGTGCTGCAGAAAGCTCTGAGGGCCTGGTGGGAGGTCCACCAGTCACTGACAACCACAGAGGAGCAAGAGGCTGATGATGATAAGGGGCAGGATCTGCACATCAGCCCAGAAATGCAGTCTCTATGGTAAGGGGAGCACCTACCCTCTGCATTGGAACTCCCTGCCACGGCAGGACGCAGTGTTTCAGCACAAGGCCTGTCCCCGGAAGAGCTGGCGGACAGGAAGGCAGAGAGGGAGTTTTATTTATAAATGGCCAGGATCAGGATGGAGGAGAACTTGCCTTGGTGTGTTTGGCTCGTGAATGGAGCCTTAAAAGCTGTACCTGAGGGCAGAACAGGCAGATTCCAGCAATGGTGTCAGCATTACCTCTGTATCTGAAAGTAATAAGGAGGTCTGGAATCCGAAAGACAGGGTACCCAGTTATGTGGGTGGGATGACATTGATAAATGGTTTTCATCATATGAGTGACCCTGAGCATCTATAAGATCCCAGAGGAGCACTAGGGGTGTGGTCTGTGGAAGCATATGCCTCAAGTGGTGAAGGTCACTCTTCTGACCCTAGAATCTGGGCTGACCCCTGAAAAGTATTGCCAGAGGTTCAGAAACAGCCACAAACTCCCCAATCAGTCATGGATGGTTTTCTTGAACTACCTTACCAAGGCACTGAAGGGCTGCACGAGGGGCAACAAAGTTAATGACTATGATGGGCTGTACAACCTGATTCTCAGAAAGTGCATGCTCAGTATTTGTTTCAAAGAGCTGCACCACACCTAGTGGACAGCAAGCTGACTGATCCCAGGTAGCTTGGTGAGGAGGCAAACCTCTGGGTCAGCACAAGAGTGTCCAAAAAGGCATCTGGGGGGAGGGGGGGGGTGACTCTCAAAAAGGTAGTCAGGGGTCCCACCAGAAGAAAGAGGGGGAAGAAAAATGTAAGGACTTCTCAAAAGGCCCCCCAAATAATTCCTAAGGAAAGAGTGGTAACCAGCTCCAGTCTGAACCCAAGAAAAAGGGATTATTTGACAGATAGACAGGGAGGTTTGTTCCCCAATGTTTTGAGTGTTACAAAAATGGGCATTCCAAAGAAGACTCTAAATAACCCATGAGGACAAAGTCCCCTAACCGGTGGGCAGAAAACTGGGTTGGCAAGTGTAGCGCTCAGGGGGGAGGTGGTCCCAGTTAGCTTTAGGGAGCAGACAGTGGTGACCCTGGTGTCCCTGGGGAATAACGAGATGGTGCCAAGAGTGCATATGCCTGCCAATACTTTTAAGTACAGGCAGTAGGTCACCATCAATGGGCAACGGGTGGAGACTCTGAGAGACACAGGAGCCAGCATGAGTACTGTGAGGTACCAGTTGGTGTCCTCAGAGCAGGTCCTCCCTAACATAATGCACCAAGTCATAGTCACAGACAACAGTGAGAGCCATCTACTGGTGATTCAGGTTCCCTTTAAGTGGAGGTGGGTCTCAAGTTCTCTAGAAGTAGCTGTTATCCCTGCCATGCCTGTAGATTGTCTGTTAGGCAACTACCTGGAGCACACTCTCTGGAGGGAGGTCCAGCATAGGTCACACTTGAAGATGTTGGGACTACCTGAATAGGTCTATATCACCACAAGGTCCATGGCTGCCCGGGAGGGGAGTAAAGGGCATATGGAGCCTGGAACAATGGCCCAGAGAGCTGCCAAGAAGAGTAGGGCAAGAGAAACTATCCCCAGAAGTTCCCCCGCCCAGATTTACAGGGCACCTGAGGAGGAGGCAACCGTGGAGGGCATTGCTTACCTGGGTGGCCTGCCTGAGCTTGCTTGTTGGCAAGTTGATGGTGGGCCCAACTGGGAGGAATTCTGTAAAGTACAAAAAAAGTGCCCTATTTTAGTCAATCAATCACAGAATTTGTAGACCGCACTACTTACCCGCGAGGGTCTCAAGGCGCTGGGGAGAAAAAAGGGGGGGGGGGTGCTGCTACTGGTCGAACAGCCAGGTCTTGAGTAGCCTCCTGAAGGTCAGCAGGTCTTGGGTCTGTCGTAGGCTTAGTGGAAGGGTGTTCCAGGTCTTGGCGGCGAGGTGTGAGAAGGATCTGCAGCCGGTGGTTGTTCTTCGAATGCGAGGGATGGTGGCGAGGGAGAGGTCGGCGGAGCTGGCGGTTGGGGACGTAGAAGAAGAGTCGTCTGTTGAGGTAGGCTGGGCCAGTCTTGTGGAGTGCCTTGTGTGCGTGGATGAGGAGTTTGAAGGAGATTCTCCTGTCGACGGGGAGCCAGTGCAGGTTCCTCAGGTGGGGGGTGATGTGGCTGTGGCGTGGTACGTCGAGGATCAGGCGTGCGGAGGCGTTTTGTATGCGTTGCAGTCGCTTGATGAGCTTGGCCGGGGCTCCCGCGTAGAGGGCGTTCCCATAGTCGAGTCTGCTACTGACGAGGGCCTGGGTGACTGTTCTTCTTGTATCTGTCGGGATCCACCTGTAGATCTTGCGATGCATGCAGAGGGTGTTGAAGCAGGAGGAGGAGACTGCGTTGACTTGCTTGGCCATGGAGAGCGTTGAGTCGAGGATGACTCCCAGGTTGCGTGCGTGGTCGGTGGGTGTCGGGGCTGCTCCCAGCGTCGTTGGCCACCAGGAGTCGTCCCAAGCTGAGGGGTTGGAGCCGAGGATGAGGACCTCTGTCTTGTCCGTGTTCAGCTTTAGTCGGCTGATCTTCATCCAATCAGCGACGGCCTTCATTCCTTCATGGAGATTGGATTTGGCGGCGAGGGGGTCCTTGGTGACGGAGAGGATCAGTTGAGTGTCGTCGGCGTAGGAGATAATGTTGAGGTCGTGCTGTCTGGCGATGCATGCGAGCGGGGCCATGTAGATGTTGAACAGTGTTGGGCTGAGGGAAGATCCCTGGGGTACGCCGCAGATGATCTCGGAGGCTTCGGATCGGAAAGGTGGGAGGCGGACTCTCTGGGTTCTGCTGTCGAGGAAGGAGGTGGTCCATTCCAGGGCCTTGTCTCGGATCCCTGCGTCGTGGAGGCGTGCGCGTAGAGTGCGGTGGCAGACAGTGTCGAAGGCGGCGGAGAGGTCCAGCAGGATGAGGGCTGCGGTCTCACCGTTGTCCAGCAGGGTCCTGATGTCGTCGGTGGCGGCAATGAGGGCAGTCTCAGTGCTGTGGTTGCTGCGGAACCCTGATTGGGATGGGTCCAGGATGCTGTTTTCTTCGAAGTATCGGGTTAGCTGTTTGTTGACGATCTTCTCGATGACCTTGGCTGGGAACGGAAGCAGGGAGATGGGCCGGAAGTTCTTGAGGTCTCTCGGGTCCGCCTTGGGTTTTTTGAGTAGGGCGTTGATCTCTGCGTGTTTCCAGCTCTCTGGGAAGGTCGCGGTCTCGAAGGAGAGATTGATAACGTTGCACAGGTGGGGTGCGATGGAGCTTCTGGCTTTGTTGAAGATGTGGTGCGGGAAAGGGTCTGACGGGGAGCCAGAGTGTATTGTGCTCATGGTCTTGATGGTGTCATCGATGTTCACGCTGGCCCAGGCTGGCAAGGGGTCATGGTCGATGGTGTGCGGCGGGTCTGGTGTATCTATCTTAGTAGGGGCTGTCTGGGTGTTGAAGCTGTCGTGGATGTCGGCGATCTTGCGGTGGAAGAAGGTGGCGAGGGAATCGCACAGGGCTTGCGACGGCGGGATGTCATTGGTGTTGGAGCTGGGGTTGGAGAGTTCCTTCACGATGTTGAAGAGCTCCTTGCTGTTGTGTGCATTGTTGTCGAGGCGGTCTTTGAAGGAGATTCTCTTGGCGGACCTGATGAGGTGGTGGTGGTTACGGATGGCGTCTTTGTGGGCTGCGTGGCTGTCCGGTGTCTTATCACTGTGCCATTTCTTCTCTAGTTTCCGGCAGGTACGCTTGGAAGCTAGGAGTTCCGGGGTGAACCAGCTGGCTCTTTTGGTGGTGTCGCTGTAGGTGAGTTTTTTCAGCGGGGCGAGGGTGTTGGCACAGTCGTCTATCCATCGTCTGAGGTTGCAGGCAGCGTCGTCGGTGTTGGATGGGTCAGAGGGAGGGCTGAGAGCGAGGTTTGCCCGTAGTTGGTCTTCGGTTACTTTGCTCCAGCAGCGGCGTGGGATCTGTTGGGTGCGGTGGTGTGTGGTGGGTTTCTGGAAGGTGAAGTGGATGCAGCGGTGGTCGGTCCAGAGGAGTTCCGTGGTGTGGCTGAAGGAGACGTGGGAGCTTGAGGAGAAGACGGGGTCGAGCGTATGGCCGGCGGAATGAGTCGGTGTTGTGACGAGCTGTCTCAGTCCGAGGTTGGCGAGGTTGTCGATCAGGGTGGTGGAGTTGCTGTCGTTGTTGTTCTCCAGGTGAAAGTTCAGGTCTCCGAGGAGGATGTAGTCGGTAGAGGTCAGGGCGTGCGTGCTGATGAAGTCGGCGATGGAGTCGCTGAACTGGGGTCGGGGCCCAGGGGGTCTGTAGACAAGGGTGCCTCTAAGGGTGGTGTTGGGGTCCGTGTGGATCTGGAAGTGCATGTGTTCGGCGGTGCAGAGAAGGTCGTCGGTGCTGGTCGAGACCCTGATGGAGTTCTTGTGGACGATGGCGATTCCTCCTCCTACTCCGTTGACGCGGTCTCTGCGGGTGATCTTATAGCCGTCTGGGATGGCTATGGCGATGTCGGGTGCGGAGGAGTCGTTCATCCAGGTCTCTGTCAGGAAGGCGACGTCTGGTGATGTGGGCTTGAGGTGGCAAGCTGAAGCTCAGGAAGCAAGCGACACCTCTGGAAAGCCCATTATTTATTTGAAGGACAATCTCTGGGTTGAGACAGACAACAGGCCCTTCAGATGGCTCAAGCGAATGAGGGGTGAGAATGCAAATGGTTGAGTTGACCCATCTCCCTACAGAGAATGGACTGTGCAGTGGAACACATTCCTGGGTCAGGGTTCGCCAGTGCTGATGGTCCATCCAGGTTCTTTCGCCTTAGAGACAGGAACTCCCCAAGAGGTTGAGTAGTTCAACCTCTTGGTTGGGGGGGGTCACATTTTAGACCGATCAGCCTTAGGTGTCTTCCCCCAAACTTTTTGCCTTCCTCCTCCATTTTTGATGATCTTGTTTTTGCTGGCCATAGGATTATGGACGTTTTACTAATGCTAATCAGTGCTAAAATGAATGTGCTCACTCCTTAAAACATGGTAAGATTTGCTAATCCACCATTGGCATATTTAATTTACCTGTACATCCCTAGTAAAGTGGCACTACATGTGCTAAGGGCCAGTAAATTAAGTGCCTGCAGCAATGATTGTGTCACCCACTTAAGTAGCCCTTTCAACATGCATCACGCCTGCCATTGCAGCTGTTTGTGTAGTTTTATACTACCATATCAACCAGGCAAGATAAACCTTTTGCTAGGCCCAAACCTTCCTTTTTAATACATATTAGTCACCCCTAGGATAGGCCTTGGGTAGGCACTGGACAGCCCAGAGGGCAGGGAGCAGTGTATTTAACCAGTGGGACATGTCCTTTTGAGTTTTACATGTCCTGGTAGTGAATACTCCTAAATTAGTTTTTCACTACAGCACACCCTACCTCTCCCATAGATTCAAATTGTAGTTGCCTTATTACATTTACAAAGTTGTAAATTCCAAATGGGAGCATGTACCCAGTTCATGTTTGGTGTCTTTATAATTTTAATGAAAAATACTAACTTGTGGTGAAGTCGGATTTTAAATTATAATTTTGAAAATTCCACTTTTATTTAGAAAGTTGGCATTTTCCTGCCTTAGCCATTTAGTGCCTGTAGCTTGTCTCTGGTCACATGACAGGATATAGCTGACAGTTGAGTTTTGTGTATTCCTCACAGACAGCCACACACAAAAGAGAGCTTAGGTGTGTCTGGATGTGTCATCACTGACACGGTAGGAGGGCAGACTTACACTTAAATAGGCTGTGTCCTGCCTCCGCACAAAAGGATGCATATCCCTAATCTAGAGCCAGGGCAGGGAAGGCAGAATGCCTGGTGACTTGAAAGGGAAACCTCTGGAAGCTTCTCCTCCACTTCAAAAGCATAACTGGGGATGGGGATGAATACTGGACCTCAGACATCAACTCTTCAGTACACTTCTGGATCTATGGATACTCTGACAGGAAAGAGGACTGCTGTGCTGCTGAAGGACTGCCACTCTGCTGGACTGCTGCCCTGCTGCACTCCTGCGTTGATAGACAGCTGCCTTGCTGTGCTGAGCTGCCGCCTATTGACCCCTTGTCTAGGTGAGAAAGACTGGACCTGAATCTCTTGCACCCAGAACCCCAGAGTAACTCCAAGGGCTAGTTGGCTTGCCTCCTGATCTGAAGCCTCAGGGACACATCAGGCTTCCAACAACCTTGCTCCTGCACCTGGATTCTGCCATCTATGATTCCATCCTGTCAAGTGGTGTCACCCCAGTCCTGGACCCTTGGAGGTGGGCATAAAGCATTCTGCCAGCACCTGTGAACCCAGCAGAAGTGACGCATCTCCTCTGCTACATGGCGCAACACCCCTCCCCCGTAGAGCCGACGCATAGCCGCTACTTCGTTTATCGGAAGCACTGCAAAGACGCTCATTGCATCGCAGCCGCTCACCACATCGGAACTGCTGCTGCTTGATGCATCCTTGGCACAGGCATCTGTGTCCCTTGTCAATGGCAGCCTTACCCACACCGCCGGACTCCACATCACAGCTTCGCAGCTCCTCAGAACTGAAACATCACTCCAACTATGCGCCTCATCCACAGATCCGGACTACGCATCGCAAGCCGTCGTCGGCAGGATCCTTGTTCTTGACGACGACACGGGTCCTTGCACCGCAGCTATACTGCATCTTGAAACTGATGCTTCGATTTGCCTGCTCAACGCATCTTCGACACAGATCCTCGCAGTGCTCCGCAAACCAGGATTTAAGGTACTCTGATCAGCAGTCCTAACTGGGAACCTGTAGCCGGCCTGCTCTCCATCACGCTCATCCTGAACTTGTGACTTTGTCCCGGTACAACACTACCAGATATCTACAGTAGGGGCTTTACACCATTTTTGCACTGTTTTTACTAAAATCTTTCAAATTGAATATATATCTGGTTTTACCTTTTGGATTTTTGTTGTTTTGGTCTTGTTTTATTTCTTAAAAATTACTCTATTTTTCTAAATTGGTTTGGGCTCCTTTTATGGTGTGTTTTATTGCGTTACCATTTGCAGTGTTGCATAAATACTTTACACATTGACTCTGAGTTAGGCTGAGCACAGGTTAATTTAGAGTTTGCTTGTGATTTCACCCCGAGAAGAATTGTGGCTGCTGGTTGAGAAGGGTTTCACCCCCCTCAAACAGTAACCCAATTTCTTACACTCTGCCTTTTTAGTTTATTAGAATTAGGTGACTGCCTCCTGCTATGCACAACGCCTGGCAGAGACTCCCACTGTACGATATACACTCAGTGTATTTCCAGGACATAAAGTGAACAAGTGTTAATAACCTGGACCTTTGTGTAGATATTTTCTAGAATTTTTCATTAGAAAAGGGATTGTGCCAATAAAGTATTCTTGATGTTCTTGATGTTGCATACTTCAAAACCTGTAGAGTAAGAATTGTCTTTGAAGATATAGTCAAATTATTTGGATGTCCAGTGAGTGAATTTTCGCTGACAAATCTAATGCACCATAAAGAATTTCCTCCACCCTGAAATCGTTAAACTGTTCCTCATTCCTATTTGACAGCTGGACCACACAGATCAGTGGCACCTATTGACCATCACTCTTTTCTAATGGGGAGGCTTAAACTAAGCTGAGAGTCCAAATGCACAATTGATCCTTTTGTGAATGTTGTACTCATTTGTTTGTAGAAGACATCATCCTGCATTCACTACAACTTTCCAATCAAGTCTCAATGAAGAAATGACTTTGGATCTTTTTGACAAATTGAAAGTGGTGTTGTTACCTTTAAGATCCAAAATGATATTGATTATATTGCATTTTTGCAGTTCACCTCCCCTCTATAAACAATGGCCATACTTTCAAAATCCTCCCATCCCTTCAAACTTCCAAACAACTTATATGCAAATACAGAAAACCAACAATATTTTATTTATAATCTTATTTTAGTGGTTGAACTACAAATTCTGGTTCTAGAATCATTGTAAAAGATCATGGGTTCATTGATGTTCATGTGAGTTAATTCGTTCTTTGTATTGTTTTGTTTCCTTGAATGGTGCCCCTTTGCAGAGTACAGAACATTTGGTACATGAAAACTAAAAGCTCTGGGTTTTTCTTCTTATCTTAAAAATCTACTGCTAATTTCCCTGTTGAAACATATTTTCAAGGGTATGAGATGAAAGTGACATATAGCGTGACAAAATGGGCCAAATCTCACCACTGGAATTGAGCACAAAAATCCCAAAAGTGTAATGTTATCCTTACAAAAATTTCTGGACCAGATCTTTGCAGGGAATTGAGGACTACTTTGAAAAATATGCCATATGGAAAGAGGGGGTACTTAGTGCAGCAGAAACAGGTTCAGAGGAACACACATTATGTCATTTTTTAGATCACAATAGAATTTTTAATAAATAAATTTCTTTTGATTTTTTTGTAAAGACACTTTTTTTTCGAAACAGTAGATTTAGCCCAGTCAATTTGTGTCATTAATAAATTGTCTTTTATTTTATCTTGTCCCTTTCGTTGTGGTCAATTTTAGATCTGAGTCTCTTGTACATTGTCCTTCGAGCTCGCTCGAATCAATAACGGTTCATGCACGGAACTGTGTATTGAATTAATTGTGTTCACTGTTGTTGTGTGGTTGAAAGGGGATTTGTAGGAGTTGTAGTGGTTAAGATGCTCGTGCTCAATGGCTGGCATGGGCAAGTGGCTTTCTATTGGAGATCCCCCTCTGAGCTCATCGTCCACATTGATGATCTCAACAGTCCGTGTGGGAGCATGATGGTTCTTTCGGTGATGCTGTTTCCTCATCTTGTAGAAGATGACAAGCATAACTGCTGCCATGAGAGTGATGGCCACAAAGCAACCGATGATGATTTTGGTTGTCTTCATGACCTCATCTATTCCAGGGATGCTTGACTCTGTGATTGGGATGGTAAAAGTTTTGTCAGTTGCCTTTGTGCTCTGGGGCGTGAGAGACGTGGTAACGTTGGTGGTCTCCCAGATAATGACAGGGGTGGGACCCACTTTGTGTTCTGTGGCCTCTGTCTCCTCCTGAGTGGGCTCCATTGTCTCTACGGTGACTGTGGAAAAGTATGTGTAGTTGGTGTCTGTGGCCGTCACATTCAGGGTGGCCGAAGCCGTGGTGTTCCCAGCAGAGTTACTCACCATACATGTGTACAAGCCTGTGTCCCTTGCACTCACATTGGTAAAGTTTAGCGTGCCATCATTGAGCACAGAAATTCTCACTTTGTATGCCCCGTGGGTCATAATTGTTCCATTTGGGGTTATCCAGCTTACAGAGGTCAACGATGTGGATGCTCGGCATTTCAGCTCTGCTGCCATGCCCTCTGTGACATTAAGGTCTGCAGGAGGTTCCAAGATCACAGGAGCATAGCATGTGAAAAAATTCTGGTCCAGCTCTGCAATGTGCCGTCCTTTCAAATTATTAGGTGTGCTACAGCGTGCACAGCAAGTGCTGCCAGTGGTCACAATCTCTTTAAGCCACCAGCTCAGCCATAGAATATCACAATTGCAGTTCCATGGATTGTGATGCAATTGAATCCTCTGCAAGTGGTGGAGGGGGGTGAAAAGGTCATGAGGCAGCAGAGTTAAATTGTTATGGGCCAGGTTAAGCTCCAGAAGGGACTGAAGGTCATCAAATGTGTTCCTTTCAATGATTTGGATTTGTGAATGCATCATCCAGAGTTTTTGGAGGTGGGTCAGCCCTTGAAAGGAGCCTGGCCTCAGCACAGTCAAATGGTTCCCCGACAGGTCCAGTTCATCCAGTTTAACTAGGGGGGTGAGATTGGGAATCTCTCGGAGGTTGCACGTTGCAAGGTTCAAGTACCTCAGGTTTGAGAGGCCTTCAAAGGCACCTTCTGAGATGTAGGAGAGCCGTCTCATCTCTCCCAAATCCAACCGACGCAAAGAAGGGATTCGGTTAAAAGCATAGGAAGGGATACTCTCAATGGGATTGTTTCTCAACCAGAGCTCCTTTAGTTTTGAGAGGTACTCAAAAGCCCCATTTGGGATGGTGGTGAGACGGTTGTCAAAGAGTTCTAAAGTAAGGAGGTTGGCCAGATTATTAAAAGCCCCAATTTCAATAGTCCTGATGTGGTTTCTGCTCAGTTGTAGGATCTCCAAGTGTCTCAGGTGTTTGAAGTTGTCCACCCTGATAATTTGGATCTGGTTCTCATGCAAGTTGAGGAGCCGCGTATTGGTGGAGATGCCGTCAGGCACCTCGCGCAGGTTCCTCCTTGTGCAGATCACTTTGCTGAACTGGTTACTACAAGAGCAGACCGAAGGGCAAGTCTGAGCCCGGACTAAGCCAGCTACCACGAGAAGCTGTAGAGCCAACAGCACAACAAGCAGGGGGTCAAACAGGGCCCTGTTGAACCTAGGACCTATCATCATCTGCTGTGGATGTAATGTCATCTTGTTCAACATTCATAATTTGTCTGGTGTTGGTCCTTCGGGAGATCCAATAATCTGAAAAGAAAGAAAAATCAGATTTACCATCATGTAACTTACTGCACTATCCACACAGAGAGAAACATTTCCATTTAACAAGTTTAGAGAATATATAGAGAACCACGTGAAATTTCTCATTACTTCTGTAGCACTTCAATCTTTGGCCAGTAGCATTCATATACATAAGGTACATTAGCCTTTTAGCAACATCTGCATCATTTGGAGTAAGAAACCTTCATGATCAGCAGATGTGAGGAAATGTGTGGAGGGTATCAAGGCAACCGCACTTGTGAAACTTAGATTGAGACCTTGTGGTGTTTAGAGCACCATCTTATTCATTTACTTGTATGCTGAACTTTACGTAGGGACATAAAGCACTTGGGGGCATATTTACAAGCCCCTTGCGCCACTTTTGCGCCGCCGTTGCGTCACGCATGTGACATAGCGGCGACGCAAACCATGCGCCGCTTTGCGCTATATTTACAACGTGACGCATCTAGGGAGATGCGTCACGTAGTAAACCCCTGCGCCACATGAAACCTGCGTCAGGTTTCATGTGGGCGTACCGGCGCAGGGGGGGGGGGCGTTCCGGCGCAGGAACGCCTCGGAAAGTGACGTAGTGAAATCTACAAGATTTCACGCAGTCACTTTCTCGGCAGCTGGTGCGTCAAATCCTTACGCCTGCTTCAAGCAGGCGTAAGGATTGACGCACCATGTTAGGGATAGGGAAGGTTGGAACAGTGCTGGAGTTGCGTCGCGCTTGCGACACAACTTCAGCACTGCGCCAACCTTCGCCGGCAGATGCGTCACGCATCTGCTTATCCTTGCGCCACGATGCGCCGCATTGTAACTGCGGCGCATCGGACGTGGCGCAAGGGTAAACTTGCGTGACACATTTTCCCTGGCGCATCCCTGCTGATATGCAGGGATGCGCCAGAGAACGTAAATATGCCCCTAAGTGTATTTTAAGTTAACTAGGATGTCCCAAACAGACAGCAGAAGTACTTTATCATATAAACTCATTATTCTGAACCATATCCTTTTTGTGTTGGTTGCTTAATGACAGACCAATTATATTCAATATATAACACTGAAAAAGAAGCTAAAGTTGTTATTTTAAAAAAAATCCTTGGACGTCTTTGGTGAACTTTCACATAGTTGAATGTAACTGTAAATCGATGTGGAATAGAATTATTTATGTGAAAATAATCTATTTGTTAGGGGTAGCTTCGACTTTTTAGTAAAATTTTAGCAATCAAGTCATCTAGAACAGTGTAACAAATAATCCAAGCTTATCCTATAGCTGCATATATAAAAGAGAGAGGTGGTTCAATTTTCAGTCTGGGCACACCCCCCGTTTTCTCCCTTCCCCTCTTTTGACAAATCTCTTAGTTGCAGCCTCTCTCTTTTTGTCATTTAGCCCTGCAGTCTGGGATGATCTCCCTCTACTTGTCTGCCACACCTCAAAAAATGAAAGTCACTTATTTCTTACATCCACTTGTACTCTTTCTGTTATGTTGTATTCTATGTCCTCATTCCCCACACACTCCCTTCCCCCGTGTGAACCGAGTGTCATCTTCAATCCCGAATCCTGTTCATTCATCTATCTTAAAACCTATGCTTAAAACCTTATCAATCAATCAATCAAACAAGCTTTATTCGACAATTAGTCATAAAAGCGAAATACAAAACATGTTACTATAACAATATTTCATTATCATTGTGCAAAAGTGCAAAACATGATTGTAGGGCTTGTTTAGAAAATACAGTTAAATCATCATGGCGTTTAAGAAATCCATAAAATAATGTTAAAAAGCATTAATAACTATCACTAAGAACAACCACTAAAAACAAGCACCATTAAAATTCTCTCCTGCGGGGTGCTAAGCTTTGGTCCTGGTAAATAGTGCCAGCATTACTAGACTAAGTACATTTTGGCCAAAGTATGGCTATGGGTCCCCTAGTACAGGTGCAAAATAGCATATGTCAGATGGATAGGGAGTGTGACCTTATGGCCCATGACCAACCTAGAAATTTTGCTACAGCTGTGATGATTGGAATAGAGGTATTTGTGCGTAAGATTATTCCCGCTTCTTCGCTCCTTCTGGTGCCGAGTGATTTACAAATTGGCACAAGCCATGCCCGACGAGGAGCGGCATAAGCTGGGCATACAAACAGCATATGTGCCACCGACTCCTCTTGGGTCTGGCATAGAGGACACATGTTATCGCATGATTTAGACCATCTGGCTGTAAAAGCCCTAGTGGGCAATGAGCCCACCCTAAACTGGAAATATAGTTTTCTATCATGTGATTTAGTTATTATGTCCCAGTATGGTTCTAGGCTCGGGATCAGCTTGACTTCCAAAAGGTTTCCTGTAAGTGATGATGACTAACTATTTCTTAGTGTTTTGTGCGTGATCATCTCCCAATATTTTTCTTTCAGAATCTTTTTCGAGGGGAAGCAAGCTGTGTCTGGTTTTTCCCATAGTGTCTTCATACCTATGCTTATTAGGGCATCTCTAATTTCTCTTAACCATCTTATTTTGTGAAATGTGTCAGCCCTTATTATGTCCATGAAGCCCGCAGCATAATGGTTCAATTCTGGTGTGGTCCAAAGTCTATGCCAGTATAGTAAAGGGCGTAGTTTAGCGACCTCAGCCAGAGGCTTTCTTCCTAGGTCTTAAAGTAGGGGACACACTGGAGTGCTTTGGGGGAGGTTTGTAATGTTGCGCAAAAACCTGTTTTCTGCAATGGTACGGTTAGACAGGTTTTCATACCCCCAAAGCTCAGCTCCGTAAAGTGCAGAATTGACCACCTTCATGTTGTATACCTGGAGCACTGGGCTAATTGGTTTAGTCAGTGAGGTATTGTACTCCCGGTTTAACACTCCTGACAGTTGTCGATGCTTGAGTGTTGCCAGGTCAATTTGCTGCTTCCATTTTAGGTCACTTTGTATATTGACCCCCAGATAAGTAAATGCTTTTACTTGCTCCAAAGGTCGGTTGTTCATTAATATTTTACTTTTAAAAGCTCTGTGAGGGTTAAAAGACATAAATTTCGTTTTCGACACATTGACTTCCAGACCACGAGTGGTACAGAATTCTTAAAAAATTTTCAGGGCCCACTGAAGACCACTCGGAGTCTTTGAGATGATCAATGTGTCGTCCGCGAACATTAAAATCGGTAATTTATTGCCAGCAAGTGACGGGGCATCAGTAGTCTCCACTTCCATATAATTTACTATACCATTGATAAATAAGGAGAATAAGGTGGGTGCCAACACACAGCCCTGTCGTACACCTCTCTCTACTGGGAAGGAGCTGGTAACATGCCCTGAGAGCCCCAACGAATTTTGGCATAATTGTCTTTATGCAATCTCACAACTATTGTGAGTAATTTGGGTGTGATCCCCATTTCATGCGATTGCCCATAGTTTAAAACGGGGGACAAGATCAAATGCTGACTTTAAATCGACAAAGGCAGCATACAAGCTGCCTTTGCCCAGGGCCACCATCTTCCAATACAACAGAGTGAAGCGAAACACCTGGTCGATGGTGCTGGTGTATGCCCGAAAGCCTGCCTGCAGGGGGGATAAAATGCTATTCTCATCAATCCACTCCTGGATCTTATTAAGGATTAACCTACCCATTATCTTTTATAGGGAGTCTATCAGGCTAATGGGCCTATAGTTGCCTGGCTGTGTTTTATCTCCCTTCTTATAAATGGGGATTATTTCTGCCCCTTTCCACGAATCTTGTATAGGGGCTCCTTTCGCAACAGAGTTGGCCAACAACAGGATATACCTGCTCCATCTTATTTTATCATATAGGAACATGTCTGCAGGAACACCATCAGGGCCAGGCGCCATCCCTCCTACTGCAGTTCCCAGTGCTGCATTGACATTAGAACTATTGAATGCCTCTTCTTGGTATAGCACGTGGATGGGATCCTCCGTGTTTGACTCGCTGTGACTACGGGCATACTGTGGTTTGAAAAATTTGACCCAATCTTCCTGTGCTACATAGTTGTGTGGGTATTCCGGCTGACCTCCTCTGTCCCACTTTACTATGTTCCAGAAAGTTTTACTATCGCTCCGGGAGCACGCCTCCTTAAGGTCCTGCCATCTTTTCTCATCCCAAGATTGTTTAGCCTTTTTCTGAGTGCTCTTATAAACCTGTCTGGCTACTCGCAATGTGGCGGGCTCCCCCTTTTTAATTGCGTCCCCAAGTGATTCTCTGGCCTGCCTACATTCCTTGTTGAACCAGAAGCTGGCTTTCTTCTTTATTGTTTCATTCGGCTTGCAACGCTTTAAAAAATGTGTGTCCAAATGAGTGAAGAATTCGTTGTGGATCTGGGTGGTAAGCTCTAGTGCTTCATTCAAAGCCGTAATAGACTCTAGCTCTATCAAAGCATTATATATTTCCTTGGTGATGATTGCTATAGATTCGGGCTTTTCTACTAATCTTGTCCACTTTAGACGCCTCATGTCATTGGTGGAAACTACATCACAAGAATACAAGTCGCACCTATTCAGTGAAAATGTCTGCTGTCGCTATAAACCCAAGGTTGCACACAAAGGGTTGTGGTCCTTCTCCAACCGATCCTTAACTACCATGTCACCAAGCGTATGCCATAATTTCAGACAAATTAGTATATAGTATATACGACTGGCCGTGGATCCGTTACTAAAGGTATTTGCCCCTAATCTATCTGAAGGGGTCCTGCCATTTGCCGCCCGAAAGCCCTTTCCTAAGCAGATGGAATTAATCTGTATAGCCACATCAGTCCATTTTTTTATAGATGCGAGCTCCAACTTCGGTATGGCCCACTGCGCATCTTCTTCCTCTAAGAGGTTACTTTCCTCGTTGTCAAGGGGCTCAAAAGTGGTATTAAAATCACCTGCAATGATAACATTAGTATCGGCTGAGTATTTATCAAGGGGGTCGTCGAGAGCCTCTATAACTTCCGACTTCCTCCCTCTAGTTCCTCTCGCATATACATTGTAGTTGCCTACGTTCTCCAGTGAGTCAAGTTTCAAACGTAAGGCCTGGATGTCATTATTCTTAGTTGGGAGCTCCTCTATAATGATGCCTAGTTCTTGTCACACCCAGATTGTCAATCCCCCTGAGGGGCGACCTTTTTCTCCTGTCACAGCTGGAATGTGATAATTTAAATATCCTACACAAAATTGTGGAGCCACGATCCATGTTTCTTGAAAAAGGCAAATGTCTTGACCTTCAATAAAGGCATGCCACTCCGGAGAAGATAATTTTGAACCCAACCCTGCTTTGTTCCACGATAAAAGTGTTCCCCATTTGGAATTATTACAAGATGGCGATGGGCCTACTATGTCCACAGGATATGTACAGCTAGTCTCCCTGTAACTCTCCATTGAAAGTGGAGATGTGTTAGTCCTTCCTGGGAGCCCAGCGGGCCCATCGTCATCAGTGCTGAGGAGGTAAGTGGTGGGCGAACTATCCCTTTTGTTAGGTATATCTCCCGTATCACCTACACTTGTTGTGAACAAGCCTCCTAGTCAGTCAATGCTCTCCAATGTGGAACATCCCATCCGCATTGTGGGCAACTGTCCAATGGAGTGCCTAGGCTGACTACTCAGTGGAGCCTGTCTAAACTGAATGGATGATGAATCGGGGGAGCAGGTACAAAACTCGAGGGCAAAGAGATTATCGACCAGATCCTTCCTACTGAGGGTGAGTTCAATGCAGTCTGCCTGTTGGGTAGGAGAGGAAAGTCTTCGCGCCCTGATAATATCCTCCCTAATCACAGAGCGGCAACCCCTAACATGCCTAATCCAGTGAATGGCTTTATTTGTTAGTGAATCCGCGTGTTCTATACCTTTACTGGTATCAAGCTTGGGGACGTTTACCATATAGATTCTATGCCTGTTGTGTACTTTGTCTGCATTCTGTCCCCCCCACCCCATGTGAGTACTACTCTGCATATTTTGAGACTGGAGAGGGTAAGTCCCTTTGTCACCCGAAAGATGGTTTTTTGGGTTTTCTGTGGTGTTCAAGTTTACAGTATGGTAGGCAGTGGCATTTGTGTTAGTATTATGAGCCCGCTTAGGGGTAGGTAGCAATGGTGCCAACTTTTTGGGCTTTGCCACCTCAGAAAACAGTGGGTTACCTATGTGCTTACCACCGTTTTGAGGAATAACATGTTCTCTCTCTGCGTCAGATGTTTGGCTAGGTGGTAAAGGGTTAGTAGGTCGGGTGTTAGTGCATTCTGGGCAAGAGGTATTCTTTTTCGATAAAAGTCTAACCATTGTAGATAAATCCTCGATCATCACTTTCATGGCCCCTATTTCAGCCCTTAACGTTTGCACCAGTTCGGAAACCTCCTGAGGGTCTGCAGTGTGAGTCGCTACCGTCCCTATGGTACTTACTAGGGGTGCCTCGGGTACCTGGGGCATCACTTCCTCTGTGGCATTGGATAATACCGTATACCTATTTGTGCATATGATTAGAGGGTCAATATGTTGGAGATAGTTATCTTCTGCTGTAATAGAAGGACTAGGGAGGGAGTTGCAGGGAGAAGGATCGGCCATCTTCCCTTGGTTCTGTTCCAACTCTCCACTTTTGGGAATGGGCACTTTTTTATGTGTTTTGAGGAACATGCCCGGGATAGCAACATGACGATTTGGGCTTCCACTACTAATTTGTGTAGATCTGGATAGGGACTTTTTTCTGGCTGATCGCGCGTTTGTTTCAACTGCTAGTATGTCCTCACACTCCTCAATGAGCGTGTCAATCCTGTCCATTACACAGTTGCTACCAGCATGTTTGGATACCTTTCTAGCTTTTCTTCCCTTGCAGACTCTACCACTATTGCCCTCTTCGCCCCCGCCCCCACTGCCTTCCATAGACTTTCTTTTTCCCATGGTTCAAATGTATAAAAGAACAAGCACTAGGACTAGGACAAAAGCTATCTCCACAGGCTGACCAGTGTTTGGTACATCACACCATACGCTCAAAGTTCCATACGTTAGTTAGCAGTCCGTGGGGATAGCGATAGTATGTGAGGGCCAAGATCCGGCTCAGTCCTTCATACAGGAACCAAAGAGAGGAGAAAATAGAGAAAGACACATGGGGGCATATTTACGTTCCCTGGCGCATCCCTGCATATCAGCAGGGATACGCCAGGGAAAATGCGTCACGCAAGTTTACCCTTGCGCCACGTCCGATGCGCCGCATTTACAATGCGGCGCATCGTGGCGCAAGGATAAGCAGATGCGTGACGCATCTGCCGGCGGAAGGTTGGCGCAGTGCTGAAGTTGTGTCGCAAGCGCGACGCAACTCCAGCACTGTTCCAACCTTCCCTATCCCTAACATGGTGCGTCAATCCTTACGCCTCCTTGAAGCAGGCGTAAGGATTTGACGCACCAGCGTCGGAAAAGTGACTGCGTGAAATCTTGTAGATTTCGGGGCTTATTTACGTTCCCTGGCGCATCCCTGCATATCAGCAGGGATGCGCCAGGGAAAATGCGTCACGCAAGTTTACCCTTGCGCCACGTCCGATGCGCCGCATTTACAATGCGGCGCATCGTGGCGCAAGGATAAGCAGATGCGTGACGCATCTGCCGGCGGAAGGTTGGCGCAGTGCTGAAGTTGTGTCGCAAGCGCGACGCAACTCCAGCACTGTTCCAACCTTCCCTATCCCTAACATGGTGCGTCAATCCTTACGCCTGCTTGAAGCAGGCGTAAGGATTTGACGCACCAGCGTCGAGAAAAGTGACTGCGTGAAATCTTGTAGATTTCACTACGTCACTTTTCCGAGGCGTTCCTGCGCTGGAACGCCCCCCCCCCCCTGCGCCGGTACGCCCACATGAAACCTGACGCAGGTTTCATGTGGCGCAGGGGTTTACTACGTGACGCATCTCCCTAGATGCGTCACGTTGTAAATATAGCGCAACGCGGCGCATGGTTTGCGTCGCCGCTGCGTCACATGCGTGATGCAACGGCGGCGCAAAAGTGGCGCAAGGGGCTTGTAAATATGCCCCATAGTACCTCTACAACAGAAGCGGTTTTGCCAGAGTAGTCCAAGCCCAATGGGCAGATGACAGAGGGGTGGCCCTGCCCGACCTCTTCCGGTCACTGACGGGCACACCCTTGGCCCGGGCTGTGCCTGGGCGCGCGTCCCACGAAGCTGGAGCCGCGAATGCCTTTATGCGCCTCCGGGCGCGCAGAGTGGTAATGGCACCTCCAGGCGCGAAAAGCAGCAGGGCAGTCTGGGGGCTCAAGTCCCCCCTGGTGGAGCAGTCCAGGTGCCGGTGGCGATGTGAGCGCGTCCCGCGAAGCGGGAGTCGCGAATGCCTTTATGCGCCTCCGGGCGCGCAGAGTGGTAACGGCGCCTCCAGGCGCGAAAAGCAGCAGGGCAGTCTGGGGGCTGAAGTCCCCCCTGGTGGAGCAGTCCAGGTGCCGGTGGCGATGTGAGCGCATCCCGCGAAGCGGGAGCCGCGAATGCCTTTATGCGCCTCCGGGCGCGCTGAGTGGTAACGGCGCCTCCAGGCGCGAAAAGCAGCAGGGCAGTCTGGGGGCTGAAGTCCCCCCTGGTGGAGCAGTCCAGGTGCCGGTGGCGATGTGAAAGCGTCCCACGAAGTGGGAGCCGCGAATGCCTTTATGCACCTCCGGGCGCGCAGAGTGGTAACGGCGCCTCCAGGCGCGAAAAGCAGCAGGGCAGTATGGGGGCTGAAGTCCCCCCTGGTAGAGCAGTCCAGGTGCCGGTGGCAATGTGAGCACATCTCAAAAAATGAAAGTCACTTATTTCTTACATCCACTTGTACTCTTTCTTTTATATTGTATTCTATGTCCTCATTCCCCACACACTCTCTTCCCCCGTGTGAACCCAGTGTCATCTTCAATCCCGAATCGTGTTTATTCATCTATCTTAAAACCTATGCTACATCTGCTTTATTTCCATCAACTCTGCAAGTCTCCTCCATCCACAAACCTCCATCTGCAAGCATCCATCCTTTCTTATATACAATCCCCTGCACACGTGGATATCATTTCATTTTCAAAGAGTATACAGTATGTTCAATAAAGTTTTATACAACAAGTTAAAAGAAGAAAAGATTAGATTGTGATCCAAGTGGTTGATGTTTTTCTTATTCTTTTATTCCGAAATGCCCAGCCAACACGTGTTTCGTCGTGGGCGAGTACCCTTCGACTTTCTCAGGGCTGTGAGGCTAGCAGTTTCGTGCTCAAATTCTCTCAGCCGGTTCTACTTCTTTCCCGGCTGTTCAAAACGGGTTCCTTCTGTTTCAGTTGAGAGCTTCGTATCAGATGCATACGTGCTAACTTCGGGTGATTCCAAACATCGTCGATTATCGGCCAATTTCTCCCTTATACGGGTACCTTAACGTGTGCGCCGACAGCGTGTACGCTGATCTGTCAATTCCTGTGTGCAACCACTTGGATCATAATCTAATCTTTTCTTCTTTTACCTTGTCGTATAAAACTTTATTGAACTAACTGTATACTCTTTGAAAATGAAATGATATTCACGTGTGCAGGGGATTGTATATATAATTGTTTTTGACACTAGGGTCTATTCAGAGGGTTCAGGGTGTTTTCCCTCACCTTTTGCACCGTCTGTTGAATCATTAGAATCAAATCTTACGCATACTTAGGAGGCGTCATTTCCTCACAGATTAGAACACCCCCTCTCTAGTTGAAATCCATCCTTTCTTGCCTCAATTATTACAATTCCATCACTATCTTTAGCCCTGATTGCTGTCTTATTGTTCTACAAATTGTCCAATATTATATGGATCGCTTTATTGACAAGGTTCCCCTCTTTGACTCAACCTTTTCTTCTCCACCAAAAACTTTGACTGCCTGCATCTCACATATTTCTTTTTGAATATCTTTCCAGCATTTTCAAACCTAACCATGATCTTGCCTTATTATATCTTTTTCTAACCCTAACTTCCAGCCCCTCTGTTCTTTTCAAATGTTGCCTTACTGCTCTCTGCCACGTGTCTCTTCCCATTTCTGCTCCTCCATTCTTCTCGCTCCTCTACTCTGACACGCTGTTCTCTTCAACGTTTGTCTTTTCCTGTCAATGCATCTGTGTGGGAGTATCTGAGAACTCATCACTTGCCTTTTCTCTCTTAACTTTATTCTCCTTTTGGCTCATGTCTTCTCAGCCTCCCCAGGCAATCTGTAGTTTTGAATAAATACATTTGTAATTACTTTCCAATTCTTTGGTATTCTGTTGTATAAAGAGCCTTTGGAAAAAGCGCCTTATAATTTAAGTGGTTTAATATGTAAGTAATTTTAGGGATGCATTTCCTTAATGGGAGATAAAGTTCATGAGTCCACTCCCTCTGCCAATCAAAGAAACGCTTTTTTTTTAACACCTGGGAAACATGTTATTAATGGCACTGCAGGATCCGGTGTTCATCTACATTTTTGCAGGTTTAATGATGCAGTACACTCTGCAGACACCATGCAGCGGAGCCAGTGTTTAATCCGTGTGTTTTGCCAAGCAGCACTCTTCATATCACGCTGGTAGTTTCTACTTCTCATTTAATGGTTGCATTTTGGCTAAGATGACTTCTTAAACCCTCTCTTTCAAAAATAAATCCAAAATATTTGTGTTATACTTATTTTGAATGGCTGGGGCACTAGTAGCCAGTAAAAACCTTATGAAATGGTGGGTAGCTATGAAGACACACCTTTAAAATCAGGTTCTGGCCACTTGGTGAACTCAGGAATGGATTCCTTAAAATCACTGTGAACTGATACAGCAAATCGTCAGCAAGCTGGGAGGCTTTCTTAATCACCAATAATATCCTTTCTGACCTCATTTTGAGTTGGATAATAATTGAAAATGTACCAAAGTTTGGAAGAAATATGAGAATGTAGATGTGGCATTGCATCCACCATTCTACATTTTTCCTCAACAGCCACCTCTTCGTCAGACCCTTTTATCAAGAGAAATTGGAACAGTGCCCTAAAATGTACATTATGTTTCATTTTGGGAATTTTATTTTT
Source organism: Calotriton arnoldi (assembly GCA_963921515.1). NCBI lineage: Eukaryota > Metazoa > Chordata > Amphibia > Caudata > Salamandridae > Calotriton > Calotriton arnoldi. Next base: position 82,175 of record CAWUFW010004071.1, read on the forward strand.
GTTTTTTACTTTCCGCTGCCTCTGTAAAGCAACCGAAGAAAGATACATACAATATTTTCTTTGTCTCTTAATAAAAGAGAGAATTGAATTAATGCCTGACTAGCAAATTAACATTATTGTTTCATTAACACTTCATAACTAAATCATATGGTTGTATGTCGTTACAACGCATTCCGTTGCAACGCATGCCTTTACCACGCATGCGTTACAACGGAAGGCTATTTCCATGCATAACCTTTACCACGAATATTCCTTTACCACGCATACCTTTACAACGATTTTCGTTGTAAATTTATGCATGGTAAGGGCATACTCTTGGTAAAGGTTATACCCCTCCCCTGTACCCTTACGTGAACCCCAGCCCCCAATCCTTCTTATAATTACCCCTGCCCTGAACCCTCAATCCTTATATATATTTTTTTTTAAAAACTAAAATTCCCCTTACCTCTTCACGTCGTCTCCTCTCCTTCATCTTCCTTGGTGACGTCGTAAAGAGGAAGCGGAAGTTTCTTTCCGTTTCCTCTCAAACGACGCCGATTGCCTCCACTTCGCGACGTGACATCAGGTTCGGTTTTTTTTTGGGGGGGGGACCCCCCCCAAGCCCCCTTTTTTTTCCCACGCTTTTTTTTTGGGAGGAGGGGAGACTCCCCAAGCCCCCATTTTCTAATTTTAGCCTTTACCACACATGCCTTTACTATGTATCTCGTAGTAAAGGTATGCGTGGTAAATGCTTTCGTGGTAACCATGCGTGGTTAAGGTTTGCGTGGAAACGGCCGCGTTGTAGTGGCCGTTTCCCCAATCATATGAACACAGACCTCAGTGCAGGTGAACCCTTTATCTCTTACTTCATAATAAAATATTCACATTTCAAAACATTTCAATGATTTCATTAGTCAAATATTTAGAAGAAATACATCATAGTAGATTTAAGTAACAAGGGTGATACACATAGAAATGTATTTACCCTCGCAAACAGCATTATGTGCAATTTCCCCATATCTATTTGAATATACATAGTGACATGTTGGCTATTCACGAACATGCATCTACACACACGTTTTATAGTTTACACGTCATGTTGTAAATACATATGTACGTGGTATTCACAGAAAATCATGACCTCCTCCCATTTTCAAAATATGTGTTTCGAGAGTTAAGAACACTTCTCATTTTCATTTCTATCATAGTAGTGTTTTTATCCTGTAATAAGATTTTTTTTTTTTAATAGGGATATTTGAAGTGTTATGTTATGTTAAACATAATATAACATAACAAGTGTGTTACCTCACCCTCGCATATGGGTCAGGGATGTGGAATGTTTTATTCATGCAGTTTATGAATTTCACCAGACTGTGCCCATGGGAGAATATTGACAAAAAAAAAGTTTTGGGAGAATATTTCTCAGAAAAAAAATGTTTTGGGAGATACTTTTGTTGTTAAAAGTGTCTGGCTCTTGCGGGTCTAGCTTCAACTGAACCCTCTCGCCTGCTTTTGCTTTAATTTTTTCTAAACTTTATGAACATTACAAAGTTTTAAAAAAACATATCACGAGAAACCTATCCAATCTTTAACTTTTCGATGAATGGCTCTAATTGCTGGGCACATCCTGAAGGAAGTGGACAGATCGGTGCACCTTCCCACTCTTCCTGCATTAGTTACGGTACCTCGATTTCGGTATGAGCTGCATAATTAAGTCTGAGGTTATAAAGAGAATGTTTTCATCTCAATTCATAATCAAAAAAAATGATAGCATTTTCCCGTTCCGCCCAAGTGCAAGACTGCACAGTGTATATATCGAGAAACATGAAAGTGAGCTTGCTTTATTGGGCCCACCTGAAGGGGCAAGGGGTTTTTTGTGCTTCAACCCAAAAGGCATCTTGACCAAGAGCAGTCTCCTACTACAAGGACATTTGTATGTGCCTCTTTTTAGGTTTCGCTTATGAAATCTAGTGTTTTTAATATAAACTTAGAAGGGGCTTACATCCCGCTCCCTCTCTTTCCTGGCTTTTCATTGGTTCATGTGCTTGCCACATATCTTTCCTCCATTTCTGTTGCCTGTTGCATATTTTCCTGCATATACCAATGCTTGTTCCTTGACTGCTTCTTTTATCAGTTTTCCGTAGCCGAAATGCCGTTAACATTCGCTTTGGTGCAACTATTTTTTCATAAAATTTTGCCCCTTTCTGCTTTTTTGTCTTGCAGCACATTTATATAGCGCAACTTATCACAGAGATACTGGGGCATATTATCTAAAAAGTGCGCTAAACATCGCAAAGCGTGTTTAGCGAGCAGTTTTTTATCGCCGGCTATCGTCGGAATAATTTGCCATGCTAACGCTGTATTAGCGACAATTAGCGCTATGGCGATAATTATTCCAGCCATAGCGGTGTTTTCCATGAAACATCGCTGGTTTTCCAGCGATGTTTCATGGAAAACGGCGATAACCTTGCTGATACGACCCTGTGGTCGTAGCAGCATAATCCACCCCCCCATGTTAGATATGGCTAACACCTGCTAATTGCAGGTGTTAAATAAATGGCGATGACCCCAGTTAGCGCGACTTTTCACGTCGCTAACTGGGGCCATGACCACCTTGCTAATAGGCAATAGGCCTGTTAGCCGGTGTTTCCCAGGTTTGTTCGTCGGGTACGCCCACTTTGCATGTCATTAGCGATAAATATCGCTGACATGCAAAGCGGTAAAAACACGGGCGCTAATGCCCGAAAACTGTCTCTAACTGCTGTTAGAGACAGTTTGCTGATAGGGCGATAAGAATATCGCCGCTTTAGCGGCAAAAAGTGCAGCTAAAGCGGCGATAGTGCCCTTGCTAATATGCCCCTAAGTGATTTGTCCAGTATCACAGGATGTTGCACCACGGATACTCGAACTGGGATCCCCAGCTCTCGAGTCAGCAGCTCTGGCCACTGTGCCACATCCTCTCCACTCTTTTGATGCTTGTTGTAATTTGGCACCACTCCGTGGTTTATGGAAGCTCTAACCGTGGGGCTCAAAACATCTTCCTTGGCCATGTTCATTTTAAATGACTCCTTTTGTGTTTACAGGCAAATCTATCCAAAACCTTAACTAGCACCCTTCTCCCAATATCACACAACACAATAGTAGCATCACAGTCTCTAAAATTACAATTCATGGAAATTGACCTTCCTGAATATGATGTAATCAGTTGAGCGATAGGATGCTTTACTTTCTGGATTGTCTACATAATTGAAAAGCACAATATTGATTTTTTTTACCTTCCTACAGATGGAAAATCCATTGGCGATCTCTTGGAGAAATTAACTGTATTGCCTAGGAAATACCCTGGAGCTCTCCCATATCTAAAAAATGGATCTCGTAAAGCAGAATATGTGTTAGCACAGGGGTTCGCATTTAGCACTGCATAATATATTTTTGACAATATGTCTTTCACTAAAAAAGGAGAGATATGTATTTCACTGACCATTATTTATGTCATGGACGTTAAGGTCATTGTTGGTTAAAGTAAAAAATTTGCCAGGAATGGAAAAATGTTTGTAAGCACGATGTCCATTTTCCTCAGATTTTGGCTCTGGAGCGGGAGGGGTGGAGAAAGAGAGAAAAAGGGGAGAGAGAGAGGAAAGAGAGAGGGATAGATTAATAAAGAAAAAAGATAAATAAAGAGAGCGAGAAAGAGAGGGACAAAGAACAAGAGCAATAAGTAACTTACCTTTGGTTACAGTCTCTCTGATGGGTACAGCGCCTAATCACAGATTGCTCCCCTTGAGAATGTAACCCACTGACTCTGCAAACTCTTACAATAGCTCCTGGATGCCAACAGGTGGCAGCATCAGCCTCCCTCACAAATCCGCCCTGCCTCCGGACATAACACTGAGGAACAAAAGGTGACATCTGTCTGATCATTAGACCATTCTGTGCTTTAGGATGTGGCGCTTAGCAGACAGAGTTCAATTTCACGGGCAGTGCGTGAAGGTTAGCTTGGATCCGTATTCATTCTGGACAGCCAGCCCCAAAGAATGGGGAGGAGGGAGGATGGTTAGGAATCTGCAGTTAGATGGAATAAACACCAGAAGGAGCGTTACCCAGGGTGAAACCGTGTCTTCTGATGGAGACTTCTGATGGATACCAAAGGAATGCCTCGTCCGAGTAGGTGGGTCGGAGCAGTGGACTTTACACCAGGAAGTCTTGCAGAACTGAACAGGCAAAATGACTTTCCCTGCCACACAGTACTAGTAAGCATGGACAGATGCTCATGTGGCAGCCTGTCAGTTGTCCCAAGCTATAGCCACTGCTCTGGGAAGGGTCGTCGCAGGTCTTGCTCTGGTGGCATTGGGCCTAAGGCCTTCTGGAGGCCCCTGCTTTTCAGGAAATAACACAGTTTGATGCATGCAGCACTCCATTAGGACAAGGGACATTTTTAGGCCACCTTTCTTTTTTCCATACCGGGAAAGCCAACAAACAGCTGATCATCCACCCTGAAGTATTTAGTTCGGTCAAAGTGAAACTAAGGGCATGTCATGAGCCCAACTGGGAGAGCTTCTCCTTCCCTTTAGATGGATCCAATGGTGAAAATAATGCAGTGAGTCTGATGGGCTGCTCCTATGAAAGATACAACAAAGCAGAAGGCGATGGAAGGAACACTTGATTTAATCTCAGCCCCTGGCAATTGCTTGGGATGCATTCCAGTCCATTGTTTTTTGCCCACTATGCCACTCAAAGCAGATACCACCCATACGCATGTGGCTGGTCAGTGTCTGGTGGTCATAGTGGGTGACAAATAATGAACTGAAATGCAGCAGAGGGCATTTGCCAGTGGCTAGAGACTATTTGCAAGCATTGGGCCAATTACCATCATGTTTCCACATATAAAGTAGCGCCACTTTTGGCAGAAAGACTGCTAGACTCACATCACAAGTACCAGCTTGTCAGGAAGAATGAAGTATATGGAGGCTGGACTAACAAGGCCTCAGCTCACTGTTGTGATGTGCTACAGTGAGTGAAATCAGAAACATGGTGTAAGGTCAAGAGCATTAGAGAGCCTTCAGAGCTGTGAAGAAACCCAAAGGAGCACACATCAGAATGGTTGAGTCCTTTTGAGAAATGCATCATAGCATGAGACCTGTATAACAAGGGCTGATTAGACAAACGAAGAAATGCAGAAAGAGACAATGAGTAACTTTTAACGGTGTCCACAGAAAAGCCTTGTTGGGTCATTCAATATGTAACAAAACATCTGATAGTTTTGACCAGATTCGACTTGATTCGCTGAACACTAGGTGGCACATTTAGCCCAACGGCATGAATATACAGCCTTGGTGAAGTGTCAGTGAGTAGCCAAAATGACATCCACTACTTCTGCCAGAATATCAGAACCTCTCAGCTGATTCTGCTCCCCCTTCATGTACGGAGGTGTTGAGTGTGGAAGTCCAAGTGTAACACTCTGCATTGATATTAGGACAGCATATCTTACAAAATGGCAGGCAATTTGGAGAAATATGCCAAGAAACCAGTTTGGGTCCAAACTGAGGTGTCATGGTGGGAAAAAGAATGATGGGTTGCAATGCTACCCGAGCTATTGCCAGTGGTTAGACTTATTGCAAGCATTCTTCCCATCACCTTTTATATGCCTGAGTGTAATGGCCCAGAAGCCTCACTATAGTCCGAGAGCATAAAGACGAACAGATAGAAGAAATAACTTTTTCCAATAGCATTTATTCATTTTGAGTATCATGATCAGAGAAGGAAATAATTAAAAATGTACTTGTGGAGATCTGTGTAAGAAGGCTTTTAAGACTTTCTGTAGTTGGGTGTTGTGTCAAAACTTTTGGCTCACTTTAAGCTGGCCGGTGGCATCTTGCAACAGAGTGACTTACAGCTAGAGCTAAAATGGTTCTAAGATGTCAAGACTGTATCAGTCAGGGAATTGTTAAAAGGCAGCAAAGGCTCAGAAATCAATGGCCCATGCTGCAAAGAAGGTTATCCTAAGTCCCTTCTTTTAGAAGCGTTAAGTCCTGCACTTCTGGGGCCCTGTGAACCACCACAACAAAGGAAGCGCTCTCCTCCATTGGAAGCCCTTATGACGAATCCACGGCAGACTCTGGAAAGGTGTAGATCCATCATCCATATAACGAAGAAGAAGTAAATTAACTGCACCCTCCTCATAGTCATCTTCATCTTGTGGGAGATGTTGGAGACCTTGAATTGTATTCTGAATTTGAACCCAAAATAATTTCTGCAGAGACAAATAAACTGCAGGAACATCCTCATCAGCTTGTGTGTTTGCCTTATTAATAATGTATCGAGACTAAGAGTGCTCTGGCTGAAGATGAATCCAGAGCTGGTGATGGATCTAGAGGTGGCACTGCTGGAAGTGTAAGCCGGTACTGATGAAAGGCTTGGAGGTGAGGCCCACAGCAGAAGGGTGGAGATGGAGCCTGCCGGGGGTGTTGGCAGGATGGGCTGACTTCATCAGGGAGCATTCTGTGCCAGGCAAGTGCCCACCCAGAGGCGCCACAACTGGAGTGTCTGACCAGCCCAAGAGGGTCAGAAGGTACACCAGAGGGAGATTAAGGGCTACATGCATCAAAATTGTAAACTGCGTATACCTAATTACGAATTCATGAGAATCGCAATTAGGTAATCGCAATTTATAATGCATGAAACTCAAAGAGTTTCAGATTGCGATTCCTAGGGGGTCGCAAATCGCTCTACCTCATTAATATTAATAAGGTAGATCGTAATTTGCGACCCCCTAGGAATCGCAAAAATCACAGGGATGGTGGCCGGCTAGGGTCAGCAGACCACCATGTCCGTGATTGCTTTTCAATAAAGCAATCTTTTTTTTTTTGCAAAGCAGCCCGTTTTCCTTAAAGGAAAATGAGATGCTTTACAAAAAGTAAAACGAAAAGTTTTCTTTTCATTTTTTAAGACCAGGCAGTGGTCCGTGGTCCGTGCTTTTACAACCATTCACAAAGGGGAAGGGGTCCCTTCTGGACCCCTTCCCATTTGCGAATGGGTTACCACCTACTTGTAGTAGGTGGTAATATGTGAATGTTTTGCGACTGCATTCACGGTCACAAAACATTCATACATACCATTAGGATTCGGTATTAGTAAGGGACGCCCTAAACACGCCCCTTCCAAATATCGAATCGCAAACCAGGTTACCGAATCGCAAATTGGGGTTTGCTGCATCAGAAAAGCATTTTTTCCATGCTCAAACAGGTCGATTCTGCGAATCAGCTCATTTGCAAAGGCAAAAATGCTTAATGCATGTGCCCCTAAAAGTCTTGAAAAGTCTACAGCATGGCCTCCTTAAAGGTCGCAACCTGAAGAGGACTTAGAGTTGGCCCTGGGGATCTGGGACGCATTGGCTCCAAACTTGGTACTGGGACAGAGTTGGGAACTGTAGTTGCAGTTCGGTGATGTGACTACTAACCGAGCGACAACTCCCAGGACCAGCAGCATCTGGGTGTTAAGGAGCTAGGGGTTCTTCTTGCCCTTGTCTTTGGTCTTACCTTTCAACTTCAGAGGCGACATTCCATGACATTGGCAGAGTTATGAAAAAGAGGAAGTGTCATAAGCACGAAAGAATGACACTTTTATGAGGCTCCATGTCAACATATCTGAAGGCATGACAGAACAATGATGGAGGCTGATGGTGCCACCTGTCTTTTCACCGAAGCTATTGCAAGAGTTTCCGCATTAAGCGTGGATCAGGGGACAATTCATAAGGTGAGTATTCTGAGGTTAGAAATATCCATCAGAAAGAGTGCAATACTGAGCCAGATAGAGAAAAATTAGAAAGAAGATAAATACTGATATAGGTAGTTACAGAGGTAGAGGGAAAGACCAGAGATCTTGTTTGATCAAGGGTGATAGAAATAAGGAGAGAGGGTTACAAACATAAATTGATCTCAGAGCTCTTTCAGGGTGAATCCAAAAGTCAACAATTTTCCCATACCACTTAGAAGCACTCCAGGATTTGTCAGACAAAGGAACTGAGGCAGAGGAAGACAGTCTCTAGCCAGCACTTCCCGCTGCCTGCTACAACTCTGTCCCAGGTTTTCATTGCCCCAGGGTGCCCCCCGCCCTGCTCCCTCACCAGTTTTCCCACCGCCATTCTCCCCGGGGCTGTTTTCCCGCTCCTACGCTTCCCGCCTCGCCAGCTATTTAATAGAGGTACCCTGGCCCTCCGGACTCCTACAGCTACACTGCCACAGATCTCCATGCCCTGGACCCCAGACTCAACAACAACTGCTGCCCCTGCTCCATAGCTGGACCGTTCACCTGCCTCAGCTGCTGCTTCACCTCCACCCCAGGACCGACCGCCCTCACATGAACCCGCATTACCAGTCGCCGCCGGCCGAGACCCCCCCAGAACAACTCAGATGCCTCCTGATCAACGCCAGATCGCTGTGCAAACACGCCACCGAAGTTTGGGACACCACTTCCACCCTCGCCCCCACGTGACCTTCATCACAGAGGCCTTTATGTGTGCGGAATGTGCATGTGCACTGTGATATGGTTGTGTGGTAGGTGTGTGTTTCATGCGGATCACAGGTGTCCGGTATCTATGTGCATGTGGTATACTTGTGAGCACGGTATGTATGAATGATATTCGTTAATCAGGCACACAAACACTGTACATGTGTACACAATCTGTGTACGACTGTGCTCTGTGGAATTCCGCTTAATTCATTTGCGTACCTGTGTCTCTGATTGGTTTCGTAGGAGGGGGTACAGGACATCACTTTTTTCCTAATTAAAGATTTCTTTGATTTTTCTGCAAAGAAGAGGAACTGCCTGTGGCAATCAATTCTTTCCATTTCTTAAAAGTGTTTTGCTGGATTTCTGCTTAGGTTGCTAAATGCCATTAGCCAGCTATAAAATCGTCAAGCTTGGAAGGTACTTTAATTGAACACAATTTGCATGGTAATTTGTTTGCAGGAGCAGTGGATAGAATATCCCCCAGGAGTAGTCATCCGATAGCCATTTGAGAAGGTAGTCATGGGGAGGTGGAGGCAGTAGAGGCAGGGCGTGGGTGAGGCTCAGGGTCTTCTATACGCAGCGGGCATGAGCTCGACCGCTGACAGTAAGCATTAAGACTCTGCACACAGGCTGTGCCACAGAGGGCTGTGCAGAGAAGCAATACAAAGCACTGCATGAAATAATGTGCCAGCAGAAATATGTGGAACTACTTCCAAAGTAGGATCCTCAGAAGGGCTGAGTGAGCTTGTAAAGTTTTAAGCTTTGTACATTTGCATGCAAAACTAAGTTTCCAAAAATTGACATCACAAAATTTAAGCCAGGAGAAAAAAAATCAGCACACATTTGCCACTGTATACAGAAAAACTCCTCAAAATGTAGACTTGCGGAGAAAAGGTCTGGTTCATTTTTCGTCTTGGGTGAGTTTGGTTAGAGTGAGCATTATTTTGCAATATGATGAAAAGAACCTTGCAATGCACAGAACAACTCTGCATAGCCAAAGGGGAAAAATGTAAAGTTTGCAAAACTTCATCAGCACTCTGTTGTTTTTCGATTTACTGAATCTCAATATTTGTTCAGCCCCATGGTCTACCCGTGGTGTTTTCTACAGTGCCTTTAACACAATGAGGTTAGTTTAGAGTTTGGGGGACTGGTTATCACAAATGTGATGATGTACCCTGTCCGCCTAACTCACAGTCCCCAGCCTCATTTAGAGATAGGTGAACCATCAGCTTTGTGTGGATGGAGCCCCTGTTAGCTCTGTTGAGGGACAGCTTCCTATGACGGCCTGATGGAGTAGCAGCCATCAGTGGGACGGTACTACACCGCCTGCATATTTAGGGAAGATGTGATAATTTCTTCTTTTCTTGTCCATCACAACCAGGAACAACCTGGTGATAAGGGACAGGAAAAATAATAATAACCCCCCCACCCCCCCCCCCCACACCCTGGGAAAAAACTCTCATGGTGTGGGGGTCATAAGCTTATTAAATTTCAATAACAGACTCCCACTTTGGGAGTTTGTCTTTGAAAAACAAAAAGTTGGAATATGGACGGTGGTCAAAACCGATTGCAGCCATCCACCAAACGTATGGACCATGACGGCGGTTCCTGTCAAGGTACAGAGAAGACTTCTGGGCCAGTTGTGATGTTAACATTTGGTAGGGAGTAGTCCATCAGGGTGAAGGACGTAATGTCCCCCATCACCCTGACCTGCGGAGTACCATCGCCAAACTTTAGATCAGGCCCTTTGTTGCCTTTTCAGCTTTCTCTGTCGAGGAAAGTCTAGGGGACATGGCCAACTCATCAGATGAGAGGTTTGTTAACCATGACCCGGCACAGTGGCTCAAGATATGAAAAGTGGGGAGAAGGTGCAGTTTTCACAGCAGTGATTACTGCTTCACTGAAACGTAAATGCTTGGTTTAAGTCCACTGTATATAGTACAATGCACACTTTGCTATGTACAGTGGACATTTAATGCAAACTTAAAAGCTTCTCGATGTGCCACAGCAGTGAAAGGTGTTTATGTCAGGAATGAGTGCTGAACGCTGATGCAGATGGGGTCAAAGACCAGAGCTATAAATCGAGTGATTTTAGGTCTCCTGGCTATGTCATCTAGTTACACAGCTTAGTCTTAACTAGTTAAAGATGGCTCCTACAATGTATTGCGGAGCGTCCTCGCGGGGGGGAGGGGGACTTTAGTCTCATGAAAGAATAATAGTACTTGTTATGTAAATTATGTGGAAAATGCAAATTATACAGCACTTTCTCCTGAACTATTATTTTCATCTATTTGAGTTAGAAGCAACTTTTTGGGTGAAATATGCACATTTGTCAATTATGAGGCAAAGTATGTAGCTAATATAATAAACTCATACTCTAAACCGGCACCATTGCTCATTGTTATATAATCAATTTATTTTAAAAAGTGAAGTAATACATGAATATTGCAAGTCAAATCAGCATCGAATGTTAGTTGCACTTCGAAGAAAACAATTTCTCATGATAACTACTGTAAAATAAACAGGTCATGTAAAAATACATAACGAGAACCATGTGCAATGTGGTCCACATTCTGGTGACATTTACAGACCACTCAACCTTTGGTGTTGTGGTGTATGATGCAAAAAAAATATTATATGACACCTTTTCTAGCAACCTGTCACAGTTGTTGCAGGGGCTCACAGCAGCAGCATTACCTGGCCCCTGTCTGCCCCCTGCAGCTGCCCGAAGGGACTAAATAATTCTCCCCCGGACAGGCACAAGCATGCCATGTGTCTCTGCCCTCCCCCCCCCACACCCTCCTTGTACTTCCCGCTGGCACTTACTGCCTGCTCAGACCAGGTGGAACATGTTAGCGTTCTTTTTCACTAAAAACTGCCCATCAGAGGCCCTGGTAACTCCAGGTCTGAGCAGGTATTCCTTATTCCGGTAGGTGGGGGGACTTGTAATGGGCAATTTGGTGCAGAGATACTGGGGTTTATTTACAAGCCCCTTGCGCCGCCGGTGCGCCACATTTTATATGGGGAAAAGTGACGCAATGGCGGCGCAAGGGGCTTGTAATTAAGCCCCACTGTATGGTAACTTAGATTCCGGGCCCCAGTACCTCTGCACCAAATTCTGGCCAACTCATAATGAGGGTGCTGGTGAGAGAATTAAAAGGACAATCAAAAAATAAAATGTATTTATCTACCCTTCATCAGAATTTACGAATCTAATTAATTGGTGGGGTCAATATGAACAGTGTGTTGTTGTCTTCTGCAAGTAAACAATAATTCCCAATTATATAACATTGATACTTGCTTTGGACTCTCCCATGACTTATTTTATTGTTTATACTTGATAAACGTATTTAATTTATGTGCATAATGTTTATTTTGCATGTATTTCATTTTATTTTCCATTCCACTGCAATCGTATTTTTTATTACAAAAAACAAGTTCCAGCGGTTACCTAAATTGGGGTATGTTTAGACAATTTAAAGATCATGGGGCAGATTTACAAGCCCCTTGCGACACTTTTACGCCGCCGTTGCATCACTTTTGTGACGCAGAGGCGTCGTAAACAATGCGCCACATTGCGACACATTTACAACGTGACGCATCTAGGGAGATGCGTCACGTTGTAAAGCCCTGCGCTACATTATACCTGCGTCAGGTATAATGTATGCAGGGTGGGCGTTCCAACGTAAGAAAGCCTCGTAAAAGTGGTGCAGCGAAATCTACAAGATTTCACTGCTCCACTTCTACGACGCCACTGCGTCAAAACCTTTACGCCTGCTTGAAGCAGGCGTAAGGAGTGACGCAGCATAATAGGAATAGGCATTCCTGAGCATTGCTGGAGTTGCGTCGTGCTTGCGACACGACTCCAGCAATGCGTTGCCTTTAGGCCAACAGATGCGTCACGCATCTGTCAATCCTTGCGCCACGGTGCGCCGCATTGTAAATGCAACGCATCCATGGTGGCGCAAGGGTTTTTTTGCGTGACGCAAATTAACTGACGCATCTCTGCTGATATGCGTCAGTTCTTGTAAATCTGCCCCCATGTGCGCAGCAGACAATAAATGACGTATATTATACAAATGCTGAGTGTACAGAGTTATATAACTCAAGAGCAGTACTTTGCCCCATCTCCTCCACCGTTTGTGGCAATAAAATGCAGTATTGCACATTTATAGGGAATATATGTTTTTTCACACCTGGCCCTGTAGAATTACCTACATGTCAGTCATGGATATGTTTGCTATGTACCTTGGGATTGCAAGGTAAGAATGCATGCAGTTTGTGGGTTTTGATGTTTGCTCTCATAATTCGTTTATTTCCTAATATTTTTCATAAAGTATGCCTTTTTCTTCACCCATTCTTGTACTTTCTCTGAATTCTTTGATACTTCCGGTTCTATGTGTAAATCACTCTCGGGAGAAACTGACAGATGACCTGCCAGTAATGGAGATGTTGAATATCACACGTCATGCTAAAAAAAACTACTAAATGCTAGCACCTTCCATAATTATCTCAAATGTGGTACATTCACAGCTCAAATGTGTTACTACCAGCAGCCACGGGGGATACGCTTTAAATGGAAACTGGTAAATAAATTAACAGGTTTGGTGTTTTCAGGTTCTCTGCATACTGAGTCAGTAGATTAAACGTATTTCTTCATTAGAAGCCAAAAATGGATGACGATTTTGGTGGGTTTTAACGCCACGCCCCCTCTCATGAAAAGGAGAGCGCATATTCCTTCTGGAAAAAATATGTGACAGTCGTTATCAAAATAATTAGTAAAATGCTAGGTGCAGATATGGTCTTGCGGGAAATTGTAAGAAGTAAATTGATTAGGGAATATGTCCACCGTTGGAGGGAGTTGTAATCTGCAGAATTGAAAACAAGGACTATTTCCTTTGAAAGCATTCAATGCGCATGTTAAGAGAGATAGTTAATTGCACTCCGACCCCTGATACTGGCCAATCAGGGTAAACATGCAGGTCCCACGGGGTAATGAAAGAAGCAGAGACTATGAAGCGGTGTAAATGTGGTCTCAAATATATCGACTTCGAATAAAGACTGATAAAACGGCTGTAAGATTTAGATGTCCAACTTTACTGGTAAATTATGCAGAATCAGGGGGGAGTAGAGAGATTTTGGCCAGAAGGGCCGCCCTGTCGTCTTCCAGATTAGCACAAGCCTCTATCTTTGGCCAGGCTCACCTTCCTCTATTTACTACCATGTGCGGTGCTCTCACTTCAGTACAAGGCTCGGAGAAACAGGAGAGATTATCTCCCTGAGGCACAGAAGATGTTCTTAGCTATCCACGATCCCTGCTGGAGTCAAGGCTTGAAGGATTGTAGGACCGACTGACTATCAGGCCTTAAGATTCTCTTTCTCTACTCTGCCATGCAAATGTGTGTTTAAGAACTTGAGTGAGTGGAGCACTGGATGCACGAATGCTAGCTGTGGGGTCCTGGCGTCAGAAGCCTCAAGAAGCGCCTGAAGCAAATAACTGTGTGTCCTTACTGTTGACCTTGAAGCTGGGATAGAAAAAATGGCTGCTGCCCGGAACCACGTCTAATGATTGCCTCTGAAGGGCACAGAGAGAAGTGAATCAAGAGAGGGACAAATAACACTGTTACGGCACAGGAGCACATACCATATGGGTTAACTTGGCCCCAGCCCCATTAACAATAATGGCTCACTGAAGCCCTCTCATAGGTACTTTGTGAATTGAAAACAACCACTCGCAAAAGCTTTGCTCTTCTAAAGTGCCTGAGTATCCCAACTCTTGATGGTCAGGGTGGTAATCCTGGCATGGTAAGAGCGTAATATTGGGAATGTTGCCCACCTAGCAGACATCCACATTCATAATCTCCTCAAGACATTTTCTTCTCGAAAGATTCTCCTGCGACAAAAATTGCACAAAAAAGCATAGGCAGAATGAAACAGAAATGACACAAAAAAATCCCTCAACCGGGATCCACTTAAGACTATGCTTGTATAATAAAGATTTTGGCTCAGTTTAGATTTTAAATATATATATATATATATATATATATATATATATATAGTTTATGATAAAAATATCCTCAGTCATTTCAAACAGAGTTCTGCATTCACACCTCACACTATATATGACATAATAGGCACTTTCCATGAAAATGCCATATGAGAATTGAAAAAATTGAGAAAAAAGAGATACAGAAACAAGAAAAATCTAACTCAAACACAAAAAAAAGCATTAGAAACACTAGCAGAGGATGAAAGCATAATAACCTGTCCTGCAGATAAAGGAGGAAATGAGTCTATTCTGTCAGTAGAAATGTACACAGCAGAGGCCATGAGACAAATTACCCCACAAGATTGTTACGAACCTATCACTAAAGAAGCCTACCACTCTACGATAGGAATATTTTTGGAAATGCTTACTAATTGGAAAGACCAAGGCTTACTTGAACATTTAGAGTATGACTAATTGAAATATAATTTCCCATGCACTCCTGTTTTCTATCTCTTACTGAAAGTGCACAAAGATACCAGTAATTCACCAGGGAGGCCAGTTGTTTCCTCAATTGGTAGCCTTCTCAAAAATAGCTCCAAATTTGTGAATCACTTCATAAAAATCTTATGTGACAAGTCTACCCTGGTTTATAAAGAACACTAGAGATTTATTTATTTTTTTAAATGGTGGTGTTTCCTGGGAACATGACTTATGGCCGATGGGGTTAAACGTCACCGCACTATACACAAGCATTAGACATAGAGACGGCCTAGGGACCATGAAACATTTTCTTAAAACCAGGTCAGTGAGTCTATCATCACACACCAAAATGCTATTGGACATTGCAAAATACTGTTTGGAAAACCATGTGTTCATGTTTGATGATGTGATGCACAGGCAGAAACAGTGGACAACGATGGGCACTTGTTTTGCTCCATGCTACGCAGGGCTCATGATGGGCTGGTGGAAGGAGCAAGTGTCCATTGCAGAAGACATCCAGGAAGGATTTGAACATGTTTTATTATGGCTTCGATACATTGATGAGTGTTGTTCTGATTTGGCAAAGAACAAAGGAAGCAGCAGAGGAATGTGTGATAGAACTGAAAAAAATTAATACACTCTCTCATTCACAGCAGAGATTAGTAGAGAGAAGATCACTTTTCTGGATGTAGAAATTGAGATTAAGAATGGCACTATGTGCACCAGACTATCCAGGGAATCGACAGCGGGGAACACCATTTTACATGCCTGCAGTGACCACCCTGAACCACTAAAATGGAGTATCCCATACGAAGAACTCCTAAGGGCACGTAGAAATTGTAGCACAGAGGAGGCCTACAATGAGGAACAGCAGACTATGGTTAAAAGGTCCAGCGAGTGAGAGGCTACCCTAAATGGGTACTGGAAAGAGTAGTCAGTAGGAACAAGGAGAAAACTAGGGAATCATTGCTCTTTGAATTGACTACAGTGTAGAAATGTAATTGTTGGCTTTTACGATTGGGTGGCTCAGTTTCAAAAACGGTAATGAGTCATTGCCCACTTGAGCACAATTGGAGTATATAGACACATAAGTCTTGACTAATGACACTGAACCTGAACCAATAGAAGTTAGGATACCTTCTTCTTTTACTCGACACGAGCCCCACGGCCAGGCACCACCCAGGTTTGAGGAATGTATACTATATATCAGAACAATGAGCAGCTATAAGTCCTTGGGCGCACATACATAAGAATCAAAACAAGATGTGAACTTTTCGATAATATTGTATTTGCTTTCAGATTGTTTGTAATGTCTGTGACTGTGACTGATAACAGAATTACTATAAGAGTGTATGTGGTGACTTGAACCCAGAGACGTTACAATATGGCGCCCACAGAAATGTAAGAAATATGGTCCTTCTTTTATGTTTGTCACACTTGCGGTGATCACTGTATATAAAGATACTTAGAACATTTGCTCATTATCATTAACAAGACCATGAATGGTCGAAACGCATCGAGTTTGGGGTAATAAACACCTTGATGCTGCACACCTGAGTGCGCGTTTTTCTCAATCAGTGGATGAGGTGAATGTGATACATATAAATATATATATATATATCAGCATTTTTCCTAGGAGCCCATCGCCATTAATCCCAAGTGCGGATCTTGAAAAATGCTATGGCTGACTAAGCATGATTCCGGATGACGCCGAGTCGCCTGTGCTCTTATTTTCTAATTCCTTTTGGGTGCCTTCCTCTCTCTTGCTTTGGGTCAATGTCTGATTATGACAAATAAGTCCCCGTCCACAAAAATGAGTGCTAGTGTCCGTGACCTGTACCCAGCGGCACAAACAAAGCACTGATTGCTAATCTCCAAAGAAACAAATGTTAATTTCACATTCGGATGCGATTTGTGTAGAGCCTGAGAAAGCATTGGTTAAAACCTTACATCGACAATTTAAAAATAAAGTGTATGCACCAAGCACTTCACATGTACAAGAGCATTGTAAGCCACTATGTGGCATTCACTGTTTCTAACTTCATAGGTAATGATTTAGACAGGCACTGTACTACATTGCCCTTCTGGCCAGGTGGCATGTAGCTATAGCCAATAGGAAAAACCACAATCACTTGCCTCGCTTCAGACCACACCGCACATCCATAGTCCTCCTTGGACAGCAACTTCCTCATACACTCAACACATCACAGATATGCTGTGTAAATCCGCTTTCATGTCGCTCCCAACAGTCACCAAGATGCACCACTCAATAACACCCAACGAGACAGAACAACTCATGCACAACGAAAGAGCTCAAAGATACTGATAAGCCAGCAACACTGACCCTAAACTGCCTCTAATTCCAGGACAAGGGGCATGATCTGTCCCAATAAATGCATTAACAATCGATTAAAAATGGCTGGGCAGAACGATGAGACAACAATCCCACATCCAGCCCTCCTTGACCCGGAGAGGGCTGTGCAACTAGAGACAGAAGAGAAGCAGTACTCAGAGCAGATGAAGACAGGATGTAGAATCACATGATCGACAGCCAACAGAACACTATGACCTCATCATACCGGTAGCACACTGGGTTCTATAGAAGTATCAATAATAAAAAAGACTGTCCGAACAAAATCTGCAACCGCCTGTGATGAACCGTATCAATATCAAACCCTTATATTTCATGTAATCTATTTTTAAAATATTAACACATTTGACTTAATTTTATTGTAATTAAATTTGGGTTTCACAAGGGTTCAACTCCCTCTTCACTCAGCTGTTTCATGCAGTTTATTGGCTACCACAGCTCAATGCTCCGCCTTCAAGGTACTCTTTATCCTCCATAGGTACGCCCAAGGGAAGCTCCAGTTTTCTTCAAGCTAACATCTAACCATACTTTCATTCTCTTCGAGAGTAGCTTGTCTAACCATGTTTTTGCAGTTTTATATAGCGCCAACTAGACCCAAGCACTTTACATGAAGCACCAGTTATATTACACAAGGACTGGTTCCTTTTTGATTGTTGTCCCTGTTTTTAGGCACGGGGATTAAGTGATTTGGCCAGAATCATGTTGAGCTGATGCAGAGACTCGAACCTGCTTCCCCAGTTCCAAAGCTATTAGGCCACATCCTCTCTCCCATCCTGCTGCGGGGCACCATTGGCGGGGCATCCTCCTGAGCACAAGTAGTGAAAATATGGAAGTTGTTACCAACCAAGATAAGAAACACACAAGACCTGCTGAAGTTCAGGCAGGAACTTCAGGTGTGGAATCAACTGGCTTTTGGGCACCACAAAAAAAGTAAATAGACTTTGAGGTCAAATCCTAAAAAAGAGGCTTATTTTCCAGACAATATGCTGCCCACGTAAACCCCACGAGCCATCGCTGGCAGATGTCTGGCGATTTCGGCCCTATTTCATACCATTGTGTCCCTCATGTCCAACAGCCAAATCCAACAGCATCCGGGCTGAGATCATTCCACTTACAAAACTATAAAACAAGACGTTTTGCAAAAACGAACTTCGTATTCAGCGAAAACTGTTTTATTCTGCGTGTGATGCCATCGGTATAATGGTCGCAATGTCCCAGAGTCATTTTCCTTTATAATTAAATAAACAGCTGTGAAGTCGCGGGCCTCAACATGGCTGCGTCGCAGTTGCAGTACGGGGTTGCCATAGCAACCCAGGCCGGAAGTTTAACCCTCAGCTGCCGCACTCCAGGCTGCGCGCGGCGGCAACTTTCCCTCCTTTTCAGAGCACGCCGGGGATAATTGGGGAGTAGCTGGCCATTGCAAATGCAATCATTTTGATACATAACTATCATTCTATAATTACACGGAGTGGGCTCCCGAACACTGTTCAAGTTTAAAGCATTTCAGCCATAATGGATGTTAAAAGGGTGGGGTAGGAGAGGGGAGGGTGACGCGCGAGCTGCATGGCATTCGGTCTCCTTGTTATAGACTGTGTTGCACCTATTGTAGAAGAAGTGAAGGCTAAACTCCATGGCAACCGGTACGCACAGCCGGGATCCCACGCAGCCCTTCCAAGCAGTGACTGACTAGATCACTCCTACACGCGTAATCCATTTTACATCTAAAATATGTAAGGGATATAGGGAACTCCTGGCTGGCAGCCCAGAAGAACCCTCATGTAAAGGAACCATTTCATTCTATAATTGGATTAAAGCAGGGTTTGTGTTGAGAGCTGTGTTGAGCTAGGAACACAAGCTAGCAAAAAAAGATCTGTCCCCTTTCCTGCTCAAGCCACTCCCACAACCATGACCTTTTGTTATGGTAAGAGTTGTAAACAAATTAAAAAGTCAACCTTTGCCTGCCACTAGTAGCTTGCAACTGCCAGTCTTGATTTATGATACAGGCCCATGCATTTTATCAGTCCACTGCACCTGGACAGCATTTAAAGTATACTCATTTAGATGTGAAACCTATAAATCTTGCAAGGTCAGCCCTACATGTAGACAAATGACTAGATTAGGATAGGAATTGCGTCCCTGTCCAGCTGTCCAAATCGTTGGGCTGCAGCTAGCTTGCTATCCCCCCCCCCCCCCCCCACTAAGGCAAGTCTCGGTATTTACTTAAGGCGTTCCACCAGGGGGCAGTGTGCTGAGCTGTGAAGCTGGCACTGCTTCCATTTCCTGAAAGTTAAATGTCTGCCTCTGCCTATCTTTTCTAGAAAAAAAAGAATGGGGGGAATGACGATTTGGTCGGGTTTGCACGTGAATCAGCTCAACCCTACAGAGTGACTCTTAGTAAGTCTACTCTACAACTGACGGCGCAGGCTGACCCGGATCACGTGCGGCCCACAAGGGCGGTAGAGGAACAAGATGTTGGAGAGATGCCTCCCATGCAGTTAACACTGTTGACATTCTCCATGTCATCAGGCCATCATGCTTTCCTTGGCTTATCTGTTGTACATTATTGTCATCAGGGGTATTGAGGCAATTGGCTCAGAGGAAGCAACTGATACCTTGTACTCCCAGATCACACAGAAATCCCATAACTGGTACTATGAGGTCCTGATGGCGTGGAACTTGTTAGTAACCCTGCATTCAATCATTAGATGAACACGTGAGGGCTAAAATACAGCCTTTTGCAGTCTATTCCTTCTTGGGCCTAATGCTTCTAGTCACTCACAGGAGCAGGGGATCCAACGTAAATCCAAGAAGGCCATGTCCATTTCAGGTTTTCAGGACCTCCACATTAGGTGTATTTACATAGACTGGTTCTTAGGGCCCATCATTACAAAGAGAGTGGGTCTAATGAATATCTGGCTTGAATCTGGTCATCCTGTCCTATGTTGGACACTGCTGCTCTAAGGTGCGGACGCCTGGACACAGACCCAGCCATGCACAGTGCACACCTGTCCGTCAGAAGAGACTTGTAAACTCTCCTATATATATGACTGACATGTAGTCAACCACCCTAGCTGGCCTGATGAACTTATGGTGCGCCCATGCATCATAAAAGGCTACAGTACAGGTGTCATTCATAGAATACTGGCAGTATTAGACCTCAGTGGTCCAGGGTGGCAGCCCAAACCCAGCTCACAGAATTCTTGGCCAGATTTTTTAAGGATATCCACGTGAAATACATTTGCATATGGTGAATCCATAGACAATAAATGGAACTCATTTAAATAGTCAGCGGCTATATTAAACATACTGATTGTCTGAAATGGATCTGGAGATCCTGGACCCATCCTGGACCATATCTGGACACCACTGTTGTAACTAATTCATTTGCAGAAAGAACAGGACACGTATAACAGGTGGCACTACCCTGGTCTGCACTGTGAAGTTCCTTTTATATGGTGTGCCAGCCACAGACTGCGCTAGTGCGGCCCGTCAACTACCATAATGAATGCACTGCCCCTAGTGCAGCCACAAACTCACCCTGCTTTTTAATAAAAGGCAGACTCACTGTTTGAGGGCACAGATTTGCTTTTCTGTGTGCAAATGTCCCCCTGCAGGTGGATGCAGAGAGTGACTGCACCCACCTGCAGGGGAATTTTTGGGGGATCCATTTGGCCACATCTTCCCCCTTTCAAGGGGTGTCCTTGGGTGGTGCACTGTGGTGCCCCCTCAAAGTAGTGCACAATTAGTGCACCCCTGGAGAACACCTTGGTCTCTGCACCCCGATCTGTTACACAGCACAGGAGCAGAGGCAGAGTGTTTCCTAAGTTGCCTGGGCCACACCCTGATGCAAATAAGGGTACTACACCTTGAGAACGGACTAGTACTACATGTGCGCTGGCTTGATTTGTATTACAGAAGGTGCCGCACAAGCATCTCTAGCTATGTCTGTGCCCGAGGGTGCAGGGAGCAGGCACAGATACCCATCTGTCCTTGGGGTCCTTAAGGTGAATTGTCCCAGGTTACATAGCCCTCATCACGTCCTTGTTGGTTTAATTACTACAAGTCTTTTTTTACTTGTTTTCTATCGTGGTTTCTTTTAAAGGTCTTCCAAGTTAGATTTAGTGATTTAACTAATTATAAAGGGCCATAATTACTTTCACTTTTAAATCCCCCA
This sequence comes from Calotriton arnoldi, assembly GCA_963921515.1. NCBI lineage: Eukaryota > Metazoa > Chordata > Amphibia > Caudata > Salamandridae > Calotriton > Calotriton arnoldi. Next base: position 103,676 of record CAWUFW010004071.1, read on the forward strand.
CACAGAATGACAACTGTGACCTTAAGACAATACACAACTGATTTTCATCAAGTGTTTTAATCCTGACAGTATTAATAGTACACATTGGCTGCAGACGTGTAGGCCTTTCAGCAAAAAAAAGAGGGTACAGCTTAGCATACACTAACCCGTTTATTGAACATGTTATTACTGACAATGTCTTCAAGCCTAACATTTATCATAGTCTAATGAGTCGATTTGTCATAGATCTCAGAGTAGATTCCTATTGCATTTTAAGTCAGTTTACAAAAATGAAAACATAGTTCGAATAAAATGTGTGTGTTTGCTCACATACTCACATACAACCTTAGGTGTTGTGTCCTACATGTCATTGGGTTTGGGAGTATTTTTAGGAAGACACCTACAGCGTGCTCATTAATTTCAGTGTGTGGTGCTAGGTAGGCTGCAGTCGAGGGTTGTGTTTGTGCTACATGGTTTGTGACCTTTTGGCCACCGGCTTGATGCCTGTTTGTGCCACACAGGCACACATATCATGTTTTTTTGTTGTTGCTTATTCTCGTTGTAGCTGAATGATGTTTCACTTTGACAGAGTGCAAATCACCGAATGAAGGAGGGTGGGTGTATAGATTGATGCACGGGTGGATTGCTGCATGGATGGATGGGTTGAGTGGCTAGATGGGTGGGTGGGGTGGGTTAGATGGATGGATGGATGAATGGATGGATCGATGGATGGACTGGTTGTTTAAACGTTTAACGGAGAGGCAGTCATGTGGCCAGGTAGGTAGGCAGACAGCGCTGTCAGCCAAGGAGATCGACCAGGCTCATAATATTTGACAACCCTTGTATATGGTCCCGAGCTTTGGGTTCGTTCTCACACTATGACTACTTCCTTGAATCTGTCGTAGATTGTCCTGAGTGGCATTCTGGGTTTATTCTACATCGCTGATGAAAAGTAGTCCTGTACATTCACCATTCTTTGAACTGCAGCGAAGTTTCATAGGAGAGAAGGTTTAGATGTAGATCTCGCTGACTGGGAAGCCAAGCCCTTAAAATATCCATTGATTGGGCTACCTGAGATGTGCCCCATCCGCTGCACCGATTCACTGTATACCAACTGCTGCCACACCTCAGGTTAAGACTATCAGTGATTACATCCAGCCAAAGGCTCAAGATGTGAAGATACTAAGGGCCTGATTACAATATTGGCGGTTGGGATACTCCGTCGCAACCGTGACGGATATCCCGTCCGCCGTAGTATTACAAGCTCCATAGGATATAATGGAATTGTAATTTGGAGGTCCGGATATCCGCCACGTTTCTGACAGAGTTACCCTGTCCACCAAGATTCTAATCAAGCCCTAAATCTACAAGCATTAACCTTAGAGCTGAAATGTATTCCTCATATTTTCCAAGCACTCTCCTACACGCCGCATTGTCTTTAGCAGCAACGATACCTTAAGGTTGAATAGATGTTAAGCAATGGTTTACTCTGTTAGTGATGCGCCACAAACACGCGGACCAGAGGCCCGCTCCCATTGGAGTAGCACCAAGGCGGATTTGCATATGGTTGATCCCTGTCAGTTGTAGCACAGTGAGCAAAATACACAATGCATTGGTTACAGGCTGGAGTTCTTACCAGTGGCTAAGATTACCCATGACTACCCAGAAGTGAGTATACTAGCTCAGTGTGTGGTAGGGATCAAGCTGTCACTCAATGGAGATACCCAACAAGCAGAATCCATTGTGTGATCACTTATGTTCCCAATCGGCGGGGGAGTGTCACAGCAGTTGGGGGTGAAATGTTCCTTTTCGAGCAGGACCACTGATGACTGGCATATGCTTGGTCTCTTTTGTTAGTGGCACAGTGAGCAAGGACATGATTTACTTGAGCTTTCAACCACCTCAATCCAAGCTGCAGAATTTGTCTAAATATTTTTGTTAATGCAAAGAAGAAAAGTTCTTAACTACCTCAGATATCTCTCCTCCTCCCCCCACCCTCCTCTCCTCCCACACAGTTCAGCCCTCTTAGCTGAGAGGTTTAAAAATAACATTCTAATTGCTTCCAAATGCTGGGCGGAAAGGCGCAGCTTTTGAGAATCAAACAAAAATAACCGAAGTGATTTAGTTTTGTAATTCCATGGCGAACATGAAACAAAATTCACAAAAAGGGAACCAGCTGAATCCAGATGAAAGGAGCCTGTCCCTCGTTGTCTTCAGCTAATGAAGTCTTTGGGAGTTTTAATTAATTTACCAGCGTGTGCAGATTAATTTGTAGCGCATGCAAGGGAACCAAATGCAGATATAGCAATCAATTTAGATTGTTTCAAAGACACCTAGAATTGTAGAAATACAATGAAAGATAATGTGGGTGCGTTCTTCAAAGAATGCATGTAGATCTGAGCATGTTCTGGCCACAGGGTCCCAACCTCAAGTGATCCTTTTCCTCTGCGACGTGTGTGGGTGGTGGGGTTGGGGGGTTGAAGGTTCTCACTCTCAAATGATCCTTTTCCTCAATGATGTAGAGGGGGGGTGAGGGTTCTATATTTACTCTCTGTCTTTAAGCTATTGAAAAACCGTGGTTACGAATGGCTTCTTCATCGTCACCCACAGATAGCCTTGATTTGGTCACTATTTTGACTGAGATTATATCTGAGTCCACCTATATATTGAACGCAAGAAACCTGTGCCTCCACAGTCTGTCCAAACTCTTGGTGACTTTCCAAACATCCAGATACTGTTCCGTAATACCAGATTCCTGTGTAGAATGGCACTACTCATCTTTTGGAGGGTCTATTCTTTGATTCGAGTGTCCAAGTACACATTTGCTCCAGGAAGATTGCTCCATGGAAATTTGGGTGTAAGACATAAGAGCGTGACATGCCTCAACAGTTCAGTAACCACTGCTTCTGTGTCTTCTGCCAGAACAACATTTAAGGAAGATCTAATCTTCTGTTCATATCACTAAGTTTGGAGGATTGTAGCAGAAAATACTGAATCTGAAATGCCGATGGGTCACAATATCGTGACCACAATATCGAGGAACAAAATGTAACTTTGGTTCCATAACTATAAATTATTCGTAGACTCACTAAATTCAATCCTGCACTTCTGGGACATTCTGCACAATATAGACAATACATGTTGAATACTAGTGTAATAATATGTTAAATCAATATTCTATCAGTATGTGCTTATATGCTGTCGGGAGACGATTGAAATTCAAAACTCTGGGTTGGGCTTAGGCTGAGAGGCCAATGATCTGTTATGTCCAAGCATTCAAACTTTGTATCCAGATGTCTTGCTCCCATCTGTGAATATCATACTGATGTCAACAACATCACACTCAAGATAGAATTTATTATTGCCATACTAATTCTAACTATATGATTTTCTGACTAAACCTTTTATGGCAGACATTTCTTCACTTGCCTCATCCAAGATTTTGCCATCATATCCTTTGTTGTGCCTCTGCCCTTACATGAAGCTGGTTGGTTTCCGAAAAGAAGAGCGACTCTTCATTGCAACAATATCAAAATGGCTGCCCATTATCGCAGCCGACAGCACTCTCCTATTCTTCTAGCCACACACTCCATGGCAGTAAGTAATGCTTCTGAACGCTCACCCCAGCTAACTCTTGCTAAGTGCTCTAATTTCTCCTTAAATGGAATTCACAAAGCAAGCTCTTGAAGATCAGAGCCTTGATTTATCGCAGGGATCTGATTTTTATCTGCTGCGACTAGGCTTTGAAATAACTGTAAAGGGAAGAACAGAAGCTCAAAAGTGCGTCAAAATGGGGGGGTGCAAAAAAACTTTGATGTTTCACTTCTTTGTTCAGTTATGGAAACTCTAGTGCTGTCTAATGCGATTTTATGATGTAAGTGAGCACCACCAAACCTCCAAGAGTAAACCACATTAATATAGGAGGATTAAAATCTGATGATACTTTCTGGATGGCCTTGGTAATGAGGATTGCAGTGACTAAGCCTGGGCGTAGTAGCACTTCACGTAGCTACGTGAAGTACATTTTGAACTACACGTAGCTATGCAAATTGCATAGTGCGTGCTTGACTGCACTGTACAATAATTGCCAAAGGCATCTTGCACAATGCAAGTTAAGATAAAATAAATATCTCTGTCTTTATATGCTAAAAATGCATATAGTTATTTCACAAAAGTGAAAATGATAAATTAAGAAGCAGTGAGAGAGGTGATGATTTTGGGATCCTCCCTAACCTAGGGAGAGAACCAAGCAGATGCCTTGAAAACAAAAAGCACATCTTTTGAACGATTCAGTGGTGGTCCCATCCTCTTAGGACCACCCCAAGCACAGTTATTGGCAAAAATACAATCCCAACCAAAGGCCCTGCAAAGCATTATGGGACGAGATTAGCAGTGGGCAGTGAATATTATAGTATCCAATATCAAAATAATTCTACAAAGAGCTGCAGTTCCACTAGTCGTTACTAGATGTCCCTCACGAGTCAAATGCAAAAGCTTCATGAAAGGGTTTCAATGCTTTTGCATTTGACTCGTGAGGGACATCTAGTAACGACTAGTGGAACTGCAGCTTGATGTATTAATAATTTCAATGCTTTTGCCTACTATGTGTTCATGGTATGGTCGTCATGACCTGTGGGTCTATGGCTACAAGGGCAGTGCCAGGGGTACTACAGGGTACGCTAATTTAAATGCATTGTTAGAAGAGATGGAAACAGAGAAAGAGCATGAGGGAAGAGGATAAGGGAGACCGGGCTCAGCGAGTAGTGTTAGACACCAGAAGCCTCCTGAGTGACGGAAAGCGGACTTCTGTGGAGACTTTAGCGCGACATTAGCGAATTAAACCCAGTGGCGTGGAAGCATCTTCCTTTGTGAGCTTGACAAAGGCGCTTATTATCGGCACTGCGCTTAATGACAGTGTCTATCTCCTACAGCAGCTTGCTGCCTGCAGGATTCCCCCTCAGTTGGCATGGGACCGGATACCTCCTTAGAACGCGGATTCTCTGAGTCTACAAGAATACATCGAAAGAGGCCTTTTATCCACACAATGGGTGTCCGTGCATCGCATCCTGCGATGTTCCGCGACTCCCGCTGTTCGGTAATTGCGAACTCTTCAGGAATGATCTGAGCATCAGTGTTGTACATGGTGCTGAGGGATGACAGCGACAGCTTGTTGTTACACAGTGTTTTCTTGATTGAACGTCTGCGTTGGCAGTGGTGGTGCTATGTGCGGAGGGCGGTGCAGTGATCCAGGGCTTTCTTGGGGTACAAAGAAGGTTGGGGGAGCAGAAAATAGGAAGCTTTGTACCTGTATCAATGTGTAAGTCATGGCTGAAGCCTCACTTGGGATGTTTTCTTCATTTGTGGTGGCCACATTGCAGAAGAATGGGGGGGCGAGAAAATTCAGAAGACTACAAATGAGGTAGTGAATGCCTGCTTCAGGTACTTTATAAAGAGAGATGTAAAGGCTTAAATCTGTATAGTCTGAAATGGAGGATGGTGAAAGCTGATGGGTGACTCTATGAGCATTTTAAAGCACAGGTATTTCCACAGGCATGGCCTCATGGCACATTTGCCAGTCTGGTGGCTTTCAACATGATTCTGAGCTACCGCTGCGGGAGGCTGGGATCTGATTCAGGTTGACGTGATGTCTTACAGATGATGGGGCAGATTCATCAGGATTTTCCACCGCAGCAAAGTCATGCAAGGAAGTGAAAAGTCTTGACAAAGTAGTTACGTTATAACACAAAACATTTCTTGCCCTGAAAGTTGCCTTTAAAGTATGGAAAATGGCACTTTGTCTGCTTTGAGCTATTTAGCATATTTCATGGGTGGTACTTGGATATTCCCAAGCCACCACTCCTAGATTTTGACTCAAAGTCAGATCTACAAAGACGGTCAAACCTGGCTTTGCATCAGAAACTATTGACTCCTTCAGACAGGCATTAAGTAGGAATATGTATTTCTCCTAATATTTCATACATTGAATCTGTGCTGAGCTGGACAGTACCAATTCAGTTTGGGAAATGTTTTTAAGTTTGTCTAAGCATAAGGTTGTGTACTGGAAGGGTATCCTTCCAACATAAAACCTATGCAAGGCATCATACTCACACCTTTGCACTTTAGTGCAAATGTCTGTGTGGCACTAGGCAGCCTGGTTGTGCGCCAGCAGGGGAGAAGACAGACGTAGCAGGCCATATTTAGTAAATATTGCTCTGGACTACCCCAGCGCAACTTTGGTTGTTCCGCTGCATTGCCCTACTAGTAAATCTACCCCGATGTGTTCTGGTCCATTTCTCAGTTATGTATCTTATTGACTGAGCTCTTTGTGTATGTTGTTGGTGTCTACACACTAGGGATGGTGTTTCTTCTAGACACACCCACAAGCCATTGCTGGAAGATGTGTGTGGTGTTTCTCAATGGCTAGTAATTTCAGTACCAATATCGCCGGTTTTAAAGTGTATCTATACAGTGTAGGATGCATGTAAGGAGCTCTCTCTACGTGCTTCTGTTGGTTGTTAGAGTGTAGTGTATCAGAGTGGGAACTGTCATTGTCAGTAAGGTGGGAGCCAGTTACGTGGCCTATGTGTGGTTTATCTGTGCTAGAGACATTTACATTCCTTGATTCAGGGTGCCCAGTTTGTGTACATGATTCCAATGTAGAATCTTTGTATCCTGAAAACCTGGCAATGTTCCAAACCTCGTGGACAAATGTGGAACATGGCTGCTCCAGAGTTTTAGACAACAGAGGTGTGCCTGTAGAACAGGGGGTGATGACGTGTAATGGTCGACAGGAGGCTTCGGAGTGAATCGCCATAGAAAGAGTCGTCAGTGCATAGAAACTCCCTTCTAACTGTTGTTTGGGAACATCATCAAAAGCAGATATCACACCAGGTGGTGTCTCACTCCAAGTGGAAAGGCAGGTCTAGAGACTCAGGCGCATATTTAACAAATTGCAATACAGCGCAGCAAGTCACCTTACTGCGCTGCGTGACAGGGAAAGGACAGGAATGTGCTGTATTAATGACAATATGGCGCACTATCTTTTCCCAGTGCTGTTGCACATGTGCTGTCTAGCCTACTTTGCAAACAGGATTGTTTTTGTGCAGGAAGGGACACCTTCCTGCACAAAAACAATCTCTTGTAGCGTTTTCCTCTAAAAACGAGGAGATGAAAGATATTTCTCCTCGTTACAGCTCCCCTGGGGATGCGTATCATTTTGGCGCATTTCCAGGTCTACCACTGATGGTAAACCTGGGAATGCACCAAGATCCGTGGGTGTTGCGTGCAATCACCATGGATTGATGGGATGCCTCCCAGTGGCAGAGTAACGCAACGCAGAGCAAATCGCTGCGTTGCATTACTTTGAATTTATCAAGTCACTTAGGGCCACGCAAGGGGGCTAGCCTGGCTTGATAAATGGCGTCTTCGGGGTTGTGCCGCGCTTGCACCACGCTGTATGGCGCAAGAGCAATGCAACGTTTTGTTTGATGAATATGCCCCTGAGAAGAGGTACAGCAGGCGAGGGACTGGACAGACCCTAGGGACATCAGAATGATCTCTTGATGACCAAACAACACATATCATTACTAATCAACACAATTCTCCTCCTTTTATCAACACTGTGAGGATCAAATGCCATGTTGGTCCTGCCGGGATTTGAACCTGTGACCTGCTGGGTGCAAGCCCGGCTGCAATGGGTACTTAGCTTGATTGTTTAAACGTCCCATGGAGATTCATTGCCTTTACTAATTTCAGAGTTGTGGGCGTGCTCTCAAGTCAGGTCATTATGGACTTCTTGGGATAGTACAAAGGTTGTGCTACATAGAAGTTGTTCCCACTTCGAAAGAGTAAAACTATTTTAGTTCTTCCATTCGAAAGTTTAACTTCTTCCCTCACACGGATGCTGTCGGGAAGCTGCTTCGTGTTCATGCAGCTCAGGGTCCAGATTTTTTAAAAATGGGTTTGTCCACTGATCATATAGCATTTGGCAAGTGCTTGTCTGTCATGAAAGCGGCCAGTGGTCAGGAGGGGAGCGCAGGTGCTGCGCTACGTTTCTCGCCCCGCCCTCCGCGCGCTCGCTGCTCTGTCATGCATTGGCTCCCATGGGCCACGTGGGCAGGTTGAAGGCGGTCTACTGATGTTAATGTACGACTTTTCAGAGACCGTAGATACAAGGGCCCTGCATAGACCCTTTGTAAATTCTTAATGTCACTGTAGAGCTAGCATTCACTGCTGAGTGTTCAGGTAAGCCCCTCCCCTCTACTTGATTGAAATGCAGGGAACACAATCAGGATGCACCGTTTTATAGAACGCAGTGAATTACACCTGTGACAGTGACCCTGTGGCTCTTCAGGGAAGCTGTTTCCTGAAAACAAATGGACTTTCGAAGTCCTCACTAGAATTTTCTTATGAAGAATAGACTCAAATGCAGGAAGTAAGCCTACACATGCACACCGGATACTAATGCAAACCCCTGCAGCCTCTGCGGTGTAGGAGGCCCCAACCCTTCAGAGCCCCCCAACCTTCCTTTCGTGGGGGGCACATATCTCCTAAGGCCAATGAATATCTGTGAGATATGAGAGACCTGGGTCCCTTCTCACATTCTTAGGTATGTTATGCCACTGCATGCATGTAAATATACATGCAACCAACCTTGCACTCACACATAAGGGATGAGGCTGGGTTATTAGTGTCTTTACACATTGAGGGGCAAATTCATCATAGTGTTGCGTCACCCTTACGCCACGTAGCGGGGCGCAATGGTGATGCAGCACTAAAGTTAGATTTATCAAACCACCAATGCTACCTTGCATTGCCCTGAGTGACTTAATGAATCTACAGTAACGCAGCGCAGCACGAATCGCTGCATTGCTCCATGGAAGGAGTGTAGGTCTTCGCGTCCACTTATGGATTTTGGCGCATTCACAGATTTACCATTACTGGTAGACCTGGGAATGCGTCAAAATGCAATGCATCCCCAGAGGAGGCATAACAAGGAGAAATATCTTTATTTTTCCTCGTTTGTCATCTTTCTGTGTGTGCTGCATTGTGCAGCACACATAGAAAGAGGAAAATGCCTCTGAGCATTGTTTTTGTGCAGGAAGGTGGCCCTTCCTGCACAAATACAATCCTGTGTGCAACACAGGCACCCCTTGCACCATGACCCACGGGTGCCTGTGTTGGCGCACGGCAGCACATTGTGCGCCAACAAAATGAAAAGACTGGAACGTAATGTTAAATACGGTGCATTTCTGCCCTTTCCCTTTCATATGAAAGTTAAATAAATCTGCCCCTTAGTGTCCAACAAAAAATGTATTTCATGTTTGTTTCAATGCATCCATCTTGGAGTGGTAAATTAAAAAAGAAAAAGTGTGCGAAAGTGCATTGACTAGAAAAGAAGAGGCAAGTGGCAAATTACAGCTACAAGGCCTTACAAAAATAAACCAAATAATAAAGATGGGACCAGGAGGGTGTAGAGGAGGTGAGGATGTACAGATGACTGGAGAAGCAACTTAACAACGCGGAGCGCATGCGGGCAACAACGATAAGGTGGTCTTGGGGGTGCACGTGATGAGCAGGTAGGAGTAATGAAACAAAATAAAGTGGGAGTGGGAATGGTGGGGTAAGCAATGGTAGATCGGGGTGAGAGTAGGAACAACGCAGACACCACAGAGGGAATATGAGGGGGGAAGCAGCACACGAGACAGCAAGAAAATGCATGCGCTTCTAAGCAGTGCTGAAAGTAATAGACAAAAGTATTTTTCTGAATGTAAGGAGGGAAGGATGCAGGTTATATAATCAAAAAAATGGCAAAGAAGCTATGCTACAAGGGAGGGATGAACACAAGAAGAGGAAGGCGAGCTATTCAAAAAGAAGGAAGCAAGATAGATTGACATGAAATTAAACCAATGTCATGTAATGAGCTGAACCAATGCCAATATAAGTATGGGTGTTGTACATAATATGTCTTCCACCAACACTACACCTACAAGCTACAACAGATTCCAAACTTTAACAGAGGTAGGATCAGAAAGGGTGTCTGGAGATTGAGCTCACAATGAGGACAAACTCTCTCATTCTGGAAGAGATGACGCTTCCTGAACATACACTGGGGTTCAGCGAAAAGTGTCACGTCAAGAGGAGTAGTCGGTGAGAGCAGAGCCCAAGGGAGCATCCTTAGGGAACAAGTCTCCCTTCGAGCTGCTGAAGCATCTGAGAAGCAACATGCCCTTCTTGGTCCTTCGACTGCAAGTGCATCGGGGGCCACAGCTAAGGTAATTCCAAGAGCCCGTTCATGTGAGATTGGCCCTCCATAAATCCACATTGCAAGCAAATTCAAAGGATTGGAAGGAGCCACAGAAACTCAAGTGCCCATGTTACGGTGAGTCTTTACCGCAGGACTAGCACCCATGTCTTCGAGGGTTGCTCTTGAAGACCATCAATGTCAACAGAAGATGGCATCTCGTGAGATCGGGTGGACAACAGGCGAGGAACGGATGCAGACCCTGTAACCTCAGCTGAGGGGTGAACCAGGGAACCGGTGATGCGCCAGACCCTAGATCCAGCAGGACTCAAGTACAAACAAGCCTTCCCAAAGAGGAATTTACAGGAAATAAGGGCGTTGAGTGAGATTTGAAGCTTGAAGCTTTCAGTAATGTGACAACGGCTCAAGAGCCCTTGAATAATGCGGGCAGCCATGTATTTTAATCTAATCTGCACTTTCTTTGGCAGGTCCATTATTGTCCTATTCAACTACTTAATTATTGGTTCTCCTGGCACACTTGAGTAAAGGAACATGCCGCTGGGGGAAAGAATTCCTATTAGCAAAGCTGACATCCGGGGCCCGGGGGCTCAGGGTGTTAGTGGTTTTTGTCTTGGTCAAACGCATGCTGGGTAAGAGTGATTGAAAACAATTGCAGTTAGAGTGGGTCGGTCCATCTCTCGATTGAGCATGTGTCAACATTGTTAAAAATGACACCCAGGCACGTGGGACCTTCCATTATCTGAGAAGCAGATGGGATTAACCGCACATGAAGACTGATGACTGCGAGATCCGGATTGGACGATGGAGAGACTGGGAGAAATCCCGAAGGGCTTGAGCATTCGGAAGGGGGGTTGGCAGAGCTGTCGAGGACACTTGTAGTCAGCAGAGGGCGCCATCACAGCAAGCGAGCTACAATAACACCGGTGCCTTGACTGCTCTGGTTCCAGAATATCCTCAATATAGAGTAATTTAGAATTACATTTGTGGCGAAATTTATTACCAGAAGTACCCTCATATTTCTACAATATATTTGATAAACTGATCAATATGCGTCACAGAAAGGCTCATTTTTACTAATACATATTATCTTGATAGATCGCGCATCATAACAATATAAATCATTGCAGTTACATTAAACCATTTAAAAAAGGCCCAATTTGCTAAGCTCGAGGAGATGGGAGACTTTGCAAGGATTCGATTTGTGACCTGTTGATCACCGCGGTAAGCGTTTAACTCGCTGAGCAACACTGTAAGTCAACTCATTTTTCTGTATTGTTTGGGAGGTAAAACTCCATTTTATTCCAGATTCAAATGATGTATTTCCCCTACAGCACACGCTCTTTAGAGGCATTGGGAGGAGAGAACGTCAAAGTTCCTCAGCCCCAAAAGGTGATAACATGACGTTCAGCATTATTCATCTGTACCGAGATGTAACAAAATATCCTCCTGCTACACAAGACGGCCACTAGGTGTCACTGAAGAGATCACTGGCCGTGGCACACCTTGACTACTGCAATGTCATCTTCACTAAAGGCCTGATTCACAAACTGTGATTTTGAGTACAATCACGCTGGTACTGTACACTCCATTGTTTCCTGTATGAGGGTGTTGCAGTACCACTGGTAGGGCTCGTGCAGTGCTGGACTCCCTGCTGTTTTTTTTAGTAGTGACTTACACTCAGAGTTTGTGAATACCGAAAAGTAGTAAACTTACTCAAAAGTGTAAACTTACTCAAAACTGTTAGTTACCTTTGTGAATCAGCGCCAGAGCGTCCAAAGAAACCTATCTGCAGGTTGCAAAGGACACAAAATGAAACGGCAGGACTACGCTTGAACTTTTACAAATACAGCCCATTTGATCCAGCTCTGAAATCCCTCCACCGGCTGCTGATGGAGGCAGGGGTCTGGTGCAATCTCTTCTGCAGGGTTCCTAAAGTCTACAGGGGCAAATGTGCAAAATATCTTCGAAACCTGGCGTCCAGTCTCCACTCCAGCCAGCACCGCATATTCAGTGACCTGAAAGTTAATCCACCCCCCCTTGCATCACTCAAACATGGAGGGAGGTCCTTGGGAGTCCAGCACCAGAGACTGTGCAATGTCCTTACCTCAAACCTGACCATGAGTTTCAGGAAACACCTAAAATCCAAACTTTAAAACTGGCTTATAAATAAACTTTATTGGAGAACAGGGGCAGCAACTGAAGAACATCAGACAAAGGGCGCCCAAAAAGCTGTTCTGAACCCAAAAGGAGACGCGCCAAGCTTTATAAAATTCAATAAATAAATAAAATGTTTTTTTTAAAAAAATGCAACTGGCTTGATAATAAAAAGCTCACAGTGTGAGGTGGTAATTACCCACAGCATAATGTTATCCATGCTGTTTATTGTCCCCACACCCTCCATTGACACAGGCACGCTCACAGCCCATTTGAAAGAGTTTCATCAGAAATGGAACAGATGTGGTTACTAATTACAAAATCCGCAAAATGATCAGCAGTGGTTACAGGCATGGTTGTCTCCAGCTAAAACGAAGCTCTGTGAAAAAGAAAAATGATGCAGCTCGTAAGGCAGACTTACAACACAGTTTCAACACGTGCTCGTTGGGTTGGGGGGAGTGCGGTAATATTGCACACAAAAGAATCAAACCGTCCCACCCTCTCCTGAGACTGCAGCATTCTTCAAAAGATGTATTAGAATGCCTCTGGCATGGCCTTTCCTGCAAGGACACTGAAGGAAGGAGACGGCACATCACCCACAGATTCGCTTGGTTGGGCCTCGTGCAGCCCCGTCACAATTATTGAAAAAGAGAGAACTTCAAGAATACAAGAAATGTTCTGCTGAGCTGCGAAACATACAAAATTCGCTCTCTTTTTCTTCTGTGGGAGGCAATCAGTGGGAAAAAGGCCCAATGCTACAGTGCTTAATTTGAGCCGGTGTTTCCGGAGCTTGGTATAGGCACTTAATTGGCAGCACCGGCACTTATGACAGTCTCCCATATGGTGGGCTGTTTGTCTGATTTACAGTGAGCACAACAACAGTTTATTACTAATTACATATACGTTAAAAATGACTATTACCTGCCACATGCTAATCTTATAGCTTTGGTGGCCTGGAATTGTCACACTTGTAGGGTGTGATGGTTAGTAGCTGGTTTGGTACTGTGATGGCAGCGCTGGCAGGGGCAATGTGGGGTGTAGCCTGCAGTGGCCTCCTGATGAGAGCCCTGGCACTTTAATTTTTTTTACAAATTAAGCAATGCCAATGCAGTTGCTTTTAGAAGATAATTGCATTGAAGTGAATACACTGCGAGGCCTCTGAAAGTGCTCTTGAAAGCAGCTGCCCCAGCAGGGAAGGCTGTGATCTGCGCCTGCATGCTGGGTCTTCCTGGCGCTCTACCATAGAAGCGCACGCATAGCACCCCCTGCTGGGAAATAGTATGTTGCCCTGACAGGAGCTAGCGGTGGGATTAAATTAATGCAATTGTCAATAATGTAATTACATTGTATGGGCCATACCAGTGCTGGACGTCACACAAGAGTTCTCGATCCGTGCACTCCTCACTGCGCGGAACGAGTCATTCTTGTGCTACGGAGCACAGACACAGCATTCCGCGTTTTATTAATCCTGGGCAGCCAGATCCAAAACTGGGGGAAACTAGCAGTATTGCACTCGTTTTGCATCTGCGTAAATGAGATTAAAAAAAAAGAATTCTGACCACACCGACAGATAATGGATTTGGACTTTTGAGAAGGGGCGTGTGAAATTCAGTGGCAGCCGACACTGATTTAGAGTGGTAGGGTGGGTGGAAGTGGGTGCGGGGGAAGCGCGGTGTTAGTAATAATATATATTTTTTTAAAGTCAGCCACCTCACCCTCCTCTGCTTCCACTTTTAGGTCCCAGCAGTTCCTGGGCCAGCATCACAGACTCCCCATCCAATCCCGAGCTGCTGAGAACAGCATAGGGATTGGCCTGAGTGGGCTGGTTTACAGCTTGCTCAGGCTCAGGGAGTCAGTGCTGTTTCTCTAACCCGGCTGTGCAATGTAGCCTAGTTGGAGAAACCTAACTGAGCATGTCTGTTTGGCCAGCCTAAGACAGCTGGCTAAACTGACATGCGCACTTAAATGTGCACATCTACCGCTCCCCCTCCCCCTTCCCATGGCCCGGCCTGGCCCCTCTGTAGGAGAGTAGGATCTGCTTCACATGGGTACCCCCACTTTTTGCTGATGCTTCACTGTTTTTCGACTTTAGTCTGGCTGGGGCCCTGCTAATCAGAACCCCAGCCTAGCTGCTGCCTCTCTAAAATGGTTTCCATGTGCCTTAGGCACATCTCTGATTGGAATCTGGAGTGCCCTTATAAGTCCCTAGTATATGGTATACTATGTACCCAGGGCATAGGTACCTCAGAGGCCTGCCAGGGGCTGAAGCATGTATTATGCAACCCCTGGAAGGCCAGCCAAAAGGACACCACAGGTCTGCTACTGCAGCCTGGGTAAGGTGGTGCATGCACCCCTTACTGTGATATAGGTTACCTATATCACTGCATATGCACACATATAAACCTATAAGTCACTCCTATGGCAGGCCTTATCAATCCTGAAGGCAGAGTCCTTGGTTCTTATGTGAGAGGGTGCCCCTGCATGAGCAGAGCCCCTCTGCAGCGTTCAGAGACCCTTCTCTGATGCTGTTTGTAGTGCAGCCTGACCATATACTCTTAAGTGCATTATATCCTCGCGGTACAATGCTAACTTTGGACTGGCTGCACCAAAACATGTCGTGTTTGGTGTCAAACATCTTGGAATACTACCCCCCCGCCAGTTCTGGCGGCGGGGGTAGCATTCCACCCTTCTAGAGGGAGAGACATGTACACACCGGCCTGCCCGGTAACTTCTTTCCAGAGCCCTGGCATCACAAAATGGATGCCGCTGCCACAGACACGGGTCTGGCCTCCTGCTGCTGACTGAAACTCCGGCAGGGGAGGCCTGGACAATAGGTTTCCTGTCCAAGGGAGGTGTAACCACCTCCCCAGACAGGATGATGTGTATTGGGGCTGGGCGGGAGCACTCTCTGGTGCTTTGAAGTCCTGCACTGGGGGCACATTTGGTGTCCCTGTGCATACCCCAGTTCAAACCGGCTCAGGGGCTTCCAGCCCCTGCTCTGGCGCGAAACTGGACAAAGGGAAAGGGGTGTAACCACCCCTCTGCCCTGACCCTCCCATAGGTGGGTCCCCAGAGTATGTCCAACCCCCTAACTTGGTATAAGTATGGGACCCCAGTCCTTAGGACTTTAGATTTACCTGGACAAAACTCTGATACAGAATCCTGGACCTTCAACGCTCTACTTTAAGATTAGAGGACTGAAGAATCTCCCTTGGGGTCAAGGAGTGACTCCGCTGCTTGGCAGGCACCTAAGAAGCAATTGTCCGGTCTGCATCGCTGAAGCTCCCGCCGGACGCCGAAGTCTTTGCAACACCAGAGGTGAATTTCCAGACTTCACCGAAGCTGCCCTGAGTCCCCAGCAAAGCTGAGGCCCGTAGCTGTCGTGGGTAATGTGGAACCGTGACCCCTGGACACTGAGCACATTTGCAAGTGCATCCTCTTCCTGGTCTCCCACGAAGTTGTGCTTTGGGCTCCGAGTAGCCCCCGCCTCCAGCAACGACTGCACCGAAGATCACTGGCCTCCACTTCACGAGTGTCCTGTGAGCCAGCTCTAGGTGCGTCCACTCGAGGCTCCTTCGCGGTCGCTAGTCCGTTGGCTAGTGGGCCCTCCCGAAGGCAACTCTTCTTTTGCTTGGGCTTTCCTGGTTGCTCCAGACGTGCTCTGACTTACCCTTGCTGGCTGAGTCCCTCAGACCTTGCTGGTCTGCACCACCGTCCTTCTTCTATTTCCACGAGACTTGCCGTTGCCAAGGCTTGTTGGGTCCAATCCGGTCGCTGATACCCCTGCAATCGACAGACGTCGTGGGACAGCTCGAATCCAGCTCCTGGTCATCATCGACGCCTCCTGGACCTCGTGGCTGAAGAGTCAAGACGACCGTCAACCTACCTGAAGCACCCAACATCGGTGGGCATCCGCTCATCGCCTTCCTGGTGACCCAGACTCTGTCCCCTCTGCTTTCAGGTTCTTCAGATCTTCGATCCACCTTTGGATCCACCCGAACACTTTCGACTTGGCCGCCAGCAGCACTTTGCAGCAGATCGCCATTGAAAACGACGACGAAACCCGACCCCGAAAGACACCTATGCACCCGGCTTCCCTGGGTGAGGTAACTCGAGTACCCCGGTGCTCCCGTGGGTATAGACTCTAGAACAACCTAGTTCTAAAGGGGTTTGCTCCAAGTCCTCCTCTAAGTGTCCCTTTCCTTTAAAACTCCAACTGCGACATTCCCCATAGAAGTCAACGGTGGCTCGCGGCTGTGTTCTCACACTGCACGCGTCCCCCGTGGGTCCCCTGTGTCACTACCTTGGGTGGTTCCTTGAGGGCCAAGCATTTCTACAGGCTCTAGGCCTTGTGTCTAGCTCAGTCGTGGTTCTTATACCACTTTATTGGTATATGGTTTGGTACGCCCCTAGGGCTCAAACGTGTATTTGTGCTATTACTGTTGATAACTAACTTATAACTTATGTATTTCGAACTCTAGCCTCATAAAGAGACTAGAGGGGTGTGTTTAGCAATAAATACATATATTTTCAATATATACCTGGTGTGGTCCTCTTTCATTTGGTCACTCAAGAGATTATAGACTGGTAAAACAAGCTGCTTTACATTCCTTCAAGACTTAGCCTGAAGGCTGCTCTCCATAGCTACCACTAGGATAGCTTTCAATAAAGGTTGTCTTTAACCTATCTCCAATAAGGGGTTGTTTGGACTGGTGCAAGGTGCCCACTATAATTAGTGGACAGCATATCCCAGGCCAACTTCTCACATTGGTGTGCAGCGTGTGGGATTCCAGCTTGCTATTGTTTTAGCAGATAATCTCAATTGAATTGATCAACTGAAAACCACTAAGGGTACCTTAGGTACATATAAATCAAGCTTAGGATACAGTAAGTTCTACTGAACTTAGAGTTGTGTGTTAAGGGATAGCACACCCTTTCTACAACTCAAGAGAGTTTAGTAGGCCACACTAGAGTAGGTAGTGCATACACCACACCTCACTAGTAATGTCTTCAAGGCCAGGACCCAGTGAGTCCTTGCCAGAAGCCAGTGGGCTTCTTCCCTCCAAGTATGATAATCTCCCATTCTTGGAATTGAGAGCATTGTGCAATACTAGGAAGCTGAAGACAGGCAAAAGTGCCAGCACCCAACACCTCAGGGAGGTGCTACTGTCAGATGATCTCAGCAGACCCCTAGGGTCTGAAGGGGCAGGCAGACAGGGTGGGGCAGAAGATGAGGAAGGGGCCAGGGGTGAAATCACCCAAGACCCCCCTCTGAGACTGGCCAGGAAGGTGACAATGACCTAGACCTGGAAAATCCAGCTCCTCCTGAGGATGAGGAGGAGGATCAGAATGACCTCCCCTTTGTCCCCCCAGGAAGAGTTGTGAGTGTGCCCAGAAGGCCTAGATCTCCTTCTCAGGAGTCTAACCACTCTGACACCTCAATAGGGACCTCTGTTTCCTCTCATAGGAGGGAATCCTCTCATGAAAGGAAAGAGAGACTGCTCAAGTATGGAGAAGCTCAGTTGAGACTCAGAAGAGAGCAGTTGGCTATAGACAGGGTGTCCCTAGAGCTTGAAAAGCAAAGAAAAAAGATGGGACTAGAGTTCCATGGTGGCAGCAATTTCCCCAGAGATAGGGAAAGGTCTTATGACCATAGAAACCTGAGCAAGATTGTCCCTCCCTACCAGAGTGGGGATGACATCCACAAATGGATAACTGCACTGGAGAGGGCCTGTAAAGTACAGAGGGTCCCTCAGGAGCAGTTGGCAGCAATCTTGTGGCTCTCCTTTGCAGACAAAGGTAGAGACAAGCTCCTCACTGTTAGAGAAGAGGATGCTGACAATTACAAAGTCTTGAAGAGTGCTCTGATTGATGGGTTTGGCCTAACAACTGAACAATACAGGTTAAAGTTCAGAGATACCCAGAAAGCACAGACTCAAGACTGGGTGGACTATGTGGATTGTTCTGCTAAGGCTCTGGAAGGTTGGTTGATGGGCAGTAAGGTATGTGACTTCACAGGATTGTACAATCTTATCATGAGGGAGCAGATTCTTAATAACTGTCAAAATCAGCTGTTGCATCAGTACCTGGTTGACTCTGATCTGACCTCTCCCCAAAAATTGGGAAAGAAGGCAGACAAATGGGTCAGAACCAGGGTGAGGCAGAAGGTACAGAACCAAGGTGGTGACCCAAAGAAGCAAGATTCTAAGAACTCTGATAAGGGTGGGGAGAAGGGTAAAGACCAGAAGTCTTCACAAGGCCCCCAGAAATCTTCTTCAGGTGGGGATTCACAGTCTAACAAGGGAAAAGGCCAAAAGAAACCATGGTGCAAAATCTGTAAGCAAAAGACACACTGGACCAGTGATTGCACCAAGTCCAAAGACTCTATTCCAGCCCCCACCAATGCCCCTAAGGCACCTGTTCCCCCTAGTGCAGTTACAATTGGTGGTGGGAGTACACAGGCCAAGGGTTTAGTAGGGTTGACCCTGGGTAAGGAGATGAGCTCTGACCTAGTCAGAGAACTCACTCAGGCTGTCCCAGTCTGTGATGGAGGCATGGATGTGACCTCCTCTGTGAGTCCCAGTAATCTGGGCAAGTACAGGCAACAGCCCTTAATCAATGGAAAAGAGGCTTTGGCATTTAGGGACACAGGGGCAAGTGTCACCATGGTGACACAAGACCTTGTGGATCCTGGGCAGATTATACTTGGTGAAATGTACCAAGTGACCAATGCTAGCAATGTCAGAACAGACCATACTCTGGCAGTTGTTAACTTCTCCTGGGGAGGGGTAACTGGCCTTAAGAATGTTGTGGTGAGTGCAAACCTACCAGTGGAATGCTTGCTTGGCAATGATCTGGAAACTTCAGCTTGGGCAGAAGTGGAGCTCAGGACCCATGCAGAAATGCTTGGGATCCCTGCAGATGTGTTTGCTGTGACCAGGTCACAGAGCAAAATGTGTAACACTGAAAAGGCCTTGGATTCTGAAATAATGGACCAAGTGCCATCCAAGAGGAGGAGTAGTAAGGTAAAGGCAGTGCCTTCCCCCTTGGCTCAGAAGGAAGATCAGTCTCTTGAGGGGGATGATCTCAGTCCTGAGGAAGGAACTGTCCCAGAGGAGCTTGAACCTGACCAGGTTGAGTCCTTGGGACAGGGGGCCCTTCCAGGGCAGATCTGAGCCAGGAGCAGCAGAGCTGCCCCTCTCTTGAACCCCTCAGACAGCAAGCTGCATCTGGGAAAGCTAGTGGTCCCCATACAGTGTATTGGGATGATGGACTCTTGTACTCAGAGTGTAGAGACCCCAAGCCTGGTGCCACCAGGAGGTTGGTTATACCTCTGAAGTTCAGGGGCTTCCTATTGACCCTAGCCCATGACATTCCCTTAGCAGGTCACCTGGGCCAGAACAAGACTTGGGACAGAATTGTCCCTCACTTTCACTGGCCCCACATGTCTGAAGACACCAAGGAGTTTTGTCGCTCCTGTGTAACCTGCCAGGCCAGTGGCAAGGCAGGTGGCACTACAAAGGCCCCCTGATACCACTACCTGTGGTGGGGGTTCCCTTTGAAAGGGTGGGGATTG
The DNA here is from genome assembly GCA_963921515.1 of Calotriton arnoldi. Lineage (NCBI taxonomy): Eukaryota > Metazoa > Chordata > Amphibia > Caudata > Salamandridae > Calotriton > Calotriton arnoldi. The sequence goes on from CAWUFW010004071.1 coordinate 123,649, forward strand.
ACATTGTTGGTCCCATGGATCCCCAAACAGCATCTGGGCACAGGTTTATCCTGGTGGTAGTGGATCATGCCACCAGGTACCCAGAGGCTATTTCCCTTAGGACCACTACAGCACCTGTGGTGGCAAGGGCCCTCCTGGGAATTTTCTCAAGAGTGGGCTTCCCTAAGGAGGTTGTATCAGACAGGGGTGCAAACTTTATGTCTGGATACTTGAAGGCAATGTGGAAGGAGTGTGGAGTGACTTACAAGTTCACCACACCCTATCACCCACAATGCAATGGTTTAGTTGAGAGATTCAACAAAACCTTAAAGGGCATGATTAAAGGGCTCCCAGAAAAGCTCAGGTGAAGATGGGACATACTCTTGCCCTGCCTTTTATTTGCATACAGGGAGGTGCCTCAAAAGGGGTTGGCTACAGCCCTTTTGAACTTTTGTTTGGTCACCCTGTCAGGGGTCCATTGTGCTTGGTAAAGGAAGGATGGGAGTTACCTCTCAAGCCCCCAAAGCATGACATAGTGGACTATGTACTTGGTCTCCGCTCCAGGATGGCTGAATACATGAAAAAGGCAACTAAAAACCTTGAGGCTAGCCAGGAACTGCAAAAAGCCTGGCATGACTAAAAGGCTGTACTGACTGTTTATCAGCCAGGACAGAAGGTGTGGGTGTTGGAGCCAGTGGCCCCAGCAGCTCTCCAAGACAAATGGAGTGGACCCCATACCATTGTTGAACAGAAGGGTGAGGTTACCTATTAAGTAGACCTAGGAACACCCAGGAGTCCCCACAGGGTTCTCCATGTCAACAGACTGAAACCATATGTGGACAGGGCAGACATGGGCTTGCTCATGGCTACTGATGAGGGACAGGAGGAAGAGAGTGACCCACTCCCTGACCTGCTCTCACAGAACCCTGATGATGGGTCAGTGGATGGTGTAGCCTTGGCAGGCAGCCTCACTGCTCAGTAGCAAACTGATTGTAGACAGGTGCTAAATCAGTACAGACATATGTTCTCTCTGACTCCAAGTCAGACCACCTGGTGCACTCATGAAGTGGACACTGGGGACAGTCTGCCTATTAAAAATAAGATTTATAGGCAACCTGACCATGTCAGGGACTGTATCAGGACAGAAGTCCAGAAAATGTTGGATTTGGGAGTTATTGAACCCTCAGATAGCCCTTGGGCTAGTCCAGTGGTCCTTGTGCCAAAACCTCACACCAGTGGTGGGAAAAGAGAGATGAGGTTTTGTGTGGACTACAGGGGTCTCAATGCAGTCACTAGGACTGATGCCCATCCAATACCTAGGGCAGATGAGCTAATAGACACTTTGGCCTCAGCCAAGTATCTAAGCACATTTGACCTGACAGCTGGCTACTGGCAGATCAGACTAGCTGATGATGCAAAGCTAAAGACAGCATTCTCAACCCCTAGTGGGCATTATCAATTTGTGGTAATGCCCTTTGGTCTGAAGAATGCACCTGCCACTTTTCAGAGGTTGGTGAATACAGTCCTTACAGGTCTGGAAGCCTATAGTGCAGCATATCTAGATGATATTGCTGTCTTTAGCTCCACCTGGGATGATCACCTGGTCCACCTCAGAAATGTTTTGCAGGCCCTGCAGAAAGCAGGCCTAACTATCAAGGCCACAAAGTGCCAGATAGGGCAGAGTCAGGTTGTGTACCTGGGCCACCTTGTGGGTGGAGGCCAGGTTCAACCATTGCAGAGCAAGATCCAGCCATCATGGACTGGACTGCTCCAACTACCCAGACTCAGGTGAGAGCCTTTTAGGCCTGACTGGGTACTATAGGAGATTTGTCAAGGGGTATGGATCAATAGTGACACCCCTGAATGACTTAACTTCCAAGAAAATGCCCAAAAAGGTTCAGTGGACAGTTAGCTGTCAAAAGGCATTTGATGACCTGAAGCAGGCCATGTGCACTGCTCCCATTCTACAGAGTTCTGATTACTCCAAGAAGTTCATTGTCCAAACAGATGCATCTGAATTGGGGGTAGGGGCTGTACTGTCACAATTGAATGATGAAGGTCAGGATCAGCCAGTAGCTTTTATTAGCAGAAGGCTGACCCCTAGAGAGAAACGTTGGTCAGCCATAGAGAGGGAGGCCTTTGCTGTGGTTTGGGCTCTGAAGAAGTTGAGGCCATACTTGTTTGGTACTCACTTCCTTGTTCAAACAGACCACAAGCCCCTCCTATGGCTAAAACAAATGAAGGGTGAAAACCCCAAACTGCTTAGGTGGTCCATTTCCCTACAGGGGATGGACTTTACAGTGGAACATAGACCTGGGAGTAACCATGCCAATGCAGATGGACTCTCTAGGTACTTCCACTAAGAACATGAAGACTCAACTGGTCAAGGTTAGTTTAATGTCCCTACGTTTGGGGGGGTGGTTGTGTAGGAGAGTAGGATCTGCTTCACATGGGTACCCCCACTTTTTGCTGATGCTTCACTGTTTTTCGACTTTAGTCTGGCTGGGACCCTGCTAATCAGAACCCCAGCCTAGCTGCTTCCTCTCTAAAATGGTTTCCATGTGCCTTAGGCACATCTCTGATTGGAATCTGGAGTGCCCTTATAGTCCCTAGTATATGGTATACTATGTACCCAGGGCATAGGTACCTCAGAGGCCTGCCAGGGGCTGAAGCATGTATTATGCCACCTCTGGAAGGCCAGCCAAAAGGACACCACAGGTCTGCTACTGCAGCCTGAGTAAGGTGGTGCATGCACCCCTTACTGTGATATAGGTTACCTATATCACTGCATATGCACACATATAAACCTATAAGTCACTCCTATGGCAGGCCTTATCAATCCTGAAGGCAGAGTGCTTGGTTCTTATGTGAGAGGGTGCCCCTGCATGAGCAGAGCCCCTCTGCAGCGTTCGGAGACCCTTCTCTGATGCTGTTTGTAGTGCAGCCTGACCATATACTCTTAAGTGCATTATATCCTCGCGGTACAATGCTAACTTTGGACTGGCTGCACCAAAACATGTCGTGTTTGGTGTCAAACATCTTGGAATACTACCCCCCGCCAGTTCTGGCGGCGGGGGTAGCATTCCACCCTTTTAGAGGGAGAGACATGTACACACCGGCCTGCCCGGTAACTTCTTTCCAGAGCCCTGGCATCACAAAATGGATGCCGCTGCCACAGACACGGGTCTGGCCTCCTGCTGCTGACTGAAACTCCGGCAGGGGAGGCCTGGACAATAGGTTTCCTGTCCAAGGGAGGTGTAACCACCTCCCCAGACAGGATGATGTGTATTGGGGCTTGGCGGGAGCACTCTCTGGTGCTTTGAAGTCCTGCACTGGGGGCACATTTGGTGTCCCTGTGCATACCCCAGTTCAAACCGGCTCATGGCTTCCAGCCCCTGCTCTGGCGCGAAACTGGACAAAGGGAAAGGGGTGTAACCACCCCTCTGCCCTGACCCTCCCATAGGTGGGTCCCCAGAGTATGTCCAACCCCCTAACTTGGTATAAGTATGGGACCCCAGTCCTTAGGACTTTAGATTTCCCTGGACGAAACTCTGATACAGAATCCTGGACCTTCGACGCTCTACTTTAAGATTAGAGGACTGAAGAATCTCCCTTGGGGTCAAGGAGTGACTCCCCTGCTTGGCAGGGACCTAAGAAGCAATTGTCCGGTCTGCATCGCTGAAGCTCCCGCCGGACGCCGAAGACTTTGCAACACCAGAGGTGAATTTTCAGACTACCCCGAGGCTGCCCTGAGTCCCCAGCAAAGCTGAGGTCCGTAGCTGTTGTGGGTAACGTGGAACCGTGACCCCTGGACACCAAGCACATTTGCAAGTGCATCCTCTTCCTGCTCTCCCACGAAGTTGTGCTTTGGGCTCCTAGTAGCCCCCGCCTCCAGCACCGACTGCACCGAAGATCACTGGCCTCCACTCCACGAGTGTCCTGTGAGGCAGCTCTAGGTGCGTCCACTCGAGGCTCCTTCGCGGTCGCTAGTCCTTTGGCTAGTGGGCCCTCCCGAAGGCAACTCTTCTTCTGCTTGGGCTTCCCTGGTTGCTCCAGACGTGCCCTGACTTACCCTCGCTGGGTGAGTCCCTCAGACCTTGCTGGTTTGCACCACCGTCCTTCTTCTATTTCCACGAGACTTGCCGTTGCCAAGGCTTGTTGGGTCCAATCCGGTCGCCGACAGTCCTGAAATCAACAAACGTCGTGAGACAGCTCGAATCCAGCTCCTGGTCGTCGTCGACACCTCCTGGACCTCGTGGCTGAAGAGTCAAGATGACCGTCAACCTACCTGAAGCACCCAACATCGGTGGGCATCCGCTCATCGCCTTCCTGGTCACTGGCTAGTGACCCAGACTCTGTCCCCTCTGCTTTCAGGTTCTTCAGATCTTCGATCCACCTTTGGATCCACCCGAACACTTTCGACTTGGCCGCCAGCAGCACTTTGCAGCAGATCGCCATTGAAAACGACGACGAAACCCGACCCCGAAAGACACCTATGCACCCGGCTTCCCTGGGTGAAGTAACTCGAGTACCCCGGTGCTCCCGTGGGTATAGACTCTAGAACAACCTAGTTCTAAAGGGGTTTGCTCCAAGTCCTCCTCTAAGTGTCCCATTCCTTTAAAACTCCAACCGCGACATTCCCCATAGAAGTCAACGGCGGCTCGCGGCTGTGTTCTCACACTGCACGCGTCCCCCGTGGGTCCCCTGTGTCACTACCTTGGGTGGTTCCTTGAGGGCCAAGCACTTCTACAGGCTCTAGGCCTTGTGTCTAGCTCAGTTGTGGTTCTTATACCACTTTATTGGTATATGGTTTGGTACGCCCCTAGGGCTCAAACGTGTATTTATGTTATTACTGTTGATAACTAACTTATAACTTATGTACTTCGAACTCTAGCCTCATAAAGAGACTAGAGGGGTGTGTTTAGCAATAAATACATATATTTTGAATATATACCTGGTGTGGTCCTCTTTCATTTGGTCACTCAAGAGATTATAGACTGGTAAAACAAGTCTTAGCCTGAAGGCTGCTCTCCATAGCTACCACTAGGATAGCTTTCAATAAAGGTTGTCTTTAACCTATCTCCAATAAGGGGTTGTTTGGACTGGTGCAAGGTGCCCACTATAATTAGTGGACAGCATATACCAGGCCAACTTCTCACACCCTCCCTGACATGCTGGGGTCAACCAGCAGCTGAAAAATAAAACGATATTAAATATTAAAATATCGTTTTATTTTTCAGCTGTTGGCTCTGAGCCAGTGGGGCAACACTCCTTCGCCATTGTGGAGGAGCAGCCCCTGTTGAAATTAAAAGGTTATCTGTAAGGTCATAGGGGCAGATTTACAAGCCCCTTGCGCCACTTTTGCGTCACGTTTCCCATGTTAAAAATGACGCAAAAGTGGCGCAAGGACCTTGTAAATCTGCCCAATAAAGTTTAGTGTCGGGCTGCACTGCCCTACGTTAAAGTGAAAGGGCAGTAATGCACCGTATTTATGAAATAAGGTGCATTCCTGTCTGTACCCCCTGCGCTAACGCCATTTTGGCGAACTATAGCCAATGCAGGCACCATTGCACCAGGATGCAAGAGTGCCTGTGCTGTCGGCAGGATTGTTTTGTGCAGAAAGGGGAGCCTTCCTGCACAGAAACAATTCTGGGAGGATTTTTCCTCTTTCTATGCGTGCTGCAGAATGTAGCTCACATAGAAAGAGGAAAACATGAGGAGAAATAAAGATATTGCTCCTCGTTATGCCTCACCTCAGGAGGTGTTAGATTTTGGCACTTCCCCAGGTTTACATGATCTCATAAATCTGGTGAAGGGTCAAAATCCATGGGTGTTGCCTGGAAAAAGTCCATATCAATGAGGCCATTCGAAGTCACATATAGTGGCTTTGTGTGGCCTCAAAGATATATTGTAATTTGCGCCACTAGAGCATCACAAAAAGTGACACTGGTGGCGGCTCAAGGAGTTCAAAAATATGCCCCTGAGAGTTCATCTTAGTATCAGGCTGTGCTTGTACTTTGCTGCATATGTGGGTTATCAGGCCGTGCTTCCTAGGGACAGCTCATTGTGCTGTACTTTGCTGTGTATGTGGGTTATCAGGCCGTGCTTCCTAGGGACAGCTCATTGTGCTGTACTTTGCTGTGTATGTGGGTTATCAGGCCGTGCTTCCTAGGGACAGCTCATTGTGCTGTACTTTGCTGTGTATGTGGGTTATCAGGCCATGCTTGCTAGGGACAGCTCATTGTGCTGTACTTTGCTGTGTATGTGGGTTACCAGGCCGTGCTTGCTAGGGACAGCTCATTGTGCTGTACTTTGCTGCGTATGTGGGTTACCAGGCCGTGCTTGCTAGGGACAGCTCATTGTGCTGTACTTTGCTGTGCATGTGGTTATCAGGCCGTGCTTGTTAGAGATGGTTCATTGTGCTGTACTTTGCTGTGCATGTGGGTTATCAAGCCGTGCTTGTTAGGGATGGCTCACTGCGCTGTACTTTGATGTTCATGCGGGTTATCAGGCCATGCTTGCTAGGGACAGCTCATTGTGCTGTACTTTGCTGTGTATGTGGGATATCAGTCCGTGCTTGCTAGGGACGGCTCATTGTGCTATACTTTGCTGCATATGTGGGTTACCAGGCCGTGCTTGTTAGGGACAGCTTATTGTTCTGTACTTTGCTGCGCATGTGGGTTATCAGGCCATGCTTGTTAGGGGTGGCTCATTGTGCTGTAGTTTGCTGTGCATGTGTGTTATCAGGCCATGCTTGTTAGGGATGGCTTATTGTGCAGTACTTTGCTGTGTATGTGGGTTATCGGTCCGTGCTTGTTAGGGACAGCTCATTGTGCTGTACTTTGTTGCGCATGTGGGATACCAGGCTGTGCTTGCTAGAAACAACTCATTGTGCTATAGTTTGCTGTGCATGTGTGTTATCAGGTCGTGCTTATTAGGGATGGCTCATTGTGCTGTAGTTTGCTCTGCATGTGTGTTATCAGGCCGTGCTTATTAGGGATGGCTCATTGTGCTGTACTTTACTGTGTATGTGGGTTATCAAGCTATGCCTCAGGGATGGCTCATTGTGCTGTACTTTGCTGTGCATGTGGGTTATCGGTCTGTGCTTGTTAGGGACGGCTCATTGTGCTGTATGTGGGTTATCAGTCCGTGCTTGTTAGGGACGGCTCATTGTGCTGTACTTTGCTGTGCATGTGGGTTATCGGTCTGTGCTTGTTAGGGACGGCTCATTGTGCTGTATGTGGGTTATCAGTCCGTGCTTGTTAGGGACGGCTCATTGTGCTGTAGTTTGCTGTGCATGTGGGGTTATGATGTCGGGCTTGCTAGGGATGGCTTATTGTGTAGTACTTTGCTATGTATGTGGGTTATCAGGCCATGCTTGCTAGGGACAGCTCATTGTGCTGTACTTTGCTGTGTATGTGGGTTATCAGGCCATGCTTGCTAGGGACAGCTCATTGTGCTGTACTTTGCTGTGTATGTGGGTTATCAGGCCGTGCTTCCTAGGGATGGCTCACTATGCTGTACTTTGCTGTGTATGTGGGTTATCAGGCCGTGCTTGCTAGGGATGGCTCACTATGCTGTACTTTGCTGTGTATGTGGGTTATCAGGCCGTGCTTGCTAGGGATGGCTTATTGTGCAGTACTTTGCTGTGTATGTGGGTTATCAGGCCATGCTTGCTAGGGACAGCTCATTGTGCTGTACTTTGCTGTGTATGTGGGTTATCAGGCCGTGCTTCCTAGGGACAGCTCATTGTGCTGTACTTTGCTGTGTATGTGGGTTATCAGGCCGTGCTTGCTAGGGACAGCTCATTGTGCTGTACTTTGCTGTGCATGTGGTTATCAGGCCGTGCTTGTTAGAGATGGTTCATTGTGCTGTACTTTGCTGTGCATGTGGGTTATCAAGCCGTGCTTGTTAGGGATGGCTCACTGCTCTGTACTTTGATGTTCATGCGGGTTATCAGGCCATGCTTGCTAGGGACAGCTCATTGTGCTGTACTTTGCTGTGTATGTGGGATATCAGTCCGTGCTTGCTAGGGACGGCTCATTGTGCTATACTTTGCTGCATATGTGGGTTACCAGGCCGTGCTTGTTAGGGACAGCTTATTGTTCTGTACTTTGCTGCGCATGTGGGTTATCAGGCCATGCTTGTTAGGGGTGGCTCATTGTGCTGTAGTTTGCTGTGCATGTGTGTTATCAGGCCATGCTTGTTAGGGATGGCTTATTGTGCAGTACTTTGCTGTGTATGTGGGTTATCGGTCCGAGCTCATTGTGCTGTACTTTGCGGCGCATGTGGAATACCAGGCTGTGCTTGCTAGAAACAACTCATTGTGCTATAGTTTGCTGTGCATGTGTGTTATCAGGCCGTGCTTATTAGGGATGGCTCATTGTGCTGTAGTTTGCTCTGCATGTGTGTTATCAGGCCGTGCTTATTAGGGATGGCTCATTGTGCTGTAGTTTGCTGTGCATGTGTGTTATCAGGCCATGCTTGTTAGGGGTGGCTCATTGTGCTGTAGTTTGCTGTGCATGTGTGTTATCAGGCCATGCTTGTTAGGGATGGCTTATTGTGCAGTACTTTGCTGTGTATGTGGGTTATCGGTCCGAGCTCATTGTGCTGTACTTTGCGGCGCATGTGGAATACCAGGCTGTGCTTGCTAGAAACAACTCATTGTGCTATAGTTTGCTGTGCATGTGTGTTATCAGGCCGTGCTTATTAGGGATGGCTCATTGTGCTGTACTTTACTGTGTATGTGGGTTATCAGGCTATGCCTCAGGGATGGCTCATTGTGCTGTACTTTGCTGTGCATGTGGGTTATCGGTCTGTGCTTGTTAGGGACGGCTCATTGTGCTGTATGTGGGTTATCAGTCCGTGCTTGTTAGGGACGGCTCATTGTGCTGTAGTTTGCTGTGCATGTGGGGTTATGATGTCGGGCTTACTAGGGATGGCTTATTGTGCAGTACTTTGCTGTGTATGTGGGTTATCAGGCCATGCTTGCTAGGGACAGCTCATTGTGCTGTACTTTGCTGTGTATGTGGGTTATCAGGCCGTGATTGTTAGGGACAGCTCATTGTGCTGTACTTTGCTGTGCATGTGGGTTATCAGACCGTGCTTGCTAGGGATGGCTCATTGTGCTGTACTTTGCTGTGTATGTGGGTTATCAGGCAGTGCTTCCTAGGGATGGCTCACTATGCTGTACTTTGCTGTGTATGTGGGTTATCAGGCCGTGCTTGCTAGGGATGGCTTATTGTGCAGTACTTTGCTGTGTATGTGGGTTATCAGGCCATGCTTGCTAGGGACAGCTCATTGTGCTGTACTTTGCTGTGTATGTGGGTTATCAGGCCGTGCTTCCTAGGGACAGCTCATTGTGCTGTACTTTGCTGTGTATGTGGGTTATCAGGCCATGCTTGCTAGGGACAGCTCATTATGCTGTACTTTGCTGTGTATGTGGGTTATCAGGCCATGCTGGCTAGGAACAGATCATTGTGCTGTATTTTGCTGTGTATGTGGGTTATCAGGCCGTGCTTCCTAGGGACGGCTCACTATGCTGTACTTTGCTGTGCATGTGGGTTATCAGGCCGTGCTTGCTAGGGACGGCTCATTGTGCTGTATGTGGATTATCAGTCAGTGCTTACTAGGGACGGCTCATTGTGCTGTACTTTGCTGTGCATGTGGGTTATCAGGCCGTGCTTGCTAGGGATGGCTCATTGTGCTGTACCTTGCTTTGTATGTGGGTTATCATGCCATGCTGGCACGGGACGGCTCATTGTGCTGTACTTGGCTGTGCATGTGGGTCATCAGGCCGTGCTTGCTAGGGACATCTCATTGTGCTGTACTTTGCTGTGTATGTGGGCTATCAGGCCATGCTTATTAGGGATGGCTCATTGTGCTGTATGTGGGTTATCAGGTCGTACTGGCTAGGGACGGCTCATTGTGCTGTACTTTTCTTTGTATGTGGGTTATCAGGCCATGCTGGCTAGGGACAGATCATTGTGCTGTACTTTGCTGTGTATATGGGTTATCAGGCCGTGCTTCCTAGGTACGGCTCACTATGCTGTACTTTGCTGTGCATGTGGGTTATCAGGCTGTGCTTGCTAGGGACGGCTCATTGTGCTGTATGTGGGTTATCAGTCAGTGCTTACTAGGGACGGCTCATTGTGCTGTACTTTGCTGTGCATGTGGGTTTCTTTGATGTTTTAGAAAGAGCTCAGGATCAAGTTGGGATCTGAAGCTTCTAGAGCCATGTTTTCGTGGCATTGCAGAGGAGGGGTGGGCGGATCTCTAATTTCCTTCTATTGATTGATAATGAGGTCCACGATTTGCAGGCTTGGTCTGAGAGGGAACTACCGTCCTGTTCTGTTTTTTTTGCAGTGGTGGCACTCTCATTTGCAAGAGTGCGCTTGAATGGCATCTAACGTTTGTGCTGGTGGACCCAGATCAATGTTGTGTGATCTTCTTCAGCCCACAATCTTTCTAATTAAACTTTTATCACAGGCTCTTAAACAGCGGTTCTTGCAAAAGGCACACATGAAACTTCTTCACCTGTGCCTTTAGATTGGCATTGTGCTCGCCAATTCCTTCCATTTTCCTTATCCTAGGAAAAAAATGCATATATTGACCAATCAATACACCATCTTTAGGCCTCCAAATAGGTCAGCGCCGCCACTTCATGCTCACTCGCTAAACTTCCATCTCGCACCTGAAGCGCCTGTCTAAAGTTCTTTCCCCTCGAGCCGCAAACACTGCATTACAGGAGTTTCTTGCACCCAGGTGTCAGCCTTAGACTTCACTATGACAGGATTCACTGGTTCTGGAAGAAAAGGCTGGGGAGGGAGGGATCTGGGGCAAGCCTTGACAACTCATGGGAAAAGAACAGTGGAGACATCTTTCACAATCCCTGCCTGACCCTAAGAGGGAGAGTGATGAATGGTGACTTGTTATGGTTCTTAGAGTTGCTTAGCCTGACATTCTATCTCCATTGTAGCGTCTCATGGAGACAGTTATTACCAGGAGTATTTGCAGGCTGGCAGATGAAGTTGGTGGCTCTGTTAATGAAGAAATAAAGAGACTTTGAAACTTACCAGTGTGAATCCTTTCAACACTGGCGACGAGCGACGCTTGCGGAGGAACAAGCTTGCCACCAACTTTTCCTCTTTCCTTTGAACCTGTGGATCGACTTTCTTCTCCACAACTTTCCGGTGACCAGAGAAGGAGTATTGTTGTCCTCAAGATTTTCTAAGTGTACTGCTGTGATTTCGGTTTTTCTACGAGTTCAGAGCCGCTTTTCAGCAAATTTCTACACTTTGCCGGATTTTGCCTTTCCTAACTGATTTCGCCGCTCGTGCCTTTGCTCGTGCACTCGCTGCCGTGCACAGCCCGAGCAGCGCTGAGCTTCGTCATCACGCTCACACACGCAATCGACGTAGCGTAGCATTGCGTGCCACCATTTTGTTTATTTGGATCTCCATGACAACCTCGACACGGAGCAACGTTACAGGTGAAATTGACATTATCTTTGTTTTTCAGCGATCGTAAACGTGAATCGCTTGAGACTTTTTCTCTAGTTCATTATTCCTGACAAGATTTCACCCGTACTGTGTCAATTAATTGAAAATGTTATTCAGGTAGAATTACAGGTACTGTTTTTTTCGTGCTTTGGCTGTAATTGACATTCTTAAGCTACCTGTGCCAGCGTTGTCTTTTTAGTCTGTCATTTTACAAGTTGCTTGTGCCATTTTAAAAGCTGCCTGTGCCTGCACCATTCATCTTCATACCTTACTTGTTTTGGATTTAATCCTGGTTTTACTTTTGCGCCTACTAACCAAACAAGTACTGAACTTCCTTTACACTTAAACTTCATCATGGCTGCCACTACCATGAGCCAACCACCTCCTTTTCTCTGTGAAAAAGGTGAACCACTATTACCATGGAAAAGATGGAAATTACTTTTTGATTCATATTTGGTAGCTATTGGAGGTGAAAAATTCTTGGCTCATAGGAGACAATCCATTCTCCTTCATAATCTTGGAGTGGAAGGACGCAATATTTATGAAAGTATTGACGTAATTCCTGTTGGTGAGGGAGATGGTGAACCGTCTGATGTGTTTGAGATGTCCATAAAAATGTTGGAAATGTACTTTGGGCCACGCATCAATGTTGTGTTAGAAAGGCACAAGTTTTTCATGAGAATACAAGAGCCTAATGAGAAAATTGGAAATTATATAGCTTCACTAAAAACCCTTGCCCGCACCTGTGAGTTTGGGGACCTTACTGACTCATTGATACGTGATCAGCTGGTCAGGTGCACTAATAGTCAAAGAGTACAAGAAAAACTTCTCTCTAAAAATCCATCTCTCAAGGAAGCTATAGCCATTGTTGAAGGGATGGAAAATACTTCTGGTTGGGTTAAAGAGATGAAAACCCATAAAGCAATAACTAACAGTGCTCCAACTCCTAGTAGTATTCATGAATTGACCCAAAAGGAGTCCCCTCAAGACTCTATTGACAACGTCTCCAAAAATATGCGTGGAATCAAGGCCAAACCGTCCACAGATTTTTCAAGGATAAAATGCTACAGATGTGGCAGCACCAACCACTCCTCCAACTACCCCGACTGCTATGCAAGAAGCACAACCTGCCACAAATGTGGGATCAAGGGTCACTATGCCAGAGTATGCAAGTCCGGTGGCGGAGTGCGCACTGTAGAGAATGTTGAGACTTGTGACACCTCCAGAACTGTTATGTTAAATGTGCGAGGTGATGGCATGGTTGATGCTGATCTCATCAGTATGCCAGAATGTGAGGTGATGATTGGTGACAAGTTAATTGTGGTTTTGGCTGACTCTGGCTCTCCTTTCACTATGTTGGGCAATGAACTGTGGGACAAGACTTTTCCTGAGATGCAACTCTCTGCCCCTGACATTAGTCCTGTCAGGTATGGTGGCTCACATATTGATGTAATTGGGTTTGCCATCATGAAGATTCATTTCAAAGGGAGAGAGACCAATGGGAAGATTTATGACGCCAAACGTGGTGATAATCTTCTCGGGTGGAGGCATCAGAGAGACTTGGGAATAATCCTCAACCCGAATGCTAGATTTCCATCTGAGCAAGTCATGCTGGTTGACCAATCAGTAGTTTCTAGCAAGTTCTTTGAGGAGTTCCCTCAAGTCTTCTCTGACAATCTTGGTCTTCTTAAGAATTTTGAACACCGTATAATACTTAAGCAGAACGCAACACCTGTGGTACACAAAGTTAGGAAAGTTCCCAACATGATGCTTGAACCCCTCAGAAATGAACTCAAGAGACTGGTATTTCTGGGTGTGATTGAGGAAATCGAATCCTCTGAGTGGTTGGCCCCAGTGGTTTTGGCCCCCAAGGATGGAGGGAAGAGTATTAGGATGTGTGTGGACTTGAGGAGTCTAAACAGGTGGATATGGGTTGACCGCCAACCCCTGCCAAACATTTCCGAGTCAATTAACATGCTTGATGGAGCTAAGGTTTTCAGCGTGTTAGACTTGTCCTCTGCCTATCACCAGGTACCCCTCCATTCAGAGTCCAAACATTTAGCATCCTTTGTGACACCACTGGGGGCTTTCCGTTTTATTAGGATGCCATTTGGGTTAGCCTCTGCGGCTGCCTCTTTTCAACGCACCATGAAGATGATTCTGGGCAATATTTCCAACGTCATGTTCTTCCAGGACGACATCTTAATCTACGGGAAGGATGATGTAGAACATGACAGAGTTTTAAGAACTGCCTTACAAAGACTGGGTGACAAAGGTTTAACTGTGAATAGACTAAAATGTAAGATTGGTGTATCTTCTGTCACGTATTTGGGACATGTTATTTCTGGGGAGGGTATTCAACCAAAACTGGATTTGGCTAACAGTATTGTGGATGCTCCTGCCCCAATAGATAAAGAGCAGGTCAGGTCTTTCCTTGGCCTTGCCGAGTTTTACTCTAAGTTTGTTCCTGGTTTTGCCTCCACTGTTGAACCGATCAGGGCCCTTCTAAGGAAAGGTACACACTTTGTTTGGTCACCAGAGTGTGTTTCTGCTTTTAATTCCATCAAACATGCAATAGGTAAGATGCCTACACTTGGTCACTTTGATTCCAAAAGGAAAACTTTCTTAACTACTGACGCCAGTTTGTGTGGCCTTGGAGCGGTACTTTCCTAAATTGATGGAGGTGTAGAAAAAGTAATTGCATTCGCCTCAAGAGCATTGAAGAAACCGGAGCAACAGTATTCGTGTATTGAGAGGGAGGCGTTGGCTATTGTTTGGGCGATAAAACACTTTAAGTTTTACCTTTGGGGCATTCCCTTTTCAGTTAGATCTGATCATCGCCCCTTAGTTCAGGTTTTCTCGTGTGCGGAGAGTGAAAGACTCACTCCTAGACTTAAGGGTTGGAGTGAGGGGTTGGAAGAGTACAATTTTCAAGTACAATATCTCCCAGGCTCTGCCAATAAGGCAGGGGATTGCTTATCGAGACTCCCCATTGACTGTTGCAAGGATGCTTTGGATTGTGATGCTGTTAGCGTTTGCTGGGTCAAGGAGCCTGCCATCCAAGAGCCAGAATGGGAACAAGCTTTGTTGGAAGATGTGTTGCTTCCTGTTGTTATGGATTTTGTTGTGAAAGGGTGGCCCGACAACAAGAAACTTGATTCTGATCTCTTGCCCTTTTGGTCCATTAGAAATTAACTTACTCTATGTCAAGGTCAACTCATGCGTGGTGAGAGAGTAATACCCCCTGATGCCTTGAGACCTAAACTAGTGAATCTTGCTCATGAGGGGCACTTAGTGAGAAATCTCACGAAGTCTCGACTACGTGAGAGGTATTGGTGGCCCAGGATGGATAGTCATGTTGAGGAAGTAGTTAAAGAGTGCTGTCAATGTGCCTCCAGTGATAAATCCCAAGTCACTAGTACTGCTCCTTTGTCACCTGTTGAAGTTCCACGTGAACCCTGGATCAAGCTTGGTTTGGACCTTATGGGTCCCTTTGAACTCTTAGGTCCCTCCGAGAGGTTAGTAATTCTTCTGGTGGATTACTCTTCTAAGTGGGTATCTACCAGATGTGTGGGTACTATCAACACCAGGGTGGTTATTGACTTCCTTAAAGATGAATTTGCATGTGAGGAAATACCTAGATTTCTCATCACGGATAATGGGGTGCAGTTCATCTCGCAGGAGATGCAGGACTTTTTGAGGGATTATGGCATCACTCATCAGAAAACTGAACTCTATGCGCCGCAAGCCAATGGACTTGCGGAACGCATGAAAAGGGTGGTAAAGTCATGTGTGCAGAGAGCGATTGATAGGAAAGTTCCTCTCAAAGGTGTCTTAAGGGATACTTGGTGGGCACATCGCACTGCTCTAAATGCTGTGTTGCAAAAATCTCCCTTTCAGATATTGAGAGGGAGGGTTGCTTTATCCAAGCTCAATCCTAGTTGGTTACCTCTCATTGAAGGTCCTGTTCTGGATATGGAGGAAGTGAGTGCTAAAGTCAAATCTTACCAAGAGAAGTACAAGGAGAGGTTTGACTTTAAGAATTCAACCAAAGCTACAACATGGAAAGTGGGTGATTGGGTGCTTATTAAAAGACCACGGTGGCATAGGAAGGGTATCACTGAGTTTATGGGCCCTTTCGTCATCACTTTTGTTTACAAAAATGTGGTCACTGTTCGTAATGGTAGCAAATGGAGCATGTCTCGCCTAGTGAGGTTTCGGGGCGACAAATCCTCATTTTCATCATGCTCTGATGATTTGTCTGTTCCTAAATCACCCAAGGGGGTTCATCTCCCGAACTCACATTCGCGAGGTCTTTCTTCGACGTCTCGTTATCTTCCTGAACGTTTCGAAGACTATGAAATGTATTGATCTATACCAGATGTTCTTTGTGCTATGTTCTCTTGCACATTTTTATTCTCATGCATTTTTCTTATTCTGATGCCTTCTTTGTTCTTTTCTTTTTCTTGTCTACTTTTCTTGTTTTTCTTTGTATTTTTAGTAAAGGGGATGTGTTATGGTTGTTCTTAGAGTTGCTTAGCCTGACATTCTATCTCCATGGTAGCGTCTTGTGGAGACAGTTATTACCAGGAGTATTTGCAGGCTGGCAGATGAAGTTGGTGGCTCTGTTACTGAAGAAATAAAGAGACTTTGAAACTTACCAGTGTGAATCCTTTCAACATGACTCTTTGCCACATCGCCTTTTCCAAGCTCCACTGTTCACCATGCAGCAGTATGGCATAACTCCATCAGTGTGAACGTGTCTCTTCTACCATACAGAAAACACAACTTTAAAGCTGTCTCATTCAGAGCGTGATTGGTATATTATGAAAATACTTTTTCCAGCTCCTAAAAACTGCTACCTTCGGTGAAGCGCTTCTCTTCTCAGCCAGCCCTCCAAGCGTTTTTGTAATTCTGCCAGGTTTCCATACCGGTTCTTGACAAACCAGTCTTCTTCAGGCCTCCTATGTCCTTTCTGTGCCACTGTATTCCTTCCTTTACTCGTGCGATTAATGCACCTGCCCTAATTAATAACCTTCAAGTGAAGGCAACGTGGCTCAGCGAGCTGAATGCTCGTTGCTAATGCGTGATCACTTGCAAGTCATACATTTGAATGCCCCCATGCCAAGGCTCGACGTCCCTCCGAAACAGGCACCAGCAGATTCAGCACCATTAAATTGGGTAATAGTCACATCTGTTATTTATAGTGCTTCGAAGCAGGAGCTATTTAATAAGAAGCGCTATTAGAAACAAATTAATTTAACCAGCACATCTCCGTTGACACCAGAGTGCTATAGCAAGCACTGCTGATGGATATAGCTCCTTTGCTCTACAGCACCACATGCCCCCACTGGGCTACCCCTCTGCCGGTCCATTCTCCTGGCTTCACCTTCCCCGGGCCACAGTCTCTCCTGCCCGTCCTTCTTGCACTAGTGTGGGTCCTCATGACAAAAGCAAAGAGCATGCGCACCCTGAAAGTGAACTGCCACAGGCAACAGGCAATGAAACCCCAGAAACTACGGCCCAGATTCACTAAATGATCACGCTGCGCAGCGCAGCAGTCGCAAATGCTGCGCTGCGTAAGAAGGTAAGAGCAGGAGAGCGCCATATTTACAGAAATATGGTCCTCTCTTTCCCTCTCCCTAGCGCCGGCACAAAATCAGGTAGCTGTGCACCACGCACACACCTTTGCATCATCGTCTCAGCGTGTCTGCATGAGTATGGCATAGGTTTTGTACTGGAAGGATACCGTTCCAGTACAAAATAATACGCTCAGACTAACTTTGAAACTTTTCCCACCTTGTATGTGTGCTCCACAGTGCAGCACACATGCAAAGTCGGAAAAGAAAGGAGAAATAAAAGCTTTTCTTTGTGATAGTGCCTGGTTGAAGTGGGCGCTATTTTTTTAAGCAAAACCCTGTCTACTTTTATTAGTAAATAGAGTTTCAAGTCAGAAACCTTGGGTGGTTGTATGAGAACGCCCATGCACCACCCATGGAACGCCACCTTGGCACAACGTTAAGCAACGCAGCGCTATGAGTGGCTTTGCGCTATTTTCAAGTGATTTGCCAGCTCAAAACAAGTTTAGTGCTGGAAAGGAAATTAGTAAAAAAAATTGTGCAATTAATTCACGTCACTTTTGTGATGTAAACACACGCTAAATCTTAATAATTATACCACTACTTGTCCATGAGAAATGTCAGGACAGTGCTACCTGTACAGTGTTCTGATTTCCTGGAGAACTAACACTCAAGACACCAGACTCCACTGAGCCAGAGCAACTTTTTCTCCTCTGAGAGACGAGGGGTGTCCAACGTCAGCCCAAGAATGCCGGATATTGAGGCTATCCGCATAAGACCTACTTAACCGAAAGTGAACTTTTTGCTGAAATAGTCCCTACTATTCTGAAGAGCTGGCATGGATCTGGCCAACCTGGACCTACATTGAACACCCCTATTTCAGGCAGTGGGTGGTTCTGCACGCTGCCCAAGAGGCACCCCCTTCTCACTGCAGCGATCATCACCTAAGCCCAGGGCTTTAAGTGGGCCGGGTCCCACCGGTGCTGAGCACTGGAAGTTTTTTATAGGGGACCTCGAAACGGGTCTCTATCGGGCTCTGTTTTGTGCCCTTGCACAGGCGGTCTGTTTTTTTGTGGACTGCAGTGACAGCAGGCACATCGATGTGCGCGTGCTCACACTGCTCACTTCTCACTTGTGGAGAAGTTACGGCATGACGTCATGCCAGGTGGGCCTTGTAGGGGAAGGGAAATCCTTTAAAGAGAGCAATTTTCTCTCCGGATTTCCTTCTCTTTTGAAACTCAGGAGCAGCAACATTGTCGTGGTGTCACCAGGGCTTTAAGTGGAAGCTTTTTCAATATTATATACAAGCCATAGTCGCTGCTTATTTATCTTATGCAACTAACAACCATTGACAAAGCCAATAGTCCTGACTTGTTGTAGGTATGATGTTACTTGTTGTATCATATATCTGGATGCAATGACAGAAACAGCCAAATACAAGTCGGGAGGCACACTATGCTAAGCACAGATTTTTAGCTAAGCGTTTTTAAGCCACGCCCTTAATTGCATTGCTCACGCCCCTTTGAGAGCCCCCCCCCCCCGTTTTTTCATCCTACGTAAAGCCCTGCCCAAGCCTGCAGTCTACAGTGGTTTGTCTCCGATGCGTGTCACTCTTCATTCGTTATTTGGAGGCCCCTCCTTGGTGGTGGAAGGGAGCCGCGCATGCGCCTGTACCATGTGTAACACATCGGGTGACAATCTGCTGAGTGCTGTGAAATGCTGGCACCAGAGCTATGAGCAGCACATCTCTTCCGATCACAGCGTCCCTTTAATGACCCCACCGTTGCCCTGTTCTCTCCACTGCGGCCATGGGGCGAGGGTCTTGCTTTGACCGTCGAAGTTTCAAAATACGGCTTAAATGATGTCATTTGTAGTTATTTGAGAGGACCAAAAGCCGGCAGTTTCCAGCAGCAGCAGAAGAAATTAATAATGTAGATTGCTGCGAACATTGCTTTGACATGCAAATGCGGAGGAGGCGAGAAGAGACCCAAGGTTAGGGGCTGGGAGGGGGGTTATCTTTTAATTATTACATCACGACAAACAAGGATTGTCAAAGTCAACAGGGCTAGTACCTGCTGCAGCGCATTGGATTTGTCAATGCTTGTTATCTGCTGACATTTATTGAAAATTATTATTGTTGGAGGAGCCGTGAGCACATCACCAGTAAAAACATCGGCTAAAAGCAAACATTTTTTAGTCTAAAAACACATTGCAATAGTAGTCTCTAGCACTAAGTGGAACTACTTTGTGTGTAGGTGTTCTCGTTGTGAAAGAGTGAAAGAGTGAATGCTGTCACTCAGTGCCTAATTTGTGCCGGTGTTTACCGGTGATCCGCACCTATTTGTCAGTAACAGCAGTGGTTTCTGGGAGTCCACCACATGGTAGCGCTGCCTGTCTATTTTTCAGTAGAGCTAATCCGATGATCGTTTAAACATATACCATACGTAGAAATAACAAAACCTCGAAACGGTCTCTATCGGGCTCTGTTTTGTGCCCTGGCACAGGCGGTCCGTTTTTTTGTGGACTGCAGTGACAGCAGGCACAGGATGTGCGCGTGCTCACTTCTCACTTGTGGAGAAGTTACGGCATGACATCATGCCAGGTGGGCCTTGTAGGGGAAGGGAAATCCTTTAAACAGAGTAATTTTCTCTCCGGATTTTCCTTCTCTTTTTGAAACTCAGGAGCAGCAACATTGTCGTGGTGTCACCAGGGCTTTAAGTGGAAGCTTTTTCAATATTATATACAAGCCATAGTCGCTGCTTATTTATCTTATGCAACTAACAACCATTGACAAAGCCAATAGTCCTGACTTGTTGTAGGTATGATGTTACTTGTTGTATCATATATCTGGATGCAATGACAGAAACAGCAAAATACAAGTCGGGAGGCACACTATGCCAGGGGCGGCTGGTGACATTTGAAAGTGGTGAGGCGTAAAATGATTGTCATACTGCACAGCGAAAATTTTGAAAAAAGAGTGGACAAATGGTGCATTTTCAAGCAAATTTGAGAAAGCAAGAAGGTTAATAAAGCAATTGTGAAAGTGCAGTTATTACCCGTACTGGTTATTACATTAATAAAGAGATGTCATATAACACAGGTAGCTGCTTATTCAGTATAACCACAGAGCTTCATAACAGACTTCGAGATACAATGCATTGCTGAGTAATATCAAAGGAAGCATTTTTTTATTAGCCACAGTGCTGTACCAAGACTCCAAGAGGCAATATGGAAACATGAAAAACATGAAAAAGGAATAAGGTGCTGAAAAATATCCTTGAGCATAAGCTTCCCAGCCCAGGACATGAGCTCAGCAGCACGCACAAGTTTAACGGGCATACCTGCCTCGCCCAGGGAACTGGAAACCAAACACAGGGGAGTATTACATGTTTAACTCGCCAGAAACCAGCTCCCCACCTTCAGTCTTCAGGTCACCGGTTTCAGACCCTCATCATTTACATTGACTCAGGTGATTTCAGTGGAGAACCTATTCATTTTGTGTGCACCCAAAGACCATAATGGAGCCTCTTTCGCTCCCCAGCACACTGGCCTGAAAGAAATCATTGCATTGCCCTTTGTTATCCACCTCATAGTAACCCAGAGTGATCAATAGTACAATATATCTTTTCAATTGTTTATCTTCTTTTATCATTATTTGTCGAAATAAACCTTTTTTAAACTTAACTTAAAAAAAGAAATACCCCTGAGCGCCAGAGAGCCCGTCTATGCCCAAGGCGAGGCGAGATATTCCATGGAGGAGCAGGACAGGTGAGCTGGCAGGAGCCAAAGTTCCAGAAGGAGCAAAGTGGGAATGACGACTGAGGGCATCATGATGGTAGTGAGGTGGGAGGGAGTCCAAAAGCCTAAACATCAACCCTGCACATCCAAACTGGAAACAGAACACATGCAAAAACAAAAGCAGAGCGAGAAACGATGCAACACCAGGGAGGTCTGTCTTTGACACTTGTTATGTATTTTTTCGTACAGCAGCAATACAAAGTTCTTGTGTCTTTTAAAACCTAACTTCCAGATCCATAATCTGTGCCCCCTTTCTTGATTGCCATCGTACATTCATTAAACCACTCATACAGTAAAGCAGTAAAGTGCTTTCCACCGCTGTCGCTCGCTCCCCCTCGCCTCTCTTGATTTCTCAGCGAAAAAGCATCAAACAATCTAATTATCAGTAAGTAACACGGGGCATTTTTCTGAATGGGTAAGAGAACAGTACTGCCGACCTACATCAGGAATGGTTATTGAGAGACGGTACGTGCATTTATGCAGACAATGTCTTTTTCCGAGGGGTGGGGGGGGTGGGCGGGGATTTATTTTTCTACCCCTGCAGATCCAGAGGAAACAGGCTGGCCAGCACCCTCGGGATATGAGCTGTCAGCCACTCACTCACTGCGTAACAACATCGTTTCACAGCGTGTACCTGGGGTGGCGGGAAGCACAAACTGCCATAATATTATTTAATTGTATAAACATGACCGGAGGCAGCAATGGGATAGGTGTGTTAATCCAGGGGAAAGGCGGAGAAAGACAGTGACGCCTGCTAATCAAATCACCAGACATTCTCACAACAAATAAAGGCAGTGCAGGTCATCTGTGACATTCTCAGCCAGTACTTAATTTTACCCAAGAGAGTATTGCATTGTGGGACTTGTATTTTCTATTATACATTACCATCACAGATCCTAGCATGCGAAGAGCTAACAGACAAAACTAAGTGAAAAGTGGAACTGGAAGACGTGATTGCAGGCTTCCGCATCCGTGAGAGCGCTCTAATAGGCGCCCGTGATCTTGGGCAAACTTTAAAACCCGTTTCTCCGAGAAGGGTGCGCTGCCCAGAATGTCAAATCTAATGTTCAACTCATTTAAGTATTAATGTATTTATCGCTGTGCCCTTGCAATACCACACTTTGCGACTGTTCATTTGCCCTCTCCGACGGCGTTTGCAATTACTTTCTTTCACTGGGCAGCTGATAATTGCCCCTTACTCAGTACTTTGAATGCCAATATAGAAGTGCAGGCACTCAATATTAAGTTAACCTGTTTCTTTCTGAGAAGTGCCGGTACTCTCCTATTAAATACATTGCATACTTTTTGCCGGTTTCAATGCATGCGAACCTCCGTCAAATGTTATGACTAAACGACAGAACATAAAACGCAAGCTGCTGTTGACTAAAAATAAGACATGGTGAAGCTGCCCGACGTCACCTGTGGCCGCTCGGCATCATTATTAAATTGCCTGGTTAAACTCGCCTTGTTGAACCCCTAACGTTCAATGCCTGAAAACAACCGACTTATAGATCAATATACAGTCGCGGCTCGCGCTCCAATACTCGCGGGGGGGGGGGGTGTTGGGGGTTGCGCGCGGCGCGGGGGAGATTAAAATAAAGCAGCATTATTTATTAAGCAAACTAAACTTACCAGGTCCTGGGCCGGGGTCCGACTCCCGCGTTGGCGCCTTGGCAAGTACCGCCTGCGTCGGTCTCAGCCAATCCAGACGCTGCTCCAGCAGCAGCGCCAGGATTGGCTTGAGCAGTAGTGCGCATGTTCTGTTTAGGGCTTAACATTTTTGCGACCAGCCCGGACATGCGCACTAGGCTGCTCATTAGAAGAGCGGCATGGAACAACCCTCGCTCTTCTAATGAGCACCGCCTAGTGCGCATGTTCGGGCTGGTCGCAAATTTTAAGCCCTAAACAGAGCATGCGCACTCTTGGTGTTGTGCGCACCGCCGACCACCTGTCAATGATACATGTGGTCTGCTAAGCACAGATTTTTAGCTAAGCGTTTTTAAGCCACGCCCTTAATTGCATTGCTCACGGCCCTTTGAGAAACCCCCCAGTTTTTTCATCCTACGTAAAGCCCGGCCCAAGCCTGCAGTCTACAGTGGTTTGTCTCCGATGCATGTCACTCTTCATTCGTTATTTGGAGGCCCCTCCTTGGTGGTGGAAGGGAGCCGCGCATGCGCCTGTACCATGTGTAACACATCGGGTGACAATCTGCTGAGTGCTGTGAAATGCTGGCACCAGAGCTATGAGCAGCACATCTCCTCCAATCACAGCGTCCCTTTAATGACCCCACCGTTGCCCTGTTCTCTCCACTGCGGCCATGGGTCGAGGGTCTTGCTTTGACCGTCGAAGTTTCAAAATACAGTTTAAATGATGTCATTTGTAGTTATTTGAGAGGACCAAAAGCCGGCAGTTTCCAGCAGCAGCAGAAGAAATTAATAATGTAGATTGCTGCGAACATTGCTTTGACATGCAAATGCGGAGGAGGCGAGAAGAGACCCAAGGTTAGGAGCTGGGAGGGGGGTTATCTTTTAATTATTACATCACGACAAACAAGGATTGTCAAAGCCAACAGGGCTAGTACCTGCTGCAGCGCATTGGATTTGTCAATGCTTGTTATCTGCTGACATTTATTGAAAATTATTATTGTTGGAGGAGCTGTTAGCACATCACCAGTAAAAACATCGGCTAAAAGCAAACATTTTTTTAGTCTAAAAACACATTGCCATAGTAGTCTCTAGCACTAAGTGGAACTACTTTGTGTGTAGGTGTTCTCGTTGTGAAAGAGTGAATGCTGTCACTCAGTGCCTAATTTGTGCCGGTGTTTACCGGTGCTCCGCACCTATTTGTCAGTAACAGCAGTGGTTTCTGGGAGTCCACCACATAGTAGCGCTGCCTGTCTATTTTTCAGTAGAGCTAATCCGATGATCGTTTAAACATATACCATACATAGAAATAACAAAACCTCGTCTAGGCCTTTCATATGGCTTTGGTGACATGGAATGATTCAAATTGTTACATTTGATGACGTTTAGAAATGGTGGCACTGCATTTGGCCCTACTGGCAGGGTGTGGGAGCTGGGGTGGCCTCACACGAAGTACCGTGGGTCCTGGAACTTTTTCAAATTAAGCACTGCTGTTACTCAGAGTAAAGTTAGCCAATGGTTGAAGTGGGCTGACCCATTTACCCATCATGTATACTGTAGTGGGTGGAAGAAAAACTGTGACCACTCAACAGACCAATGGATGAAGAGGGCTGGGTAAGTATATATTGTATGTAAGTTTACTAAAATCCAAAATGTCCTAACTATTGCCAGACCTAATAAAAATCAAATACAACCATAAAATGGACGTGTCTTGAAATGTGTTTCTTGACCACTTGATGGCAGCACTGTCCCATTGGTAGCAGGTAGATAAGGAGTTAATGTAGTGGCTGTGGTGTTCTTCAAGCAATAATGTCCGTAGGGACAATTAGAAAAACTTAACATTCACTGCTGTTCACTGCTGGAAAATAGCAGTGAGCGGCAGGCTAGGAGTGACTCCTGGCAATGCTGATTCAGCCTTTCATTCTTCCAAGGTAGGTCATTTGAATAGTATTAATGGTAACATCTGTTATCTACACCACTTAAAACCGGCACAAGTGTCCTATGAAGCACTATATATAAAAAAAGTTATTATTGTTACCTGTCAGACTTATATTGCGTTCAAATGCTCAAGACTTATTTGCTGTCTGGACCGGTGTAACATAATAATGTTTATCAGTACATTCAGTTTGCCAGTTGAAGAATCTACAATGACTGCTAATTAGGGGCGGGAAACGTTTTTACTTCGTTTTTGGTGAAGGAGGGGGGCATGTCTCAGCCTTCCAAAATTCGCATAGGTGAAGTTCAAAGCACTAGTCCATCACCAGTGATTTGTTTTCCCCAGGATGTCCCATGAGGAGGAAACTGTGCAGCTTGAAGTCATCCTCACAATCAGCATGCAGGGGGTGCTGGAGAAAGTCGTAGGGAATTTAGGAGACTATATGACCGGGCTGGAGGGGCAGAACACAGTACCAGGCCTGCTGAGTAGCCTTGTAGGTTGGGGGCTGGGGGCTTATGTCATTTCTGACAGGGATGGTGCGCTTAAGGCAGGTGCTGGGGGCTGGCTGGCAAGTGGCACCAGTTCACCAGTTACCCTGAGCAGCCTCTCTCAGCAACAGAAATATTTCTCATTGCTGCGGAGGTTTCCTGAAATTACACCCTTTTCTTCATTTTTTTAAACTTCGGTAAAAGGTATGTTTCTGGTGACTTAGCTACTTCGAGTTATATATCAGAATATATTGTACACAATTATCTGATCTGACTACCGCCCCTTTGGCTGTAGATTTGCTATGACTGGCTCCATTAGGGAGATATTTTTGTAAACAATATTTAGAACATGATATTTAAGTCAGGTGATATTCTCACTTTGACATTCAGATACTCACTGGTACTTCACACACCCTTAGAGGTGGCAGCCACACTATTGACACAAACACAACTGCAAATAACACATTTCTCCATTGCTGGTTAAATTCCAAGGATGCTTTGGAAAAAAGTCACATTTAATGTGCTGTGTGCAGTACGTGATTCCTTCCATTAGAACGGGCCTCCCATTTCTTTGTGTAAAATGCACGACTCCAAGTGGATTTATCGCTCTGCCTCTGAGTCCGCTCCCCAACACGCACTCCTATAGGTGGACGTTCATGGGTGGACAGTTCTGGATTTTAAACCGCAATACTCTACTAGAAAAACAGCAAAGCAATGGGAAGAGTAGGAGATTTAAAAACTCTACTTTCACAGTACATAGCAAGCCCGGACTGGCCTTTTTAGGAACCAGGCATTTTGCCGAGAGGCTCGTAGGGTGGGAGTTGGCTTTGGTGTGGGTGGGCTAGGTATTGTTTCTGAGCACTGGGATGGCTGCTACTAGTCCATGGCCACTAGCGGGCCTTCACACTTTCCAGACTTCGTGCCTCCCCACTAGCACCCCCTCGAGGCGATGGTTGCGGTATCCTGGGACCAGTGGCGTAGCTAGGCACTCTGCCGCCCGTGGCGGTCCCTGCCTTTTGCCGCCGCCGCGCTGAGGAGGAGGAGGGCGGGTGCTGGCGATGATTTTTGCGGCCACCGCCGCACCCAAAACTCGTGCCGCCCGGGGCGCACCGCCCCCTCCGCCCCCCCCTTGCTAAGCCAGTGCCTGGGACAGTTTTACGTAGTGTCTTGAAAGTGTGGGTGAGGAGTATGAACTGTGCTAGTTTGTGTATGGGGAATCAGTGGGGCTCCTACAGGTGTGGTGTGATATGAGTGTGGCCTGGGAGATTGACAGTGATTCTGGCTGTAGAGTTTCAAATGTTCTGCAGCCTTCGGTGAGCTTTTTTTTAATCTCGGCATAGAAGGTGCTCCCGTAGTATGCCATGCTTCTGACTAGACCAAGAGCAAAAAAAGTGTCAAGGTGTAGTACTTCAATCACACAATTCTGAAGGAACCACCTCAACCATTGGGGTGGTTTCGTGTTTTTATTACACTTTCATTTTTCATTCATATTTAAATGTTTACACAAATTTTGTCATATCACCAACAAAGACACAATAATCATGACACAAAACATTTAACATGAATAACTATACACCTTAAATTCACAGAAAATGACAATTTTACAAACTGTACAACAATACCTAAAAAGACCAGTCCTTAAGTTAAACAAAACATGTGGAGGTATCAACATATCACATTTCAAACGTTTTGACCTGCCAACACACAGCTAATCATATGAGAAAATGGCAACAGGCACTTTCTGAGGAGGAACCCTCAAACAATGAAAGGGTTCTGAAACGCGTAGACCCCCTTTTTCCAGCTAGTCTAAATCTTTTTTGAAAAAACACTGAATTGTACATCGTGCAAACAAGGCAAAGTGCCTGTTGCCATTTTCTCATATGATTAGCTGTGTGTTGGCAGGTCAAAACGTTTGAAATGTGATATGTTGATACCTCCACATGTTTTGTTTAACTTAAGGACTGGTCTTTTTAGGTATTGTTGTACAGTTTGTAAAATTGTCATTGTCTGTGAATTTAAGGTGTATAGTTATTCACGTTAAATGTTTTGTGTCATGATTATTGTGTCTTTGTTGGTGATATGACAAAATTTGTGTAAACATTTAAATATGAATGAAAAATGAAAGTGTAATAAAAACACGAAACCACCCCAATGGTTGAGGTGGTTCCTTCAGAATTGTGTGATTGAAGTACTACACCTTGACACTTTTTTTGCTCTTGGTTTATTCATAAGAGGCCCAGTCAGGGTGTATTTTAGGGCCCAACCCCTCTTTTTGCTCAAATGCTTCTGACTAGGGCATGTGTGACAGTTTTACGAGTGCTGATTGGGAGCCATTCGAAAATATTCCTCGGCATTTTCAGTGTTTTTAAGCATGAGACAGTGACTGTATTGACTTGGGTAGTCTTGGCGAGTTTGCTATTGATGATGGTCCCGAGGTTCTTGGTGGTCTATGATGGGGGTGGGTGTGAGTCCTCGCTCTGTTGGTTAACAGGTGGAGTCCCTTGGTGATGTGCTGTTCCTGATAATGATTTTGGTCTTGTTGGTGTTCAGCTTTAGACAGCTGCTCTTCATCCAGTGGGAGTTTTCTGTCATGCAGGCATTGAACTTGTACCGGGTGCTGGATGTATTGTCAATGAGGGAGAGAATAAGTTGTGTGTTATCTGCAAAAGAGAGTACATTGATGTTGTGAGGGCAGATGATGCTGGCTAGAAGGATCAGGTATGTGTTGAAGAGGGCTGGGTTACAGGGAATGTCCTTGCGGAGCTCTGCATATAAGGTCGCGGGTGTCCAAGGTGTATGGTGCCAGGCTGACTGACTGGGTCCTTCCAATCAGGAGGAGCAGATCATTTACAGTGCATGTGTAGATGTTGGATGAGGATAGGTTGGGAGACCCTGTCAAATGCAGGTGAGGAGTCTGGAGGATGAGGGCAGCCATGTCTCCTATGTCCAGAGTCATTCAGATGTCATCCATGGCAGCGATGAGGGCGGTTTCCATGTTGTGGTTGGGTCTGAAACCAGACTGAGCGGTGTTGAGGAGTTTTTGGTCACTGAGTTATTTGGTGAAGAGTCTGTTGATGATTTTCTCTAGATCCTTGACTGAGGATGGAGGCAGAGAATCGGCTTATAGCTGGCAAGTGTGAAGGGTCCGCAGAGGGTTTCTTCAGCGATGGGAGGACAGTTGTGTGTTTCCAAGCACTTGGAAAGGTCACAGAAGAGGTGGAGGTAATCAGAATGGGTGTGAGCATGGAACTGATAGGTTGCAGTCCTTTGGAATAGGTGTGGCTGGGGTAGGAGTCGGATGGGGCCCCTGAGTGGATGAATTTCATGGTGGCAGTGGTATCGTCTGGTGGGATGGTGGGTCATGTGGGTAGCACTGGTTCTTTGGATAAGATCGGGAGACGAGGTCTGTTTGGGTCTGGTTGCGGGTGGAAGGTGCTGTAAATGGCGGTGATTTTGTTACTGGAGAATTGCGAGAGATTGTTGCAGAGGTCCTGCGAGCGGGTGATCAATTTGGAGGTGGCTACTGCTGAGGTGAAATCCTTCGTAGGGTGTCAGCTGGGTAGTGCGGCCTGGCTGTGATAGGGCGGGGGCGGCGGACAGTGCATCAGACAGTAAATCAGTGCCTGCTGCCTACCGACCACACTTCCTACCGGCTGCGCTTTAAAAACAAATACAAAAACAAATGGTTTTCTAGTGCACGCGGTTAAACACTGTTTAGTGACTGTCCATGTGTGCTTTAAAACCATTTGTTTTTGCAATTGGTTTAAAAGTGTGTCAGAAAGAGTGATAATTGTTGCCGGCTTCTGCCTCCGGGAGAGTAGAAGGAAATTGGCAGAGCTATGCCTGTGCCAAGATGCCAACTGGCAGAGCTCCACATAAAACAAGATTCTGGTATAGGAGGGGGCAGCAGGGCTTCAAGTGAAGATGTGAATTGGAAGAGCTGCATGTGAGCTAAAGGTCCGTGTAGCAGAGAGCGGCACTAATCAGGACGGGCAGAAGCGACTTGGCAGAGCTGTGTGTGCTCCTTGCTATTGTATATAGTTGTGTGTGTATATTGGTGCTATATGTCGACAGGACAGAGGAAGAGACAGTGAACTTTGCGCACACGGGTAGGGTGGGGGCTATCCAGTCTGGAGTAGTGTGCCTCGCAGAGAGAAGCTGGCTGAGATTTTTAGTCAGACAGGCATAGAGCCTGCTGTTCAGAAAAATGGCGGAACTCTGGTCAAGTTAACAAAAGGCCTACAGAAAGACCGCAGGGCCTACGTAGGGGTTCATACTGACTGAGTGACAAGGATGGCCCAGGGCATTCGTTATATGGTAAAACCGGACCCTCAGGTCAATTTAACACAGCCTACAAATTAGGCTGGCAGGGCCTATGTAAGGGGTTCATACTTCAGGTGTGGGAACAACGGGCCTGGGGTACCCTATGATAAAAAATAGACCTTGCTTCACAAGATGCCAACTGGCAGAGCTCCACATAAGACAAGATTCTGGTATAGGAGGGGGCAGCAGGGCTTCAAGTGAAGATGTGAATTGGAAGAGCTGCATGTGAGCTAAAGGTCCGTGTAGCAGAGAGCGGCACTAATCAGGACGGGCAGAAGCGACTTGGCAGAGCTGTGTGTGCTCCTTGCTATTGTATATAGTTGTGTGTGTATATTGGTGTGTGTGTGTGAGTACTTTTCGATTGTATAGTGTGTGTGTGTACATGTGTGTGTTTGTACCTTGCTATTGTATACTGTGTGTGTGTGTATGTACCTTTGTATTGCATTGTGTGTGTGTGTGTTTGTTTTAGTGACTTGGCAGAGCTGTGTAGAATTCTTGCTATTGTATATAGGTGTGTGCTTGTACATTATTATTCTATAGTGTGTGTGCATGTGTGCATACCTTGCTATTGTATAGTGTGTGTATGTGTTTGTACATTGTTATTCTATAGTGTGTCTGTGTGTGTATGTGTGTGTGTGTGTGCATACCTTGCTATTGTATAGTGTGTGTATGTGTTTGTACATTGTTATTCTATAGTGTGTCTGTGTGTGTATGTGTGTGTGTGTGTGCATACCTTGCTATTGTATACTGTGTGTGTGTGTATGTACCTTTGTATTGCATTGTGTGTGTGTGTGTGTTTGTTTTAGTGACTTGGCAGAGCTGTGTAGAATTCTTGCTATTGTATATAGGTGTGTGCTTGTACATTATTATTCTATAGTGTGTGTGCATGTGTGCATACCTTGCTATTGTATAGTGTGTGTATGTGTTTGTACATTGTTATTCTATAGTGTGTCTGTGTGTGTATGTGTGTGTGTGTGTGCATACCTTGCTATTGTATAGTGTGTGTATGTGTTTGTACATTGTTATTCTATAGTGTGTCTGTGTGTGTATGTGTGTGTGTGTGTGCATACCTTGCTATTGTATACTGTGTGTGTGTGTATGTACCTTTGTATTGCATTGTGTGTGTGTGTGTTTGTTTTAGTGACTTGGCAGAGCTGTGTAGAATTCTTGCTATTGTATATAGGTGTGTGCTTGTACATTATTATTCTATAGTGTGTGTGCATGTGTGCATACCTTGCTATTGTATAGTGTGTGTATGTGTTTGTACATTGTTATTCTATAGTGTGTCTGTGTGTGTATGTGTGTGCATACCTTGCTATTGTATAGTGTTTTGTACCTTGCTATTGTATAGTGTGTGTGTGTACCTTGGTATTGCATAGACTGTGTGTGTGCGCGTGTATGTGTGTGTGTATATGTGTGTGTGTGTGTGTATGTGTTTGTGGGTGTGTATGTATGTTTGATTTATGGCCTCCTCTGCAGGAAGGACCCCTCCTCTCCTTCAGCATTGAAAGATGGCATTATAGTGCCATAATTCGCTGTCACATGTGTTTCAGACAGTGCTGTGGGTCGCGGGATGGTTGAGCAGGAAGAACCTGCACTTCATAATGTCTGCTGGGTGGACTTCTTTATAAAAAACTGCACACGCAAAATATTGGTTGTGACTAAGTTTATTACCTTGAATTGCCACAGCTACTTCAGGGGTTTTAACGACCATTTAAAAAGCTACTTTGGAAACATTAAAAAACTTTTAGAAAAACAGCTGGTGTAGGAGCGTATACACCTCTCCAATCGTGAATCGTGTTTGGGTAACTTCTATTTTTGGCAGTATAGAAAGAATGTACAGGTGGTAAGACCTAAAAAAGTGAGCCACTTGGCACAGGTGAAAGGTAAGCGATGTGTGCGAATTTTCAGGAGTAGGTAACACTGTACCAAAGCTACACACAGTACAAGTGTGACTATGAGAAGAGGGAGTAACAACAATGAGCGACTGAGAAAGAAGAGGAGGGAGGGCGGAGAACAGGTGTGTAAGAATGAAGGACAGAGCAGAAGAGAGGGATTGTAACAAGGAGAGAGCAGAAAAAGAAGGGGTGAGGAGGAAGACGGAGATTTGAAGTGATTACAGAAACTAGAGAGTGACTGAGGTAATGTAGAGAGAGCAGCAGCAGCAAAGGCAGTACAGGATGGAAAATGCAACATTTACTGTTTTTCAAAAGTTTAATGGGGGGAACCCCACTAAATCCCTCTTGCAGTGGCGAGGATCACTCCCTGTGGCTGCTCACTCCACACAGTGTGAGGGCAGATATGTCAACCTTCGCCAGGGCTGTGTTTGGTTCTCAAGAGCCCATTTCAAAGCTTAGAGTAAACTTTATAAAAACAAAATAGTGGAACCAAACAGGAGTAATGGGGGCTATACAGAGAGAAGGAAGTGAGAAGAGAAAGAAAAACAAAAGAGAAGGGAATGAGGAGAAAAAGGTATGGTAGAAGAAAGGATGAAAGGAGTGATGAGAGAGAGGCAGAATAAGGGTGGAAGAGTGTTAGGAAGTGAGAGGAGATTGGCAGGGCAAGAAAGGAGGGAAAAAGTAAGCAATGTAGTGAATGTAATTGCAATTGTATTTTATAATATAGCCCTGACTACCCCTGATGAGGCTTTGAAGCGCTTATTAATGAGTAGCACGTTAACCCGGGACACAAAGGTGGATTAGTGGTGGATTAGTAGAGGGAAATATATATGGTTACTGGTAGTGGTGGGAGTGGTAGACGGGTGAGTTTGTTAGTTGGATGAATAGGAAAAAGGGTGGGAAGAGTTTAGAAAGGATTATTTGGGAGTTCGTAGTAGTAAAGGAGGTTCATGTGGAGTCAGAGAGCCTGTTAGTTGGATGAATTGGATGAAGGGTGGATAAGAGGGAAACGTGTGAGTACAGTGGGAGGAGGACGAGAACGCAGTATGGGGATCAGAAAATGGATTGCTGATGGTGAAAAGGGTTCTGAGAGAAAATACCTTCATAGCTGGACCCATAACAATAATAAGGTGTTTTTCTCTAAATTCACCTAAGACAGAATGTGGCCTGACGGCTAGAGCAGTCAACCTCGAAGCTGGGGAATTGGGTTTGATTCTCGGCAGGGGCGGTCATCATCCTGTGATTCTGGGCAAATCACTTAATCTCCCATGCCTAACAAAATGAATGTGTCCGTCTGTAATGCAACTGGTGCTCATGTAAAGTGCTCTGATACCTTCGGATAGAGTTTGTGCTATATAAAACTCTAAAAAAAAGACAATTATGAAATCGTACATCTCTACAGACTGTTCATTGCATGTTGAAAGTCAGGGTACCATGACAGATACAATTTTCTTTATGAGATCTTTCTGAGAGGTGGGATGGTAAGAAATGGGAGTAGGAGGCGACGGCTAACTAGGAAGACCGTTCAAAGGGATCCGCGCGCTGCTCTTACCCACTCTGTTTCATCGCCGCTCCCACCTCAGGACTCACCAGTGTAGGCTCTGGCATTTTCACTGCCTGGCAACTGAGGTGGGATCAGTAATGGAGTCCAGGGGGACTCAGGGTATTTTAATTGAAGAAGCCTCATTAATCACTCCTCCCGTCCAACACGCTGCGCGCCCCATGCGGGATTCATTAACCTTTCATATGAGAAGCTAAAGATTGAAGGGGTAACAGATTGATATCTTCAGAAAAGGCACCGCTGTGAAGCCCCTTTCCCCAGCCTCCCCTTCCAATTTTACCTCCATCAATATGTTTAACTTAGAGTGAAAATATATCTCTGCGTCGGCATCAGAGCAGAAGCCGCTTCCAGCAGAGCTAGGTTACAGGAAGGTACCAAACATGGAGCGGGGGTGTTTTGTCGGTGAATTTATTTTTCGTGACTATCCGAAGGCCCTCATATGTGTTTGAGTTGGCAAGATTTTAAGAGCCTTAATGCACATTTTGAGCTTAAACACCTCCACCCCCCACGTTGCATTGTCCAGAGATACATGTCCTCTAGTGGTAGAATTGAGAGCTACAATAGTTGGATTGAATAAAATAGGCCTATAGAAAAAGGATTATGAATTCATTAAAAAACGAGTGGGACATGAAAAGAGGTGTGTGGATCGAGTCATTAAGATTAAGAGTACTGGGTCGGATGTTCTGCAACAACCTCAACCCTCAGCTTCATATTGACGGCAACCCCTTGCCGACAAATAAAGCTCTTGGAAGTGAAAACCAAACTTTTCCGAGCTGCATTCAACTGGAACCATTTCTTCCTAGTGGGGAAACTGAAGAATGTGTTCTTGAGATTTACATCCATCATAACTCCAACCCACTTAACACAGATTCAGATAAAGTGACCATGCTGATGTGTCTTCGCTATAGAATACTGTGTATAAATAAATATGCAAATAAATAAATAAATAAACTTTAGTTGTGCAGCGGGAGGCCTGAGTTCTACTCATATATTTCCCAAATTAGCAAGCTGTGTGATCTTTGGCACAATGACTTTAGAGTCCGGGGCTGAGCTGTGGGTGCTGCAGGGCAGTATTCAGGCGTATTGGGAGAGTTTTCTACGGATCTCAAAGCTTCCTAAGTAGGCAAAGACTGCGTTTAAGTGGCGTAATGGCAAGCGACACAGAGGCGACATTAGGCTGTGCGGGGAGATGGATGGGCCGAGCCAGAAATGAGTCCTATTAAAGGCTCTCACGCACTTTGCGTTCACCCTCCACTGCCAATCAGAAGTTAACCCGTGAGTAATGTATGTGATTAAAGTGGATGGGGGCGTCCAAACGTGAGGCAACGGTCTGCTTCAGGCACGCCCGGCCTTGATTCCACTCATATCCATGTCCAGGGATCAACACTAGTTC
This sequence comes from Calotriton arnoldi, assembly GCA_963921515.1. Taxonomy (NCBI): domain Eukaryota; kingdom Metazoa; phylum Chordata; class Amphibia; order Caudata; family Salamandridae; genus Calotriton; species Calotriton arnoldi. The sequence continues at coordinate 157,748 of CAWUFW010004071.1, forward strand.
TCTGGAACATCGGCATTCCTGGTGTGGGATACGCTCTCCTACAACCTACATTTATACTACTTATGGAAGTACATACCCATCCCAGTGGGACACATTCTCTATTACATTGCAGCAGTGCTTAATTTGAGGTGGTGGTTTCTGGTGCTCAGCACCAATACTTAACTATTGGCACCAGTACTTATGACTGTCTGTCTAATTTTGAAATGAGCACAACAACAGTTGTTTAATAATTATCTATGCATTAGCAATTACTTATACCAGCCGCCCAAGCCATTGTTGTAGCTTTGGGCGACCTGGAATAGTTCACATTGTCACCCTTGAAGAAGTGTCATGGTTAGAAGTTGTTATTGCCAGTACAGGCTGGGGCAATGTGTGGTGCAAGTTGCAGTGGACGCCTTACAAGTGCCCTGGCACTTCTTTTTTTTACAAACTATGCATTGCATTGTAGTGTGCCCTCTGGCATTATGTGACATTAGAGGATAATATCAGATCGCTTTGGTTTAGGGTACTACAGGAGGCTGCCTCATAAAACACCAGGGCCCCTGTAATGTGGAAACCATATTGGATGCTGACTAATCAATAACACTGAACCTCTCAAAGATCGGAAGCCTTGAGGTGCAGGGTCCTCGTGATGCAGGATACTACACAATCCAGGGCCCGTCAAAGGGCAGTGTGCCTCTCAAACAACAGGGTGCTTGTAGAGTGAGCTACCATGGGATACAGGACCAATCAAGGGCAGAGTACCTCTCAAAGATCAAGAGCCTGGTGTTTGAGGAGATACAGGATACAGGGCCATTAAAGGAAAGTGTAACTTTCAAAGATCGAGCGCCCTGTGGTGCAGCCTGCAATAGGATACAGCGCTAACCAAGGAATGTGTAACTCCAAAGACCAAGCGCCCTGTGCTGCAGAAGCTACAGGATACCGGGCCAATCAAGGAATGTGTAACTCTCAAAGATCAAGCGCCCTATGGTGCAGGAGCTACAGGATACAGGGCCAATCAAGGAATGCGTAACTCTCAAAGATCAAGCACCCTGTGGTGCAGGACTCTATAGGATACAGGGCCAATCAAGGAATGCGTAACTCTCAAAGATCAAGCACCCTGTGCGCAGGACGCTAAAGCATACAGAGCTAAGCAAGGAACGTGTAACTCTCAAAGATCGAGTGCCCTGTGGTGCAGCATGCAATAGGATACAGCGCTAACCAACGAATGTGTAACTCCAAAGACCAAGCGCCCTGTGGTGCAGAAGCTACAGGATACAGGGCCAATCAAGGAATGCGTAACTCTCAAAGATCGAGCGCCCTGTGCTGCAGGATGCTAAAGCATACAGAGCTAACCAAGCAACCTGTAACTCTCAAAGATCGAGCGCCTTGTTGTGCAGGACTCTATAGGATACAGAGCCAATCAAGGAATGCGTTACTCTCAAAGATCGAGCGCCCTGTGCTGCAGGACGCTAAAGCATACAGAGCTAACCAAGGAACCTGTAACTCTCAAAGATCGAGCGCCCTGTTGTGCAGGACTCTATAGGATACAGAGCCAATCAAGAAATGCATAACTCTCAAAGATCGAGCGCCCTGTGGTGCAGGACGCTATAGCATACAGAGCTTACCAAGGAACGTGTAACTCCAAAGACCAAGCACCCTGTGGTGCAGGAGCTACAGGAAACATGGTCAATCAAGGACCGAATTCCTCTCAAAGATCAAGCACCCTCTGGTGCAGGAACTGTAGGATACAGGGCCAATCAAAGAATGCGTAACTCTCAAAGATCGAGCGCCCTGTGGTGCAGGATGCTGAAGCATACAGAGCTAACCAAGGAACGTGTAACTCTCAAAGATCGAGCGCCCTGTGGTGCAGGACTCTATAGGATACAGAGCCAATCAAGAAATGCATAACTCTCAAAGATCGAGCGCCCTGTGGTGCAGGACGCTATAGCATACAGAGCTTACCAAGGAACGTGTTACTCCAAAGACCAAGCACCCTGTGGTGCAGGAGCTACAGGAAACATGGTCAATCAAGGACCGAGTTCCTCTCAAAGATCAAGCGCCCTCTGGTGCAGGAACTGTAGGATACAGGGCCAATCAAGGAATGCGTAACTCTCAAAGATCGAGCGCCCTGTGCTGCAGGACGCTAAAGCATACAGAGCTAACCAAGGAACGTGTAACTCTCAAAGATCGAGCACCCTGTGGTGCAGGACTCTATAGGATACAGAGCCAATCAAGAAATGCATAACTCTCAAAGATCGAGCGCCCTGTGGTGCAGAACGCTATAGCATACAGAGCTTACCAAGGAACGTGTAACTCCAAAGACCAAGCACCCTGTGGTGCAGGAGCTACAGGAAACATGGTCAATAAAAGACCGAGTTCCTCTCAAAGATCAAGCACCCTCTGGTGCAGGAACTGTAGGATACAGGGCCAATCAAGGAATGCGTAACTCTCAAAGATCGAGCGCCCTGTGGTACAAGACGCTATAGCATACAGAGCTAACCAAGGAACGTGTAACTCTCAAAGATCGAGCGCCCTTTGGTGCAGGATGCTATAGCATACAGAGCTTACCAAGAAACGTGTAACTCCAAAGACCAAGCACCCTGTGGTGCAGGTGCTACAGGAAACATGGTCAATCAAGGACAGAGTTCCCCTCAAAGATCAAGCGCCCTGTGGTGCAGGAGCTACAGGAAACATGGTCAATCAAGGACAGAGTACCTCTCAAAGATCAAGCACCCTGAGGTGCTGGACGCTATAGGTTTCAGGGTCAATCAAGGATAGAGTACCTCTCAAAGATCGAGCACCCTGAGGTGCTGGATGCTATAGGATACAGGGCCAAACAAGGAATATGTAACTCTCAAATTCCAGGGTCCCTTCAGCAGCGTATACTCCACTATATAGGGTCAACCAAGACCAATGTGCTTTCAAAGAACATAGATCCTGTAGTGAAGCATCCTTCAGACACATGGCCAACCAAAGGTCTTTGTGATACAGAAAACTACAGGATTCGGTTCTAATCAAGAATAGAATGCCTCTCACAGACCAGTGTCCCTTTAGATTAAGAAACTACCGGATGTAGAACCAATCAAGTACCTCTTATAGATCAGCGTCCCTGTAGTGGAAGATACTGTAAGACACAGGATGAGTCGAAGACAGAGTACGTATAAGTCTAGTGCACTTCCAATATAGAATATTATAGGATACTGATTCAACAAATGGCATTGTACGTCTCAAAATTCTGGATCCAGTCAGTGCAGCATATTCCGGTTCACGCTGTGCAGAATGGGACAGAATACAGGGCCCTTCAAGAAGAGCAAATAGGTTAGTTTATCTCTGTGGTGTCGAGTATTACAGGATGTAGAGCAATCAGGGAAGGTGTACCCCTCAACAATTGGGATCACTGAAATACAGAATACTTGAATATACAGTTTAGGAATATGTTCGGTTGGTGAACTTCAAAAACAAACAATGGCAAAACCAATAGGTCTCACCTATGAGAGCTATTGGCTTTGGCAATGTGTAGTAGTCATGCTGTACAGTAGCGCAAATGCCTTACACTGTGACTAAAGCTAATTTAAAAAAGCAGTATGATGCCTCCATGGTTAATGCACTTTTGTCTTTAAAGTGCATTAGATCTGGGTGCATTGTGGTCCTTTTTTATCATTCATTTTTAGCCATGCTACACAGCAGCCACACTGCTATATAGTATGGCTACAAATCATTGCAAAGTCCTCAGTGCCCATGCGACACAGCATGAACAAAAAAGACATGCAGAGCCAATAGTCTCGAAGGTAAGACCTACTGACTTTGCCAATACTTGTTAGATTTCGGTAAAACACCCCTGCAATTCTGAACAAATCGGTTAATCTTCTCACGCATGATAAAGAAAACAAAAATGTCATTTGACAAAAAAATCCTATCAAATTAAGAAAGCAATGCACTCCTGTCCATGTCTTAGTGAAAATACATTTGGAAGTAAATATAATCTGTTGTCACAATAAAAGCAGATAACATCTGTTCTGACAATAAACATCCATTTCAAACGATAAGAGGGCTTCTATGAAGTGTCTGTGGCATAGTAAAACATTGCTACAAATGGCAAGAGGTTCAACAATAAGGACAGGGAAGAAGCAAAATAAAAGCAGTACCTCAATTACAGTCCTATCAGCGGAAGGACAGCAATCAAGCTGCAGCAATCAGTACTTGGTCCATGTTCCAGCCAAAAGAAGAGGAAGTGATGTCAGCACGCACTGGCCAATTAGAACACAGCAAATAAGAGTGACAATGAAGCCAGCAAATGTCAAGCAATGGGCAAGCTTCAAGTCCCTTGTTGTATACAATATCTCTTGCAAGCGAGCGCGTGTGCAGCTCCTGCACTGTCACAGGCAAGAGCTGAAAACAGTGGGAAAAAAGCTGCAAAAACTACTTTTGTGGGTGAATTTTCATGGAAAAAACGAATTCAGCAGGAAAACTCTATTGGAAAAAAATCTTAGTTTTAAGAAATTTCCCATGCGGGTGAATTTGCTACATTTTGTATTTCTGAAAGGGCGAATCAAGATTTTGATGCTGTAAAAAGATGGAGCTCTTTCATTTTACTTCTTTGAAGCATTTCTATTTCATAGGCTGTTTTCTACTTCTGAAGGCAATTCAACATTTGAAACATGAAGTGACGTCAGCAGAGCAGAGGAAGTTCATCCAAAACAGTTGCAAATGTGCAGAATGTATTTTCCTTTAGTTTCTATCACCCAGAAAGTGTAACCTTGGATAATTATAGTGGCACCCTAGAAAGATATGTGTCAAAGTCCAGTCAAGGACATGAAAAACTAAACCTGTGACCCTTTCTCTAGACAATCTTTTTACTAGTAATACTCAAGAGAGTCAAACTGTCCGATGTACTTACACCAACCCGCATCTCTAAAGGCATTAATTTAACAAATGCAAGTAACACATGTATTACTGTCCTTGGCCACCAGGGTGATTTTTCTGTCAGCTTCAAGCAACTGCCTAAAAAAATAATCAGCAATAAAAAAGCAGCAATGCTCATCTTTAAAGCAATGTCATGGCAACATTGAGCTCTTTAGATTGGACCAAAGAGATTGCCTCTAGCAATACAGACTTCCTATTGAGAAACAGCGTCCTGCCTCTGCATCAAATTTGCTAAGAGAGCAGTCAGTCAAGGGACGCGGTGGCTTTTTCTTCACTGATCAAATGTCGATAGAGAAAATGAGCAAGAGCCATGGTGCCCCCCCAACGCAGACACGGGCACACACCTCCAGGAGGTCAGCCGCATGCACAGCACAAAGGCAGCGACAGCCTCATTAATTCCAACGCGCTGCATCCCTCAGAGCGGGACATGTCTTGAATCAGGGAGCGGCCAGCCTTGATTTCCTGGACGGCTATGGATTCTGCAGCTCCCACCCGCCGAACGACGGGAGACGCTAGATCACCAATGGACGCAGATCATGCAAATATTAAACCTCAACCATGAGATGAGGTGCTGATTCCTCACTGTCAGTGTCAATGATGGCGTAGCAGACAAGCTCAGATTTGGCTTGAGGTATGGGACCTCCCACCGCAGAATCCGCGTGTGTTATTTGGATCCATCTTTTCCCTTATTTTCCAGTTTATTCGCCTTCTTTCTCAATCTCAACCTTTCTTCTCACTTTGATAAGTCATCGCCTGTGGTCCCATCCCTCCTTGCCATGCTACTTCTGTCCTAAACAGCAAGTCCAAGCTGACGCAACAAGATGAACTCTGACCCTTCAATTGTTGGGTATGAATAGCTGTCAATGTATGACTCACTGCTCTAGACTTCCTGTAGAGGAAATAAATTACAAGATGCATAATGCTTTCCGTTTAGCTCCCACATCCTTGCTCAACCTTTAATCCAGATGGGTCTAACTTTTAAAGGGACAGTACGAGAACCATACGTACACTCTATATTGAATTAGAAGGGGCAGTATTAGTCGGCTGATGAGTAATTTCATCGAGTGCAAAGATCTGCGTAAGCAGTGATTCACAAGTGGGACTTTTGTGTAATCGTTCCAACCGGCCCATATTTTCCGTGGTCAGTGACACGGGTACCTTTGAGTCGTTTATAAGACCTATCAATCATTTTGATCACAGCGACAATACTGCACTACTGATGCCATTAGGGGTCTGCTACCACCATGGTGGCTGGAGGACGGCTATAGATGCAGGCATGTGATTCTATGGGTTGTAATAGGATTGACGGACAATGACACCCCAGGGTTGATTCAGAAACTGCCCTGGCAGACGAAGCGGAGAACAAAGCCCCCCCATATAGACCACTGGCAAACTGAAATACAAGCAACACACAGCAAGTTACATAATCCAGCCCTGAGTCTCTCTTAAATCCTCAACAGCCCCCAGCTGTTCACCTGTGCACTACACAACATCACATGTGTATGATACAAGCAGAGATATACTTAGACCGCATTTTAATTCGTGCCAAGCTTGTATTGCTTCATGACTTCCTAAATTGCTCTATTCCTGTCAGCCATCTGCTTGTGTAAGTGACAAAATCACACTTGTCTTAATTAGTCTGAATAATCCATAGATACATTGATGCAGGCTTTCATTCACCCAAAGAGCCTTCCCCGAGGGCTGAGAATTGAATGAAAGTGCGGCAGGAAGCTTGGAGACCAATCACACATGAGGAGCCAGGAAGCTCGGAGACCAATCACACATGAGGAGCCAGGAAGCTCGGAGACCAATCACACAAGAGGAGCCAGGAATACTTAGAAACAAGCATGAGATGTGCTGACCAGGGATGGGAGCAAAATGAGCAGCCGGATGCTGAGGAAAGGTCCACGCGAGGTTAGTGGCCTTTAAACTGCACAGGGATGACATGATCAGTTAATAAGCAATGGGCTCATGTACTGAGTGAGGCGCGACTGGGAGTGGATTGCCCGATAGAGGTACCTGGTGGTACCGTGAAGGTCCTGGCGTTAGATCGCGGCAAAGGGTTCTGAAGCCTGGTCTAACTTGGGTACTTAAGGACTAGGGGGCATATTAACAACGAGGCGATAGACAATTATCGCCGCTTTAGCGTCCGTTTTCGGACGGAAAGCGGCGATAATTCTATCGCCTAATTAGCAAGGTCACGCTATCGCGTGAATCCCTGCACTATCGCCCTTTCCCCCAACGCCCATCCTTGCATCTCTAATGAGATGCAAAGTGGGCGTTACTGGCGTACCCCAGATGGGCTACGTTGTAAATATCGCCGATGTGCACATCGCGATATTTACAAGGCAGCCCACAGGATTATAGCAGACGTTAGATTTTGGCGAAAACGGCCGTTTTCGCCAAAATCTAACGTCTGCTATGATCCCGACTTACCTATGTTAGCCATAGGAGGTGGATTCTGCGGATACGACCCTGTGGGTCGTATGAGCAAGGTTATCGCCCTTTTGCAGGGAACATCGCTGGAAAACCAGCGATGTTCCCTGCAAAGGGCGATAACTATCGCTATCTCTGGAATTTTTATCGCCCTGGAGTAACGCGTTGTTAATAACGCGCTACCAGGGCGATAAATGCCAGAGATAGCCAGCGATAATATAATTATCGCTAAGCACGGCCAGCGATAATTATCGCTGGCCGTTGTTAATATGCCCCTACGTTGGGTCTAAATATTTCACCGCTGTCTCTATTTGATGAGAATTATCTTTCTACTGATGCACCAAGGGCCACAAAAAGTCCAGGCTCTACACACCTTCTGTGCGCAAATACCTGTTGAAGTCACACACCTTGAAGACACTTGTATACCCTCCATTGGAGATGGTGTTTCAGCTGCATTCGAAGGCTGCAGAAATAAAGCCACCAGGAGTAAGCCCTCTGAAAATGTGCCCACTTACAAAAGCACACACTAAAAAAGAGCCGCTGTAAACACAGCTCACCGTAAATGCCAGCATTTTAAATTCAGCAACAAACCTACTGCGCCAAGCACCGAAAATCAACATCTCTCCAAACATTTACAGCAAGATACTGAAGTAACAGCAACTGCATCTTTGAATGATGTTTCCAGCATGAATCGAAAACAGTCAATGCTCTTTTTTGGTGTGCAAGGCTTTTTTCGGTTACAGTTTTTACCACTTCTTTGCTTCCACTACCAACCCACAGACTTCAGAGCAGCAGATGTCCTGAATGATTTCACTGCCTCCAAGTTCATTCTGGGCAGATACTAACAGAAAGCCTCAGTCAGCCGGACATGGACATCTTTGCCAGATATGTGGAGATGAATCCCCTGGGCAGAGCTTGTCCGAGAAGAGGGCCGAAGTTCGGAAAGGCGAGCTTTCTACATTGGACAACTCCAGTCCACATTTGCATTTACATTCCAGCTTGCCTCAGACCTTGAAGTTGCGTGCTCGCTACCTGTCTTGCCACTGGGGACCAGTGACAGCCCCAGCTGCGTAGCAGTAGTCTCAGTGATGCCTCATTTGCATACGCGCACATGCAAATGAGCCGACGCCAGGATGCACGGACCTGGCCCTGTTTCTTAATGACTCTGCACCGCGTCGCTCGCAGGTGAGAGGTGCTGTGGCCTTGAATCGGCATCTTCAAACTTTCCAATGTGGGGAGGAGTCACAGGGCTTAATTTGTAAAAAAAAAAATGTGCCAGGGCCCTCGTTAGGAGGTCGCTGCCTGCACAACTACTAAGCATCGCAGTCCTTCAAGTGTGACAATTCAGACTATTCCAGGCCCCCAAAGCTAGAAGAATGGTTTAGGCGGCTGGTACAAGTCATGTTTTAATAAACAACTTTTGTTGTACCAATCTGCAAATTAGACAGACAGCGCCACCATGTGACAGTCTGTAATATGTGCTGACAATCAAGTGGTGTTGCCGAGCACCGGAAACCACCGGCTCAAATTAATCACTGGTGGCAACAGTCTGAGACGGCCCTGCTGGCACGCTTGACCATAAACCAGTTGGCTGAGGGGCTCTGTGGCAAGAGGTGGGCAGCCAGAGACCCCCGAGTCAGCATTTCCAGCCATGGTAAGTGGGGTACCCAAACGGTAGCACCCATTGGGTATCTATATTCTTTTGGAGCTGAGACCTAACACGGTTGATATTTGTTTTTGTCTGATGACAACCACTCCCAGGTGTGTTCTTACACTGGCTACCAAACAGCAAGACCAAGGCAAACACAGTCAATGCCACCTGTAATGCAGTCAGTGCAATCAGTCCTCCACGTGGGATGGCTTAGCTATTTACTTCCAATTAAAATATGCCACCGGACAATACTGAGGGCATTATTGTGTGACAATTGACTGCAGCCACAATCGAAAACTGGCTAACAAGGGTCAAGGCCAATTATTGTAGCTCTTGCCTACATATTGTAGCTAGTGCCATAACCTGACATGCTGTGACGTCTAACAAATGCTGTTGCAACATACTTTTGAAATTCATGCATACGTAGAGCACAAAGACAGCAAACCACAGCTACTGGTGCAGAGAGAACCTGCCTTCCAAGCAATCTGATTGGCTACCGTATGAGCAAAGGTACAGAGTCTAAATATAGGTACTTACCTCCGTGGTGTAGTGGCATCCCTCCTGTGTCACGTGGGTCTGCATCAGGTTGTGCCTCGTTACAGAGGATGCTTTAGCAATATCTTGACATTCTCTTGAACCCCTCAGTTTGTGGGCCTGCGACGGAGCACCCCTGGCCTCACCATCTACTTCTAGGCCTGCGGACCATCTAGGAGCAGGCGGGGAGCCCCGAGCTTGGACCATCCTAGGATTCCCGCGTCTCACCTCTAACAAAGTCCCCAATGCAAAAGATTTGATTATGAAAAAAGAAATCAATTATAAAAAGCACGCTTCGGGATGTATATTTTTGGAAGACTAAATACAGAGCAGCTCGTTTCCCGGGTAACCGCATCCAGCGCCTGCCTTCGTGGGAGAAAACTTACATGACAGGGTGATTCAGCTGAAGACAGGCCACGCGGCGAGCAAGGGCACCCCTGGGAAGTGGTCCATGCTGTGGGGGACCCTTGGTTCAGGCACAGCAGGATGAGTGAATGGATGTCCTAAGAGTGAGTGGTGGGCTTTGGAAGCCCATGGACTGGGGGGAGGATGATTAAGAGCACACATAAGAGGATACATGTGCGAATGACTGCCTGTGAATGAGTGAATGGATGGTGGACTATGGGAGCCCATGGACTGGGGGGAGGATGGGATGAATTAGAACACGTGTGAGAGGATGCATGTGTGAATGACTGCCTGAATGTATGAATAAGAGAATGGATGTCCTAAGGAGTGAATGGTGGGCTATGGGAGCCCATGGACTGGGGGGAGTGGGGAGAGTGGATGAATGAGATCACACATAAGAGGATACATGTGTGAATGACTGCCTGAATGTGTGAATGGATGTCCTAAGGAGTGAGTGGTGGGCTATGGGAGCCCATTGACTAGGGGGGAGGAGGGGTTGAAATAGAACATGTGTGAGAGGATGCATGTGTGAATGACTGCCTGAATGTACGAATAAGAGAATGGATGTCCTAAGGAGTGAGTGGTGGGCTATGGGAGCCCATGGACTGGGGGGAGGATGATTAAGAGCACACATAAGAGGATACATGTGCGAATGACTGCCTGCATGTGTGAATGAGTGAATGGATGGTGGACTATGAGAGCCCATGGACTGGGGGGGAGGATGGGATGAATTAGAACACGTGTGAGAGGATGCATGTGTGAATGACTGCCTGAATGTATGAATAAGAGAATGGATGTCCTAAGGAGTGAATGGTGGGCTATGGGAGCCCATGGACTGGGGGGAGTGGGGAGAGTGGATGAATGAGATCACACATAAGAGGATACATGTGTGAATGACTGCCTGAATGTGTGAATGGATGTCCTAAGGAGTGAGTGGTGGGCTATGGGAGCCTGTGGACTAGGGGGGCGGAGGGGTTGAAATAGAACATGTGTGAGAGGATGCATGTGTGAATGACTGCCTGAATGTAGGAATAAGAGAATGGATGTCCTAAGGAGTGAATGGTGGGCTATGGTAGCCCATGGACTGGGGGGAGTAGGGAGAGTGGATGAATGAGATCACACATAAGAGGATACATGTGTGAATGACTGCCTGCATGTGTGAATGAGTGAATGGATGTCCTAAGGAGTGAGTGGTGGGCTATGGGAGCCCATGTAGTGGTGGGGGAGGAGGGTGGATGAATAAGATCACAAATAAGAGGATACATGTGTGAATGACTGCCTGCATGTGTGAATGAGTGAATGGATGTACTTAGGAGTGAGTTGTGTGTTATGGGAGCCAATGTACCGGGGGGAGGAGGAGAGTGGATGAATAATAACACGTGTGAGGGGATACATGTGTGAATAACTGCCTGAATGTGTGAATGATTGAATGGATGTCCTAAGGAGTGAATGGTGGGCTATGGGAGCCCATGGATTGGGGATGGGGGAGGGGCCGGGGAGTGAGGTTGATGAATAAGATCACAGATAAGAGGATACATGTGCGAATGACTGCATGATTGTGAGAATGACTGAATGGATGTACTTAGGAGTGAATGGTGGGCTATGGGAGCCCATGAACTGGGGGGGAGGGATGAATAAGATCACACGTAAGAGGATACATGTGCGAATGACTGCCTGAATGTGTGAATGAGTGAATGGATGTCCTAAGGAGTGAAATGTGGGCTATGGGAACCCATGGACTGGTGGGGGAGGAGGGTGGATGAATAACACGAGTGAGAGGATGCATGTGTGGATGACTGCCTGAATGTGTGAATGAATGAATGGATGTACTAAGGAGTGAATAGTGGGCTATGGGAGCCCATGGACTGGTGGAGGAGGGTGGATGAATAAGAACGCATGTGAGAAGATGCATGTGCGAATGACTGCCTGAGTGGAACATTATGAAATCCAAAGAAGTGATGAATAAATGAGCAAATAATGGATCAATAAGTTATTGAACAGCAGCAGGTTAGAGGCTCGATTCCTAGCATGGGTTCCGAACTGGGTGTTAGATATTTAATTTATTGCTATGGAAAGTTTTTCATTTTATTGAGGGAACAATTCTTCAACTGTTGTGCTCCACAAATGTCTAAAGGTGGGGGTGCCAAAAGTTGAACCAGAAGAACTAGATTCATGTTAGATTTTCAGAATACCCTCATGAGATGTTATGTTGTGTTATGTTATGTTATGTTTAGGCTGTCCGGTTTTAGGTTTAAACCTATAATAACTGATAAAACACCACTGAAAGAGAAATAGCCCTACCAGTGAAAACATATAAACACTGAAAAAACACCAGCACAACCACAAACTAAATGCCATTCAAAGAAAGAAAAAGGAGAGTGAAAGAGTCATTTATTTTATTCCTGAAGGGGCCAATACAATGTAACTCTGTTATACAAGCTAGCAGCAAGAAAGACTCGGCTAACATTATTCTACTTGAGTTTTGTTGTTTAGGGATGCCACTAAAATATTGTTTCTTCTTCCTTTTGCTTTTTTCAGTTTTGTGGTCTTTGGTCTAAAGATACAGGGTTTAGAAGCATGTTTTAGATCTTGTTTAATTATTTTGTAAACTGTAGAGAATCAGGAAATATCAAAATCATATTTGATATTTTGGCTGCGTTTGATTCTTTCACTGATAGGTAAAATGGCTGGGAATCTTTCCCAATACGTATCATCACATTTACCCACAGAGAATGAGTAAAAACCCTTAATACATCAGCCCCCAGTTTCTAGTGAGTCAGTATTGATAGTAGGCAAATTGCCAACACCTCAGGCTTTAAACATTCAATGCAAGGTATAGTGACAAGTATATGTGAAAAGAGTGCTATCACCAAGCATCTGGGATAGTGGTGAAAACATGACACCAGACTTTTGGAAAACATGGAACGCAGTGTCAATTGGAATGCTCTGCAAAAAGGTTCTTTCTAAATTCAACAAAGATTGGAGTGATATTGTTTGTATTTACAGTGATTCAGCTACGTATATGAAAATGTTGTGTGATGACATGTCAAAATCGATACCTCAGCTGAAGTTCTTCCCTGTAGATCCTTGCCACTTGTTAAATCGTATGCTGCAAGCATCTTTACAATCTTCAAAGTTAATGAAAATGTTATTGACTTTTTAGTCCATTCTGGTGCACTGTTTTGATATCCACTAGAACTAAAATGCAAATATTTCTCATTTCGTGCTTTGTGTGGCTTCAAAGAAAGCATCATCCGAACTGTGTCACTTAGATGATGGTTCTCAGTCCAAGGGGCGATGAAGGCTATATTATCTATGTGGCGACCGTTTACAGAATTTTTGCTGAGTGATGATGGCAAAGGCAAGAAATGTGAGGATCTTTGGTCGCATATTGATAGTGATGTGAAAAAAAGTACACTCTACTGCATTCTTAGATTGTTACAGGAAAACATAACTGCTGTAGTGGACATAATAAAAAAAACTAGAATCTGAAAACACCCTTGTCTGCCAAGTGTTCAGCATAATTCGTGTAGATGTGAAACATCTCCTTGAGAGTAGGCTGGGCAACACCTTTAGTGACTCTGGCACTGCAACATGTTCCATGTTAGAGTGCTTGCCACTTGGTAAGCAAAGCAATGTTGAAGAGCAATTCAGGAACTTTTATTTTACAATGTATGAGAAATGGCTTGTAATGATGCAAAGAAATGTCCCTTCACCAACCATGGCATTTGAAGTCAATGAAACCTCACTGTGGTACTCTGTACAAGTTCTAGATCCCTTCCGTAAAGGGGAATTTCCTCCGTAGTTTCAAAAGTGCTGCTTCATTTTTGACTGCTTCAATAACTCTGAGGGCATAAGCGCCCAGTTCAATGCAAATGTTGCAGAACCTGCCCTGAGAATCACAATCTTCAAGTGCACCAGTATTGGCATGGAAAGCTATGTCAATAGCCAGAGTTAACAAATTGTGTACTGGCTGTTTTGGCGTTGCCCGTCTCAAGTGCCAATGTTGAGAGGGCCTTTTCACAGAAAAAAGTTTACATGGGAAGGAAAGAGTGAGCGCACATGACCAAAGACTCACTGAAGAAGTATTGTATGGTGTACTACAATAAGTTAAATTTGCAAAAATGTATTTGGACTTCATATACACTATACGTACACTGTCTATATACCATGCGCTATCGGTGCATAAAGCAAGTAATAATAAAAGCAAAACATTCCATAAACACCGGAAAAACACTGTTTCTGTTATTTTTAATGGTACGAAAATGTGTAACCACTGATAACCACTGTTTTTTAAAGGTATTGAAATCACTTGAAAACACTGAAAAAACCCCACCAGCATTTACCAAAAATAGAAACTGAAAACAGGAAAGCCTAGTTAAGTTATGCTGGAATGTATAGCGCACTAATCACCCGAGTGGGTATCCAGGCGTTTGGTCAGGTGTATAGGTTTGTGGTGCCCAAGATGTTTAAACGAAGAGCCAGGTCTTCAAGAAGTGGGAAGTGTTGAGGGAGGTCGTTCCATGTCTTGGGTGCGATGTAGGAGAATGAGCGACCTCCAGTTTTGTTTTTGCATATGTGGGGAATGTGTGCGAGTGAGAGTGAGGCAGAGCGTAGGTGTCTGGTGGGTTAGTGAAAGTGCATGCAGTTGTTCAGATATTCTGGTCCTGTGCTGTGCTTTTGGCTGCACTTGACGAATGTGTATGCAATTAATCTAAATAAGGAATCATTTACATAGGAAGTGGTTATGCTAAAAATCTTGCAAGGCTCTGTCCCTGGTAGACCAACGTCGCACACCTCTGTTTCAGTTGCATTTCGATATTCGGGCTGCATGCTCGTATTGTGGTACCGCAGCCTCCTGTCATTTATTGATCTTCCATCTAGATGTTTTATGCGCCACCAGGTTTCTCCCCTCCCTTGCAATTCATTACTTCCGTCAATCGCACTGTCTGATATCCATAAAGCCTCTATGCAATCGGTTGGAAAGTGTACACTGCCGCCGTCCGCAACAGTAACCTGCCTCTCCTGAGCCAAGCACTTTTGTTGCATGCATCTGCATCTAGATTGTGCTAAGCTGGCAGAAGTGGTCGCCCCTTCCCCCCTCCTGAGAGAGGTTGCGCTCTCGCCCCAGAGGATGGAGAATCAGTCCTCTGTCCTCCCCGGCCCGCGTCTCCGCTGCAGCGGGAAACACGCACAAGACTGAATTGTGTGAAGGCCTCATGACTGCATGAATTGGCAGAGGAGGGCTGAAGACATTCCAGCTTACCCAGTGATCCCATTTTGGAAATTTGTGAGGCCATCCCCACTCTAAAAGCGCTGCATCGGATACCTATTGGAAAGTGGGTCATTTTTAAATTCCCATGGAGTGTCCCTCGAACACTATATGCTAGTGGTCCTCATTATCTACATAGCAGAACTATGTTTTACTAACCCAATCGGACCCTCAGGTCTTCTACCTCACCCTTGAACCACCTGTGGCAGATTCTTTGATCCAGAACAGGCAGTCCCTTTACCCACCTTGGTGCCTGGTACAGGAACAAACTTCCAGTCAAAGTGTGTAGCTGTTCCAACAAAAAGAGTTTCACAAAGCTATTGAAAACCTGGTCCTTCTACTGGTGCTGCTAATCCTGTGCATCTCTCTGAGGCCAAGGCTTGCAGACCAGTAAATTTATCACACTGAGAACCTCTTTTGGAGTGAGTAAGCACGTTATAAGCTCTTATAACATAACATAACATTCTATTCGGCGTGTAGCAAATCTTTATTTTAGTCTGAGCGACACCATGAAGATCGATGTCATAGGTGGCTTGTCTACATGAAAATCCGAACATTTAGTGAAAGACCTTTAGATGCTCGGACACACTTGGTCGTAGTCTTTACTATCCTTTTAGAAGGAAGACCTTTGTCTTTTGTCGAAGGTACTTCCGTGCTGTTCAGGGCAGCTGACCTGGAGAACCCCACAGATCTAGCCCAGACACCAGAAGTCTCTTTTTCCCTTAGTGTACACACACATTTAATCTGCAGATCTGCTTGTTGCACTTGGCCCTTCTCAAACCACCATCTACATTCATCCCTAAGGCAAGAATTCGCAGTCGGGATATGTCCTCAACCATCATTGCCGAAGGAGAGACTCGACTACTTTTGGAAAGGGGAGTCACTGTCCCCCTTTTGAAGTGCATTCTGGGAATAAAGCGCTGCTTCCAATTGTTTCAGCTTCTCTACCTTCCAAATATACACCCAGCAAAGAGTTTAGAGGGGACTCCCACAAACGAGGGTGATAGTGGGTGTGACGTATTTCTGAAAACATCGGCTGCAAGCAGAGACAAAACATGCACACCATGGAGAATACCACAGTTCCATTTCGGATGGCTTATGAGGCTGACTCTCGGGCTTTGACTCCCAACATCTTCTGATCTCCCTCCTACTGGAACCTACGCCAAGTTCAGAAGATACCTTAGAATCACTCTTTTTAACAATGCTTTGGGACATCAAAGTCAGAACATGAACACCCTTCCCTCTGTCTCAGGGTCTGTGTCAAGGCAAGATCTTATGCCACTCTGATGCCACCAACCGGAAGTAAACCGTTCCAAACACATCCTGGAAACTTCCTAGAATTCACTTAGGCAAATTATTTTTTATACATCATGCAGGCCTAGTTTTACCCTAATATGAGGTGATAGATTACTGTTATAGCAACAGTCAGCAATTTACCTCAGTATACAGACAACAGCCATGCCATAGTCCCGCCCATAAATAACAATCATTGGCAAAGCCAATAGGTCTCGCTTTAAATGTGCTTTAAAAAAAATTAAAACGGATTGGGGAGGAAAGCAACATGAAGGGAAGGGGAAAGGCAATGGGATGGGGGGTGGGCAGAGATAAAGCAAAGGGTACGGAGAGCTGATGGGGAGAAACGACAGAGGAAGGGGGAGAGCAGCACACGGGCGCGTGTGATGAACGTGGAGCATGGCCTGGGGGACAGTTGCCCACAGCGACAGATCAATCTCTGAAGATTTAGGCACTGGTGGAAATGTTAACTATAGGTGAGCACTGTTTTGTCTATGTGTCTATGCGCTCATAGTAGGAGAGAACACCACAACCTAACGTTGCAGGTGTTAGGGCTGGCAGAGTTTATTCTCCTAATGAAGATGTTGTGTATCCTGAACAGAGTAAGAATGTTAGATCCTGCCCTGATGGAAAACTCACCAAAATCTGCACGTGAATGTTCTGGTTAAAAACAAATAAGGCTAGTGTGAACACGAAAACAACCAGGCAACAGTAAATCATTGCCTAAGCATTACCTTGTCCTTGTAGGTTACCTTGACGGAAAAATAATAATGCAATGTAGTGTAATACTAATGTAATGTAAATAGTAATGTAATGAAGTGTAATACTAATGTCATGTAAATACTAATGTAATGAAGTGTAATACTGATGTAATGTAACAATTAATGTAATGTAGTGTAATACTAATGTAATGTAAATACTAATGTAATGAAGTGTAATACTGATGTAATGTAAATAGTAATGTAATGAAGTGTAATACTAATGTCATGTAAATAATAATGCAATGTAGTGTAATACTAATGTAATGTAAATAGTAATGTAATGAAGTGTAATACTAATGTCATGTAAATACTAATGTAATGAAGTGTAATACTGATGTAATGTAACAATTAATGTAATGTAGTGTAATACTAATGTAATGTAAATACTAGTGTAATACTAATGTAATGCAAATACTAATGTAATGTAGTCTAATACTAATATCATATAAACACTAATTTAATGTAAATACTAATGTAAAGTTGTGTAATACTAATGTAATGTAAATAGTAATGTAATATAGTGTAATACTAATGTAATGTAAATACTAATGTCATGTAAATAGTAATGTACTGTAGTGTAATGCAAATGCAACGTGAATACTAATGTAATGAGCTGAAAGCCTGAAGTTGTGCATTATTAATATTTTTAACACAACATTACTTGAAGTTGTATACTTCATATATTGTAAACAAGTCATTTGTAGTGTGTATAGTTGCCAGGTAGGTCGCTCCCCCACCACACAGCTCCGCCTGTGCTGTCCGCCCACTGCTGCTGGTAAGCTCGCCCCTCCGCTTGTGGCCTCGGTGCCCGCATTTCTTGTGTTTTCTCTGTCCTTTTTGCCTTCTGTGCCCCCGCTGCCCCATTTGTACTGTGCCCGTATTTCTTGTGTTTTCTCTGTCCTTTTTGCCTTCTGTGCCCCCGGTGCCCCATTTGTACTGTGCCCGTATTTCTTGTGTTTTCTCGGTCCTTTTGCCTTCTGTGCCCCCGCTGCCCCATTTGTACTGTGCCCGTATTTCTTGTGTTTTCTCGGTCCTTTTTGCCTTCTGTGCCCCCGCTGCCCCATTTGTACTGTGCCCGTATTTCTTGTGTTTTCTCGGTCCTTTTGCCTTCTGTGCCCCCGCTGCCCCATTTGTACTGTGCCCGTATTTCTTGTGTTTTCTCGGTCCTTTTTGCCTTCTGTGCCCCCGCTGCCCCATTTGTACTGTGCCCGTATTTCTTGTGTTTTCTCAGTCCTTTTTTGCCTTTTGTGCCCCCGCTGCCCCATTTGTACTGTGCCCGTATTTCTTGTGTTTTCTCGGTCCTTTTTGCCTTCTGTGCCCCCGCTGCCCCATTTGTACTGTGCCCGTATTTCTTGTGTTTTCTCGGTCCTTTTTACCTTCTGTGCCCCCGCTGCCCCATTTGTACTGTGCCCGTATTTCTTGTGTTTTCTCGGTCCTTTTTGCCTTCTGTGCCCCCGCTGCCCCATTTGTACTGTGCCCGTATTTCTTGTGTTTTCTCGGTCCTTTTTGCCTTCTGTGCCCCCGCTGCCCCATTTGTACTGTGCCCGTATTTCTTGTGTTTTCTCGGTCCTTTTTGCCTTCTGTGCCCCCGCTGCCCCATTTGTACTGTGCCCGTATTCTTGTGTTTTCTCGGTCCTTTTTGCCTTCTGTGCCCCTCGCTGCCTCTCTCCATTCCCGCCGCTGCGTCCCCTGCGGCCCCGCCCCCCTGACTGCCCATTCGCTGCCCCTGCCTCCCAGCTGCTCCTCCCTCCCACCTCCCCATATATGGCGGCCGCTGCGCGGTGAGGAGAGCGACCCTTGACCTTGCCAGGTAGGTCGCTCCCCCACCACACAGCTCCGCCTGTGCTGTCCGCCCGCTGCTGCTGGTAAGCTCGCCCCTCCGCTTGTGGCCTCGGTGCCCGCATTTCTTGTGTTTTCTCTGTCCTTTTTGCCTTCTGTGCCCCCGCTGCCCCATTTGTACTGTGCCCGTATTTCTTGTGTTTTCTCTGTCCTTTTTGCCTTCTGTGCCCCCGCTGCCCCATTTGTACTGTGCCCGTATTTCTTGTGTTTTCTCGGTCCTTTTGCCTTCTGTGCCCCCGCTGCCCCATTTGTACTGTGCCCGTATTTCTTGTGTTTTCTCGGTCCTTTTGCCTTCGGTGCCCCCGCTGCCCCATTTGTACTGTGCCCGTATTTCTTGTGTTTTCTCGGTCCTTTTTTGCCTTCTGTGCCCCCGCTGCCCCATTTGTACTGTGCCCGTATTTCTTGTGTTTTCTCGGTCCTTTTTGCCTTCTGTGCCCCCGCTGCCCCATTTGTACTGTGCCCGTATTTCTTGTGTTTTCTCGGTCCTTTTTGCCTTCTGTGCCCCCGCTTCCCCATTTGTACTGTGCCCGTATTTCTTGTGTTTTCTCGGTCCTTTTTTGCCTTCTGTGCCCCCGCTGCCCCATTGGTACTGTGCCCGTATTTCTTGTGTTTTCTCGGTCCTTTTTGCCTTCTGTGCCCCCGCTGCCCCATTTGTACTGTGCCCGTATTTCTTGTGTTTTCTCGGTCCTTTTTACCTTCTGTGCCCCCGCTGCCCCATTTGTACTGTGCCCGTATTTCTTGTGTTTTCTCGGTCCTTTTTGCCTTCTGTGCCCCCGCTGCCCCATTTGTACTGTGCCCGTATTCTTGTGTTTTCTCTGTCCTTTTTGCCTTCTGTGCCCCTCGCTGCCTCTCTCCATTCCCGCCGCTGCGTCCCCTGCGGCCCCGCCCCCCTGACTGCCCATTCGCTGCCCCTGCCTCCCAGCTGCTCCTCCCTCCCACCTCCCCATATATGGCGGCCGCTGCGCGGTGAGGAGAGCGACCCTTGACCTTGCCAGGTAGGTCGCTCCCCCACCACACAGCTCCGCCTGTGCTGTCCGCCCGCTGCTGCTGGTAAGCTCGCCCCTCCGCTTGTGGCCTCGATGCCCGCATTTCTTGTGTTTTCTCTGTCCTTTTTGCCTTCTGTGCCCCCGCTGCCCCATTTGTACTGTGCCCGTATTTCTTGTGTTTTCTCTGTCCTTTTTGCCTTCTGTGCCCCCGCTGCCCCATTTGTACTGTGCCTGTATTTCTTGTGTTTTCTCGGTCCTTTTGCCTTCTGTGCCCCCGCTGCCCCCTTTGTACTGTGCCCGTATTTCTTGTGTTTTCTCGGTCCTTTTTGCCTTCTGTGCCCCCGCTGCCCCATTTGTACTGTGCCCGTATTTCTTGTGTTTTCTCGGTCCTTTTGCCTTCTGTGCCCCCGCTGCCCCATTTGTACTGTGCCCGTATTTCTTGTGTTTTCTCGGTCCTTTTTGCCTTCTGTGCCCCCGCTGCCCCATTTGTACTGTGCCCGTATTTCTTGTGTTTTCTCGGTCCTTTTTTGCCTTCTGTGCCCCCGCTGCCCCATTTGTACTGTGCCCGTATTTCTTGTGTTTTCTCGGTCCTTTTTGCCTTCTGTGCCCCCGCTGCCCCATTTGTACTGTGCCCGTATTTCTTGTGTTTTCTCGGTCCTTTTTGCCTTCTGTGCCCCCGCTGCCCCATTTGTACTGTGCCCGTATTTCTTGTGTTTTCTCTGTCCTTTTTTGCCTACTGTGCCCCCGCTGCCCCATTTGTACTGTGCCCGTATTTCTTGTGTTTTCTCGGTCCTTTTTGCCTTCTGTGCCCCCGCTGCCCCATTTGTACTGTGCCCGTATTCTTGTGTTTTCTCGGTCCTTTTTGCCTTCTGTGCCCCTCGCTGCCTCTCTCCATTCCCGCCGCTGCGTCCCCTGCGGCCCCGCCCCCCTGACTGCCCATTCGCTGCCCCTGCCTCCCAGCTGCTCCTCCCTCCCACCTCCCCATATATGGTGGCCGCTGCGCGGCCGTGCCGCTGGCGCACCAAAGGCTCGCCTAAGGCAAGCCCGTCTGCGCCCGTCCGCTACTGGACCGCGCCCAGCGCCAGAACCCCTGGGCCGCGCGCCCCCCGCTCCAGCCTCGAGGACCGACGCCGATACGATGCCACCACACTACACGCTCTCAACCCCGGACGGACGCACAACTGCTTCAAGGCCGCCCCGAAACGCACCCATGGTCCCTTCACCTGCCGGAACTGCAGCTACACCAGCCTCAGAGCCACAGAGGCGCCCGCCAAGAAGGACCTCAACCACCTCCGGTGCATCCTACTGAACACCCGCTCCGCACGCAAACACGCCGTCGAGCTCTGGGACCTGCTCGACACATCATCACCAGACGTCGCCTTCCTGACAGAGACCTGGATGAACGACTCCTCCGCCCCCGACATCGCCATAGCCATCCCAGACGGCTATAAGATCACCCGCAGAGACCGCATCAACGCAGTAGGAGGAGGAATCGCCATCGTCCACAAGAACACCATCAGGGTCTCGACCAGCACCGACGACACTCTCAGCACCGCCGAACACATGCACTTCCAGATCCACATGGACCCCAACACCACCCTTAGAGGCACCCTTGTCTACAGACCCCCTGGGCCCCGACCCCAGTTCAGCGACTCCATCGCCGACTTCATCAGCACGCACGCCCTGACCTCTACCGACTACATCCTCCTCGGAGACCTGACCTTTCACCTGGAGAACAACAACGACAGCAACTCCACCACCCTGATCGACAGCCTCGCCAACCTCGGCCTGAGCCAGCTCGTCACAACACCGACCCACTCCGCCGGCCACACGCTTGACCCCATCTTCTCCTCAAGCTCCCACGTCTCCTTCAGCCACACCACGGAACTCCTCTGGACCGACCACCGCTGCATCCATTTCACCTTCCAGAAACCCACCACACACCACCGCACCCAACAGATCCCACGCCGCTGCTGGAGCAAAGTCACCGAAGACCAACTCCGGGCAACCCTCGCTCTCAGCCCTCCCTCCGACCCATCCAACACCGACGACGCTGCCTGCAACCTCAGACGATGGATGGACGACTGTGCCAACACCCTCGCCCCACTGAAAAAGCTCACCTACAGCGACACCACCAAAAGAGCCAGCTGGTTCACCTCGGAACTCCTAGCTTCCAAGCGTACCTGCCGGAAACTAGAGAAGAAATGGCACAGTGATAAGACACCGGACAGCCACACAGCCCACAAAGACGCCATCCGTAACCACCACCACCTCATCAGGTCCGCCAAGAGAATCTCCTTCAAAGACCACCTCGACAACAACGCACACAACAGCAAGGAGCTTTTCAACATCCTGAAGGAACTCTCCAATCCCAGCTCCAACACCAACGACATCCCGCCGTCGCAACCCCTGTGCGATTCCCTCGCCACCTTCTTTCACCGCAAGATCGCCGACATCCACGACAGCTTCAACACCCTGACAGCCCCAACTAAGATCGATGCACCAGACCCGCCACACACCATCGACCACGACCCCCTGCCAGCCTGGACCAGCGTGAACATCGAGGACACCATCAAGACCATGAGCACAATACACTCCGGCTCCCCGTCAGACCCTTTCCCGCACCACATCTTCAACAAAGCCAGCAGCTCCATCGCACCCCACCTGTGCAACATCATCAATCTCTCCTTCGAGACCGCAACCTTCCCAGAGAGCTGGAAACACGCAGAGATCAACGCCCTACTCAAAAAACCCAAGGCGGACCCGAGAGACCTCAAGAACTTCCGGCCCATCTCTCTGCTTCCGTTCCCAGCCAAGGTCATCGAGAAGATCGTCAACAAACAGCTAACCTGATACCTCGAAGAAAACAGCATCCTGGACCCATCCCAATCGGGGTTCCGCAGCAACTACAGCACTGAGACTGCCCTCATCGCCGCCACCGACGACATCAGGATCCTGCTGGACAATGGTGAGACCGCAGCCCTCATCCTGCTGGACCTCTCCGCCGCCTTCGACACTGTCTGCCACCACACTCTATGCGCACGCCTCCACGACGCAGGGATCCGAGACAAGGCCCTGGAATGGACCACCTCCTTCCTCGACGGCAGAACCCAGAGAGTCCGCCTCCCACCTTTCCGATCCGAAGCCTCCGAGATCATCTGCGGCGTACCCCAGGGATCGTCCCTCAGCCCAACACTGTTCAACATCTACATGGCCCCGCTCGCACGCATCGCCAGACAACACGACCTCAACATTATCTCCTACGCCGACGACACTCAACTGATCCTCTCCCTCACCAAGGACCCCCTCGCCGCCAAAGCCAATCTCCACGAAGGAATGAAGGCCGTCGCTGATTGGATGAAGATCAGCCGACTAAAGCTGAACACGGACAAAACGGAGGTCCTCATCCTCGGCTCCAACCCCTCAGCCTGGGACGACTCCTGGTGGCCAACGACGCTGGGAGCAGCCCCGGCACCCACCGACCACGCACGCAACCTGGGAGTCATCCTCGACTCAACGCTCTCCATGGCCAAGCAAGTCAACACAGTCTCCTCCTCCTGCTTCAACACCCTCCGCATGGTTCGCAAGATCTACAGGTGGATCCCGACAGACACAAGAAGAACAGTCACCCAGGCCCTCGTCAGTAGCAGACTGGACTATGGGAACGCCCTCTACGCGGGAGCCCCGGCCAAGCTCATCAAGCGACTGCAACGCATACAAAACGCCTCCGCACGACTGATCCTCGACGTACCACGCCACAGCCACATCACCCCCCACTTGAGGAACCTGCACTGGCTCCCCGTCGACAGGAGGATCACCTTCAAACTCCTCATCCACGCACACAAGGCACTCCACAAAACTGGCCCAGCCTACCTCAACAGACGACTCTTCTTCTACGTCCCCAAGCCCCAGCTCCGCTCCGCCGACCTCTCCCTCGCCACCGTCCCTCGCATTCGAAGAACAACCACCGGCGGCAGATCCTTCTCACACCTCGCCGCCAAGACCTGGAACACCCTTCCACTAAGCCTACGACAGACCCAAGACCTGCTGACCTTCAGGAGGCTACTCAAGACCTGGCTGTTCGACGCGTAGCAGCATCCCCCCCCCCTTCCCTCTCCCCAGCGCCTTGAGACCCTCGCGGGTAAGTAGTGCGCTCTACAAATTCTGTGATTGATTGATTGATTGATTGATTAATTACCAGAAGATAGGTGTTGTTAAGGACTTAAAAAATACGCTGACAAACTCCCTATTTCAGATCGAGATGAGTGCCCGGGATTTTCAGAAAATGGAACAAAAATAAAGGAAGGTATAAAAAGTACAAGACAACACATATAAAGATAAACTAAATACAGATATAAGAAAATTTGGATTAAAACAGCAGGGTCACAAAAAAGAAAAGAAATATATAGTTATACTGTAGAAAAGTACCTTCTATTAAAAATGAGTAAAAATAAAACACCAAAGACAGAGACATAAAAGTAAAGGAGCAGTAATTCAAAATGATAACGACTGAAAAGATACGGAAAAACAGATATCAAAAAAGGCGAAAGACAGATAGAGGGAGGCCATGAGAGAACGAGCAGGACAGTAAGAGAGGGAATGTATCTCACCCATTTTGCGCACTATCTCCAGCCTACAAAAGGTGAAATTGTAAGCCATTAATCCGCAGTGACACGCGGCGCCCCAGGGGACCGTCCTTTGCTCGTGTAACATGGTGCTATTTTTGAGGGTAAATGAAATATATTACTCTTGTGTTGAGCACAAAATGTGTTTCTGAACAGGCCAATTCCTTGCTATATTTAAGGCCAGCGAGTGCTGGTGTTCCCAAAAATACTTTACTGCCCCAGTCAGGTGAGCCCAGGCCCCCGACACTGCTTTACACAAGTGCTGAAGAACCCTGGGTATCGCTGTGAAGAGTATGCTGCTAGTTTGCTGCTGAGGCCGCCATGGCCATTGGTCCCAAACAGTCCCCTCCGGAACAGGTAAATGTAACATCTGGAGCGGACTGTCATGCTGCTGCTGTCAGAGGTCATGGACCACCTCTGAAGGGTCCCGCTTTATTACATGTAATACACGGATGTCTGCAGGCAGGCACAAGTCACACGCGGGTGGACGGCGTCCACCCACAATTTTCACAGGGTGAACGTCGTCCACCCTGCCAAGAAGGTGGACCCCACTGAATAATGTGCTGAACTGGGCCGGTGTCCTTTCGGGACACATTCAGGAGCGCCTGCACCCACGTTGTCTGCTTTTGATCAGCAGCAATGTGCTAGCCGGAGGGAGCTTTCTCATTTCAGACTCCTGCTGGGTCCATATCAAAGGCCGAATCTGAGGGGTCATCAGGCCTCCTTTGGCTCCATTCTGCTGGCTGGGAGCAGTCAGGAGCCTCACACCTAGAAGCAAATACAGCAGAGGGGAAAGAAAGGCTCACATCTTGTTAGCACTTCACACATACTGAAGAGAGGCAGCTTTTCACTTTGTTCAGTCTCTGTATAGGAGATATGCATGCACTGTAAGAATGTCAGATGTGTTGGTCTTTTCCAGTATTTACACAAAAAAACAAAGTGCATTTATATAGTGCTTACTACTCTGAGGAGGCGTTGAAATAATTTAAGTACCTCTATTTTTTCTTGTATAGCCATACTCATCCCAATGCAGGATTTCAGAGCGATTTACATCACACGTGCATTTTACATATACAATAAATTACATATGTTTGTGAAAGGATGAATGTAAAACTGGGGGATTACAAGGTGTCAAAGTCACATATCATCCTCCATAGCTCACTGTGCTATTATCCTCGAAATGCGCTCACATGTACTCATGATAGACCTGCTAAACATATATGTGAGGGCTTTAGATCTGATGTCACTTCTTGTGATGCCACTTCCTGTAAAGTCGTGGCTTGTGATGCCACTTCCGGTAATATCAATTC
This sequence comes from Calotriton arnoldi, assembly GCA_963921515.1. Lineage (NCBI taxonomy): Eukaryota > Metazoa > Chordata > Amphibia > Caudata > Salamandridae > Calotriton > Calotriton arnoldi. The sequence goes on from CAWUFW010004071.1 coordinate 183,765, forward strand.
CTGTGATGCCACGTGTGATGTCATTAGCCGTGATGTCATGCACCATGATGTCACACGCTGTGATGTCATGCACCGCGTTATCACACGCCGCGGTGTCACGCGACGTGATGTCACTTGCAAACTGCCTATCTAGGTTAATCTCCCACTTCTTTTTTTAGGACTTGTGCCCTGCCTGCAGGTGTCACTCCAACACCAGTCTGCCAAGGGTCTGCGAGGTCCCTTCCTTGTACTAATTAATGCCACAATGGCCCCGAGTGTTGCATCAAATTCTGACATTGCTGCAGGTCGCACCCCTGACGAGGCTCACACCTCTTAAATGTAGCTCTGGGGCGCATGCAGGCGCTGCGCCACACCCTGCCACTGCCGCAGGTCACAGTCTGCAGACACTGCACGGGTATGGTCCAGTGCCAACTGGAGATCAGAGCAGTCCTGGCCTTAAACTAAAAGACATTTCCGCGCTGATGCGCTGAGATCTCCAATCGCCACACATTAAAAGGTTCGTCTGGGTGCTCCCTCGCCCCTCCCACTGGCAACGGCCTTAAAAAGCCCGGCCACACTCAGGCCGGATGCCATAAACTCCCCGGGTCACGGCAGCATCCGTCCGTCTCCGCGCTCACAGCAGTGCCAGGGCAAGCCGGCCTGTGTGCTCATTTCTGTCGCATGTCCTGCCAGCGGGCGGGCAGTGACACCATACTGGTTAAAAGGACGTATGGCAGAGTTCACACAGGAAAATGCCACAACAGGCATGGGCTGGCCACGTTTCCAAGGGCATGCCTCGTGCAATGCTTATCCCTCACAACAGAAGCTGGTAGAGTTCGCTACCCACAATTCACTGCAATCCCTACCTGCTGTAGAACCCCCTAGAATGCATGCTGTGTGATCCTGGACAAATCCCTGCACTGCAGCCTCACGTGCATTGCAACTGAGCACGTAAATAACAGCAGTGCAATGCAGTGTTTAACTTGTGATGAAGAGGTAGGCACCAGTCTTGATTTAATATCTGCATTGTCGTACTGGTGCAAAATGTCAACGAGTTGGTGCAAATTTCTTTTGTGACAGGTTGTCCTGTAGATGCACAAAAAAATTAGCATAACTGTTTCACACCCGCTGTGCCTCAGTGCAGAAGCTTCTCACCAGTGCTATTATGTGACCTACTCCATCTGCCAAAATTGGAAGCAACAATAACCAGCGCTTCATCCAGCATAGAGCGCTACATGCGAAACTGGGTGATCGGGATCACTTCTCCTTTTAACTGATGAAATGATAAGATGGTGTGAGCTGGATAAAAGATAAGAATTCCCCCCAAAAAACAAATGAAGGAAAGTTTTTTTGGGGTAAATATTTTAACCTCATAGCCCGCTTCCGAGGGCTATACCTGTGACCTTGGTCCATAGTGAGGGAGAGGGCCTTTAACAACCGATATAGCCCGAGGCAGAAGGCTGTTAGACCATTCCCCCCCCCCCCCGCTGAGGGTAGAATGCTCTGAAGTGAAAAGAGACAAAGAGAAAGACAAACGTTGGAATGTTGAAGCAGAAGGCTTCTACCAGCAGGGCCGGACTGGGAACCAAAACCGGCCCTGGCAAAGTGCTCGGCCGGCCCCCCCGTGGTTGGGGTTGTGGCCGAGCTGTTTACCAGGGCCGGTTTCATCCGATTTTGTTACAGGGGCCGATATTGCAGCTATGCTGCAAAAACGGCCCTGTAACAAAAATGGCCCCCCAGGGGCCCAAAACCAGCCCCCACCCTGGCAGCCCACCGGGGAAACGCCTGGTGCCTGCTACGGCCAGTCCGGCCCTGTCTACTAGCCATTGTTAGCCCTGAGTCACTTCACTGTCTTCATTGGAGCTCCCAATATTCTCATGTTCTAATTACATTTAACACACCATAAAGCATGTCAGGAAATTATGCACCCTCAATTAATTTTGCACAGTGCAATAGCCCAGTTTTCAAAAGTGTTTCATACCACAGGTTTTGCCGTTTCTAAGCACTGTAAATACCAGGTGTTGCTATAACTCGGTTTAACAGTACTTAATTTACTGGCCTCGAAAGATTAGAAGGCCGTGGCGGCAGTGGCGGCTGCTCCAATTTTGGGATGGTAAGGCAATGCGAACGTGCAGGGGTGGTCAGTGGTGAGGAGAAAAAAAGACAAAAAACACTTACCTGCCCCTGTGCCCGCTGCCTCAGTGCTCCTCTCCCGACCCTGGTCACGCTGCACAGGATCCCAGTGGGCAATGACGGCGCTGCTCTCAAGCTGGTAGTACCAGTATGAGAGCAGCGCCGTGATTGGCCTGAGCGGGCTGACTTGAGGGGACAGGGACAGGCAGCCTGGGACTTTTCTTCAGCTCAGCTGTTGCAACGCAGCTGGGTTGGAGAAACATGAGTGCGCATGTCTGTTGGGCGGCCTTCAACGGCCGGTCAAACAGACATGTGCACTTACAAGTGCCCAACACTCCTCCCTAAAGTGTGATGCTCGGCAGGATGGCCCCGCCCTAACCTGGGCAGGCAGTAATAAAAATTAAATGATAACAAAATGGTTGTATTATCATTTAATTTTTCAGTGGGGTGCTGCTTGTCCGCCATAACGGAGGAGCCGCCCCAGCGAGAAGGCTGAGTTGGCTGTACCAGGATACAGTCATGACTTGTGTTGTACTAACCTTCTAGAAAGCAGGTTTTACCTCAGGGGACAGAAGAGCACATTAGCTCACTGAGCCATCTTACCAGACTTTGTTAGCTCTTATTACCCCAAGAATGCAGTCCATCTATGTAACTGCTGTGCTGTGCAACGTGCAAACCGAGAAAATCTGTATTATGCAGAGAGGAGAGTGAACCTGAGGCAGAAGAGTGCAAAGTGCCAAAGTGTTGTGCTTAGTGGAAACATTGTCATATGTCAATGACACACTGAATATGTAGAGGATCCGGCGGTTGTACTGTACAGATTGCAAACAAACCCAGCAGTCTATATTCTAAATACTTTGTGGAAAAATGCAGATTTGCATATAGAACAGTGCTTAGTTTATAAATAAATAAGTGCCAGAGCCCTTGTCAGGAGGCCACCACAATTAGCACCATACATTGCAACTGTACTAACACAACTACTAACCATCACACTGCTAAAAATGTGACAATTTAAAGTATTCGAGACCACCAAAACTTTAAGAATGGCTTTGGGGTCAGGCATTAGTTGTTTTTAATGTACATTGAACTGGCAAACAACTTTTTCGGCTCATCTTTAAATTACACGAACAGCGCCACCATGTGGCAGCTGTCATAAGTGCAGGTTCCGGCAATTCAGCGCCGGCTCAAATTAAGCACTAATATAGAAGAAATGCATACAAGTACATGTTGTGGATATCTCCCAACTGGATTCCAGAGGAGTCAAGAATGTAGCATCCATAAGGCAGTGTGGAACAAAGGACCAGCTATGTACAGAATATGGAATCAGCCACCTTGCATCCTATCAAACAATGGACCCTCAAACACCAGAAACATGGGATTCCAGAACCACAGCCTTTAGGGCATGACCTCCAAACAAAGAGCAGAAATGAATCCCCCCCAGTTCAGAAAGCTCTTCAGAGCAGACCTATCTGCTGAACAGCGGCAAGGGCATGGATGGCGCTAGAGGACTGTGGCATGGTGGGGCTCACCTCGCATTCGGTGGGACTTCCTCCCCGCGCCCTCCGCGCTGCTCCTCTGCTTCCAAGGCGTCTCTTCAGCACAGCATTCAACCTCCTAGAATAAAATAATGCCTACATTAAACCACAGAATCTGGCTTCAATATATTTCTCCATGCAGGAAAAATACATTTTTACTGTATCAAGTTATTTAAAACCATCACAATATAAAAACAGCAATCTGATTAAACCGATAAAACAGAGCACAACTTCTTATAGCCTATCCAATCCATACATCTGGCACGACTAGCCTCACTAACGAGCCTCATCCCCTAAAGTGCAAGGCGCGATGTTGTCCACATGAGATCCGGAAGTCCGGTTAAATAAGCAAAATATAACAACTCGATCCATACAGGAAGAGATATGCTAAACTTCCAAGAGTTCTGTAAAGAGCAGGGGCACCTCGCAGAGCAGAAGATGTGATAACATTGGGCAGGCCCTTTATTACACTCCCCCATAAGGTAGGTTAAAGTGCTCCCACTCTATAGGATCCGATTTACACCGTATCACACGATGTAACATTAAATGCAACACTTTTGAGACATTTCAATGATAAAAAAGTTATATTTTGACACCCAGGTCTGGCAGCCTCTGCACTCGCTCATCTTCCCGCACTGAGGCTCATTGTATCTTTGGTGTTGACAGAACGTGTTTGTGTGGCAGGGTTGGCACCAGGGCAATGGGTGCCCATTCGGTGGCCCTTAGGTGCTGAGAGAAGGCCCTGGAAGGTAGGTGGGTGGTGAGGAGGGTGACCCAGAGCAGGAGACAAGCACAGACACAGAGGTCAAGATGTGTTTTCCAAGTCTTCGCCCCTCCCTCGGAGACCACAGTCGATGACTGAAGTAACATCAGGTGAGTGCAGCCAAGTTACACTTAGTCCTTCCAGCACAAAAGTCAGTTCTGTGAAGGACCTCCTACTGAGCGTGTGCCAATTCTGGCGAACCCACGCTTGGAACTGAGCTATTGAGTACTAGCGGCTTAGTTGTGGAATGTTCCCCTTCACCTCCTGCCCCCATCCCCGCACTACCTCTTCCAGCTTTGATATATTTTATATTCAGAAACCTTCTTGAAATGTGGCGGTTCACACAAGGAATTATGGTTTATCTAGATTTAGAATCACTTAGCAGCATGGAAACTTCAAGGAAGGAAGAAAGAAAGGAAGAAACAGGAAGAAAGGAATCAATCAATAAATACATTCTGATATGGAATGGTTTCAATGGTTAAATATGTGACTGAACGAAAGGAAGAAAGGAAGAAAGAAAGAAAGAAAGAAAGAAAGAAAGGAAGAAAGAAAGAATGAAAGTGAAAGAAGGAAATAAAAAAAAAAGACACAAATAAATCATGTAATGGAATGATTAAATATATGGTTAAATGTGTCAGTGAAGAAAGCCCTCTCATCAAGGGTGGAGGACAGTAAGAGCTGTCGGCATCCTTATTCTCCCACCTGGTAGATGGGGCAGAAGTCAATAGTACTTTTCATGAAGGGACGAGGACCAATCACTAGCAAGGAGTGGGGAGGGAGGGCACTGGCTGAAACCGGTGTGGTGGCGGCACCAAGCACCATGATGGAAGCAGAACTGGCAAGAGTGGGAGACAAGGAGTGGCGGGGGGCACAAGAGGAGCTTCAGGTGTGGAGGGCACCGGTGACCGAGTCAAGAGTCTGGTCTCTGGAGGACGGAAGTGCTGAGTCAGATGTATAGACAGAAACAAAAGACTGTTGTCACACACGGTGGAAGCCTCAATGAGTGTTTGCCGAGTACCTTCTCTTTTCTTGCACCCATGTGAGCTGCGTCATGGGTCACCTCAATCTTTTTATGGAAGAACACAGAGGAAGATTTCTTTTACTTTCGGCCTCAGGTTCCACTCTTGTATTACCAAAGTTGTAGTTGCTTGACGGTGGAGCTAAAATAACAGAACACCAAACTAACCAATGAGAATGTAGCGTAGACTGCCAATTTACAGCAAGCAGTTAATGTTAGACTAATTGCACTGCCAAGCTGGCAGAAGAAAACACAAGCAGCCATTGTAATACAAACGGAGAGGAAGGCGTAAGGCTGTGCAGACCTCAACCAGAGCAGGTGACCCCGTGCATCACACAAGTGATGTGAGCTTGTATTACACAAGTGATATGAGCTTGTATTACACAAGTGATGTGAGATTGTATTACACAAGTGATGTGAGCTTGTATTACACAAGTGATGTGAGCTTGTATTACACAAGTGATGTACGCTTGCATTACACAAGTGATGTGAGCTTGTATTACGCACATGACGTATGCTTGTATTACAGAAGTGATGTGAGCTTGTATTATGCAAGTGATGAATCCTAGTATTACACAAGTGATGTGAGCATGTATTACACAAGTGATGTGAGCATGTATTACACAAGTGATGTGAGCTTGTATTACACAAGTGATATATGCTTGTATTACACATGTGATGTAAGCTTGTATTACACATGTGATGTAAGCTTGTATTACACAAGTGATGTAAGCGTGTATTACACAAGTGATGTAAGCTTGTATTACACAAGTGATGTAAGCTTGTATTACACAAGTGATGTAAGCTTGTATTACACAAGTGATGTAAGCTTGTATTACACAAGTGATGTAAGCTTGTATTACACAAGTGATGTAAGCTTGTATTACACAAGAGATGTAAGCTTTCAGTCCTGTGTTATCATTCAACAAGCAGTGCTCAATTAAATGTGTGGCAAACAATGAAAATCATTGCTATCAACTGGACTGCTAATAAAACAGGCAGTCCTGCTAGCTCCACTTCAAATCAAGCAGGCTGCGCTCCATAACAGGCTTAGCTCAAGCTATGCAAACCGTAGGCACAAACGATGCGTCCCTGGCATTCTAAGTGCCAGAGGTTCTATGTTTTGCCAAGTAGGACATATCTTGTACAATAGGAACAATGAAATCTCTTGGAGTATGGACAGACCAAATAGACCCATGTACTGCCTTATGAATGAAATTTACCAGAATCAAGGGTACAGAAGATCCATTCATGAATGCTTTCGTTCACTGTAAATCACCCATTCAAGCTTAAACATGTTCACTACTAAGCATCCATTCAAGCATGCATCCCTTCACTGCAAACCACCCATTCATGCATGCACAGGTTCACTACTAAGCACACATTCAAGCATGGTTAACTTCACTGCAAACCACTCATTAATGCTTGCACATGTTTGCTACTAAGCACCCACTCATGCATGCACACATTCACTGCAAATCACCGATTCATGCTTGCACATGTTCACTACTAAGCACCCATTCATGCATGCACATGTTCACTGTAAATCACCCATTCATGCTTGCACATATACACTACTAAGCATCCATCTAAGCATGCATCCATTCACTGCAAACTACTCATTCATGTTGTGTGAACATGTTCACTACTAAGCACCTATTCAAGAATGCATCTGTTCACTGCAAACCACTGCAAACCATCCATTTATGCTTCATTACTAAGCACTCATTCATAAATGCACACGTTCTCTACAAATCACCCATTCATGCTTGCACATGATCACGTCCGAGGCGTCCATTCATGCATGCACACGTTCACTGCAAATCACACATTCATGGTTGCACATGTTCACTAATAACCAACCTTTCATGCATGCATGCGTTCACTGCAAACCACCCATTCATGCTTGCACATGATCACTACTAGGCGTCCATTCATGCATGCACAAGTTCACTGCAAATCACCCATTCATGGTTGCAAATGTTCACTAGAAAGCACCCATTCATGCTTGCACATGTTCACTGTAAACCACCCATTCATGCTTGCACATGGTCAATGTAAACCACCCATTCATGCTTGCACATGTTCTCTGTAAACCACCCATTCATGCTTGCACATGGTCACTGCAAACAACCCATTCATGCTTGCACATGGTCACTGTAAACCACCCATTCATGCTTGCACATGTTCTCTGTAAACCACCCATTCATGCTTGCACATGGTCACTGTAACCCATCCATTCATGCTTGCACATGTTCTCTGTAAACCACCCATTCATGCTTGCACATGTTCACTGTAAACCACCCATTCATGCTTGCACATGTTCACTGTAAACCACCCATTCATGCTTGCACATGTTCACTGCAAACCACCCATTCATGCTTGCACATGTTCACTGTAAACCACCCATTCATGCTTGCACATGTTCACTGCAAACCACCCATTCATGCTTGCACACGTTCACTGCAAACCACCCATTCATGCTTGCACTTGTTCTCTGTAAACCACCCATTCATGCTTTCACATGTTCACTGTAAACCACTCATTCATGCTTGCACATGTTCACTGCAAACCACCCATTCATGCTTGCACATGTTCTCTGTAAACCACCCATTCATGCTTGCACATGGTCACTGTAAACCACCCATTCATGCTTGCACACGTTCACTGCAAACCACCCATTCATGCTTGCACATCTTCACTGCAAACCACCCATTCATGCTTGCACACGTTCACTGCAAACCACCCATTCATGCTTGTACATGTTCACTGCAAACCACCCATTCATGCTTGCACACGTTCACTGCAAACCACCCATTCATGCTTGCACATGTTCACTGTAAACCACCCATTCATGCTTGCACATGGTCAATGTAAACCACCCATTCATGCTTGCACATGTTCTCTGTAAACCACCCATTCATGCTTGCACATGGTCACTGCAAACAACCCATTCATGCTTGCACATGGTCACTGTAAACCACCCATTCATGCTTGCACATGTTCTCTGTAAACCACCCATTCATGCTTGCACATGGTCACTGTAAACCATCCATTCATGCTTGCACATGTTCTCTGTAAACCACCCATTCATGCTTGCACATGTTCACTGTAAACCACCCATTCATGCTTGCACATGTTCACTGTAAACCACCCATTCATGCTTGCACATGTTCACTGCAAACCACCCATTCATGCTTGCACATGTTCACTGTAAACCACCCATTCATGCTTGCACATGTTCACTGCAAACCACCCATTCATGCTTGCACACGTTCACTGCAAACCACCCATTCATGCTTGCACTTGTTCTCTGTAAACCACCCATTCATGCTTTCACATGTTCACTGTAAACCACTCATTCATGCTTGCACATGTTCACTGCAAACCACCCATTCATGCTTGCATATGTTCTCTGTAAACCACCCATTCATGCTTGCACATGGTCACTGTAAACCACCCATTCATGCTTGCACACGTTCACTGCAAACCACCCATTCATGCTTGCACATCTTCACTGCAAACCACCCATTCATGCTTGCACACGTTCACTGCAAACCACCCATTCATGCTTGTACATGTTCACTGCAAACCACCCATTCATGCTTGCACACGTTCACTGCAAACCACCCATTCATGCTTGCACATGGTCACTGTAAACCACCCATTCATGCTTGCACATGTTCGCTGCAAACCACCCATTCATGCTTGCACACGGTCACTGCAAACCACCCATTCATGCTTGCACTTGTTCTCTGCAAACCACCCATTCATGCTTGCACATGTTCACTGTAAACCACTCATTCATGCTTGCACATGTTCACTGTAAACCACTCATTCATGCTTGCACATGTTCACTGCAAACCACCCATTCATGCTTGCATATGTTCTCTGTAAACCACCCATTCATGCTTGCACATGGTCACTGTAAACCACCCATTCATGCTTGCACATGTTCACTGCAAACCACCAATTCATGCTTGCACATGGTCACTGCAAACCACCCATTCATGCTTGCACATGTTCTCTGTAAACCACCCATTCATGCATGCACATGGTCACTGTAAACCACCCATTCATGCTTGCACATGTTCACTGCAAACCACCAATTCATGCTTGCACATGGTCACTGCAAACCACCCATTCATGCTTGCACATGTTCACTGTAAACCACCCATTCATGCTTGCACATGGTCACTGCAAACCACCCATTCATGCTTGCACATGTTCTCTGTAAACCACCCATTCATGCTTGTACATGTTCACTGTAAACCACCCATTCATGCTTGCACATGTTCACTACTAAGCGCCCATTCATGCTTGCACATGTTCACTACTAAGCGCCCATTCATGCTTGCACATGTTCACTACTAAGCGCCCATTCATGCTTGCACATGTTCTCTGTAAACCACCCATTCATGCTTGCACATGTTCACTACTAAGCGCCCATTCATGCTTGCACATGTTCACTGCAAACCACCCATTCATGCTTGCACATGTTCTCTGTAAACCACCCATTCATGCTTGCACATGTTCACTACTAAGCGCCCATTCATGCTTGCACATGTTCACTACTAAGCGCCCATTCATGCTTGCACATGTTCACTACTAAGCGCCCATTCATGCTTTCGTACAATGCAGAGCAGCCACTTTCAAAGTTCATGAGGCCAAGCACTTAGTAAAATGTGATGTTAATGAAGGCAGTCCTAACTATACACCCAAAATCTCTCAAAGAGATTAAACAATGACAGACCCTTTCACACCGTTGAAGGGCGCCTCACTGTGAGGAAGATGACATCCTGACACCGCAAGAGCTCGGTACTCGTGTTATCCCGGCTGCTCTAGGACCGTTCATCCAGACAGCAAACACAGTGAATAATTCCTAATTTGCTGAAAGCAATTACAGGAGGCTTCTAAAAAGAATTCAACATCCTAGTGTGCTGCTTCTAGCCGGAGTCCCTAAAAACCTGGCTGCGCCAATTAGCTAAAAGCAACGAGGAAATCGATAACTGTCAGATGGTCAGGGGACGGGTTTATTTCAGGAGTTCCCTCCATGGCACGCGCGCTCTTTCCTGCATTCAAATGTCACCGCTTCCCACTGACCCTCCTGTTCTGAAATGTTATATAGATTTACATAAATAGCGCTGCAAAAAAACACAATGTTGAGAGAAAAATATGTTCAGGGGGCACAAACACTTCAACTGTTCTGTGGGAGGGAAAAGAAACTCACAGAAAAAAACATTTAATGCGATGTTATGATTCCAAATCAAACGTAAAAAATCCTTGAAATGCTCCAGTGATGGACCGCAATGCAGACCATTACTCACTCTTGCACCACTGAGGCCCCGTGCATAGAGCCCAGTGCACAGGATGACCAAGCACAACTGATTCAGTGGTAGAGGGACCTCTCGGACAGACCCTGTGCCCTGTGCTCCTTGTGCATGGTCAGAGGCCTGGCACAGGCACTTTGGTGGCACCAGGACTTGTGCAGAGCCTATTCCGGGGACTACAACACCTGCCAAAGGGCATGGGCAACAACATGGTGGCAGAAGGTTTATGGCACAAGGTGCCCCTGCCCTGGGACCCTGTGTGTGTCCAAATCAATCAATTGATCAGGATTTGTAGAGCACGGCTGCATCACCAGTGAGGGTCTCGAGGCGCTAGGAGAGCGTGCTGCCTGTTCTCTTATTGGTTGAATATCCAGGTCTTGAGGTCCTTCCTGAACTGCTGGAGCGATGGTGAGGCTCTGAGGTGCGGAGGGAGGCTGTTCAAGGTCTTGAGGTCCTTCCTGAACTGCTGGAACGATGGTGAGGCTCTGAGGTGCGGGGGGGGTGGCTGTTCCAGGTCTTGAGGTCCTTCCTGAACTGCTGGAGCGATGGTGAGGCTCTGAGGTACGGGGGGTGGATGTTCCAGGTCTTGAGGTCCTTCCTGAACTGCTGGAGCGATGCTGAGGCTCTGAGGTGCAGGGGGAGGTTGTTCCAGGTCTTGAGGTCCTTCCTGAACTGCTGGAGCGATGGTGAGGCTCTGAGGTGCAGGGGGAGGTTGTTCAAGGTCTTGAGGTCCTTCCTGAACTGCTGGAGCGATGGTGAGGCTCTGAGGTGCAGGGGGAGGTTGTTCAAGGTCTTGAGGTCCTTCCTGAACTGCTGGTGCGATGGTGAGGCTCTGAGGTGCAGTGGGAGGTTGTTCAAGGTCTTGAGGTCCTTCCTGAACTGCTGGAGCGATGGTGAGGCTCTGAGGTGCGGGGGGAGGTTGTTCAAGGTCTTGAGGTCCTTCCTGAACTGCTGGAGCGATGGTGAGGCTCTGAGGTGCGGGGGAGGTTGTACAAGGTCTTGAGGTCCTTCCTGAACTGCTGGAGCGATGGTGAGGCTCTGAGGTGCGGGGGTGGCTGTTCCAGGTCTTGAGGTCCTTCCTGAACTGCTGGAGCGATGGTGAGGCTCTGAGGTGCGGGGGGGTGGCTGTTCCAGGTCTTGAGGTCCTTCCTGAACTGCTGGAGCGATGGTGAGGCTCTGAGGTGCGGGGTGGTGGCTGTTCCAGGTCTTGAGGTCCTTCCTGAACTGCTGGAGCGATGGTGAGGCTCTGAGGTGCGGGGTGGTGGCTGTTCCAGGTCTTGAGGTCCTTCCTGAACTGCTGGAGCGATGGTGAGGATCTGAGGTGCGGGGAGGTTGTTCCAGGTCTTGAGCTCCTTCCTGAACTGCTGGAGCGATGGTGAGGCTCTGAGGTGCGGGGAGGTTGTTCAAGGTCTTGAGGTCCTTCCTGAACTGCTGGAGCGATGGTGAGGCTCTGAGGTGCAGGGGGAGGTTGTTCAAGGTCTTGAGGTCCTTCCTGAACTGCTGGGGCGATGGTGAGGCTCTGAGGTGCGGAGGGAGGTGGTTCAAGGTCTTGAGGTCCTTCCTGAACTGCTGGAGCGATGGTGGGGCTCTGAGGTGCGGGGGAGGTTGTTCAAGGTCTTGAGGTCCTTCCTGAACTGCTGGAGCGATGGTGGGGCTCTGAGGTGCGGGGGAGGTTGTTCAAGGTCTTGAGGTCCTTCCTGAACTGCTGGAGCGATGGTGGGGCTCTGAGGTGCGGGGGAGGTTGTTCAAGGTCTTGAGGTCCTTCCTGAACTGCTGGAGCGATGGTGAGGCTCTGAGGTGCGGGGGGAGGTTGTTCAAGGTCTTGAGGTCCTTCCTGAACTGCTGGAGCGATGGTGAGGCTCTGAGGTGCGGGGGGAGGTTGTTCAAGGTCTTGAGGTCCTTCCTGAACTGCTGGAGCGATGGTGAGGCTTTGAGGTGCGGGGGGAGGTTGTTCAAGGTCTTGAGGTCCTTCCTGAACTGCTGGAGCGATGGTGAGGCTCTGAGGTGCGGGTGGAGGTTGTTCAAGGTCTTCAGGTCCTTCCTGAACTGCTGGAGCGATGGTGAGGCTCTGAGGTGCAGGGGGGGTTGTTCAAGGTCTTCAGGTCCTTCCTGAACTGCTGGAGCGATGGTGAGGCTCTGAGGTGCAGGGGGGGGTTGTTCAAGGTCTTGTGGTCCTTCCTGAACTGCTGGAGCGATGGTGAGGCTCTGAGGTGCTGGGGGAGGTTGTTCAAGGTCTTGAGGTCCTTCCTGAACTGCTGGAGCGATGGTGGGGCTCTGAGGTGCGGGGGAGGTTGTTCAAGGTCTTGAGGTCCTTCCTGAACTGCTGGAGCGATGGTGGGGCTCTGAGGTGCGGGGGGAGGTTGTTCAAGGTCTTGAGGTCCTTCCTGAACTGCTGGAGCGATGGTGGGGCTCTGAGGTGCGGGGGGAGGTTGTTCAAGGTCTTGAGGTCCTTCCTGAACTGCTGGAGCGATGGTGGGGCTCTGAGGTGCGGGGGGAGGTTGTTCAAGGTCTTGAGGTCCTTCCTGAACTGCTGGAGCGATGGTGGGGCTCTAAGGTGCAGGGGGAGGTTGTGCAAGGTCTTGAGGTCCTTCCTGAACTGCTGGAGCGATGGTGAGGCTCTGAGGTGCAGGGGGAGGTTGTTCAAGGTCTCGAGGTCCTTCCTGAACTGCTGGAGCAATAGTGAGGCTCTGAAGTGCGGGGGGGTTGTTCCAGGTCTTGAGCTCCTTCCTGAACTGCTGTAGCGATGGTGAGGCTCTGAGGTGCGGGGGGAGGTTGTACAAGGTCTTGAGGTCCTTCCTGAACTGCTGGAGCGATGGTGAGGCTTTGAGGTGCAGTGGGAGGTTGCTCAAGGTCTTGAGGTCCTTCCTGAACTGCTGGAGCAATGGTGAGGCTCTGAGGTGCGGGGGAGGTTGTTCAAGGTCTTGAGGTCCTTCCTAAACTGCTGGAGCGATGGTGAGGCTCTGAGGTGCAGGGGCGGTTGTTCAAGGCCTTGAGGTCCTTCCTGAACTGCTGGAGCGATGGTGAGGCTTTGAGGTGCAGGGGGAGGTTGTTCCAGGTCTTATCCGCCAGGTAGGAGGCGACACCTGGTCTTGCGCCACACAGACTGATTCATACAGGGCATTGTGCTGGCGAGACCCTACCGCCAGGTGTGCAGCTGGTTCAGTGCCACCAAAATTGGCATGGGGGCTGATGCCAGACATTTGTGCAATGATTATTTGCTTTGTCAAGAATATTATGTGTGTCACTTCCAGACCCGAAAATTCACTAACATATTTTGTTAAAGGAGAGTTAACAAAAAGTGATAAAAAAGCATAGACATTTCCTTAAAAATCTTTAGTGGAGGGTAATATTTTCACTCTGGGTACACAATCGTTCGTTAGATTGTGTGTTATTTACTTATGTTGTGTTGTAATGTGTAGATATTATTCCCGTTTATCACAATATAATTTCACCTTTACTCTCCTGTGCACGCGTTACAGGAAGTAGGCACTACTGATACTTACTTTCGCCAAGCGATGTGTCTGGTTTAATTTTGTATCATGTTTGACTTTAAATTGTGCTTAGTTTGATAGAGAACCAGTAATGTGAGGTTTATACTTTTTAGATAAACTATTGCTAAATTTGTGTGGTATTGGAACCATCTAACGTTTGAATTTGCGGAGTTTTTAAGCTCTTTTTTCAACGATTAATTGACACTGGGTATAACCACTAATGGGTTTCTTTTCCACCATTATTTTTATTTACACTTGCACAGGATGATATCAGAATATGAATAAGACTTCATTAATATCACCTATTTATTTCCAGGACAGATGTACACTCATGTTAATATGGATTCAAAACATGGGTGCATGTGATTGCGTGTGCATGAGTAGGTGAGTGAAGCTGACGACGTCTGTAGTGAGTACATGTAACAACTCTGTAGGTTTGTGTCTTAGGTCGTTGTAAATCAGGTGCATGCATGCCAGCTTACATCACGAAGCGCCTGCTGGCATGTACATTCATTTTGCCTTTAGTGTGTGTTGTAGCCTGGAGCATGTGATGGACTGTGTGCCTGATCAGTATGAGCATCTCTTTGGATGCTGTATTATGTGTGTCATGAGTGTTCTTGTATATGTGTGTGAAGGCTACGTGGCTCTTTATCCAGTTGGTGCAGATGTGTGGATCATGACACATGATGTCACATTTTGTGGAAGAGGTGTGGCGCTATGGCCAGGGCGACTGACACCGGATGCTTTGGCTCACGGTTCGATCCCCGGCACCGGCGGCAGGTCAGCCCAGCACCATGTGACTCTGGGCAATACCTCGCTTAATCTTCCCGACGGCCCCCAGCGCCGGGATGCCTCCGGGTAGCTGTTCGCGCTTTACAAATACTGGATTTACATTTTACATTTGATGCAAATGCCTGAATGTGGTGTGACCGTGTTGCAGACAGTAAGAGGCGGAAGTGAAATTGCCATCCCTCATTGGCTGACAAAATGTCAGATAATGAGGGAAGGTAGCAGCCCCAACCCTCCTGGAGCCTCTGAGGCAGAGCTGTGCAGTTCTGATTTTTTTAAAATATTTGGTGCATGCTTGCATGAATATTTGGGAGTGAGGGTCGTGAATGCGTGTGTGTGTGGATGTGTGCGCACGCATGTGTGAATGCATGGGTTTGAGTCAGTGTGTTTGTGTCCCGTCCACCTCCCTCCCTGCTAAAAGTACCAGCTTCCACTGGGTATAAGGTTGTTCTATGTGAGTTGTGCCTAGTCGATGTAGATGTATTTCAGTTTGCCATGAGTTGGTATTGTGGAGAGTGCCCTTGCACAAGTGCCTGAATCTTGCACTGGTGTTAGTGCCGTTTGGATAAAAGGTAGAAGGATGTTGTATTTAGCAGAGAGAGGAGATGGCAGGGGAAGAGAAGTTATGCAGTGCATTTAGGGGCAGATCTACAAGAAACTAACGCAGCGCGGTGCCGCAAGTCATTTTGCTGTGCCGCGCTGCGTTAGTTTTGAAGCACAGGGATGCGACATATTTACAACAATATGTCGCATCTCTGAGCTTCCCCCTGCGCTGGCGCACAAACTGCTGCCATGCGCCGGCGCAGGCACCCTTGCACCATGGTGCAAGGATGCCTGCGTTGTGGGGAGATTGTTTTTGTGCAGGAAGGGGCACCTTCCAGCACAAAAACAATCAATTGAGGTGTTTCCCTCTTCCAATGTGTGCTGTAGAATGCAGCACGCATTGAAAGAGGAAAAAAACGAGGAGAAATGAAAACATTTCTCCTCGTTGCACCTCGCTACGCCACCCATAGGGTGGCGTAGCATTCTGACGCATTTCCAGATTTACGATTTCTTGTAAATCTGGAAATGCATCAGTGGACATGGGTGTTGCGTGGGAACACCCACAGCAACACCCATGTCACGCCCCTAACACGCAAAGTGTTGCGTGAACAGGGGCGATATTTACAAGCACAGGTTAAGACACGCAGGGTGACTTTACCTGTGCTTGTAAATATCACTCAGCAGGCTGCGCCACCGGTGCGTCAAGCAACGTGATGCACCGGTGGCGCAAGGGGCTTGTAAATCTGCCCCGTAGTTTCTCGGATATTTGTACATGTGTGTGTAGTACAGTGGACCATATGTTGGATTGTGTATGTTCTTACCTCTCTGTGTTCATTCAACATGGGTTGCATTTGGTTATTTATGTGAATTCCCATGCACAAGCTGTTCCTTCACTCTACCTGAATCATGTGTGTACGGTTTGTGGACTGGTGAACAGTGGATTTGTTTGTACTTGTGAAGATGTACATTGCGTTGCACAGTGGCGGCTCCTCCATTAAGGCAGAGAAGCGTTGACCCCTGCTTTTAAGCAGTGTAACAAAGGAAAAATAAAATGATAATAATTGAACGTTATTATCATTTTATTTGTTCCTGTGGCTGGGGCAGGTGGGGCTGTTTCGATGACAGGGCAGGGGAGGAGTGGTTTGCCCACAGCTAAGTGCACATGACTGTTTGGCCGGCCTTCTCGGGCCGGCCAAACAGTCATCACTACCTTTCCTGTTCTCCACACAAGCTACATTGCAGCCTGTGTGCAGAGTAGTCCCAGGCTCCCGGTTCCTGGCTGAGCGTTGAACAACGATGCTCAGACCAATCACAACGCTGCAATGCATTGCAGCATTCTGATTGGTCAGGGGAGCCTGAGTGCTTTGCAATCACAATGCTGCATTGCAGCGTTGTGATTGGTCAGGGGAGCCTGGGTGCTTCCTGGTTCCCAAGTCCTGACGGAGGAGAGACGCGGCAGGGATAAGGTAAGTTTTTTTCCATTTACTTATTTTTTTACTTCCCCCCCGCCATCTCCGATCTGTGTCGGCCGCCACTGGGGGTACATGTGTTTATTTGGCAAGAAATGTCCAGGCTTATGCATGTGGCTGTTGGAAGAATATTGTTACTGTTTAAATACACGTTGTGGATTTCATATTTGGAACAAGCACATATTTCGGAGTAACAGGGATGTGCAAAATTCAGTTAATTTGGTTTCACATAATTATGCAAAATTTCAACAAAATGATAAGCAATTACATGAAATGTAAATGTGCCATTTCGAGCTATATTATAGAATAAAATGGGTCGTCACACAATTTTTGGCATGAGTACGCATTTAAACAAAAGCACCACAAACAACAGTCACGCACGTTCTGTTGTTCCCTCTCACAGTAAATTTTTACCACAAATTATGAACAGCATATAATTCCGCAAAGTGGAGTAATGGCGTAATTTGGGGAACTTTATGGAACAAGTTTATCGTGTAATTACCAAAATGATGCAAATTATGCAGGCGTAATTTACATTTCACCCAGTTTTACTCAATACCTGATTCACATTTATTTCATCCACGGGAGAAGGAAGGGAGTGAGTGAGAAAGAGAGAGAGAAGATGGCTCGGGCATGCAGCGATGATCAGGCATCTTATGGGTTGTGATGGGCAGCATAGACAAAACATAGAGTTCAGAACAAAGATGTTCAGCACATGACAAGCCTCTTTCTGAGGCAATCAGGCTCTGGCAGCACAAGTTTATTTCGCATGGACGACTACAGTGATGGCATCTTCTGGTGAAGGTGATTATCTGCGAGTTAGATCCAATGGAAGAACCTACACTGATGCGGAAAGAGCCAACATGGCTGCAGGCAGAACCCTGCCGATGAAAGCGCCCAAGAAACTGATGAGAAACTAATTATATTTGTCACAAGTCATTTTTCAATCCCAAGCCCCCATTGTTCTGTGTCCAAATGACTTATTGAGATAACCTGCCAGAGCTGGTCATCCCCGTATGCACCACCAACAACGGCTTCTGTTGTTCAAAGCAGCAGCATAGCCGCTGATATCTGGTGCCAGAGGTCACTGCTCATGGAAGCATCCTCTTCAACAGCTTCAGGGCAATCATTTACAGAGCACATGAAAGTATGTTATTTGTGTGCTCAACTTACACTAGCAAGGAGCCCGTATTTAGCCATCTGTGCTGTGTGTCTGTGGGCTCCCTCTCATAGTGGCAGGGTAGGGAAACTGCCTACAGTGATATATATTTGTTGAAACAAATATACATGAGAAATGCCAGGGTATAAACCATATATGCGGATGCCTAGAGTAAAATACGCCATTTATTACATTGTTGACGAAGGGGAGGGGCATCATGACTCACTCAAGACTTTGTGGTCAGGATTTATGGTCACTACACATAATCGACAAAACAACAAAAGAGTGTGCCTTCTTAGGAGAAGAGCAAGCATGAAGAATCAAACTTGATTCTTTAGAAAGCCCTCACTCAGCAACCTGGTTGGTGACATGCTTCATCATCGGGCCCCACCAGGAAGGTCGAGTACCTCCCCGGTGTGCTTCAACGCCAGGATTACTGCGGAGCAGGTTAGTGTTCTCTGAGTGACAAGTGCAAGTGATTGTGAAGTGAGTTTAAAAGTGTCTAGGTTGTGTCCAAAAATAATTTTATTCGTCGGCCAACCAGGCACGGGTAAAAACAAGGTGAGCGATGTATGTGCTGGATAGATTGGTCAGCTATATCTCACTGTGTGTGGTCAACATGTTTCTGCCTATATGATGCTAATGGCTAGGCATTCTTCAGGACCAAAGTGTGGACCCCGGCGGTATGAGCGCGCTAAGGCTCACCCTAACCAAGAGGTCCAAAGTGTGAAAAAAACAGGAAATCTTTTTTTTGTAACCTGCTGTTACCGAGGGATCCTTCTTAATTGTAGGAACCCAACATTTATATGTGGAGTGACGGGGTCCGGTACTTTGAGGGCTACATCAGGTACCAAGCGGGTGCCTGGCTTTGCCGGCGGTGTGCCTACTAGCCACCACCCCCCTCCCGAGACCCATGGTGTGATTAATGGTCAATCCACATATAAATGTTGGGTTCCTACAATTAAGAGGGATCCCTCGGTAACAGCAGGTTACAAAAAAACTTTGTCCAAGGGTCAGCACACCAAAATATACAAGTTGACCAATTGGCTTTATCCATGGGTCTGCATATCGACATATATAAAGTAAACCTGTTTTTTTTGTTACAACGTCACCAATAATTGTAACCAAATGTATGATTCATAAATTCACACATTACGAAGCTTCTATAAAAGTAATTGTCATAAAATGTGTTTAATAAAGCTTTGTCAAACAAAATCAACATGTCTTTGAGTCTTTCTTTTAACATTTTTCAGGCCACAAAGTGCAACCATTGAACCCAGCCCAAGGGGGCTCTGCACTGGAGCTGAAGAGCATAAAGCTCCAGCTATGAGTGCTTTAAAATATATGGTAAGCTCTCCTGGGGTCATAGATGTAATGACCTAGGAGATGCCTGTGTCCCTTCTAGGGGCACTACCAGTCTAAACAAAAAAGAAAAAAGCCCTTGCAGGGCATAATAGGGTGCTCCATCCCGGAGCAGTCCATAATAAATGAGAGTCTCATGCTAGGATTCTTTTTTTATTTATTTTTTGTTGTCCAGTGCTCACCCAAGACACCCACATCTTTATATTTAGTTGTGGTTGCAAAAGAGCCCCAGGACCCCCGCGGACCACTAGCTCCCAGGAAGTGGCCCCGTGAGCTGCACAGGACCCAGCTACATGTTTGTTTTTTGTCTTTTAACTAACTAGCAGGGAAACACAGAATCGCTCTTGCAGTTGTTACGCCAGGGCCTGGGTTGCTCCCGGGTGGGTGCTCCGGTGCCCACCCGGGGCACCCACCAAAAGTATGTTTGGGGCTGCGGTGGGAGCCCCAGGGTTCCCACAGCCTCCACGGCTGGCCGAATGCACCCATCCTGGGTGCTGCGGAAGCTTGCATTGTTGCCACCCAGCAAGAGGTTGTTTTAGTTTTCTCCCTTGGGCAGAAGCAATGTGAATTTCCCAGCCTGCAAGAGCATGGGCAAGACTGCTTCCAGCCGGTGGGAGCATTTCTAAAGCTACAGCTGAGTGGGAGCAGACATACCTTCCCTGCCGGCGTTCCTGTGGGCAGGTAAGGCATGTCTGTTCCCACCCGGTGGGAGCTTTAAAAATGCTCCCACCAGTGTGGCAGCAGACACAAGTTTCTCTGCTAATGCTCTTGCGGGCAGGGAAACTAATGTGTCCTAGGGGAGGGCTCCCGGGGACACTGTGATTGAGGCAGCCCCGGGGGACGGGCCTTTACAGGCTCCGGGGGATGGGGTCATCGTGGTCTATTGAGGCTTAGGGAGGGACGACCATGCAACCCTCCGCTTTTTAATGATGTTGGCCCTGGGGAATTGGGTACACAGAGCCTGTAGAGGTTCAGGGCGGGGCTTTGTGTGCCTCCCTCTGCATTTTACTGGTATTCCAGCCTGAAGGGTGGGGTGTCTGAGGACTTTTCAGGCTCAGGGAGGGGAGCAGCATGCCCCCTCCTCTTTAATGTGAGATTGGCCCCAGAGGATGGGGTACCCGGGTCCTATTGAGGCGCCTGCCTCCTCTTTCTATTCAGGTCGCCCCCCGGGGATGGGGTCTCTGAGACCTCCCAATAGAAAAACAGCTCTTTTTCAGTGGATGAGGAGCTCCCCAGCAGGCAAAATTCTCTTTTGCTAGAACACTCAAAAACTTTGCACAATTTCTTGTGCTGAGCGTTGTGACATCAGAGTGATCTTGCAGTACTTGTACGTACACTACAAGTACTTTCACTAGTTGTACCTTCGCTACAAGTGCTTGCACTACTTGTACTTGCATTACTAGTGTGCCTATTGAACAACTGAATGAAAATATGGCACTTTTGCTACACCACTTCTTTTTCTAAAGTGTGTTTGCTACCAAAAGGCTCACTTTAACGAAAGCACAAGACATCCATACAATAGTAATAGAAGCTGATATTCCAAAGCATGGTTTTGTAAGATGTCTGCAAACTTGAACTTCAGTTAAGATCCAAACTTTATCTTACCTGTGTTTTAAAGGAAACTCAAATTAAATATTAGACTCGTGCAAGATCTGATCACCACTATTTTCCCATTTGAAGTAAAACATATTATGGACGGTCACCCGTGAAACCATACCATGTTAATACAGAAGAAATATTTGCACAAAATGGTTCGTTTTCTCAAATAAGCACCCTTATGCCCTTGAAAATATACTTATAAGTGTTTCTAAAAATACAACTAAAGACTGAGCAACTAAACACATTTTTTCACGTCTTCTCTCAGCATTGTGTGGTGCCCTTTATGACAAAGTCCAGAATGCATTGTGATGGGATTAGAGCAAGCAGTCCTTCACCTATACCCTAGCGGGGCTTATTTATGGGATTTTGGCATAGGGCAGTGCAGCAAGACACCTTGCTGCACTGCCCTACGCCAAAGTGAAAGGGCAGGATTGCACAGTATTTAAGCACTACGGTGCATTTGTGTCCTTTCTCCATGCGCTTCCGCCGTTTCAACAGTCTAGCCCCAATGTAGGCACTCTTGCACCATGGTGCAAGGGTGCCTCCTATGCATACAGGGTTGTTTTTGTGCAGGAAGGTGAACTTTCCTACCCAAAAACAATCCTGTGAGGCACTTTCCTCCTTCTATGTGTGCTGCAGAATGCGATGCAGCACACATAGAAAAAGGAAAGAATGAGGAGAAAGACTCATATTACTCCTCGTTACGCCTCACCTCGGGAGGTGTATGGACTTAGCGCTTCCCCATATTTATGTTTATGAAAATCTGGGGCAGCGTCAAATTCCGTTGGTGTTGGGTGGTAAAACCCACCGCAAATGGGTTTTTTGTTGGGACGCATGGGAGAAAAGTAGAATACCCCGTCCTCACAGGGATCCGATATCCGCCTACAACAAGCAACAAGAAAGACTGTTAGACATGATAAGTTGAGAAGGGAAGTACAAATAGGAGAACCAACATGGATGCCGGAATGAGACAGGGGAGAGAGGAGGTAACGCTCTAGACGTAGCGTAATTGACACGCACGGGAAATTATGTGTCACGCCAAAAGACTCCGTATAGATGGCGTCCAGCACCCGAGGGAGACCATCTACGGAGGGTAGCGGATGGCAGACACATAACGCTTCGACCCTGACAAAGTGAGTACTCCGACCACGACTGTGGGGTGTATGAATACCAATATGGATTATAAGGCGGTGACTGAAATGAGAGACTGGTCGCAACAGAGATTTCGTGGGGAACGCTAAGTGAAGAACGAAGGGGTCTGATTTATTCAAATGAATTTTTCAATTGAGAAAGGCTACTAGATATAAAATGGGGGAGAAATAAACACACCACTCGAGAACGAAATAACAGCGACCAACCCTGGGAAGGGTGCATGGATCCCCTTATGGGGAGTGTTCACGGTAGACAAGCCGTACAACATGGCCCCTCGAAAGGGGAAGGGGCGAGCCTAGATGTAAATTTTATGACACGAGAGAGGGTGAACTATTTATCACACTCTTCGGGGAAGTAAAGTAATACAGAGGATAAAGATAACGAGGCAGAATGTTTACTATAACAATTGTAATGCAAGAATGATAAACAAATGAAAATCTAATCATGTACCATATTACACCACAGTGTGTGACTAAGGGAGACGTCCCCACCACTACCCCGGTTTCAGACTGATGCAATGAAACTCGGGTAAGAGAACTTAACTGATAATAAACTGTATAAAATAGAACAAGTTGAATGAGTTCGCACTCAGCGAGATGCGAAAGGAATCCGGTCCTGGAAGTGTTTTTACCTATGAGAGCATGCGTGGAATAAAGATTCCACAGTGAATCATATTAATTCAACTGTAAGTCTTTTTTGAGAGAATGAATCTTTGTGACAAAGTAGGGAGCTGCTTAAAACAAGGGAAGTAGAGATGGCTAAAATAATTTATTTCCGTTGTAGGATGTTCCCAAGGGTGCCCGTGTACACCTGCTTATTGTATTACCCTCTTGGGCGCAAATGTCCCGCACTATGCGACCATTCCAGTCTTTTTTTTTGTCTTTTTCTCTCTCTCTATCTACCGGATGTTGATATTGCATTTATGTTCATCCTCCCATCATATTGTGAAGCGCTCTGATATCCTTCGGGATCTTGTTTGCGCTATATAAAACTTTATAAATAAATAAAGCCCATGGAACGCCTCCTATGCACAGAGTAAGGCGACACAGCGATTTTTGCTGCGTTGCCTTACTCATGATTTATGAGGCCACTCAAAGCCACACAGGGTAGCTATAAATGGCTTCACAAATTGGATGGAGTGTACTGCGTCATGCATTCACCACTCTACGAGGTTCAAAAGCGACGCAGAGCTCTTATAAATAAGCCCCTTATTTTTGATCACTTAGGTTCACATAAGGCAACCTTCCCAACCCTGCATACTGACTCCTCCACTGGCTTTACCCAATCTCAAGTGACCGATGGCAAGGCTTGTACAGGAGTATCACTGGTGTGCACTATGCCACATGTGCACTCCTTAATGAGTATGTAAAATATGAACAATTGTCCATGTCTACCCCAGTAAGACAACCAATTGGCATCAAGGAGCTGCAGTGCCACTCCAGCCGAAGATAAATAAAAGCCAGACATAGTCTTTCCTCCAAATGACTGTGAAGTGACATAGAAGCAAAGCTTATATTAAAGGTTTCTAAAAAGAAGTCTCCCCATGTGTGTAGGCGTCTCTGTGTCAGTTGTAGCAGGAAGTTTCTGTTAGTACTACACAGGCTCTTACAGGCTGTCAAGGCTGACCTGTAGAGGTGTGATTGTTTTTAAGTCTTATGAAGTCAACCTCTTCTATTCTACATATAGAGAGCTGGATTTGGGCCAGCCCCTTAAAAACACTTGGCTTGTTTGGGTAAACCCCCTTCACCCATTGGCCATTGTCAATCTCATCTTGGATCAACCAAGAGGAGTATTTTAGTCTGATGTCATTTTATTCGCTGTTACATTGATATCCTTTCACCACCAAAGTGTCCTTCCAGCGGAATGCATAAAAGACTATTTTTACACTCAACCATCCCACTTTTTGTTACATTTGAATATTTATCTCGTTCATGCATTAAATACAAAACTCAGAGCACGCTAGTTCATTTTATGGCAAAGAAATGAACTGCTAGGAGTACCAAGGGGTCGTTCTTTTAAAGGCTGCCATTAAAGGAATGGATATTTTGTGGGGTTTTTTTTTTTGCATTTTATATAGTGCGCACTTGGCCCAAGGACGCTGAAGCTCTTTACATGAGCAACGGTTACATTACACAAAGTCAGTGATTTACCCAGAATCACAGGATGTTCGTTCTATGCTGGGCCACAGGCTTGGGTCCCCGTTCCAATGTCAGCAGCAGTGGCTGGCGGGTACTGAGGGCGGTGGGCAGAAGATTGCATGAGGGGCGTCACACAAAAAAAAAAAAAATCCACTTACCTTGGTAGTGCGACGCCCTCCTCCCTTTGGTGTCTTCCAGGAAGCTCCCGATGCAGGAAACCGCACTACCCAATATTGGCCTTGTTTTCACAGCATGAAAGCAGCACCAGGATTGGATAGAGCAGCCTCTCTCTTAGTGCTCCTAAGGTCACTGGAGGCCTGCGCTTTCTCTAACCCAGCTGTCTAAGACAGCTAGGTTAGAGAACTTAAAAATGCGCATGTCTGGCTGGCTGTCCCAAGACGGCCGGCTAAAGAGACATGCGCATTTTAAGTGCCCAGCTCCCTGTTGCTGCCACTCAGCAGCGCTGGCCCTGCCCTTAGTTCGGGACTGGTTGCTGAAAAATAAAACAGTAATAAATAAACTTTATTACAGTTTTTTTTTTTAGCTCTGGGGCTTGTGGGGCGACGCTTCTCTACTCAAATGTAGGAGCCGCCCCTGCAGCAGCTCTGGCTGTAATGCCACATCCACGCTGCCACAATTAACCTTCGGCCACTGATTACAGGTTTTAGTGTACTAAGATCATCTGCATGAAAACTGTGCACCACGTCTGCTGTTGTCTACTAAGAGCACACAAGAAGCCAGCTCAATATATTGTCCATGCAGTTTGTAAAGTCATGTGGTGAGCTTTGGCAGTGCAGCAGCTGCACACATTCAGCTGTTGTCTTCCTACAAGACACTTCCTGATGTACCACGTCTTCCTTAGCAAACATTACCCAGGCAGTGGAAAACAGATATTTCAAGACTTGGCATTATGCGAAATTAGAAGAGTGTAATACAATTCTGCACAACCTCATTTACATACCTGTTACCCAGAATAAATTGCTTCAAGCCTTCTGCAGGACACGGGTTGGGAGTACACGCGGGTGGACGGCGTCCACCCACTATTTTCAGTGGGTGAACGCCGTCCACCCTGCCAAGAATTTGGGCTCCACTGAATATTGTGCTGAACTCGTCCCGGTGTAATTTCCAAACACTGGGACACTTTCAGCGGCGCCTGCACGTTGTCTGCTTTCCATCTGCAACAAGCAACAACGTGCAGGCAGGGACGGGGCTTTCTTATTTAAGACTCCTGATGGGCCCATAACAAAGGCCGAATTTGAGGGTCATCCGGCCTCCTTTTGTTCGACTCTCTTGACTGGGAGCAGTCAGGAGCCCCACACCTGATGCAAATGAAGGGGAGGGGAAAGAAAGACTCACACCTTGTTAGCACTTCACACATACTTTAGTTAGGCAGCTTTTCACTTTGTTCAGTCCCTGTTTATGAAATATGCATGCACTGTAAGAATGTCAGATGTGTTGGTCTTTCCCAGTATTTACACAAAGAAAATTGCATTTATATAGAGCTTGCTTCCCCTGAGGAGGCGTTGAAATAATTTAAGTACCACTATTTTTTCTTGTGTAGCCCTACTCATCCCAATGCAGAGTGTCAGAGAGCTTTACATCAACACGTGCATATTACATGTACAATAAATTAGATGTTTGTAAATGAATGTACAAGATGTGTTACATAAAACTGGGGGATTGCAAGGTGTAGAAGTCACATATCATCTTCCATAGCTCACAGTGCTATTATCCTGGCAATGCGCTCAAACGTACACATGATAGACCTGCTAAACATATATGTGAGGGCTTTAGATCTGATGCCACTTCTTGTGATGCCACTTCCTGTAAAGTCGTGGCTTGTGATGCCACTTTCTATGATGTCAATTCCCGTGATGCCAAATGTGATGTCATGCGCCGTGATGTCACACGCCGTGATGCCGCGTGCCGTGATGTCACTTGCATACTGCCCAACTAGGTTAGTCCCCCCTTTTCTTTTTTTTGGACTTGTGCCCTGGCCTTCTATACTACAAAATTACAAAAATTCTGACATTTAAAAAAATCAAGTATACTCCTTGTCTCCCCTTTCCTCTCTCCTTATCTTTCTCCACCTGCATTCCATTCCTCCACAGCCATTTTAGGAGACGTAGCTACATGCAGATAACCAAGAAACCGTATTTTTTAATACACTATGCATGTTGTTACATTGTGCGAATTGTATAACACACAGTGAAAAGCAACATCAAGGAAGGCCGGCAAGGCAGAGCACTGCACTCGTTTCCATGTTTCAGGTTTTTTTAAATAAGGGAAAACTACAACTTTGCTCCCTGGTTAAAGAAGCGAAGCTCCTATGCTGAAATGTGAAGGGTGAATAGAATTTCCAAAAAGGCTGAAAGAAAACTCTGATGTTTCAGTTGTCAAGGTGCTCCCTGGACCAATAAATAATGAAAAAAGTGAATTTAAATGGAATTTGATAAAGGATAAACTGTCCGTGAAGTAAAGATAATGACTTGGATCTGAAATGGTGCTTTAGAGGGATTTGAACGAGAGAAAGAAAGGTTGTACTTTCAGAAAGGTATGAAATAGTGAAATACAGCCCAGGAAAGCAATTTAGGCCTTTATGGTCCTTAGCTCCTGAAGTGCGCGCGGAAAGCTGATGTAAGGAACGCGAGGAGGCAGTTCATTTACTGGCAGTCGGCGAGAGTGGCTCACAGTCGAGTCCATCCTTCAGCAGGGCTGGATAAAAGTAGCAACAAGCACTGGCAATGCCAATTGGTCTGGCTGTAAAGGAATGTTGTATGGCAATGTGAAGCATTGCAAGTATATAGCTTGGGAATGGATATGTAATTGTGCGGAAGAAAAGAACTATAGAATAATATTGGTGTAGGTTAAAAGGTCAATTGACGGTTGCATGGTCGAACCAGATCTAAAAATCCATTTAGGTTAATGACTGTCCTCTACCCATTTGTACTGCTGCTAGAGAAAAACAATGTAAACTATCTAGTTATCTAAGACACTTTAATAGCTTTACAATGTCATGTATGTGCCCCTGAAAGTTCAAGCTTACACAGCTGGATAAATAAACAAAATAGCTGTGTAGAGGGCAAACACTTTTCTTGTGGAAGCACACAACTTCACCT
The DNA here is from genome assembly GCA_963921515.1 of Calotriton arnoldi. NCBI lineage: Eukaryota > Metazoa > Chordata > Amphibia > Caudata > Salamandridae > Calotriton > Calotriton arnoldi. Next base: position 211,344 of record CAWUFW010004071.1, read on the forward strand.
GGAGGAAGGGTGAGATGACAGACATAGAAAGACAGTACTCCTGGCTCCCAACATGTTGGCGGAGCCAAAGCCCTTCTCTAGTGATGCTCACATAATTGTCTGGCGACAGCGCACTGTCAGGCCAGACCATAAAAACACAGCTGTCTAAAGATTGTTTTTAATGCATAGGACAGGGAGCATGGCCTCAGAGTTAAATAACCCCCAGTTTCAAGTCATTCATCCAAAAAATGGGAACCATACATTGACAAGTAATATATCATTATTATTATGATTACCAGTATTATGATAATATTAGTAACAATAATGTGTATTAACTGCTACAAACTGACTGCCCTGCAGTTATGAGCCCGAGATGATGGTGCTAGCGCATAATGAGGGGAAGGGCAATTAACAATGTTCTCTTGCTTGCTTAAAGGATTGCAGCAGATGTGGCACAGCTGGCACTTTCGAAGAGTGTTCATGAGTTAGAGGTGGAAGCCAGAGGTGCAGTTCAGCCACCTGGCTCTCACATGCGATCATTTCTTGCAAGCTGAACTGTCCTGCCAAGTAGAGACAGGAAATGCGGCTGTAAGGAATTAATAGGTGCATTTCTAGCTCTGCATCGAGAGTGCAGCATTGACTCCTGAGTGGGAGACAGTTACCCACTACCTCTCAATGATGACCTTAGCTGTGAACAGCGAGGGCCAAAAAACAACAGCACAGCAGCCGCGTATCACAGACTTCATGATGCCAAAAGTCCAGCTCCTGTTCGACTTCATTTCAGGGCAGGGAATCATAGCGGGAGGCTGCCAAACCTCTGTTTTCCATCTGCTGCATATAGAAGTCCTGAACAGTAGCTGGAGTGTTTCTCACCACCGTGCATTCACACAAGAGCTCTGCCTTCTTTTTTTCTCTGGTTGTAAATTTGTAAAAAAGATATGCACAGTTGTGATGTGGTGGACTGTGTCATTTTGCACACCCCTATCAGGATCCTAGAGGGTGATGTGGCTAATGTGGTCTCTGAGGAAGATTAATAGGTGGATAAGATAACAAACAGTTAGTATTGACAATAGAGAAGGTGCATTTGTAGGTTAAAATAGAGCAAACCTAGTCACCATAGTAGAGTGAAGACACCAGAGAAAACAAAACATAAAATTGGACCCACCTTCTGCGCCACAAGACACAAATGCTCATTCTAACAAGATGGGGATTTATAAAGGATGTTGAAGTAGTGTAAAGAGGATTTCAGGCAAATTTTGTCACTGCTTGAAATTAAAGCATGGTGAACAAATTAAGGCATTTCTGGCAGTATAGAAAGTTAAAGAAAGGTGCCTAACCACTGAGTGCCATTTTTGAATTGCATCTCTGTTTACTCAGGGAGAAACATTGCTAAGCCATTGCCCAAAATGTATCATGATGGATTCTTCGAACCAAAATAATCTACACAGTGGCTGTTCCCAGTCATAGTTGCTTAGAAGTGAAGTGATGAGATATGCTTGTGTGTGAGCACTCTATAGTTTAAAAGCAAACAAAGTTGGATATAATATAATTTTGTAGTTCAGATTCATGAAAGGATATCGAACCCTGAAGAGGTCAATTTTTTTTAATATGATTTAAAAGTTGTATACCATCCCATAGCATATTTCATTTCATTCAAATGTCATTTGGTGTAATGACGTTCTAGTATGACATATTTATATACAAAACTGCTGGAAAACATAATAAAGCATTGCATGCTGAGCATCCCACAGCATAAGGGTCTGATCTTGCACTATTAGAAATGAGCCTTATATTTAAGAATGTTAATTACCGTGACCATGAAAAATCCTGGTAATAGATCATTTCCCTTTGTACTGGAGCAAGACTGGTATGCACGTGGAGACATCTTTTTCACGTTTTTCGTGAGGTGCTCTGTGAATGCTATAATGGTGAGACTGACAGCTGTTTTACTAGGAAATATCGGTCCTTCACTGATGGGTTTGGCCCACTTGTGGGGCATTTGTATTTTTCTTTGTCCAAGAAACACTAGCATGGATGTGGAAGTTGGCTTACTCTTACAAGATATTCTATTTATTGTCTGAGAGATCGGCGATTTCACATGCATTCAGAAGCGCTTATGCATGTGTGCCCGAATGGTCAAGGGAAATTTGCCCATTGAGTTTATCCTTTATCTTTGACAGACCATTTTTAAAGGTGGCTTCCGTGTACTGTTGAGCATCTGATCGCGTAGGAAGGTATTAAACTTTGAAGGATGCTTTTGTTCAGGATGGTCGTCATCAATAGTAGTGAAAGGCAATAGAGTTGATTTACTTCTGAGTACACTGTGACATTTTAAGGGTACCAGCATAGCACACTGTTGTATAATGTAGCCATCCTCAGAAAAGTGATTGAGATGAGATGTCCAGTTGTATTGTGAAGGACGGGGTCCAATTCACTATTTCACTATTGCGACTGGTAGGTTGGTGATGCATGGTGTGCAATTAATGCAGTGTTCTTACCACACTACCTACGATCCGGTCACATGGTTGGCATCCTTTAATCCACTGAATGGGCAGCACATAGTCAGTCCCTGCAAGAGCGGGAAAGTGAGGAAACGGTTCTTGATGGAGGACCAAAGTGAGCTGTCGATTAAGGACAGCATCAGCAAGAGACATGTTTTTCAACTGTGAAATTATTTCTCACGGGGAGTGAATCAGACATTAAAAAGTAAAAAAGTGCTTTCTCTACACAAAACTATTTTCATATACAAAGAAATGTATATTTGCTCACACATTTAATTTTGTAAAGTTGCCCACAGTACAATGTAAGGAGATGAAGGGCTTTGGTGGAATGTCAGGTGTGCAGCATGGAATTGGCTGTGCCAGAAAGCCAAAGAGATCCGGATAGTGCATGCTACCAGTACCAGGTACACGGTACTAATCCAAGGGTTAGCATTAGTTACTTAGCGTTGTCAGGGGGGACAGAGATGAGAGAAGCTCTTCTCTTCAAGGTGCAGCTAACAATGGGAAATACATGGGATTAGAACACTCAGGTTTTGAATAGATCTGGCAAAGCCAGAGCTCTAAGAATATTTTGATGATTTCATTATGATGATTAAACACATATTTCACTGGGGCCTGTGAAATATTTGCTGTAATTCACAAACATCGTTGAATCTTGTAACTTCTTACATTGGTCCTGAGAAATATAGAATTCATGAAGTTGCATTTGAAAGTGGTATTTTTGCACATATTCGCACATGGACGGTCATCTAAGCATCCACCGGCACATCAAAAAAACAATAGCCTTAAAGTTTTCAATTCATTTTTAAAGAAAGTGTCTTGAATTTTAAAAATTTGCCATCATTTGACGAAATGCACTAAAAGTAAATTGGGCCTGAGATTGCCTCTCTGTTTTTTAAAGATGCTACGGAATTACTGAGCAGTAGATGGCCTTAAAAGAGTGCTATCATATACAGGTCTACGAGAGAGCTCTTCGGTGCTTGGGCTGTTTAGCGGGAAACGGCCACTACAACGCGGCCGTTTCCACGAAAATCTTAACCACGCATGCATTACAACGCATGCGTGGTTACCACGAAAGCCTTTACCACGCATACCTTTACTACGAGATACGTAGCAAAGGCATGTGTGGTAAAGGCTAAAATTAGAAAAAGGGGGCTTGGGGGGTCTCCCCCCCAAAAATAAAAAAAAAAGCGTGGGGAAAAAAAAGGGGGCTTGGGGGGGTCTCCCCCCCCCCAAAAAAAACCGAACCTGATGTCACGTCGCGAAGTGGAGGCAATCGGCGTCGTTTGAGAGGAAACGGAAAGAAACTTCTGCTTCCTCTTTACGACGTACGACGTGAAAAAGGAAGATGAAGGAGAGGAGACGACGTGAAGAGGTAAGGGGAATTTTAGTTTTAAAAAAAATATATATATAAGGATTGAGGGTTCAGGGCAGGGGAAATTATAAGAAGGATTGGGGGCTGGGGGGTCACGTGAGGGTACAGGGGAGGGGTATAACCTTTACCAAGAGTATGCCCTTACCATGCATAAATTTACAACGAAAATCGTTGTAAAGGTATGCGTGGTAAAGGAATATTCGTGGAAAAGGTTATGCGTGGAAATAGCATTCCGTTGTAACGCATGCGTGGTAAAGGCATGCGTTGCAACGGAATGCGTTGTAACGACATACAACCCTGTTTAGCTATGGAATGAAAGATGGCGGCCACGGATCTTCGCTGGTGGGCCAGGGGGACGCGCAATGCAGACGTCAGGGAGCAGCGGAGGAGAGGGGAGGGAAGGGAGTCCAGGCAGTAATGAAGTGTCTGGGAGTTTGGTAGAGAGCTTTCCAAGCCCTTCTGGAAGCTTCCCACTGCGTACAAGAATAGGCCCATTTTCTACCTCAGAGCGTGCCTCCTGCCGAGAGGGCGCGCGGCGCAGGAAGGGTGAGATGACAGACATAGAAAGACAGTACGAGAGGACAGACGGCTATCTGCAGAAGAAGAAGCTCAAACTAAGGGTCAGAATTAAGTTGGTGAGGGTGGCATATCAAAGAAGAAAGCGAAGTGTGAAAAGAAGGTCAAAAGGCAACAAAAGGCAGAAAGGAAACAAGAGTTCTGAGAGCAAAGCAAAGAAGAGGAGAGATATATTTAAGATCTGAGTCGTATCCACTTTAGAAAGACAGCGATGAGGGTCTTTTGTAAGGCGCTGTGCCCAGTTCTGGAAAGAGAACTTTCTAAGCAGGGGTGCCTACGTCTATCCAGAAGGGCTGGATCCATGCCACACATTCTGGGTACAAACTGATATTTAACTGTCCATTTAGAGTAATTTTATGCACATTTATCCCATATGGCTAATCAGAAAATTCTTTGCTTCTCTGGAACTTTAGTGAACATCCCTGTTCTAAAGATCACGGAGCTCTGTGCTATTAGAAACATGAAACAGGTTTTGGGAGTGTATTAAGGTGTTTTTTTGGGGTCAATATCTTCGATACATGGATCCCTTTTGCCCACATTCAGGGTCCTATGTCATGCAGATTGCAGTTGGAGATTTATTTGTGATGGATTTGAGATAATAGACATGGTTCTAAGAAAGACAGCAATTGGAAAAAAATAGTTTTTTTTGTAGCAAAATTAAGAATCCAAATTTAAACTAAACTATCTGTTTATAATTTATTTAAGTGCTTAGCAAAAAAGCTATGTTGCAATAAATTACATTTAAAATATAGGGGGGATTAGAAAATATTTTGTTCAATAAGAATAAATTGGAATTATTTCGGAGAGTTCAGTAACTTAGAAATCAGAGGCTTGTTTTAGGTGGGTCTTGTGTATCTGTACTTTAAAATATGCTGCATTTTATGTATTTAGAAGTCCTGTTATTGAATCTTCCTAAACTGCAAATAAATATTGAATTATAAAAAATGATTCCTACTAGGTCTATTAAGCAGAGGCCATTGGCCATATTTCAAAAACGTTTTTATGGTGCAAAAAAAAGAGCATTAAAAAATGCACCACATAGAAAACGACAGACCGATTTTGTCCAAGCCAGCTTTATTTACCTAGTAAAAATTGAGGAAATTGGTGGTGAAAAGATGTGCAAATCATATCTTACTTAAAAACATTTTGAAATGCAATCGAAATTTGAATGCACAAAATGTAGTCCTGGTCTGGGCCTGTGTTCACCCTCACTGGTTGCACCTAGTCCAAATGCCAAGGCTGCCCGGGGGGCCACGTAGGGGACCCTCCAACAGGGCGGCCGCCTTAGTGCCACAGGAAGGCACAGAAGTCTGCAGACTAGGCTCCCTGGGCTAGGGACCAGGGGGTCGGCTGGCTGCGTCACTTCCGGCCGTGGGAGGGGGACAGGAGTACAAAAGCCTTCCCCCGCCCACTGGAGGGTCTCTTGACCGCTGCCCGTCTCACTGTTTAGGTCGTGCCGGGGACTGCTGCCGAGGTCGATCGTGGGACCACGAGGTTAGTCACCATAACCCCCCCCCTCTCCCCGGCCCCAGTTGGGGTCCCACCACGCGGGCCTTGCACGGGAGGGACCCTGCCCCAGTTCCCAGCCCGGCCCCCGTGTGGTCCACTTTCGTGGTACTGTGGGGGTATGGGGCTAGGGAGCGGGACAGGGGTCTGGGCGGGAAGGGTGACGGTCTCACAGGCAGCAGCCGCTCAGGCAGCCGCCGAGGCCGCAGCCTCTATCACAGGGGTTCCTTCCCCAGCACGCCCCCCCCACCCAACACTGCAGGCTGGAGTCATGTAGCAGCCGCACCCCTGTCCCCAGGTGTGCGCGGAATCACAGCTACGAGCGAGTCTCCCAGCTCCACAACCATGCGGGGGTGGGAGGTTTAGGGAATGCACAGCATTTCTGGGGGCGGCGTGGGAGCGAGGGCCCGACCGATAGGGGCTGCACGGGCATCCGGCCGGGAGGCCTGGCTAGCAGGCGAGTGGGATCCCTCTGTGGGATTCCTATGGAGAGGGCAGCCCTGGTGGGTCAGGCGGTGTGCCCAGCCCGGGCCCTCGGTCTTGCTGGTGGCCTTAAGGCCGGGGATACCGATGCGTTGGGTGAGGGGGGGGAAACAACAAGCCCCCTGCCCCCCTCCCTCCTCGTTAATTTGCGTTGGGGGCCCGCCTGGGGATCATGGGGGAGCGGTGAGGCTGGTGGGAGCAGTCCTGCTATTTTGGCGCTTCCACTCGGTGACTGGGCTGCGGGTTGCTGGGGCCCAGTTGGGGAGTGGCACCGGGGTAGGGCAGCATCGCTTGTGGGCTGGCCGATGGGGCGGAGGTTGTCCCCGTGCTCCCGCGATTCACCTTGGCCCGCCGGGGCCCACGGTGCGCGCGGCCGGTGGCGGGCTTGCCAGCCTTGGTGGGCAGCGGGTGCTTGGGCTTGCCCTTGTCCCCGCTCTGCCCGGCGTTTTCTTACAGCGAGTCCAGTGCCCTGCGGTGCTACATCAGACCGCGGCCCGCATGGGCCATTGGGAGGAGTGCCGGTCCCAGGCTTCTCCCGCGTTGTTTGGTCGCGGGTGCCCCACCAGTGGGAGGGCCGGCCCAAGGGCCTCCGCTGGTGGCAGCGGACCACGCGAAGAAGTGAAGTTGGCAGGTTGCCTCCACCTACCCGTTCTGGTGCAGGTTTGGGGCGTGTGCTGCCACTCATAGGGTTAAATAGGTCAAATGGCATCGCAACGGGTGTGGGGCCATGCGCCGGCGGGGGGGGGCGCGCGAGCTTCGCGACGATCGCCAGTTCACACGGTGCACGGGGACAGCCCTGTGATCTCCCCAGGGCGCCCGGCAGATCAGCAGCCTGCAGTATGTAACTCCGTTTCAGGTATACTGGACCTGCTGTGACGGCGCAAGCAGTACCCTTCCGGGGGCACAGCTGGAGAGGGCGGCAGGGCAGAGTGCAGCTGGAGACCATTGTTACTCAGTTTTTCTCACCCATCTTTCATTGTTGCATAAGGTATACATTGGGTTGAGGTTGCAGTGTCACTTCCCTCGAGCACCGCTCGCTGTAGCCTGGAGTGCATATTTCATGCTTCACTTGTGGCATTAGGTGAATTAGAGGCTGATTTAAGCACAAAAGGAGAATGTATTTGCCACCAGTTTAGCATTGACGGGTCTTGGCAAAAATTAACACCCCGGCGTGCCACTGTGGAACCCAGTTTTATTACACCCCCGCACTTCAGCTGTATTTTGCCCCCACTGTGGAACTCAGTTTTATTACACCCCGCACTTCAGCTGTATTTTGCCCCTGTCCGATGGCGGGGGTAAGGGGAGCGGCGCATACGCAGGGCCCGATGCGCTGGAGCCCGGGCCTGGAGCCAGGCATGGCTGTTGGGGGAGGAGTGCTTTCAATAGAGACTCGTGCGGGCTGTCTCTAGCAGGGGCTGTGGATGCATCTTAAATGCCAGGTAACGCGTCTGAGAGTAGTGGGTAGTTGACTCTGCGTGGAATCCTTTGTGCACTTGTGTGTGCATGGACAGTGCCAGGATAGCTGGGATGTACCATGTAGACGGCCATAGGCATCGCAGTTTTGACTGGTACACGCCGGCGGGCACCGCAGCACGGTGGTGTTCAGAGATCATGACCTAGGCACGTTGGTCAGGTGTGGAGAGCTCCGATCGAGGTACGGCAGGCAGATGCCACTGTCTTCCAGTTCAGGCAGTGAAGGTGACTTTGGTGAAGCCTAGCAGCGTAAAACCAGGAGCCATGTCATTAGCTACTGCATTCTGCCTCTGCGAGGTAACCTGGTTTAGCCTTAGCACAAAAATATTTCAACATTGTGACAGGACGGTTGTTCATGTTATAGGGTTGTCAAAACGCCAGGGCTTCTCAGCCACGCGGTTGGTCGTACAAATGGGGGTTGGAAGAATGACATTAAGGAGGGACAAGTGTGATGTACGAGGAGGACCATTACGTTAATTTAGCTACAGGCAGGCTGGGGATCTAGTTCATATGGCAATTGTAATGTTCCGTTTACATTTGACCAAAACAACTGGCATTGACTAATTGTACATGCATTGGAATTACTATACCTGAAGCCCAATCCATTCTTCTAGCTTGGGGGCTTGGAATAGTCTGAATTGTCACGTTTCAATAAAGTCAGGGATGCTAGTAGTGATGTTCTAGGGGGGAAACGCGGCAGGAGCAAGGTGTGGTGCAATTTGGGGGTACAAATGTGTGTAGTGGAGAGTAACTCTAAGGGGAGACACAAAACAATATGGATTGGAAAGGGATATATGCAACCTTGGGCGCCTGCCCCTCTCGGGGATGAACATGGTGTTGGTACAGGACGACTAGTTTTCATTCATCTACATACTATTCTTTGCTATGCCTGGAAAGGGATTGCCCAGGGGTTAGGGCTGGATGCCGTGGGCGCCCAACCAGAGTGGTGTTGATACCTGCACTTCTCCTGAGGCAGTCGCGGGCGCAGCACTAAGGGGCCATGATTCGGTGGCATTGCAGCTCTGGTGTCAGCTGTGCGAATCTTGCACATTCATGGGTTGCTGATGTTCTCGCCTGGGTTTGGCAGGTCAGGCCTGCAGTGCGCATTCCATTTGGATTTATTAAGCAGTTTATATAGCACTTTATTTATTTAAACTCACATTATTTTGTCAGCCTCGTTTTGCTTAAATCCACTTTGTGCGAAAGTCAACCAGGGAATTTCACAAGTGCTGCTCTGTCACTTAAGTGTCAGCTCCGGCGCGTGTGACAATCTGCCTCTAGCGGGCGCTGCTTGCCCAATGTGGACTGACTAGGGCAGGGGACTCCAACCTTTTCGGTAATAAGAGCTAATTATGTTCAATTAAAACCATCCAGTGCGGAGCGCGCGGCGGCGGCGAGACAAGATGGCCGCCACCTGAAGAGTCCGTGACGACGAGCTACGCTCGTAATTAAAGGGAGCCTTTTTTCACAGCGTCTCATCACGAAAATGTGATTTTTGTGCATCGGAAGGGGCAAAGACTAAGGAGGCAAGTTTTTAGACCAATAACGGTCTGTTTGACATTCTTTTTCTCTTGCTCTCTATTTTGCCTCAGTGCTTCCCCACAATGCAGCCGCCATTTTGTGCATCTCCAAAGTCGGACTTTCTACCATTGTAACGCCGTTTTTTCTTCACCCTGCTAATTCAGTCCACTAACGGCCTACACTCTGGTTTGCTCAACTGCAGGAAAGGATTTACATACTGTAACTGCGTTATTCCTACTTCCACCTTTTATTCGGCTCCAGGAAACTTCTTCAATATATTTATTGATCTACTTATTGGTACGCAATTTTGCTGGTTACTTATAGACTTCTGCTTTGCGTGATGTTTGCGCAGCTCTCTCTTTTCTCTTCACAAATGCGCACTGGCTCCGACGCTGCTGTATAACGCCTTCATGGTTTCGTGCTGCTTCTGGTCTGTGGTCTACTTCTTCACAATAATTTTGATTTAACCCCTTCGATGCTCGTGACGAGCTCAGCTCGTCATGCTGCGCGGTCGCGCTGTGCGCATGACGAGCTGAGCTCGTCACGACCACACCCGCGATCGGAATGTCCAGCACACGAGCGGAATTCCGATCGCGGTCAAGGGGTTAAACAACAGTGCTTCAGCTACTTCTCTCGTCTTATTGTATGTATTCTTGTCACCATTGGAGTTCTCTTCCTGCTTTTGGTGTCTTCATCCTGCTACGTTTTTCATCATGGATTCTTCACACCCGAATAAGCCCCATGGGTCCACCGGGGTCACTTGCGGTGGTCGTAAGGATTCAGCTGTTAGCACCAGCAAGCGTCCTAAGAAAGACCCATCTTCTCCATCAAAATCTCCGCTTCCTCTCACGCTTGAGGACATTATGGATGAACTGCGTCTTATTCGACCTTTCATGACGGACACCACCGCTACTCTCCAAAGAATTGAAGAGAAATGGTCTGGCCTGGATTCGAGACTTTCAGATGTTGAACAGAAAGTGAGTGATGCACAGGATGTCGTTGCCAGAGTTGAGAGTCTTACCAAAGAAGTTATTCAACTTAAGAAGACTACAGAGGATTTGGAAAACCGCAATAGGCGCAACAACCTACGCATTTACGGAATTCCGGAAGGTTCTGAGGGCTCGGACATGATATCTTTTTTGAAAACCCAAGTCCTGCAGATCGTTGGTCTCCCTAAATCCAATGACTTTAACATTCAAAGAGCCCACAGATTAGGACCTCAGAATGCCTCTTCCTCAACTAAACCAAGAGGTATTATTGCCTATTTCCTTCTATATTCTGACCTCATGGCGATTCTCGGCGCTGCCAAACAACACAAGCAGATGCTTTGGTCCGGTCATAAAGTCTTCTTCAGCCAAGATGTCTCCAGGCCAACCGCCAACGGGCGAAAGGAGTTTCTCGACCTCAGACCAGCATTGAGATCTATGAATGCACGCTACGGTCTTATTCACCCCTGCTTTTTCAAAGTGACTTATAAAGACAGAACTCTCTCCTTTGAAGATCCAGCCGACCTTCGGAAATTCATCCATACTCATAAAGGAGAACTTATGGAATTGAGCAAACCTTAACTGTTATGTTATCTATTCTATTTTATGCTCATTAGGTCCTCAATATGTTGGCTGTAAAAGTTAATTGTTTCTCTTTTTGTTCCCTCCCATGTTTCTTAGGTCTTCCTTGTGTAGTGTTGCTGCTGATGTCCATACCCACGTTGCCCTTACGTTTGTAATGTTTGATTCATCCCGCTGTAATTTTATCCTACTGTTTGGTAAGTTCCCTTCCTTTTTGTAATATCTGTCCACTATTTTTGTCTACGGACTTTATTTTTGTCCTTCTTCCCTAATATAATATGATAGACTTGTTTCTCCTCGTTGTTCCCCTTTAGGAGTGGCTGTCGTGTTCTTCGCCGCCCCCCCTCCCACCTTAATGTTCTTCCTATAGTTGTACTTTATGACTAAAGCCACTTGGCTTTCTGTCATCTTCTTTCTTATAACTCTTATTGGGCGACTACGCTCTCTCTTTCTCTTCTTCCCTCCTTTCTCTCACCTCTTTTCTCTTTTCTTCTCTTCCTTTTGTGGATTCTTCTCTGAACTTATTCTGCCTATACTTTTACACTTTTTTCTTATATTAATTAATTGCTCTCTTTTTTGTTTATCATTAATGTTATATAAAGCTATATTCTCTAAACTCCTTCCTTCTGGTCCCTTCAACTTATTTATATTCTATTGGCACATTTCGGTCTTCCTTTTGCTTCATTTTCTCTTTACTTTCTCTCATATTGGCTCATTTTTCTTTTTGGTGGTCTTTCTTATTTTCCTCACTATTCATTTTCTAAGTGTTATATCTCACTTTTGTTTACTTTCACCTAAATTTTATTGATGAAAAGTCTACGCATCATTTCATGGAATGTTAAAGGTATTCGTAACCCTGTCAAAAAACAACGGGTATTGTCTCACCTTGCTAGATTGAAATGTCATGTTGCATTACTACAAGAATCGCATCTTAAGTCACAAGACTTGCCTTCATTACGTAAGCAATGGGTGGGTGAGATTTTTTGCTCTCCAGCTGTAAACAACAAAAACGGAGTTGTTATTTTATTTCATAAGTCATTGAATGTTCTCTTGCAAAATGAATCCAAAGACAACAATGGTAGATGGCTTTTTTAAACACTATAATTAATAATACCCAATTTTCTTTTTGTAATGTATATGGCCCTAATGATCTATCCTTTTGGCATGAGTTCTCTACTCTTCTCTCCTCCCATGCAGATGAAAATCTGATAGTAGGTGGTGACTGTAATCAACTTATGGACCCCTTCCTTGATAGGAAATCCCAAACCAAGTACGTCCCCAACAAGATGCAAAAAACGTTTCATAAGGCTATTATTTCCAGAGGACTTGTTGACGCATGGAGAACAAATCACCCTGATGTTTTAGAATTTTCCTTTTTTTCCCCAGTACACGGATCTCACTCTCGCATTGATTATATTTTTCTTACACAACCAATTTTACAATTCATGACCAATGTAGAAATTGGCTCCATTCTCATTTCAGATCATGCCCCCGTTATCTTAGACATGGACTATCCTTCGCCTGCACCTATATCTCGGCGTTGGCGTTTCAACAACTCCCTTCTCCTAGACTCCCAATTTATAGAACAATTCATACTGTTTGCCAACGAATTTTTTCAGAACAATCTCTCCTCTGTCCCTCAATATCATTTCATTTGGGATGCCTTTAAAGCGGCTGTCACGTAAGAAAAAGAAAGCTTTCTTAGACTCATCAGCTATCCTGAAACAGATTAAAACTTTAGAGCATAAGTATTTTACCACCAATTGCCCTGAAACGTTGTCTAACCTCATTAAGGCAAAAATGCAATATAATAAACATTCTTGGGACTCCGCTTGTAATAACCTCCTCAGATTCAATGCGAAAATGTATGGGGGTCGGAATAAGGCTGGCAGATCTTTAGCCAACTATCTTAAAATAAAAAACAAAAATCTAAAATTGTTGCTATCACGGATAACTCTGGAATTCGGCATACTTCTGATGCTAGGATCCTAGACTGCTTTACTGATTTTTATACTTCCCTTTACACCCCGGAATCCTCCCCTTCCCCCGAACAACTTGACTCCTTTTTTCAAAATATCACTAAATCCCCAGAGAGTAACATAGATCTCTCATCGTTGAATGTTCCCATTTCAGAACAAGAGATCATTGAAGCAATCACCCTTTTACCCAAAGACAAGACACCTGGCCCTGATGGTTTTACTGTTCGTTTTTTTCTCCACTTTAAATCATTTCTGGTCCCTCAGCTCTTCTCTTTAATCAATCATTTTCATACTATTGGGCGCATCACAAGGCTCTTTTACTCAGGCAATGCTTTGTCTAATACCCAAAAAAGATAAGGACCCTTCCTTATGTAAAAATTATAGGCCCATTTCTTTGATTAATACAGACTGTAAGATCTTTGCCAAGCTTCTCGCCCTTCGTATTAATAAAGTAATCCCTGACCTTGTTAATATTTACCAATCTGGCTTCGTCAAAGGACGCTCTATCACTGACAACTCACGTACCTTCCTTAATATTATTCACTTGGCTTCTAAAGTTGATTCACCTTTAGCTGCTATCACTCTCGATGCTGAAAAAGTGTTTGATAGGGTTAATTGGGAATTTATCTTTGGTGCATTGAAGTGGCATGGTTTTAGCCCTCCTATCATTAAATATATCCAACTGTTATATTCTTCTCCCACTACTTCTGTTTGGGTTAATGGTAGTCAATCTCGTTATTTCCCCTCCGTAGAAGGACTAGGCAGGGGTGCCCCTTTCCCTTTCTTATTTATTCTTGCCTTAGAACCCTTTTTAGAAAAAAATTAGACGCTCTCCACACTATACGGGCTTCCATTTCAATAAAACCAATATTAAATTTACTGCATACGCTGATGATATTTTATTATATATTTCTAATCCATCTACCTCCTTACCGGCTTTCTTCTCCTTATTACAAGAATACTCTATTGTCTCCGGCTATAAATTGAACATAGATAAATCGGAAATCTTGCCCTTAAATAAGTTCTGCCTCCCTTCTATGTTTCAGGGTACCGGTTTTGAATGGAACTCCAAACATATCAAATGTCTAGGCATTCTTGATGCCAATACTGTTCGGGAAATTATCAAAATTAACCTTGCCGACATACTTAAAAAAGTATCCGCTTTGATTGATGGTTGGTCTCCTCTCTTTCTCTCTTGGTGGGGTCGATTAGCTACAATTAAAATGATGCTCCTTCCAATTATTAATTTTTATCTTTCTATGCTTCCTGTTTCTCTTCCTAGCTCTTTCTTTAGTACCATTAATAGTTCCTTATCCAAATTTCTCTGGAATAATCGCAAGCCTAGGATTTCACTTGCCCGTCTTCAATTGTCCAAGGATTTGGGCGGTGTACATTTTCCCAATCTTAAGCGCTATCACTCCGCTTTTACTTTGAAACAGATATGGCCTTTCTTATCCGACTCCACTGACTCTACTTTAACAGCGTGGAGCTCATTGGAACAAGCCCAATACTCTCCTTTCCCCTTTATTTCAGCTACTCGCCTCTCTCAACCTCCGAAGCGTTTCTCTTCTCCTATATTTATTCACTCCAAAGCACTTGCTACTTCTTTGCTTAACACCCATCTTTCTTCTACAGATGTTGCCTCACGTACTCCAATTTGGTATAATAAACATTTAAAGATCCACAATAGAGCCTTATTTTGGAAAGAATGGATTGACAAAGGTATTATCACACCTGCACAGCTCATGAAGGATGGGTCCTTTATGGACTTTTCGGAGATTCAAAAATTCTATTGTATCTCGTCTTCACACTCTCCACATTACCCCATGTTGAAGGACTCTCTCACTCGTCTTCCCCTCCAGAGGACCCCTAACGTCACTTTCGATCAAATCCCCTTACCTCCTATTGATTTCTCTATTCAATTTAAAGCTGCTGCTATATATAAATTTTTATCTCATCCCACTAGGGTTAGAATTAAATCTAGTCTGGAGCTCATATGGGAAAAAGACCTGGCCTTAGATCTCTCCTTTCAAACATGGGACTCCCTTTGGTCAAAAATTCATACTTCCTCACGCTCTGCCAGCACAACACAGACTTTATATTATTTTTATAACAGACTTTTTTCACTCCTGCCGATTTGTATAGATTCAAACTACTTAACTCCCCAAAATGTTGGTCCTGTCCCCATGAATATAGTGACTCTTTACACATGTTTTTCCACTGTCCTTTTGTTAACTCTTTTTGGTCTCGCATTTGGTTGAAATTGAATGAAATTTTATCTACAAATGTCCCCTTCGATATCAAACATGTTTTTTTAGGAAGCTGTTCGTCTGTTTGGACAACTCATAGTAATGTGGGTAAATTTATTGATTTGTTTATAGCCATTTCTTTTCAGATTATAACTACCAATTGGAAGGATACTTCAAAAATTTCGTTTCAAGCCTGGTGGAATTTACTCTGCCACCATCATAGACTGGACCGAGCTTATGCCACTTCCACAGCTTTGTTGATCAAAAAAGACTTGCTGTGGTTACCACTAACTTCTTTTCTTTCCAGGTTGAACACTTGATTTTGTTTATATAAAAAAAATACTCATTTCATGTTCAACCTATTTTATATTTCGAATCTTCTCTATCTTCTGTCTTATACTTTATCTCTTTGCATACTCCTTTTAATGGACTTACACACCCATCTCTGTCCCCCTTCTCCCCCTCTTCTTCCTCTTTCTCTCCTCTCTCTTTCTCTTCTCTTTTTTTCTCTCTTCTTCTTTTAAAAATCATTAAAATGCATTTGGTCTTTGTACAGGTTTTATTCTTAGAGGATGTTGTTTTCTTTTATACTCCTTAATTATTCATCCTATTGCTATACGACTGTGTACTGATGTTTTACTTTGTTTATTACTTCAATAAAGCATTCTAAACTCAAAAAAAACAAACATCCAGTGCTACGAATAACCTGCACTAATGATTTGCTCAGCTAGCAGGGAGATATGTGGGTAGGTGGGGCGGAGTAGACAGACAACAGCAGCTCCCGTCTACCAATGAGGCTTGGAATAGGTGGAATTGTCTCGCTTGCATGAGTGTCGGGGTTAGTAGTTGTGGTGTTACTAGGATTGGCAGCACGACAGGAGCAAGGTGTGGTGCAAAAGGAAGTGGCCGCCTGACGTGAGTCATGGCATATAGTGGCACAAGTGTCAGGTTTTCTGTAGAACTGCCGTGCTGCAATGTAGCGCGGGCGAATGCTGATCCTAGTTTCGCGCAATATTGGTCGTCTCTAGGTATGTGTCGCCGTGAACAGCTCTAGGTCAGAACATGTTACTCTGTTTATATACATTGAATTTCGTTGCCTGCTGCTCAAGCCATTCTTATAGCGTTGGTGGCCTGTTATAGTAGGATTGTCACACTTGCACTAACTCAGGGTTAGTAGTTGTGATGTTACTATGATTGGCAGCACGGCAGGAGCTAGGTGTGGGCCAAACTGAAGCGTCCGCCTGAGGTGAGGCCTGGCATATAGTTGCACGACTGTCCTGCAGCAGGTTGCAGTGAGCGAGGCAGGCGGGCCTATAGGGGGCTTGGGAGGTACCCGGGAGGGTCTCTGTCATTGAAGGCCAAGGTGATGCACCGAGGAGGTGACAGGATAGAAGACGTACATTGATTGGGGCTAAAATCCCAGCACACAATTTGCAATTCTTTGGTTTAAGGCCACACTGTGAGGAAGTTACCCATGGACTTTAATTAAGTGTTGCAATGGCCTACCTATTGCAGTGGGTAGGCAGGGATGCAGCGGCTTCCCAGAAGAGCCTTATTGGGTGAAAAGGAGCACAAGGAGGGAAGGCCAGGGACAGAGACTGACATGGTTTGGGGCCACAATCTCAGCGAACAGCTTCATATCTATCTAACTGCAGCTTCATCTGGTCTGGGGTCAAAATCTCAGCGAACAATTTTGCTTGTAAGTTTCTGTGGCGGAGGGTATGCTGCCACGTTTAAACACATGCGGTTGTTCCAGTTCCGGACCAGTGGAAAGCAGGGCTAGGGGTCAACTGGGTTACCTCCTCGGTGCTGTTTTCAGATCTGCTGGTTCTTTCTAACCTCGTTGGCGGCTCACGGCATCCGAAGCTCGTGAATTTGCCTGCCTGGTGTCCTCCGCAGGGGCGGGCAATTGCTTTGGGGGCTTAGCCTTGCAGGCTACCCTGCGCCCTGGTTTTAACAGACTAGGATACGCGTTGGAATTGGTGGCAGGCATGCGCCAAGAGATGGGTCTTCCGATACATCTGTACCTGGTTTAGTATCCTGGCTACGGAGTGGCTGCGGGACACTCTAATGTTTGAGGTGGGCAGCTGGTTGGCAGGCTTTCTAGATGTGGGTTTCTAGCTCGGGCATGTCCAAGTAAGGGTTCAGGTGCCAGAAGTCTGCCCTGGGTTACTCTTGGTCACATGTTCAGAGCCTGGTAGGTCCACTTAGAATTTCACCCTGCTGAGGTTGATAAAACAAGTACCATTGTGTGAGTAACAATAAACATGTTATGCAGCGCCAAGATACTATGGGATGAACGTATTCAAGCCAGTTGCGGGGGTCAGGGGGATACCAGGACATTACAAGGGCTATACATGTGCAGAAGGATACAGTGCCAGGAGCAGCGTTTCCTCTGCTCGTACTGGGCTATCGGGTTGTCTTCCTAGATATGTGTGTGCTGCATCTACTAGGAGGCCTGGCCCTCGCGCTCCAAGAGAGGGTATTGCCAGTGGCATGCTGACAGCTCGCCTCTTAACTTGGTTCAGGTAGAGCGGATATTGAGGCATTGTTACAGTGTCAGGCATTGCGGGTATGGCTAGCTTTCTGTAGTCTCTCTTCCTGGATGGGCAGCATCAGCAGCTTGCAGGGCGGGCCTGGAGCGGAGCGCATTATGCAAGTGGGACTGGGTATTCCAAAGTTTAACGGTACTTCCGTCCGTAAGCCAATCAGGGAGAGAATCATGTCCAGTGTGAATTCTGAGTTACCGAGGGCAACCCTGTGAAGTAAAGACAAATATGTGATTGTGCATCGCGCACTCAGCAGTAAAGCAAGCTAAGTTTCAGCATAATCCTGGTATACCGTCAGTGAAAAACGTAAGGTTAATGGGCTACACACGAATAGGCACTTTCTGTCAGCTGGGGCGTGAGGGTGACATTCCCAAGAGGGTGCGGTTTGCCTTGATAGTGCTGAATTGGAGGGGATGGAGCACTAATACGGACAACTACCAGAGCACATTTTACAGTCATAGTTAGGGGGTACATCACTCATATGTTTACTCCAAGTCCCCTGACCAGAATTGATTGCATGTCACCAGTTGCTCCAGTTAAGCGAATTTTCCTTGGGAGTTGGCAGCTAACACTGGGACTGCAATTTTGGGGTCAGCCGGTTGGCGGGCCTTTGAGATGTGGGTTTCTAGTCCAGGCATGTCCAAGTAAGGGTTAGGTGCCTGAAGTTTGCCCTGGGATACAAGTTCACAGGCATGTGGAGCGGCAGAACCGAAAGGGGCTTTGTTCGACATCTTGGTCACAGATTCTGGTAGGTCCTCTTAGCATTTCATCCTCCTGAGGTCGATAATACGAGTACCTTTGAGTTGAGTAACAATAAAGTTGGGTAAATTCTCCCGCCCTATAGCCATGGCTGGCAGCCATGCAGGTTGTGGAAGTTGTAATCCATCGAGTGGGCTACGGTCCAAAAATTGGGGGAAACTCTGGGTTAAAGCACAAAAGGGCTGCAAAAGATTAGAACACCTGGCATTCCCAGTAAAGGGGGCAGGTATTTATACATATGGTTCCCCTCCGGTTCATTGCCTTGTTTGCTCCCTGGTGTACTAGCAGATGTTTGGGAGGGCAAGGTGTCACCTAGGGTGGTGACTGGCTGAATTCGAGGGACTTGCTCCGAAAAGCGCTATACACAGATAACTGGGTGAGTGGAAGTAAGGCGGGCTTGATAACTCTTACTTCTACCCGCATTGGCACATCTTGTCAGGAGGGACTGGTCAAAGGTATTGCTCTGCAGCCAGGCAAGGTAACATCTAACCAACACCAAGCTAATGGTTTTAGGTCATCCTGGGTGCATATACACTCACGAAGGGTAGGGACACCAGGGTGGCAGCACAGCACCGGTTGGAAGGTGCCATTATACTATATGGGGGGGGGAGGCCAGGTCGATCCTACCATGTCTCTCCTTTTCAGGGAACTGCTCCAAGACTTGAGGGACATCATGTGTCATTTGAGTAATCAGCTGGGGGCATGTGAACTGTGGTGGTCCGAAATTTTACCTCGCCCAGTTTGGCAAGGAGCCCGATCGGGAGACGCAATTGAGATATCACGTAGGAGAGTGAACAGCGCCATGCGTAAATTCACGGAACAAAGGGGATTTGGCTTCATCAGGCATGGTTTACTTCATGCCAAGTCTACTGGATGTTGGGAAGTGGATGGGATTCACCTCTCAAGGGTAGGCATGGACCTAATTTTGCTGGACCTTGGGGAGGCCTTGGAAGCAACAGGCTGTAGGTAGGAATATCTGCCTTGGTGGGGGGCCCTGGTGGTAACGGTGGCCACCCCCAGAGCTGTGGAGGAGTTACAGGGCGATCCAGAGTCTGCAAGGTACAGAAGGGTACTATATTACAGCAGCACAACAGGGTGCTAAGCCAAGGATACCCAGGGATGTCTTAGCGTGTCCCCTGGAAGAACTACGGCGCCCCGTTAGCCTACAGGAGGTTGTGGGTCTGAGCAACCGGGGCTGCCTGGAACGCTCCGCCCACCTGTGGGGGCGTGAGTAAGGAGTGGACTGGCGGTCCACTGAGGGGAGAGGTGGCCTGTCCCAATAATTGGTAACCACCGGTTGGCGACGGCCACGGTGCAATTTGGCTCATCAGGCGGGCAGGCGGCATAGGGGCTGGCCTGCCCTGGGATCGCCCGTAAGATAACCCACCATGTTGGCATATTGGTTATGCAAATAAACCTGCAGCAAAATTTCTCCACTAAAAAAGGTGTCGTGTGGTTTATTTATGTATGTCACTGTATGAGAACTGAGTGTTGCCAATATTGGCACTATGCCAAGGCTGCCCGGGGGGCCACGTAGGGGACCCTCCAACAGGGCAGCCGCCTTAGTGCCACAGGAAGGCACAGAAGTCTGCAGACTAGGCTCCCTGGGCTAGGGACCAGGGGGTCGGCTGGCCGCGTCACTTCCGGCCGTGGGAGGGGGACAGGAGTACAAAAGCCTTCCCCCGCCCACTGGAGCGCCTCTTGACCGCTGCCCGTCTCGCTGTTTCCCGCCCTACCGCTTACCCTGCGGACGGCCAAAGGGTGGTACGGGGAGGGGAAGAATCTAACTTATTGTTTTGTGTTGCAGGAGGAGTTACAGGGCGATCCAGAGTCTGCAAGGTACAGAAGGGTACTATATTGCAGCAGCACAACAGGGTGCTAATCCAAGGATACCCAGGGATGTCTTAGCGTGTCCCCTGGAAGAACTACGGTGCCCCGTTAGCCTACAGGCGGTTGTGGGTCTGAGCAACCGGGGGCTGCCTGGAACGCTCCGCCCACCTGTGGGGGGGCGTGAGTAAGGGAGTGGACTGGCGGTCCACTGAGGGGAGAGGTGGTCTCTCCCAATAATTGGTAACCACCGGTTGGCGACGGCCACGGTGCAATTTGGCTCATCAGGCGGGCAGGCGGCATAGGGGCTGGCCTGCCCTGGGATCGCCCGTAAGATAACCCACCATGTTGGCATATTGGTTATGCAAATAAACCTGCAGCAAAATTTCTCCACTAAAAAAGGTGTCGTGTGGTTTATTTATGTATGTCACTGTATGAGAACTGAGTGTTGCCGATATTGGCACTATGCTGTGAGTGCCTACAGCTTCCTCTCTGTGGGACACTATAGGGGAGTGTCTACTGTGGACATGAAAGTCAGGTACAATTACATGTTCCTGTGTGTTTCTTAAGACAAACACCGAATGAAAACTGGCTGCATTCAGAGCATTTTACCTGAACCACAAGAACGCCACAACACCAGCATCTCTCGAGGAATCTGAAAAGAAGGTAGTGCGGGCCATGGGAGGGGCCGAGGGGCTCTCGGCTGCTGGCGGAGACACTGTGCGAGCTTGGTCAGTTCACATCTCTGTGACTGATGAAATGCATCATGAAATGTGTACTAAGGAACACCCTCTTCGTCGTAGCTCCGGGCAGAATCGAAAAACAGTGTCACCTGCAATATGCGTTTATTTAAAGATACACCCGCCTTCTGGGCACTCGTGGAAAGGACTACTTCCAGGATATAAAAGGGCAAGCTTAGCCTAGCTGCGATTGTAGAAACAAGAAGGAAAATGAAGAGCGAAAAGGGAATTTAAAAATATCTAACTAGAGGAGCAAAGCTGCTAAAATTTCACAACTTACTGGCAAAAATCAGGTAGTTTGGTCCTATGTTTTAGCATGTATTTTTCCGCAAGACAGAACAATAAAATGCAGCTATCAAGCTACAGTGGGAAATGCACATATGCTCTCTCTTCAAGCAGGGTCTTTTGAGGCGCCAACCCTCACTCTCGGCAACATACAACATATGAAACACGTTTCTGAGCTGCTTTACAGCCGCGCAGGCTTGCCATCTGTCTATAAGCCACGGGAGGGACTCTCAGAAAATCATGGGTTGTCAGCAGACAGCCTTAAGCATGTTGGGAACTGGAACCCTAGACATACAATAGGAGACGGGAACTACAAGTCCCAGCATGCTCAGTGCTGATGGCTGAAACACACAGCAGGGGCTAAAAGTCACTCTTATCAACATAGGGGCAGATGATAAGGAACTTTTCTGCACTTGTAAGGATGCTACTTCAAGCCTGCCTGTGAATGATGTGTCAACTGCAGCATTAGCTGCGTTTCTTTAGAGATTGCAGCGGGGGGGGGAGGAGAGTAACTAAGAAAATGACGTTATCATGAGCATGTGTGTGCATATGATAAGACATGAAATGGCCAACTCGAGTTCAATGCCCATCCCCAAAATATCCTAATAAAATATTATTGATACAAATGTTAGCAAGCCACTGAAGAGTGTCAGCTGCACTGCTGGGCTGCCCTGAGATGTACTCTCTCAGCAGTTCTTTGGAGGCTGGAACACTGAACCAGACCTTCCCAGCAGGACTCAAAAACTTCATTAACGCTTGTCAACAGAGCGGGCAGAATGGAACAGGATTCCTCAGCACTTCTGCACCACTTCAGCAATACTTTGCAGAAAGGCTGAAAACTTTTTCAACTAGTTTCGCCTGGGCCGCAATATTTTAAAACATTAATCTGCAGAGCCACTCCAGGTGACGGTCACTCCTCAGCAGAGTTGAAGCACTTCTATTACACTGAGCAGGGCTGCAGCACTTTCCAAGCATTTCTCACGAGGGGAGAGGTGTGGCGCAGCGGCCTGAGAGGCTGACTCCGGAGCGGGGGCTCACGGTTCTATCGCTCGGCTCAGCATCTTGTGACTCTGAGTAATAGCTCACTTAATCTCCTCAGCGGCCACGAGGGGAGAGGTGTGGCGCAGCGGCCTGAGAGGCTGACTCCAGAGCAGGGGGGCTCACGGTTCGATCGCTCAGCTCAGCATTTTGTGACTCTGAGTAATAGCTCACTTAATCTCCCCAGCGGCCCCACCGCCTTGAAACCTTAGGGGTGATATGTCTGCGCTTTACAAATATGGATTATTATTACAAACAATTTTCAGTAGTAATACTTCTCAAGATGGCTGCCATACTTTACCAGCACTTCTCAGCAGAGATGAAGTTCTTTATCCATAATACTAGCATGGCTGCAGTACTTTTCAAGTACTTCTCAGCAGGTCGTGTGACTATTTACAAGCCTTTCCCAGCAGTAATACTTCTCAAGATGGCTGACATACTTTACCAGCACTCCTCAGCAGAGATGAAGTTCTTTATCCATAATACTAGGAAGTTCTGTCTAGTGTGGCAGTTATCACTTGCCATAAAGTAGCACAGAGGGTTAATTTGCCTGCTGCAAAGTGCTCGTACAGTGCAGATCACAGATCTGTATTTTATGAGGATAGCTGAGTGGATTACTGCTTCTGTCACAGAGACCCTTTTGTCACCGCAGTTCATAGGATACAACCCTGATATGGAACAGTGACTGTTACGAGCTATCATCAAAGAGCGGCTTGCAAACTGCATAATATAGCTTAGGAGGTCATGTTTTCCCCCAGTCTTTCACTATCTTTCCTAATTTTGCTGAAAAGGGTTTGTTTGGGTAGATATAAATTCTTATTAGTAAATGCAGCTGATCCAGCGTGATATTAGCAAACAGCATTCATACACTAGATACTCACTTGGGCCCATACATTCATACTACGCTAATACTTACGCTGGGTTTATCAGTTGTTACTCTTTATCAAATCCCTGCTACCAATTACCTTCCGATTGAAGAGTAATGACTTACCAATGAATCCTTTGCTAATTGGGAAGTTTAAAATGAGTGACATTCATTATAGTACATAATCCTGAAATAACCACTGAGTCAGGAAGTTTTTAAAATGTTTATCTAAAGATTTAGCAGAGTAAATTACAGAACCACATGGTACTTAATCGCATATCACGGATGAAGCATAGAATAATAATTATTGATTAATGACGGTCCCTCAGAAAGGAGAAGATAGAGACAGCAGCGCAACTAAAGGTTGCATTTATATTTACCTAGATGCGAGAACCAAACCCCTTGGCCAAGGAGTTGGAAAGAATAGGACCCAGGAAGGATGAAGAGCAAAGACCTCCTCCAGGATCAGAACAGGACCTGTGACCTCTCTACAACGACGCCTGCGTCGTTCCCCTCTCTGATACTAGACTTCTCCTCGATTCTCTCGTGCCTTTCTTCTAATGGACTCCGCCGACCCCTCCTCAGGACCTCTCTGGACAGCGATTCTGTCTGCAATCAATCAGCTTGGCGGTCTGGAGCTCTTCTGGAAGCATCTACGCTTGTTCTCTCTGGTCCTCTGCTCTCTTGCAGCATCTCCTTCTAACTAATTAGCTAATTCTATATCTATTATACCCTTCTATGCCATGTACCTCCCATTAATGTTGCCAAAATATGGGACCACTACTTCTGATTGGACAGGGACAGGGGTTGATCCTCACACCATATTGATTTGGTTCGAATTCTGAAGACCTTTGTCTTTAAACTACCGCCCATCAATTTTAATACATTGGCTTTATTTCCCACCCGTCTCACGACAAAGTTTATTCATTTTCCATATACATAGTTGCAAGTTTGGCAAGAACACATAAATATATCAATATCGGCCATTAGGTCGCGGCCTTGGACGACGTCCAGGTTGACTTCATCTTTTATTCTTTGGCAGCCAAGCAGGGCACATGCGCAGAATCATTGTCTCTCGAGTTTCAGATCACCAACCCCAGGCCCAAGTTTACGAACTAATAAAAGTCCAAGAAGAAAATATTAAAATCACAAATATGTTTCACTGTATACCCACTCTTTCTACTCTATCCCCATTTACTTATAAATCTATCCCGCATTAGTAGCGTTAAGAAAACGACAATTTAATAATAATACAAGAGCAAGCTGAAGCATGTGAAAACATCAAGCAGCCATTTTAATGCACACTGCGCAGAAGCAGGAGTTTCCCACCAAGCAAAGAAAGACGTCACAGCACGTGATATTGTTGAGACATGCGCAGTGAAGTTCCCGCGCTTTAGCGGCCATTTTAGAAAAAGACAAGCATTACTTGTTAGTTAGAAAACATAGGCAAGCTTCCTTGCTATTCATGTAGTGTATGCAAAGTTAATATAAAC
The DNA here is from genome assembly GCA_963921515.1 of Calotriton arnoldi. Taxonomy (NCBI): domain Eukaryota; kingdom Metazoa; phylum Chordata; class Amphibia; order Caudata; family Salamandridae; genus Calotriton; species Calotriton arnoldi. The sequence continues at coordinate 236,110 of CAWUFW010004071.1, forward strand.
AATACAAGATTAATAAATTAATACAGCGAGGAGATTGCATTCGAGCAAGTCTCATTTTTGAGTCCTTGCTCCATCAATCCCCTCTCTGATGGCGTTTAAGAGCCATCAAAATACTGCCCTCAATCAGATGCCAACTTCTAGCAAATAGTTTCATTCTCATTTTTACATTTTCTATTTTTAACATCCCCTTTCAATTTCTTGTATAATTCACTTCTCAAATCCTCAAGTTCAATTTCATCAACCTTTCTCTTCTTTCCTTTTCCTGTCACACTATACGATTCATTCTTTCTACAACATTTGCACCATATTATTATCGTCAGTACTATTATTGCTATTCCTGCTAACGGTACTAGTATTTGACCTATAAGCCCTTTTCCTACATTAGAAAACCAGGTACCAATTGACGCAATACTACTTGTCAATCTTTCCCATACACTATCAACTTCCAGTGATTTAAGTTCCTTCTCAAGTTTAGTTATATTCTGTATATACGTTCCAATTTCTGCACTTTTATCAGGAATGTAAGTGCAACAATGTTTCGTCTTCAGTAATTTACAGACTCCGCCCTCTTTTGCCAATAAAATATCAAGAGCAACTCGATTTTGCATAACCATAGATCTAATCGCAACCATCTCCGCATTAATCATTAGAAATCCTCCAGCAGTATCTGTTGATAAACAATCAACCCTGTAGACAATTTACATATTTTCCTTGAGTTTAGAATTATTCCCACCGAAGGTATCAATGCACCAAATATATCACCTACAATTTCAGAAAAACTAGCTCTTTTACTACGTGTTAATTCGCTATTGTTTTCATTGCTCCCAGTGTTTTTTTTTACGTGGTATATTTTTGGAAATACTATTCCAAAATAACAACTTCCATACCACCGTGCAGGAAGCCTAAAATAAGCCTTATTCCCGCATACATAATAGATTCCAGGAAAAACTGAATCTGTTCCTCCTTTGATTCCCCAACCTCCAAGAATTAAGAAATTGTGTTCACATTCACTGGTACCGATGAAAACATTGTTATAATCAGTCCTTAATCTATGTAGACAAATTTTCCCCATCTTTACAAAATCCAGAGCCATAGCAGCGAGCCTTGCCAGGTGTGTAACTCCCTTCTTTCTCAGCCCAAGGTGGCAAATGAGCCTTATGCTCAGAAGCTTTCTTTTGAAAGGCTTGTCTTCTATCTTCTACTAAATTCAAAAATATATTTTCTTCTTCGTGTAAAGAACATGTTAGATTGTGTCTATGTGCATGTGTTATATCTATCGATTTCATTGTTAAGAAAAATTCTCCCATAAACTGTGCGTCTTGACTACTAAGCACTGGGTTCATACTCTTTCGAATCGGAACCTCAGAAAATATCACATCTATGTTTGAATAATAATATTGAAGTCTTCCTTTTCTATAAAATAAACTAGCTAATACACTACATGATATGCCATATGTCAATGGTAAGTGATGATATGTTAATCCTTCTGCTACTGATTCGGGTAACTTCATACAGACATAACAATTACTAACTTCCATGGTATCTACATATTGAAATAATAACTTTGTGAAAACATTTAAACTAGTGTCGTTATCAGTTATTTCATGATGAAATTCTGGTTCATTTTCTGCCATTAGTTCTACTCTATTACCCTTCAGGTTTGCTGTCCTTTCCTTAGTTTCGTTATTAATCTTTTTATCCATTATCATAAGGTAAGGAATTGCTACGATCAGAACTAACCATACTATAAGCACCATTACTAGACTACATATGCATATTGCACAGCATCTTCTACAACCTCTCTGTTTTGGTCTCCCAGCAACTCTATCATCAGGCATGTCGACAAGGACGATTGCTCTTCTTATCTATTTTTCGCTTTTCTTTATATGACTCTTTTGCGTAGTCAAGGTGTCTTGTTTCTTTCTCGTACGTCAGTTCTGCACTTGTTCCTTCGTCACCACTTTCACTTGACTCTGAGCTCTCGTAATCTTCAATAATAATGTAAGTCCAATCAGGACCCTTGAATTTGTTATTCACAAGTTTCAGTCTCTTGCTTTTTCTTTTCTTAGTTCTGTTTTCTTGTTCGGTTTGACTTGTTACTTCATTTACTTGATCTGGATCTTCACTTCTGGTTGTTATGTGGTATTTTACTCTTTTAATGACACTAGGCCAATGATCACCTTTTCTTATTTTCTTTGTTTGCACTGTCTCTTTATTTTTGTCTTCAGCAATCTCTTTATTTTCACTGTTTGACACCTTTTCGTTTTCTGCAATTACTGTTTTTCTTCCTTGCTCTTTTCCAGGCCTTATTTGTTTTTCTTCTGCATCTCCTCCGTGAGTTTCCAATAATTGACCTTGTTCTTTGTTTAATTCTTCATGTTTATGTTTCTCGAGATCTTTTTCTTCTGTGTGATTTTCTGGATCTAACTGGTTCTGATCAGGGCTTATTGCACTTTGTACTTCTACAGCCTGACCGGATTCTTCTAAACCTGTCTGTCCCTGCTCAAAATTTGTCGATTCTTCGTTATTTTGAGCCCAGTTTCTTTTCCCTATCTGGTCCTGCTCAGGTTCTTTTATTGTATGTTCTTCTTTTCCCTGAGCTGCTTCTTCTTCACCTATCTGATCTTCTTCAATTTCTTCCAATTTTGTTTGACTTCTCGTTCTGTAGTAAACTTCAGGAATTTCTACCACCGGTATCCAGTCCTGACTTGTGCTTGGTTGTTCTTCTGCAGCTTCTCTTGAATCTCGAGCCTGAGATTCTTCAGCTGGGCAACCTTCAGCTTCCTCAGTGATTGATGCTGACTGAGGATTTTCTTCTTCAGGGTCTGGTACTCTTTTGGTGTGGCTTACATGAATCCAATTAGGAAATCCTGCACACTTCACTGCTGTATTGGTAGTCAGTATGACCTGACAAGGTTTTCCCCATCTAGGTGATAGACACGTCTCTCTGGTGTGATTCTTCACTACCACCCAGTCACCAGGATTCAGATCATGTTCTTGTTCAGGCTGCCTCGAAACTGCGTCTTCTCCGACCTGATGAGAGACAGAACGCACTAGGTCAGCCAATCCTTTGCAATAATCCAGAACCATATCATCAGATATATTCAGCAGTTTGTTTATGGGAACATGTGCTTGTCTCATTGCTCTTCCCATCATTATCTCGTGTGGGCTCAATCCCGTATTTCTATCGGGAATGCTTCTGAGTCCCATTAAGACGAGTGGCAATGCTTCCGGCCACTGCAATGATGTTGATGCACACATTTTTCCCAGTCTGGATTTTATAGTGCCATTCAATTGTTCAACCACTCCAGAAGCCTCTGGACGATATGCACAGTGCAATTTTTGTTCAATTTGGAATGCTTCACAGATTATTTGAATCACTTCACTGTTAAAATGTTTTCCTCTATCTGATTCCAAAGTTACTGGAAAACCAAACCTAGGAATGAGTTCTCGTAGTAACAGCTTTGCGACTGTAATGCTGTCACTCCTCCTTGTAGGGTAAGCCTCCACCCACTTTGAAAACAGACATACTATGACTAGTACATATTTCAACTCTCTGCATGGTGGTAACTGTATAAAGTCGAACTGTAGTCTTATAAATGGTGCTTCTGCTTTTCCAATTTTCCCAAACCCAATTATTGTTTTTCTTCCTGGATTATGCATTTGGCAAGTCAAACATCTCTGGCAAAGGCTCTCTGCTACAGCCCTGACTTGGGGTTGTACCAGTTCTGTCTGAAAAGCCTAATCATTGCATCTCTGCCTATGTGTGTGTCTCCATGATACATCCTGGCCATTTGAGAGAGCAGACAGTCAGGCATGACTGGTCTGCCATCAGCACAAATCCACACTTCATCATCTCCCCTTTGGGAACAACCCACTTTGATCCATGTTTTCTTCTCACTTTCATCAGCACCATCTTGTAATCTTCTAACCTCATTCCATGTTTCAGGTGGCATATACAGCATAAGTTGGCAGCTGATACCCATTCTTTCCACCCTTTTATTGACTGACAATCTATTTCTGGCACAATGTTGAGCCACAAGATCTGCATATCTGTTGCCGACTCCCACCCAGTCATCTCCTGACTGGTGTGCGGCACATTTCACCACAGCCAATTCTTTTGGTGATTGTATTGCCTCCAGTAGTTCTTTTACGAACTGTCCATTTTTAATGGGGGATCCTGAAGAAGTCATGAAATCCCTCTGCATCCATTGTTGGCCAAAATCATGCACAACCCTGTAACCATATTGGCTATCTGTAAATATAGTTACTTTTTGATTCCTCCCAATTTTGCAAGCTTTTATCAAAGCAATCAATTCAGCTACTTGTGCAGATTTCACTCCTGGTAAATAGGATGCTTCGACTATTCCAGTTAATTCACATACCGCATAGGCAGCAGTCAGTTTACCATCTTCATGTCTTTGGCATGAACCATCAACAAATAGTTCCCTGTCTGGCTTTCTAAGGGGCTGTTCCTCAATGTCTGGACGTGGTTTCGTGCATAATTCTGTGACTTGTAAACAATCATGTTCTTCTTCTTCGTCATTTTTAATTTCCTCATGATATGGGTCTGGTAGTAAGGTAGCGGGATTTACTATTGTACACCTCACTATGTTCACATTTTCAGCACCCATTATTATTCTCTCATATTTAGTCAGCCGACTAGGAGTAAGATGCTGAGTTCGAGTTCTTGTCAACAAAATCACAACCGCATGTGGAACAAACACCTTTACTGGGTGTCCCATTACAATTGACTCACTTTGTTCAATACTTAAACAGGTAGCCGCTACTGCTTTTAAGCAGCCTGGCAATGCGGCTGCCACTGGGTCCAATGTAGCAGGAAAATATGCTATAGGACGTCTGTCCAAACCATGTCTCTGGGTTAGGACTGAAAGTGCACAGTTTTCTCTCTCATGACAGAACAATGCGAAGCTTCTCTTATAGTTGGGCATGCCTAGGGCCGGTGCTGAGCACAAAGCATTTCTCAATTTTACAAAAGCTCCTACACTCTCATCATCCCATTCAACTGGGTCCTTGGCTTTCTTTTTTGTCATTTGAATTAGGGGCTTCGCTAACAAGGAAAATCCTAGTATCCATTGTCGACAGTAACCTACTATTCCTAGGAACATTCTCACTTCTCTTTGGGTTACAGGCATTTGCATTTTCTTAATCAATTGTACTCTTTCCGAGGTTATTCTTCTTTTTCCCCTCTCAATTTGGTGTCCCAGATATTTAACTGCTGTTGTACAGAACTGCTATTTTTCTGGTGAGACTTTATGCCCTTCTTCAGCCAAATGATTTAATAGTGCTATGGAATCGACAACACAGTCCTCTCTGGTGTTCGATGCCACCAGTAAGTCGTCGATATATTGCACTAGGACTGAGCTTCCTGGCATCACTAGTTTCTCTAGGCACTTTTTCAATATCTGATTAAAGATAGAAGGACTTTCCGTGTACCCCTGAGGAACACGATTCTATATATAAACTTTGTTCTCAAATTTAAATGAAAAAAGATACTGGCTGTCTGGGTGCAATGGTATTGAAAAGAACGCTTGGCATAAATCAATCACAGTGAACCATCCTGCACTCCAAGGGATTTGGTATAGGATTACTGCAGGATTTGGCACTATAGGACAACATGGTTCCACAATCTTATTTATTTTGCGCAGGTCTTGCACAATCCTATATTTTCCGCTAGGTTTCTTTAAACACATTATTGGTGAATTACATGGGCTACTCATTACTTCTCTTAGTATGTTTTGTTCTACCATTCGATTTATTTCTTCAATGACTCCTATCTTTACTTCTGCACTCATTTTGTACTGTCTGGTATTTGGGAAAATCGCACCTTCTTTTACAGTAATTTTAACTGGGTCTATTTTGGCCATAAGTCCTACTTCCTTTCCTGTGAAATCCCATACCATGGGGTTTACTGTAGTTTATAATTCTTCTGGCAGCTCATCTTTTGTTATTAACGAAAACATCTCATCTACCTCTGTGCCTTGTTTTGCAATCATAAACTTATATACATGATCTTCATCTGGGGTCTGAACTGCCACACCATCCGGTGTGCAGAAAATTGTGCAATTCATTTTGCATAGCAAATCACGGCCTAATAAATTTACTGGACTGGAATCACACACTACAAATTGATGCATTTCTCTGAAATTTCCAATTTTAACTTCCATTGGTTCGGTAAGAGGTGTTCTAATCTTTTGATTAGCTACTCCCACTACTTGGATAGCTTCTCCAGAGAGAGGAAGGTCTGGAATGTCTGCTGTTCTCACAGTAGACCGGGTAGCACCAGTGTCCAAAAGAAAAGTAATATCATTACCTTTTACACTCCCTTCAACATATGGACCTGACTGATCTACCGATAAGGATGCGCCAAGTACGCACTCCTTCTCCCCCTCTCCCAGGCACCGTCATGAACTAAATTGACAGAAATCGTCCTGTAAAAGAAACTGTGATGTTACATAATCCTTCTTACCACTTCCTCCTTGATATCCGACGTCTGTACCGTGCTTTGCTCTGCTTACATTACCCTGAATAGGTGCAGGTGGCAACTGACTCTGAGGGTTTACACCCTGCTGTGAGTCATTCTGCGTCTGTGGATTTAAATTTTGATTTGGGCCATTATTATTCCGAATCTTTTTACATTCATCCTTCCACTGCCCCAATTTTCCGCATCCATGACAAGGAAACTTCTTTTTAGCTTCTTCTCTACTCATTCGTCCTCTCACTTTTCCACCATTCCCAGTATCGCCATTTGTTCCAGAATCCTTTCCTTGATTTTCACTTGGATTTTCCAAATTAATTCCCTGTTTCTCGGCCATTTTCACCTGTGCCCACATTACTTTTTCCTGTAATTTCTTGTGCCTATCCTCAATAACGTCTCCACAGTATTTTGCATATTTCAAAATTTCATCGATCGGTTTCCCTTGCCAACATAACATGTGTTGTTTAATCATCTGACAAATCTCTGGCTTCAGACCATAAACAAATCGATACACAAACTGACTCATGTTCTTGTCTCCAATGTCCTCAAATCCACTATACTGCTTAAATACCTGCAATAAACGCTCATAATAGGCATGTACCGATTCACTGGCTTCTTGGGTGGTTCGGTCTATTTTCACCCAATCTGTTTCTTTCGGTGGTATTTTGCCTTTCAGGTAAGTTATCACCTGCTGATACTTTTTCATTACATCATTTGACGGGGCACCTGTTTTTGGATCTCTAGGATACTCTTCACTTGGCCAATCAACTGTAATTTTACAATCTGTCCACAAATCGGCAGGTACCACTATGTCAAACAAACCATCCAAATCTTTCAACAATACCTTTGACACCTTCACAAACCTCTCAACCTGCTTTGTACCATTCAATTGGTTTTTCTCTCAACTTTGGAAAATCATTCGTAAATGACAAAATAACCTGTCTACTCCATGGGACATGTACATAGCCCCCTCCTGGTACTTCTCGCATCGGGTATATTTGGTCTGCTTTCCCTGTTTCCTTCATTAAATATTCAGAGGCTGTTCCACTGGATCGTGCCTCTTCCTTTTTCTTTGCCCATCGAACTCTCCATTTATCTATGTCTCCCCATTTTTGCAAGACTGTCATTAACTCTTTTACTTGTAACTTTCTTCCAGAGGCATTCATATTTTCTAAATCTTTGTCTGAAAAATCTGCTCTATAGGGTTTCTGCAACACCTTTGATCTCCCTATTTCAATTCCCATCTGCAGAGCCAAATCTGATAATTTTTCATGAAATATTTTTACATTTCTGGTGATACTTCTGCATATGAACAATAATTCTTCTTCATCGTAAGCATTTAGGCGATCTAGCCCCACATTTCCTGCTATTATTTCTTCTAATTCGACTTTTAATTTATAAATATCCAAAATTTTTGGAGGTGTACACTGCTGATCTGATCCTTGTGCCCACCTTTCTAAGTCTTCTGGACTAACTACAGTGACACGTTTTGCTCCTGATGAAGTTATCAAGTTTATCTCTTTCGAGCACCCAGGTGTAGTTCTTCTGGGAGTACTATTGACAGAATCCCGAATTGGTAAATCCATTAATGATATCGTAGATTCACAATCACTAAAATGATCCTCAACCATTACTACTGCTTCAGGTTTAGGAACATTTACAGGAGTAGGCATAGCTAACGGTGGAGGATAGTTTCCTTTGTCACTATATAACGGGACTACTGGACCTATTGTTACAGGTATGGTCAAAGAGTCAGGATGCACTTTTATCTGTGTTATTTTCTGTATTAATTCTGTTCTGGTTTTCTCTAGGGCTTCTTTTTCTTTGTCGTGAAGTATCCTACTAGGTGTGAAATCATGCATTACCTGTGGTACTAATGGAGTTTTTAACGTTGGTGCACTTGGGGTGCATCCACCTGTCCCTTCCTGATATGGTGGGGGGTTCCTTAATATTTCTTCTATAAATTCATCTTCGGAATCTCCATTTCTCATTAAATGTTTTGTCTTTTCTGTGCATTTGCTTCCTAATTTTTCTTCTGCTGTTAACAATGGATATAATCCTTCTGTAAGCATTGCCCACCTCCATTGTTTTATCTGACAGTCCCTAGACTCATGTTGGTATCTGGGGAAAAATCCTCGATAACCCCTATTACTCCTGGATCGGTCACGCTCAAATGCCTCGGTTTCCCATTCCTCTAAGGCTTCATATTGAGTTAATCTAGGTCTGGGTTCCAAATCATTCATTCTCAATCTCAAATTTTGAAGAATTCTTCCATTGAAGGTACCATTCTCGGGAAATGCTAATATTCCATCATTTTTAGTATATTCTATCCAATTCTCTATCCATACACAAGTATGATAACCTCTCTCCATCATCATGAATGAAGCGGGCGTTTTAGCTGGTGGAATGATAATTCCTTCCCTAGTTTTGATTGGTTTATCCTTTTTAAAATAGTTCTTAATCTTTTGCAGAAAGGACATTTTTCTATTCTCTCCGTACATTTTATCTAATCTTCGGTGTATAAAGTTATATTCTGCAAAACCTAGGAATCTCCTATCCGGACGAGTTCCTGTTAAAGTCGGATCGCGTTTTAACATGCAATCTCTATCCACTAAGATTTTAGCTTCTAGAATATCAACCAATCAAGTGTCTGCTTTCTTCTATTTCTGAACCAATCCTAACGCGGCCTTTCGGTGACGTTTTTTGTCAACCCCTCCTTTACAATCTGCTCTTCTCTGTCCCTCGCTGTTTCAACCAATCCCAGCGCGGCACCTGTGACGTCAGTACTGCTCCTGACTACTGACCCCTCCTTTACAAGAGTCATTCCACACCCGCTGATTCAACCAATCCCAGCGCGGCGTTTGTGACGTCAGCTCCCTCTCCGGCAGCTGACCCTCCCTTTACAAAATCTTACGCAAACTTTATTTTATCTTATAAATCTTTAATTAAATTTCAGTAACAACATAAAACATTCGCTATCGTGCCAGTTTCTCTAAAATAGAAAAGATAGTTTTCTCTCACACTTAGTAAAACCTTTCCGTTTACTAAACATACACTACGAGTAAAACCCTTCCGTTTACTCTTCACACAAGCTCCAGAAGTACCTGTTACTTCTTCAATGTTACCCTTTCTAGGTGATATAACATAAAATTTTCACCAGCGTACTCTTTTGCTATTACTCACGCACAGAGTCCCTAACAAGTACTGAAAGTCCTGCCTAACTTTTCAGTACTATTTCTGCCTGACAGATAACCTCACTGCAGTATGGCTTCCACTTACCATCTGCTATTCAATTTTCCCCGGGATTCTAGACAACATAAAACAAACTTTGAATACACGGATGTTAGTTCATAAAAATAAAATTCTCATTACCCAATTAACAAAGAGTAACAATCCTCTGATTACCAGAAAACTGATCCAGCGCGATATTAGCAAACAGCATTCATACACTAGATACTCACTTGGGCCCATACATTCATACTACGCTAATACTTACGCTGGGTTTGTCAGTTGTTACTCTTTATCAAAATCCCTGCTACCAATTACCTTCTGATTGAAGAGTAATGACTTACCAATGAATCCTTTGCTAATTGGGAAGTTTAAAATGAGTGACATTCATTATAGTACATAATCCTGAAATAATCACTGAGTCAGGAATTTTTAAAAATGTTTATCTAAAGATTTAGCAGAGTAAATTACAGAACCACATGGTACTTAATCGCATATCACGGATGAAGCATAGAATAATAATTATTGATTAATGACGGTCCTCAGAAAGGAGAAGATAGAGACAGCAGCGCAAATAAAGGTTGCATTTATATTTACCTAAATGCGAGAACCAAACCCCTTGGCCAAGGAGTTGGAAAGAATAGGACCCAGGAAGGATGAAGAGCAAACACCTCCTCCAGGATCAGGACAGGACCTGTGACCTCTCTACAACGACGCCTGCGTCGTTCCCCTCTCTGATACTCGACTTCTCCTCGATTCTCCCGTGCCTTTCTTCTAATGGACTCCGCCGCCCCTCCTCAGGACCTCTCTGGACAGCGATTCTGTCTGCAATCAATCAGCTTGGCGGTCTGGAGCTCTTCTGGAAGCATCTACGCTTGTTCTCTCTGGTCCTCTGCTCTCTTGCAGCATCTCCTTCTAACTAATTAGCTAATTCTATATCTATTATACCCTTCTATGCCATGTACCTCCCATTAATGTTGCCAAAATATGGGACCACTACTTCTGATTGGACAGGGACAGGGGGTTGATCCTCACACCATATTGATTTGGTTCGAATTCTGAAGACCTTTGTCTTTAAACTACCGCCCATCAATTTTAATACATTGGCTTTATTTCCCACCCGTCTCACGACAAAGTTTATTCATTTTCCATATACATAGTTGCAAGTTTGGCAAGAACACATAAATATATCAATATCGGCCATTAGGTCGCGGCCTTGGACGACGTCCAGGTTGACTTCATCTTTTATTCTTTGGCAGCCAAGCAGGGCACATGCGCAGAATCATTGTCTCTGGAGTTTCAGATCACCAACCCCAGGCCCAAGTTTACGAACTAATAAAAGTCAAAGAAGAAAATATTAAAATCACAAATAATATGTTTCACTGTATACCCACTCTTTCTACTCTATCCCCATTTACTTATAAATCTATCCCGCATTAGTAGCGTTAAGAAAACAACAATTTAATAATAATACAAGAGCAAGCTGAAGCATGTGAAAACATCAAGCAGCCATTTTAATGCACACTGCGCAGAAGCAGGAGTTTCCCACCAAGCAAAGAAAGACGTCACAACGCGTGATATTGTTGAGACATGCGCAGTGAAGTTCCTGCGCTTTAGCAGCCATTTTAGAAAAAGACAAGCGTTACTTGTTAGTTAGAACACATAGGCAAGCTTCCTTGCTATTCATGTAGTGTATGCAAAGTTAATATAAACAATACAAGATTAATAAATTAATACGGTGAGGAGATTGCATTCGAGCAAGTCTCATTTTTGAGTCCTTGCTCCATCACAGCCTTTACTATTGCTTTAAAACAAATGAAATGTATGTGAGAGAGGGGATAGGGAGAGATGAGGGGCACTTCTGCCCAGTGGCCATGAGAGAATCTGAAGAGGTGGTCATGGAGGGGTGGGGGGTGTGCCAAAAAAGATTGGCACACAGGGCGCCAACAAACCAACGTGGCTTTGTTACACTACCAGCACTTCTCATTAATGCTGCATTGGCGTATCAGCGCTTTTTAACATGGCGCCATTCATTTACTCACACTACTCTGCTAATATAAAGCATAGTGGCCTGTGCCAACCTTGGGTAACCCCAATGTCTGGGAGGATCCCAAGAGCCCGGTGCGTCCAAGCGTGGATGAACAATGTCCTTTACTAGGACCACTGGCCCAGCAGCTCTGACTCACCGAGGAAGTGGAGTAGGGCCAGTGGCCCTACTGCTCGCTTGCTCCTCACATGGCAGGTTGCTAAGGAGGTAAGTGGCGGCTCTGCCAGGGCTGTGCCAAGGCATGAAGATTAGATGATTGCGGCTCTCCAAAGGCCTCCATGACAATGTGCATGGAGAGTTTTGTAATTGACTAGCATTAAAAGATTGTGGTGTTGAATGGTATGGTATAGATACATAGAATTGCTTTAAAATATTGGGGTTGTTGCCTATGATGCCACTCAGAACCACTACACCCCTCCCCCACCACCTCTGGGGTAAACAACCGTCTTTGTTTATACTCGCCAATGCAGAATTCTATATTCAGGTGAAAGGTCGAGTGACATTAAGGTATGTCTCTTTAGGGAGGGTGAATCCAGATATGGGCATTATACAATTACAGAAAATGGCTAAGGATGCAACATGTCACATAGTAGGTACTCGGGAAGTACAAAATTGCAAAGTACTGCAAAGTTGTGCAACGGTCTTTGGAAAACCCAGCAACTGCGCAACTGCGCATCCTCTTTTAGGGGAGAGGATGTGGTCTCACGGCTAGACTGCCGACCTTGGAGCTATGAAAACAAGGTTCTAGCCTCTGGGTCGACTCCACATCCTGTGATTCTGGGCAAATCACTTAATCTCCCCGTGCCTACCAAAAAAATGAATGTGTCCTTGTGTAACGTAACTGGTGCTCATGTAAAGCGCTCCAATACCTTCGGGTCGAGTTCGCACTATATAAATCTGCCCAAAAAAACAAAAACTCTGAGGTTTTTAGATTTGCAAAATTAGTGAGATAATGAATGCTGCATTTATCCTTATTTAACCCTAACAAGATGGTTCTGCTTAAAATATCCTGCCAGAAGACAGTGTTCTCCTCGTCCCACGCGATGCAATCAACTTTGAAAAGCTCTGCAAAAGATAACATTTGAATCCTGCACATATTGTCCAGCTTGGCTGGGATGGGCTGAAGTGAAAATGTCCTTCCAAGGTGGTGAAAATGATCAGGCTGGGCAATGGTAAGCAAGGAAACAAGTGAGCTTCACAAAAAGCAAAATTACTTTTGTCTATAAACGGTTTTCTTTTGGTAAGTTGAAGTAATGAAACTAACTTAACGGGCCTGATTCACAAAAGTCCTCTGCACTTGTGATGGAGGCTCCGCAGTCGTGTAGGACCCCCGCAATGAGAATTCTGATTGAGGAGATTCCGCCTCGAGTGCGGGTCTTCGCCCTGCAGTCATGTGGGAGGGTCCACACTCAGGGCCGAATACCCGCAATGAGGATTCGCATTGCAGTAATTCCGCCCTAAATGCGGGGTCTTCGCCACAAGTGCAGACCTTTTGTGAATCAGGCCCAATCAGGCGTGATTCACAGAGAGCCACGCACTTGTGACGGAGGCCCTGCAGTCGTGGGCGAGTCTCCTCACTCTGGGTGGAATCCCCGCAATGAGAATTCTGATTGAGGAGGATTCCGCTCGAGTGCAGGGTCTTCGCCAAAAGTGCAGAGACCACTTGTGGTGGAGGCCCCGCAGTCGTGTGGGAGGGTCCTCACTCGGGGCAGAATCCCCGCAATGAGAATTCGCATTGCGGTGATTCCGCCCTAAATGCGGGGTCTTCGCCACAAGTCAGACCCTTTGTGAATCAGGCCCAATCAGGCGTGATTCACAAAGGGCCACGCACTTGTGACGGAGGCCCCGCAGTCGTGGGCAAGTCTCTGCACTCGGGGTGGAATCCCCGCAATGAGAATTCTGATTGCGGAGATTCCGCCACAAATGTGGCGGTCCTTTGTGAATCGGGCCCAATGTCTTCAAGTCTTTATTGTGATGTGTTGGTTTCAATGAGGCTGTTGGAAATAGACTGACTAAATGCAGTGCTGTCCTCCAGCTGCTAATCTCTGGTTTAACTGCACAAACAGGGGAGCAACACCCTGTGGCAAAAATAAGCACTGCGCATCGTGATAGTGGAAAGGGGACACCACCTTTAGTCTTGGGGCAGACAACATGGACTAGAGGCAAATTTGTTGACCACTGGATCAGTACGCCTGAATTCTTGACTCGGTCCCAGGTTTGGATCAGTACGCCTGAAAGCTTGACTCAGTCCCAGCTTTGGATCAGTATGCCTGAATTCTTGACTCAGTCCCAGCTTTGGATCAGTACGCCTGAAAGCTTGACTCAGTCCCAGCTTTGGATCAGTACGCCTGAATTCTTGACTCGGTCCGAGGTTTGGATCAGTACGCCTGAATTCTTGGCTCGGTCCCAGGTTTGACGAAAGATATTTGATTCTGGTCTCAGCAGTATGTCCCTGGGCCACAGTCACTACTAAAAAATAGAATGTGCACTGCGGTGACCTACAATTTTCTTATAATGTATGGGGTATATAAATGCCTGCAGGTGCAGCACGGTAGTGTGCTAGGCCACACAGCACCTGCACAATGCTCAGCAAATAACTCCCTTTATGTCTTAGACACTCCGAGGAGCGCCTTGAATCTCCTGTTATTCGTTGCATGGCACTTTGAATCAAATTTAATGGTTAAGTGATCCTAGTGTGAAGGGGTTCACTTGAATGTTTCGTTAAAGACTGTTTTAGAAACATAAGCAACGGATTTTCATGCAGGTGACGAAAAATATGCAGGACCAGCCTGGAGATAGGTATGAAATGGTGGAAGGAGGTGAGCACACACAGTCAATTTTTAAGACACAACTCCACAAAAGAGCCCTAATGAGACTTTTAATGCATCAATACACATCACAAAATATCCTCTATTCAAAGGGATGCTACAATTCTCCTTTGACAGACTCGAGCTAAGCCAAACGTGTCTGTTCATTACACTGTGTGGTTGTAACATGGCAGACTACCCATCTATTTCTGTATTTGCTGTTTTTTGAGACCTTAGGGGTCTGTGGCCTACCTATTGCTCATATGAATAAAATAAATGAGTAAACACGTAAATAAATACACAATAAATACACGTGATGTGTTATGGGTTCTACTAAATGCTTAATAAAGTCCAACCATTGGTTTTTACATATTTAGAGAGTTTTAGAAGGTGGAAAGATTGTTCTGTCAGGAAAACTGTTTACGGTCATTTTTGCATTTGGAGTAAAGTGGTATCACTGCATCAAAACAAGCGCCATTTCAACATGTTTTATACCCTTTTAATTCTAAATTTGTGCTAATATCACAATTACAGTTTTCAGTAATTACCAGAATCACGTTATCCTTAAGCTAATCTGTGCTTGTTTTAGTAGAGTAAATAGCATATTACACTGTAACCAAAATCTGTTTCTATGGCAACTAGAAGTAAAAGCAAATGACCAAGTGAAAATCACTGGCTTGTCCTCCAATAGCACACATTATATCCGCCTTCCAACCAATCCGAGCATGCTTTCCATGCTGGGAGAATCCAAGGGCTTCTCGAGGGTGGACTGGGGGTGAACGAGGTTGGGGGGTGGGAGGGGGGGAGGCTGATCCCATGAAAAGAGAATCCTTGCTTTGCAAAAAAAAACACCTTTCATCTGACTTCTTTTCTTTTCTAATTATAACTCATCAGAATTGTGGAAGCTGCTTGGCTTTCATTACATTCGAATGAGAGGCTTATGCCAAGGACATCCCAGTGGCATTCTCTGGGATTTTGTACAAAAATATCTTGAAACCATCCCAAAAAGACAGCTGGGCTGTGCATGCCATTACGCAACTGAAAGGTAAACAAATAGAATGAGAAAAGGTTTGAATTCCAAAACTGAAATAAATGTGTAGTGTCGTAGAGAGGTCAACACCTGTGTGGGAATACCTTTGCATTGGGAAAACTGGAAATAATGTTGGTAGAAAATGAGCACATTCGTACTGTACCTTAAGCAAAACACGTGGAGTAAGCTCCCAAATTGTGCACATATCACGCCCAGAAGACCATCCCAAAGTTTCAAATAAAACTTCAGATGGCTCATAGACAAACACATAACTCCCCATCAATTACATATCCAGGGCAAATCACCAAACACCTCCCATCAGGTCCTGTCTTAGCTACCTACGAACGTTCACATAGTCCCAAAGATGCTCACAGACGAGTTAAGTATTACAGGAATGACGCATAGGCCCTCATTACGATGGAGGTCGGTCGGACTGCCGGCCGCAATAGCGGCGGTCAGGAGACCGCCTCAAGCAGGCGCTGCATTCCGATGCGACCGCCGGGCTGGCGGTCAGAAACGCATGGGAACCAGGGTGAGGACATGCTGCATCTATGGGAAAGGGCCACAGCACATGCCTCCACCGTGCAGCACCTCCTGCATGTTTGTGGACGTGTGCCATGCACCACGTGGTTTATGGCACACAGTGCACGGAGGTGAGTGAAGGTGCTACATGTGCCGCAGGGCCACTTTTCAGTGGCCACGACAGACGAGGGCTTTGTTTGGAGCACCCAATATCCCTTTCTGACAACCTTTTCATGGCGGTGTTCCCGCCATAAAAAAGCTATCGGAAAGAGATATATTATAATCCCAACAGGGGTGCTTGCATTGGCACCGCTGCCATGCTTGGACAATGCTCCGACCGCCGCTCCATCCAGATCTCTGATCCTGGCGGAGGCGGTGGTCTGTCGTCCGTCAGCTGTGGCTCCAACTGCCAACCTCGTAATGCGGCATTCGAACCGAAGAGGTATGAGCAGTCAGACCGCTACCGATGGCCTGTCGGTGACCCGACACCCCGACATCGTAGTGAAGACCATAGCTCTTAAGGACCTCACAACCTGCCCAATAGCATAAAATATAGACATCAAAAGACATTTCCCTTTACCCAACACACTGTGATTTAGCTCCTAAAGCAACCGTCCATAGCTCCCAAAAGGCATTCAATTAGAGAAATAGATGCTTACTTAGCTCCTGCAGAAACTTACAAAAATCCCAAAATGTATGAAATAGCACCTAATGCACATTCATTTTGCTTCTGACACTGTTCCCAACGTATTATTACTCAGCATCCCACAGTCCTTCGAACAATGCTGTCAATAGAACCTCATATGGCCACCAACACCCTGCCATACGTACCAAACCATCCTGTCGATCGCAATTAAATCTCGCTTAGCTCCAAACTGACTATTTCCAACCGACCCCCACAGAACTATAGATATCCCATGCAGGCAGTTGCAGAATCTCAATTCTCTTCAAATTGTTGCATAGTTTATAACAGATCATCCCTTAGTTTTCAACTTTCTATCATTAAGAATCATCTCACACACCGTAACAACGTTCCAATAGATTCTCATGTGGGTCCTAACAAGAGGCTTATGTACCCAACTGAGCATCATATGACGCTGAATAGATACATATTATTACCTCCCAACGGGCTCCAGATGTCATAGGTTGTTCTTAATAGCTATCACGGTGCTACCTATAGGTATCATATAGCTCTTAAAGGGCATTCAGACATACCTAGCTGAATCTCACATTACTCCCACTAGTATATTATGTAGCACCCAAAAGCCACTCACGCGCTTTCAAAAGACAATCATTTAGCTCCCAACACAAACTTACATAGCTCCCAGTTAACCATACCATAGCTCACAAAATCCTTCATGTAACTTTGATTAGACTCTTAAAGGAATTGTAATAGATTCTCACACAGCACAAACTCTGGTATAACGTCAACAAACACATCTATTACCTACTAAAATCCGTTACATTGTTCCGAACATGGAAACACACACAATTCCAGAGACTCCAAATCAAAAATCAGGTAGTTCCGAAGAGACACTTAGCCCATCTCCACCCGATCCTCACAACTAGCGATCTCACACAAAGTTCGAACAGACTTACGCATTGGTCTGAGAAACCCTCTCTAAACGCCCAATGGCTCTTATATGGATTCCTATGGCTCCCATAGGCTCCGGGGAAGCTACCAAGATCGCCAGATTCTTGACTAACTATCAATAGCTGCCAATAATCACAAAACTCCCACAGTGATCCCAAGGGATAAACTTTCACAGATCTCCTAACAGAACCTGGCTAGGATATCAATCCTCCCTCACGGAGTACCAGAGAAATTCTCCCTAAGGAATGTTCTCCGATTTCTTTATCCATACACTATGGGGCATATCTATGACCTTTGTGGTACAGGGCAGCGCAGTCAGTCACCTTGCTGCGCTGCGCTGCGTCACAGGGAAAGAAGGGAAGTGCGCTGTATTAATCGATTATGGCACATTCTTGTCTTGCCTAGTTCCAACGCAGGCACCCTTGCACCATGCCTGCGTTGCATGCAGGATGGGGCTGAATCCTGAGAGGCTTTTTCCTCTTTCTATGTGTGCTGCAGAAGAGGAAGTAACAAAGAGAAATAAAGATAATTCTCATCGATCCAGCTCTCTAGAGGGAAGAGTATCTTTTTGGCTCATTCCCAGGTAAATCTGGGAATGTATTAAACACCATGGGAGATGCGTGGGAACTCCCAAGCAACGCCCATGGAATGCCTCCCTTGCGCAGACTAAGGCAACGCAGCGCATTTACTCCAGATTTATGAAGCCATTTAAAGCCAAATCCGACTTAGACCATGCGTGGTGCAAGCATGACACAAACCTCTCATAAATAGGCCCCCAACATCGGTTGATTTTACAAACAGCTGAAGTCCCACCTCTTTCACTGAGCATTTGGTGTTGAATCATCCCTTTAACCTGAATATACCTTGGCTTCCTCCCCCTTCTTGTGCAAACACTCCGCGGGATCCAGCAGCCCTTTAACAACAAATACAATACAGCATACATTAAACCTAACTTTTGTGTTTTGCAGAATAACTTCTTTAGAACCGCGCAGCACTGACTTTTTGCAGCTCTGCCGATGCAGGGAAGAAAATTACTCTTCATATGTTCAACCAGCGAGGCCCTTCTGTGAAAAACTGCACAATGTGGCAGCCGAGACTGCGCCAGATGGATGTCCTGCTGCCGCGAAAAACAAATCTGTGCAGGGAGCGGGCGAGCGGCAGCCCCCAGTGTCCCGCGTTCTGTGACCCCGTATTTATTACTGCTCTTGTTAGAGAAAAGCAATTGAATTTCATCTGATTAAACCAGCTCTTCAGGCTCCGGCTTGTGAGGACGCTGAGTGCGCCATTTACCATTTGCAACAAAGTACGCTGCAACGCGTTGATTCATCTGCATATTATAATTAGCATTATTGCGCATGCGTGCCTTTGGGGAGAACATGGGAGTCTCCCCCCAAGCGCACAATGTTGTCATTCTCTTTGTCGTGTGATACCCTGCTGTGTGTGCTATGCAATGGGTAAATTTAAAGAGTGAATATGCCATTGGATGAAATTTTGAGGAAACAGAATACAACTGCCAGGCACACGCCTCACTGCGCCCGAAGGCAAGATGTATGAAGGAAAGGATGTCAATTCACCGAATTCTGGGACATTAATTAAACCTTAGGCCCATGATGACGTCACAGGGTTTAACCCCTGCCATGCCATTATCCCTTCTAAAGCTTCTTGTTTGCTACAGAGGCGCTAGAGAAGGAGCAAAACATGAAAAATGTAGATGGATATTTAAAAGAAAATGGTGTAGCATGGTGTTATGCCACATTTGGCAATGCTGTGCTCCGACTTTTTTAAAACGCAGGGACTGTACATAAATACAGCGCATCCCTGTGTTTCCCCTAACAATGACACTAAAAAAGCTGCCTAGTGCCAGCCGATGCACCCTTGCGCCATGTTGCAAGGGTACCTGCACTGCAGGAGTGACTGTTTATGTGCAGGAAGGGACACCTTAACAATCAGTAATGGCGATTTGCTCTTTCTATGTGTGCAAAAAACAAGGAGAAATTAATAATTTCTCCTCGCATCGCCATGCTAAGACCAGGTATTACCTGGTCTTAGTTTTTGGTGCTGCTCCAGCCTTGTAAATCTGGGACAGTGTCAAAAAGCAATGGGTGTTGCGGTGCAACCCCCGCAGCAACACCCATTACCCGTCCCTTTGCAGCAGCGGACTGCGGCAGATAAGGGCCATATTTACAAGGTGGCTTTTCGCCATGTTAAGTGGCTGATGCCACCCTGTAAATATGGGGAATGGCGCAACGCCACTGGAGCGTCAAAAAAAGTGACGCTCCGGTGGCATTAGGGGCTTGTAAATATGCCCCGTAGTCTGATTGTTTAGAATAGTGTTTACTTTGTAATTCTGTCACTGTGTTCGTGACCCCAGATGTAGCAAAGGACAAACCAGGGGTAGCAGTTGCTACTCGTGGCTATTCTTAACTGAGGGTCAAGGATGAAGGCGCCTTTTTTCACAATCTCCTTAATCAGTTAATGATCTGCCTTCTTTGCAATAAAACATGCAAATTTATGGCCATTGGATTGCAAAGCCCACGATAGAACAATGAGAGAATTTGAGGTGATTAGAACCCTCCCCCCTACTCTAATAGCGTCCATGGACTGCACACGTCAATGTATGTGGGTGCTGACAGCCGCACAAGGACCGGATAACTTTAATTAGACCAAGGTGACATTTGAATTTACGCAGGCGTAATTGCGCATAATTTCTGGCATCTCGTATACCGATTATTATGAGAAGTCGCTGAGATTACGTCACTGCGCCATATTGCATAATTGACACCTCATTCCCTTCAAAATCATATCAAGGGTACACATTTTTTAAACGCAGGAATTTGCCATATTCATAAGAATACTGTGCACCCCTGTGTTTCCCCTAACGCTGTCGCAAAAAAAGCTGCCTAGCACCAGCACTGGCACCCTGCTGCCATGTTGCAAGGATATCTGCTCTGCAAGGGCGATTGTTTATGTGCAGGAAGGGACACCTTCCTGCACATAAACAATCAATAATGGCGATTTGCTCATTCTATGTGTGCTGCAGAATGCAGAACACAAAGAAGGAGCAAAAACTAGAAGAAATTAATAATTTCTCCTCGTATCACCATCCTAAGACCAGGTTCTACCGGGCCTAAGTTTTTGGTGCTGCCCCATCCTTGTAAATATGGGGCAGTGTCAAAAATCAATGGGTGTTGCGGTGGAATGCCCACTGCAACACCCATTGCATGCCCCTTTGCTGCAGCAGCCTGCAGTGGATAAGGGGTATATTTACAAGGTGGCATTGAGTGTTTTAAGTGTTTTAAGTGTTTTTAGGTGTTTTATTTACTTATTTTAATAAGCAACAATCCTTATCCTTTGCTAAAAGTGACCGCGCTCTGCTCTTCTGACTTTTGCCCACTTACCTGTGTTCTCTTGATCGCGCCACAAACCGCACTGCTCCCCGGTCCACCACGGGTTTTCCCGCTTGCGTGGAGGGAGTATCCGGCCACATACTTTCCCCTCACTTCCGGGCAGGAGACCGGAGGGGGCGGAGCCTCATCCTCCTACTCAGCACACATGCCAGACTCTCCGCGCAGCGGGCGCGCCGGCAGCCCGCCGAAGGCGCGCCAAAGGCAAGCCCGTCTGCGCCCGTCCGCGTCCGGCTGGGGCCAGGGGCCACAACCCCTGTCCATCCCCCGACAAATACCAGATTCTATAGCCCACAATCCCTCCACAATCTAAGAGGAAAGACAACTGGCAACTGTCTACACTCCCTGAACATCGCCAAAGGGCATTTTAACTGTCCACACTGTGGTTTTAATCTTCGTCCGGCCATCAAGGCCTTGACCCTCCCCTGGAAAACTTTCTACACTAAAGATGTTCTTGCTGAACTGTAGATCATTCCCTAAACATGCCACTGAAATCGCCATGCTACTGGAGGAACTAAACCCTGATGCCCTCTTCCTGACAGAAACCTGGCTCAATAATGAGTCCGACGCAATCCTCACTCAAACCCTCCCTCACGGCTACCTTATACAACGGGCGGACCGTAAGATTGGCAGAGAGGGGGGGGGGCATAGCAATTGTTTTTAAAGACCGGTTTTAACTGTCGCATCTCCGCAGACCATTTACCAAACTGCGAGAGTCTAGCTTTCTCCATAGATTTTTCCCCCACTACTACCTTTTCTGGGCTACTAATATATCGCCCACCCGGGGCCCAAGGAGAATTCCTCAACACCCTCCCGGTAACTATTGCCAACTTAGCCTGCTCGCCGTCCAACTTCACAGTATTAGGGGATCTTAATATACACCTAGACAACCCATCCGATCATACCGCAAAAGAGCTGACTGTGAACCTCTCCGCACTTCAGCTAAAACAGAGAGTACTTGAACCTACCCACACTAAAGGCCATCTACTCGATCCCGTCTTCAGTAACTGTAATGAACTCACAGTAGGAGCACCGTCTCCACTTCCCTGGTCTGATCACTTCCTGATCCCCCTGTCTTGGGAAATCCCTGGCCCTACCTTCTCCTCCAACACAGCCACCTGCTTGGAACGTAACTGGTCTAAGCTTCCTACAGTACAATGGATCTCAGTTCTGGAAGCCACCAGGCCAGCCAGTGACCCAAACCCCATCTCGGCCAATGAGAAATTTAACTCCTGGATTCAGAGCTCCTTAGATGACGTACTCCCCAGGAGACCTACCCATAAAAAATGTAGGTCGAAGATCTCCCCTTGGTACTCCCCAAAGCTACGGGAACTCAAACAACGCTGCAAAAGGTTAGAGAGGAAGTGGAGACAGAACTATACAGAATCCAGCAAATCTAAATATAGGGAGGCAATAAGAACCTATAAAGGCGAAATCAAAGCTGCCCAAGCAACCTTCTACGAGGAAAAAATTAATGCAGCCTCCAACTCCCCTAAAGAAATCTTCCGGATTGCCAAAACCCTCTCAAAACTGCCCCAGAAACAACCTATCATGGACGATGCCCATACCCGCTGTAACAACCTGGCGGAGTTTTTTCACCAGAAAATATAAAACATATATTCGACTTTCCCGTCCACTCAGAATCAACAAATCCTGGTTCCCACTACCATACCAGCGTATGAAACTCAAGTTGTACTGGAGCTCCTCCCCCCTTTGGACCTTGTAACCCTAGATTCTATCATGGCCCGGGTAAGATCGGACTCCCCCTCAGACCCTGCGCCTCCCCGCGCTCTGACCCCAGTTTCAGGGAACATCCTTCCAGTAGTCCTCGACCTGCTCAACGCCTCCATTTCCTCTGGAGTGGTCCCACCTGCATGGAAATGCGCGATGGTAAAGGCTCTCCTAAAAAAAACCTAACCTCAACCAGGACAACTTGGGGAACTACCGCCCTATTTCCCTCCTCCCTTGGCTGAGCAAGATTTTGGAAAAGCACGTCAACTTGGTCCTGGTAGAGTTTCTAGAATCCAACAATTTACTTCATCCTTCACAGACCGGCTTCCGTCCCCAACATGGGACCGAAACCGCCCTTCTTGCAGTAACTGAGGAGTCCAGGAGCATTTTGGATCAAGGGGGCACTGCAGCGATCATTCTCCTTGACCTCAGTGCTGCATTTGATACTGTCAACCACGACATACTGATCCTTAGACTCAGGAGTCTGGGAGTGACAGGCAGTGTCATCACCTGGATACAGTCTTTCCTAGGAGAACGATCTTTCCAGGTCTTTGAAGGAGATGTTGTATCCAAACGTATGCACCTCAGCTGTCGTGTGCCTCAGGGCTCCTCCCTGAGGCCCACACTGTTCAATGTCTATATGAGTCCCTTGGCAGAGATTGTCCGTCCATTTGGCATAAAAATTATCACCTACGCTGATGACACTCAGCTCGTGGTGGCGTTAAACCACCCCGAGAAGTCACCCAGCAACCTAGGAAGTTGCCTAGAGGAAGTAGCCAAATGGATGGAACTCTCTTGCCTAAAACTCAATGGGGACAAGACCGAGCTTATGCTCCTCGGTAACTCTCCTTCTTTTAATCCCGAGCTACTTTGGCCTAAATGCCTTGGCCCTGCGCCAGTTCCCAAAGACCAGATTAAAAGCCTCGGCATCTGGCTGGACCGCACCCTTAGCTTCAACCATCAGGCGACAAAATTATCAGCCACTTGCTATGGCCTGCTGAGGATGCTACGCAAAATACTCCCCCTTCTCCCATTTCAGGCAAAAAGAATCATGGTCCAGGCTCTCATTCTGTCCCGCTTGGACTATGGGAACGCCCTTTATTTAGGAACCCCTCAATCCACTACACACAAGCTCCAGATCATTCAAAACTGTGCAGCTCGCCTGCTCCTCCAGACCCCTCATCGGCAATCCGCCAAACCAGCACTGAGAAGCCTGCACTGGCTGCCTGTTAGGGAGAGAATCCAATTCAAAGCCATGTGCATTGCTCATAAGACCTTCTGGAAGAATGGCCCAGCAATCAGCCGATCTATGAAATTCCTTATCAACCTAGCAGAAATCTCCGCTCAGCGTCCTCTTCCCTCACCCTACTCCCAAGAATAAAGAGAGCTAGATGTGGTGGGCGCTCCTTTTCCTATAACTCCACCAAGTTATGGAACGCTCTCCCCCCATGCATTTGGGCGGAACCTAATCTGCTGCTCTTTCGTAAACTTCGAAAAACACTGCTCTTTAATAATTGCTTTTAACTATTGGGCCTTCTCTGTTTGTCCGCGTTCGTTGTGCAGCGCTGGGATGCCTCAGGGTAGCTATTGCGCTATATAAATGTTTTTTTCATTTAATTTAATTTCATTTCATTTGAGCCACGTTAAGAGACTTAGGGGCCGATTCCGATCTCGGCCGGTAGTGCTCCGAATCGGATTCGGATTCACCGGATCCGATTCGGAGCCCTGTTTCCCGACCGAATCGTACGCGGGTCCGGCCGAGCGAGTACGATGCAAGCTCCCGCGAAATCGCCGACCGACTCGAACGCGGCTTCAACACGCTTCGACCGACTCGCATAGACACGACTCGCACCGCGCTATGGAGACGTTTCCCGCCCGGGTAAGTACGATGCGCGCCGCGAGCAGTCCGATCGACTCGCGCCGTCCGGCTCGAAAAAGCTGTCGGAGCCGGACTTTGGGGGTCCGCGTCGGACCCCCCTGTACGCGTAGGCGCGCGAGTCGCACACAGGCGGGACCCATGGGTCCCCCCTACCTGTGCATGTACGCCGCGATGCGCATGGACGCATACACGCTGTAGGGGGCGCCCTTGTCCGCCTCGCACCCATTGAGTCAATGGGAGCCCGCGTACGCGTTGTACGACAGGCTCCCATTGACTTCAATGGGAGTCCGACCGACTCGAGTCCGATTGCATGCGTGCGCATCGTACTCGTTCGGTCGGACTGCTAGGGTCCGATTCGGTCGGAATTCTCTCCGGGTCCGGCTCGGTCAGAGAGAATTCCGGCCCGAATCGGAATCGGCCCCTTAGTGCCACCTTGTAAATATGGGAAATGGCGATACACCACCAGAGCGTCAAAAAAAGTGACGCTCCGGTGGCAATAGGGGCTTGTAAATATGCCGCTCTGTGTGAAATCTAGACAAAGTATGTTAGAGACTGAATCACTGCTCCTGCACTCAGGGCCAGTGAAACATCGACATTGACCAGCAATCAGGGTCTCTTATGGTGAATCACAGGAAACTGAAAGATGCCATGAGCCATCACATGGGGAATGCATCATTAATTATATCTCTTTAAGTCCAGTCTTCTGAGTTCTTCTATTAGAAGCTGGTTTGATGTGCACTACCTTCAGGAATGGAGTGAGGATTTAGACAGCTATAGGCAAAATAGTATTTTGGATACTCGAGTGCTCCCCGCACACTGATATAATGCCCCTTTGCAGGATGTTTTTCACTAATTTAGTGCCACAAATATGTATTAGGATTACGGCTGCTGCCATGCTTCACCATATTGAATCATTGCCTCAGAATGGTGTCTACTACTACTAAAACTACTAAGGACAGTTGCATGGCACAGTTATATGCCAAGAGGTATGTAGGCACTCATGATCTAAAACTGCCTTAGAACAAATGTGCCTTTAAAGGTGAAATAACTAGCAGAGCCCCGAATAGGGGAAGGAATTTGAATCCAAATGCTGGCTGCATTGTTGAATTTTACTTACTTATGAATTTAGATATCACAGCCCGGATCAAAAGTGATATGAGGCAGCTTTACAGCGAACACAAAAAATGTCAATTGCCTAAAACCACCAAATACCCCTACTGCCCATGTGTTAGTCCCCCTCCACCCCCACCTTTTTTAGAGGTGGTGGGACAGCTTGGTTTCTGACAGCAGAACCTCAGCTGTCTCGCGTAGACGAGACGGCCACATGAATAGAGCCAGAGCTTGCACACAAAACATGATCCATCAACTCTGGAGGCCCAGAGTTGACTGAAAAAGTCTCCAACCGAGACAGAGAAAAGACCTGTGTAAGGTCGGCCAGGAATTACCAGAGCCGAAACAGCACTGTGTACCTGACCTCCACCATGCCAAGCCTGGTGCAGCCAAGCTAAGTCAAGCTAAGTCAAGCCATGCAATCAGGGTGTTTTGTAAATTGGTGAACTGAGAGATGCAACAATATAAAGGCAATGACCCTGCCATGTTTGCTCTCCAGGGAATGGTAATCCACCATGGTACGCAATATTGACCCCATCCCCTTGGTGCGTGGATCACGTGTGCGGAGGATCTAGGAATCTTGAGGTGAGGCCTCGACGTGGACCCTGAGGAAGCGGTCACTGTTTTTGTGCTAACACACCTAAAACAAGCAGCCAGGGCTGGCTTAACGGCGGTGCGACCGGTCCGACCGCAGAGGGCACTGACCGGGAGGAGAGGCACTGACCTTTGGGGGGCGCTGTGTTTAGCAATAACTTACGATGTAAAAGCACCTGCTGCAGAGCTCCTTGTGCTTCAGGCAGCAATAAGAATGTCAAGATAAAGCTTGTGATTAATCTTCATGCTTGAGAGAGAGAGAGAGATCAAGTTTTGTCTCGTGGCAGTTGGACTCGCCATAAAGTAGCTCAGGGGGTTAATATGCCTGCTGCCTAAGAATAGATCTGCATTTTATGCGGATAGCTGAGTGGATTAGTAAAGCCAGCCTTTACCATCGCTTTCAAAGCAATGAAATGTATGTGAGAGAGGGGCACTCTTGGCGGGTGGTAGTGAGGGAATCCAAGGAGGTCATGGGGGAGGGGGCGGCGCCAAAAAAGATTGTTGCACCAGGCGCCATCAGCGCTAAAGCCGGCCCTGCAAGCCGCAGTGGTCTGGTCCTAAAGCTGGCTGAGTCATTCAGAACACAGAATATACCAATGGTGGGAGGGAGGAGAGGGGGTGCAAGCATTCTCATTGCACCACTGGGGGTTCAGAGCTGACAGAATCGGGAAAAAGCATATTTTTCCCGAAAAGCTGCGTAGACTTGAGGGTGTGATTGACAGGCGGGCTCTTCTGCTTATCTGCTGCGCCCATTGTGTTCTACAGGCACAAGGAGCTAATGCGCCGGCCTGCTTTGTTTCTGATCAGCAGATTAGCCTGAGAGAGCCGGAGGCTTTGAATCAGTATGCGGCACACGAGGCGCGCCCATCAGATATTCCTAGCAGTGAATAAATATTCCGGTCGTGCGCCAATGCCCTCGGGATGCTGCAGTGCCCTCCGAAATCTACGTCTGTGTGTGCGCCAGTCGAGGTACCCTCACATGAGGGTCTGGCCTCATCCCACTGTCGTGCCCTCACATTGAATGAAGGTAGAGTGGGCCTGCTGCTGTCTTCTGCGCTCACACACAGTGCAGTTATATCTTGGTTCAAGGCACTCTAAGCCCTGACATTTAACGACGGCCTCATACCCCTGCCTTGCTCTCACATTTGATGAAGGTGGAGTGATGCTAATGTCTTCTGCGCTCACACACAGAATAGGTTTAACTTGGTTCAAGGCACTCGAAGCCCTCACATTCAATGACAGTAAAGCTCTGGCCTCATACCACTGTCTTGCCCTCACATGTAATGAAAGTGGAGTGATGACGTGTCGCCAGGGTCTCTTGGCCTCTGTTTTACTGGTTCCAGATGTTCTGACCCACCCCCAGGGCTTGAAGCGCCCCGCTTTAGTGACAGGCTCCCCTTGCCTGTGCCAAGTGTCTTGTCACACACGTTTAATGACATCCGGGTTCTTCACAGCCCAGCTCCAGAAGCCCTCTGGTAGGACAGTTAAGCCCAGACCCCTGGTGCAGATGGGTTGACACTTTTTCTGCAAAGAGATGTATAAATGGCAGTGGGCAGCTGGCAGGTGTCCAACAGACATGGCCATATGTTTATGTCCATCCTTTTCTTATTGGTAGGCACACTGGGTTATTACACAACAGTGTAGTAGTAGTAGTGTGGACTAGTGACCGGGTAGCTAACTCGCTCCTTGTGGAACCAGAGGACCAGCTTCTTCTGATCCTTGCTTCCCCATTAGATAAGAACGTGTGTGACCTTGGCCACATCTCTTCATCTCTGCCCTTAAGAATCTGTGTGTCTCAGTATTATATGTGACAAGAACCCGGTAATACTCAACAAGTGGCCTATCAAAGGTAGGTCACATGTGTGCCAAGAAGCCACTTAACTCTGTTTGTCCTCAGTGTCTTCATGTGAAGAACGGTCTGCCTGGAGCTCCCTACTGCCATGTGCTCAAAAAAACTTCCATGCATTTTACAGACCATAAAAGCCATATTAGGCCTACAATTTGACATTATATCCAACAACGCCATTATAGTGCAAGTCTCAAAAAGGAAATGTTCTCCCTTCATCCTCTTGGGACCAAGCTATTTCCATCTTTGTGTCCTTTAATCGCACTTTTCAGGACCTTTAACTCTGGAACAGGTGGAACATCTCTTTCTTTCTTCCTCCCTTTCCCTTCCACTTCCTCTTTTCCTTTCCCTTTCTCTTTCCCTTTCCCTTTCCCTCCCTTTCCTTCCTCCCTCATCTCGGGTATGCCATTCTGTCCAAGAGCATCCTCCAATCACATCCATTGAGATCCTCTGGTTGGAAACAGGTGACATCTTCTGTCTTGTTAAAACACACCTTCTTCTTACTTCAAGTAAGACTTCCATTAACTATCCAAGTGTACAACTACACGCACTTCGTTGTTATGTTCTACTGTAATATATACACACACGCACTTTACATAGATGACAATGTCATTTTGTGCAGATAACAGTAGAGTGTTCACACAATGGGAGAAATGCTTCATGTCAACTTTGAACTCCAAAGAAATCAACTGCCAGAGTTTGAGCTCTATATTTTTCAAAGTTAAAAAATCTTCAAATCAACGATTCACAATTTCAGAGTTCGGACGTTTCAAATTGTGTAAAAGACTGAGCTGGTTCCATCAAGGCAAGGCACGCGGAAGGAATCAGTCCACCTACCATTTCGAGCATCATTCCACCTCTCTCAGAAACAACAAAGTCGCCATCTCTTCCTCATCACACCGCCCACCCAGGCAGATGTAGGTATCTGATGTCTCTATAGCTCTGACTTACCCAAAATGCAGCAAAGCACTGTACAGGATCAGAGACGAGCATGAAGCCAACGAGTAATAGGAAAGGTTTCTGGTTTGTGGATTGAGGTAATGTATTGTGATGTAGTGATCTTTAAAGAGCACTGGGGCAGGGATGATGGATACGGGGATAGTGTTCCAGGCCAGGGGTGAGGAGAAGGAAGAGGACTGCTGCCTTCCTTTTCTCCTTTTTTACACTACTTCATCTACAATCTGACGGTGTCCTGGCTGCGGGTGAACCGAGAACCACCTGCAGAACTATCTGCAAGGTGAGCAGGAGTGCTGGTCATGATAGCTTTGTAAATGATGCAGCTGGTTCTGAAGATGGTGAGAGCCAGCAGGGGGCGCCAATGGAGTTTCATCAGGATGAGGGTGATGTGATCATCTTTGTTCAGGCCCTGGATAAAACGTGTGGTGTGGAAAGGTAGGATTAGAACTACTAGAGGACATCACTGGTGAGTCCTATTCGAGACTCGAGGATGCATATGAGGTTTGGGCGATCGACTGAGTAGAAGGCAGCTAAGAGGTCCAGCAACACCAGGACTCGGGAGTCAAGTTTACCTGTGGCCAGGAAGCCTCTCCTTGCCACCTTTCAGAAATTATAAGAAGTTTCTCCTTTTGATCCTTCCTGAGCCACTTTATTTCCTGAATCATTTTCATATTATTCATGAAATGGAAACCTCTTTCAGCCACACACCTGACACCCATGACAATACGTCAATACTACAGAACTGGCGACCACCACAGTGACTTTGTCCAGAGTACTCAGAATGCCCATTGCAGTACCAGTGTGTGCCTTCTGCAACTATTCACTGATTCTGCCAGCTTTAAAAGCTTGACGTCAAAAATTAACATTTTTAATAGTTTCTTTGAATAATCCCTGAATGAATATATAAATCAGGGGAGGCCTTTTTGGGGGACAGAACAGCCTCCACACCACCATGCCCTATCTACCTAACGTACATCTGCTATTTACGGTCGAGGACTGCTGGGCCTACGATACATGATCTGATCTCCGGCGCACTCTTCATCTGGTAGGCCCACTCCTCCCTCCTCCCTCGGTCGCCTCAGTATCGAATAGGAAAAACGTGCCCGCCCTCTTTGCCAGATAAACCGTAGAATATGGACCTCATTTTAGGGAGGAATTCCTTGTCAAGTTCGATGGGTAGGGCCTGAAAAAGGTACAGGAGTTTAGGGAGCACTGTCATTTTAACGGCATGTATACGTCCGAGCCAAGATATAAAAAGAGGCTTCCATCGTGTAAGATCAGTTTGGAGTCGGTAAAGAGAGGGCGGGAAGTTGGCCTTGTAAAGCCCTTCCACTCGGGGTGTTAACTGAATTCCCAGATACTGGAGGGAACGCGAGGTCCATTGGAGTAAAGTGTGCGTCTGTAACTCCCTGACTTCATCTTCCGGGACTGTAAGGTTAAGTATATATGATTTATCTAGGTTGACCTTAAAGCCGGCTACTGCCACAAACCGCGTAAGTTCAGCTTGGAGTGTATGGAGAGAGTTGGATGGATCGGTAAGGGACAAAAGCACATCGTCAGCAAAGACAGAGCACTCTTTTGAGCATCTTCTGGCATCATGCCTTCTCTTCTCATCAGCACCATCTGTCAATAATTTATTCAAAGTTAAAAAATATTGTACTCAAAAACATATGCATATCCAGTATAATTCAGAAAACATCCCATTAAAGTGATCTAGCGGACGTCCATTGTGTTGAGCCATATTAGTAAAACTGATGATGTAGTTGATGCAAGTGGTTGTTTTTGCCACATACTTTTTCCAACAACTCATATGGAAAACTTTACACCCACAGCTGTCTTCTCCAGTCAAGTTCAAGTTCAAATAATCTTTATTCGGTCAAAAGGGCCATAAAGGCCCATGATGAAAACACATTATAAACAGATCACACACAATAAAATCCCAAAGGTAAGTGTAAGAATCCAAGGAGGCTTATTATCTTCTTATAAGTTTCTTATGAATGCAGCATCTCCAGCTGAGCTCAACGCTCTCCCAGCTTCTTCAGTTACAATCCTCTCAATATTCTTTTTCCTAGTTCTGACCTCACCACTCTGACCTCACCACATTCTATGCTGCCAGCACTACGTCTCCACACATCTTCCCCCTTATAATATTTTAACAAGGAATTTGAAATTATCAATACATCAATTACAGAATCGAATTACAGAACATAACAATAACTCTAAATTACTAATAACTTAATATGCAACATGTTATCTAAGTTTGTGCTATTACTTAGAAAATAGTGACAATTTATCCCTCAATTCTACACACATCTCCCATACTCCTCGTAGTGCAATTTTCCTGGATTACCACATGCTGTTTGACTTCCCTCACTTTGCAAGGAATAGAATACTTGCTCTCCCCCTTGCAAACAAAACCTCTTTTCTTTATGACCAGCCAATCTCCAGGTCTTACAAAACATCTTTTCACACCCTTCCTTTTGTTGTAATACAGCACATTTCTCCTCTGCACCCTTAAAACCCTCTATTTCACTCCTTCATGATCCACTTCAACATCCGTCATTCCCTCAACCATACAGGGCACTCTTTTACACCCGGCTCTCTTCCTTTAAAGGACACAAACGGCGAGACGCCTGTCATGCAATGAGGGGTTGTCCTATGCGACCACATCATTTTCCTCAGTTCCTTCTTCCACAAGAGATGATTAGCTAGAGACAGTTGAATGTTCTCCATCACTAATCGGTCTACTCTTGATACCAACCTGTTAGCTGGAGGTCGGAAAAGAGCCACATTCTCATGCACAATCTCCATGCCATAAAGATAATTCATGATCTCCCTAGATATGAATTGCACCCCATTATCTCACACAATAGTTTTTGGTATTCCTTCCTCCATGAAAGCTTCCTTCAAAAACTGAATAACACTTGACGTGTTCACTTCCCCCACAGTTTTGACCACAAACCATTTGGTATGATAATCCACTAAGACTAGGATAAAGTTATTTCCTGTTCCTAATCTAGCTACAGGTCCCAAGAAATCGATGGCCAACTTTTCCCAGGGCCTTTCTGGAAAACTCATGACTTCTAACGGAAGTTGTCTAATCACTTTGGTCTTGTCACTTTTCACGCATGCAACACAATTCTTCACCCTTTCTTCCACATCTCGATCCATGCCAGGCCACTAAAATGATTGCCTCACCTTCCTTTTCATGACCCCATGTCCTAGATGTCCCTCATGAATAATATAAAGAATTCTTATTTGAATACTCCTGGGGGGAAAAAATTGATTTATTTTCATTAACTTACCATCAACTATGCCCAATTCTTCCCTGATTTTGAAATACTCATGCATCTCCTCTCCTAGTCGATCCTTTCCTTCCCATCCATGCACTACCTTCTTTTCAACTTCCTTCATCACAACATCCTCTTTTCTTGCAACTATCCATTCTTCCACAATCATAGCCAACTCCCCATCCGCAAACACCTCGTCTCTGGATGCTACCTCTGCGATGGTTTCCACTACTTCCACTGGCATCCTTGATAAATATTCCGCTACAACATTTATGCTGTCTTTCACAAATTCTACCTCAAAATTGCAATCCATTACTGAAAAAAACCATCTAGTGATGCGTGGCAAAATGTTACCTTCCAAACCTCTTCCACCTTTGAAGATATACGTTAAATGTTTATGATCAGTCCTCAATTTGAAAGAGATTCTGAAATGATTGATCCCCCAGCAACAGGCCAAGGCCTCTCTCTTAATTGCAGATTATGTAGCTTCTGCTCCTTGCAACCTCCTAGATGCAAAACCAATTACATTCTCTATTCTATCTTTGACCTGCGTCAATACTGCACCAATCCCCACCTTGCTAGCGTCAGTCGTAATATACTCTTTCCTGTCACATCGAAATGTCTAAAAGTGGGAGCTTGAACAATACTCTCCTTTATCCTCAAAAATGCACTCTCACATTCTTCAGTCCATTCAAACTCCACTCCTTTTTCATTAACCTTCTCAAAGGTTCTACAATCCCTGTAAAATCTCTTACAAATTTTGTGCAGTAGTCAGCCATCCTAGAAATTATTTTAATTCCTCCTTGGTATACGGCCTATGCACTTTCTCTATTGCTGTCACTATACTTTTCTTTGGACTTATACCCTTAGCACTAATGGTATGTCCCAGATATTTTACTTCTTTCTTGATTTGACACTTTTCCATTTTTACAGTCAAACCATGTTTCTCCAACCTCACCATCACTTTCTCAAATAACCTATCATGGTCACAAACACTCTTTCCCACAATGAGTATGTCGTCTTGAAAACAAAGCACATGATCCCAGTAACCGTAGATACTTTTCATTATCCTTTGAAAAAACGCTGAGGCAAGCCCGAAATGCATTCTTTTGTAGTGGAACGCACCCACAGAGTACCGAAAGAGGTCAGATGTCTAGACTGCACGCGCAAATTCACCTGATGATCCACAGATGACATATCTAGAACACTGAACACAACTTCATTACCTTCCATTGTTAACATTTCTGAAATATTAGGAAGTGGTTGTCTGTCCAACCAAATGCATCAGTTCAAATCACGTAGACCAATACACAACTGAATCTTCCCTTCTCCTTTGGGTGCCACTGCAATTGGCGCCAACCACTCCAAAGCTTCGATAGGTTCAATAATTTGTTGTTTCAATAGTCTATCTAGTTCTTCCTTCAAGGGCTGCTTCATCATGTTAGGAACATTTCTTACCCTACGCACTACCGGCGTCGCCCCTTATTTCAAAATAATTTTGTGCAAAAACCCTTTCAACAAACCCAACTTACGGAAAAAACCTTTGGATACCTCCCTATCCAATTCTCTTGGTTTCCTTCGTACACTTCTACTTCATCTTGTTCAGCCCACATTACTGGTTCAGTAGCATTGGGATGTATGATTATGCCCAGATCTCGTTGATGACGCCACCCTAGCAAATCTGAGCCATAAACAGTATTGTACAGTCTGCCATGCGCATCCTTCCCTTTAAAACTAATAGTCATCCACTTCATTCCTTAGATTTCTATCTTCCTTCCAGTATAGCCTACAGCTTTTATATCCGGCTTACATAATTGATAATTATTAGTACACTTCCACTTACTCTCATACATTCCTTTAGAGATAAGGGTGAACAACACTTCTACAGACACACCCTCCAGGAGTACATGACAGTGCGGCTTCTCCAATGTATCAACACTTTCTAGTTTAACATCAAGTACAGCCATACTTGCTTCCCTTCCTGGACTCTGCACTTCTCCATTCACAGTCAAAACTATTTCTTGAATGCTTTCGCAACTATCATGTACTAGTTGATCAATCTCTTGAATTCTTTCTGCATTACTGACCTCAATTCTAGTTCTACACACCTTTGCGAGATGTCCTCTTTTCCCGCATTTCCTACATACCACATTTCTGGCTGCACACATCATACTAGATGCAATGTGGCCAGCGGCACTACATCGGAAACATTTAACCTCTCTCCAATTTCTACTTCTTTGTTTCACTTCTACTTCCCCTTTACTTTCCCTTCTCCCATTCTTTTCATATCATTAACTTTTTTCACCACATTTTCTGACTACTTGCACATTCCCAACTTCACCAATGACATTTTCTCTTTTCTCGTCTCTTGAGCCGTCCTTTTCCTTCAACCCATATTGCTGTATGCTCCATGCCTTTGGCTATCTGAATAGTTTCTTCCACATTAGGGTCTTTCATCAATAATCTTTCTGTAATTCTCTTATTGTTGGTACATAGCACTATCTGATCCCTAATCAAGGAATCCATTAACTGCTCAAAACGACACAACAATGCCAAGCCTCTCAAGTTGCAACATAAGATGCTATGTCTTCATCCATTCTCTGTACTCTTGAGAAAAATGTATGTTGTTCTAATACAAAATTAGTTTTGGGAGTAAATTGAATATCTAACATTTGTATTGACATATCAAAAACGTTGCTTGGTTGTCCATCACCCATCCCCAAGGATACTGCAGGTAAGTCTTCATATATTCTTCTTCACTCAATACCAAAATGATGAAGAAGAATTGCTTGACGCCTAAGATGTCCATAGCGATCACCACCAGTGGCTAACATATATGTAACTAATAGTTTTTTCCATTATTTCCACGGCACAGGTGGATCCCCAGGAGAGGATAAGAAATGCAGAGGTGAAGACATAGTCTGATCCGCCATCCCTGCAATAAAACTTAACACAATAAACTAAAACAACAATTTAAAATAACAATTCAATACAATAAATTAATATAACAAACTACCATAACAGTTTAAAATAAATAATAAGAAGATTACATTTGGTGGAAGCTATGAAGGATAGTAGTGCTTCCCACTGAGTATCTCCTCTGAAAATAAGTTCACTAGTTTAGTAACAGTCTTGTTTCTATATCTACTGCACCAACTTGAAAGACAATGACCTTTCCTCTAATATTCTCTATTGTCGCCTTGTTTATTGCAGCAGCCGGGACAGACAACGATCATCACAAGGAATAGCTGGCATTGACTTGTACCAGCCACAGGTGCGGCAAGGTAAGCGGTAATGACCATATA
Organism: Calotriton arnoldi; assembly: GCA_963921515.1. Taxonomy (NCBI): domain Eukaryota; kingdom Metazoa; phylum Chordata; class Amphibia; order Caudata; family Salamandridae; genus Calotriton; species Calotriton arnoldi. Next base: position 271,953 of record CAWUFW010004071.1, read on the forward strand.
ATGAACTTGCATCGACTCACACGCTGATGCTCATTTCGGCCTTCCTTCATGCTCGCCCCAGTACACGCGCCGATGCTCATACGATTTACATGGTTGTTTCCGTCAGAGCTCGCGCTGACTCACGCGTCGATGGTCATTTCGGTTATGCCTAGCTCGTGCCCATCCGCGCCCCTAAATAGCTAATAATAAATATTGGTACAAGCATATATAGCTATATTAGTTGGACCGCCTTCACATTCGCCGCATGTAAACAACGCTACAGTTTCTCGAACGATGTCACAATTGCAGCGATAACATGTCTGATATGGAAAACTAGATCACGGTTATTTTCCAGGGGTGGAGATTCCACAGGTCTGTCCCCTGCACAGTTTCTTTAACTCGTCGCCAGTGTAAGGATCCAAGGATGCTTATTATCTTCTTATAAGTTTATTATGAATGCAGCATGTCCAGCTGAGCTCAGCGCTCTCCCAGCTTCTTCAGTTACAATCCTCGCAACATTCTTTTTCCTAGCTCTGACCTCACCTCACTGACCTCACCACATTCTATGCTGCCAGCACTGCATGTCTCCACAGTAAGTTACTAAATTGCACATCAACATTGCCTTTCTATGACAAGTATGAGTCACACTTCATACTTTTTCCTTAGACTCTTGGCCTGAGTAATAAAATTCAATAATGCCTAACAGATTGTTGGAGACTCACTGCGTTGCAAAGACAGTAAACTACTTGGTGTGTTTTAAAACCTTTCCCTGCTAAAATTGGGAGTAAAAACCGGATTTTAAAAGCTGTATATAAAGTGCAGATTAAAATAAAGTGCTTAGTGGACTGTATGGACACTGTATCACATGGGCAGCGGGGTAATAAAGCAAACCGCGCCCCAGTAAAGAGGAAAGCCACCAAGATATGAATCATATTTATTCGGAAGCGGGTTAAATAAAATCTGTGTTCTGGTGCCTTTATTCATAATAGAAAAGGCTCCATGCCTTCACAGCCTGACAAAGGGATATACGCGTGGACTGTTACCTTGTCTAGAACTTTCTCAAGTCTCATCTTCTCAGTTTACTTTTAGGTCTTAAGTCCTTGGTGTGATAAAAACCATGTGACCATGATGGTGGGTTGCATCACTGCTTTGGACTGCTTTGTGGAAATGTCATGAGAAAAGATATCACAATGAGCCCACTGTGGGAATCTCCACAATGGCAGCCAGTCTTGCATGTCCTAGCCATTGAAATGCGTCCACCAAAAAACTGGCTCTCTGTGCGGACTGAGCACGTATTGTCCAGACGTGGTCTTCCTTGGCAGGCTGTGAGCTCATCGAGTCGAACTCTTTTTACTGAGCTCTTTGAGGCACAAATGTGCAGCCAACATCTCCGTGGATACAACAAAAAATAAGAGTGAATTAGCCAATGCGAGGAGAGCCAGCAAGATGGACGCTTCTGATAAAACAAAATGGAGGAAATCAGGGATTATTGACAGGCCCGTGGTCTGTTTTAGGATTTATATTGAGCGTAGGAAGGAAGACGACGTGTCAGTGAAGATGAGGCTTAGTGCCAAAAGGTTTTAAAGAGTCGTTCTTCTCTGAAGTAGTTGGCTATCATTGCACACTGATGCGCACACTGTGCTACATCAACTGGCTACCAGCCCAGTGGCGCATGGAAGCTGCGGGCTCCCAACCGCGTACACCTTCCTCGCGGATTCCAATTAAACGTGCCAATTAGTGCCACCTAGGACGGTGCTAAGGTAAAATGCAAGATATTCCCTGGACTCACAAAATGCAGAAGACATTTCAAGACCATGAACAAGTAACATTTTAGAATTCACTAGAGACCATTTCGGGCTGGTAATTGAGAGGCGCTGTTTTTTCTCAGCACCTAATTGTTTGCAGATTACATAGTGTGTTCCTTAAACTTCTTTTTACTGAAAACATGTACATATCATCTGTTTACAGTATATTTATATGCATGTAAATGTGCATAAATGTATATGTCTGTATATGTGCATATTTATATGCATGTATCTGTATACATACACACACACACACGTTATACTGTCAACATTTGATATTCAGTCCAGTGCTTAGTTTGTGCCAGTGCAAGCAGGCGGTGGACACCAGAGCTCACTTTTGTAGACCAGGACTTCTTTCTTATGATCTGAACAAGGGAGAGAAAGAAGGAGGAAGAGGAGGACAGGAAAACAGCAAGACAGGGACAAAGCAGTGATGTAAAAGAACATGCAAGTAGTGTAGTGTAGAGTGGTGGAAGAGAGAGGTGAAAGGGACAAGAAGTGTAAAGTGGTGGAAGAGAGGGGCGAGAGGTGGAAGAGACAAGTAGTGTAGAGAGCTGGAAGAAAGAGGCGAGAGCAGTGGCGTAGCTAGGGGGGGGCGATGGGGGCGGACCGCCCCAGGCGGCACGAGTTTTGGGGTGGCAGCCGGCCCTCCTCCCCCCCCGCCTTACCTGCGGCCGTAATAATCGGCCGCTACCACCCCCCCCTCCCCCGCTCTTCTATAATTTTGCCGAGGGCGGCAAACGCAGGGGCCGCCACAGGCAGCCTTAGGCCTAGCTACGCCCCTGGGAGAGAGGTGGAATGGACAGGAAGTGTAGAGTGGTGGAAGAGAGAGGCGGGAGGTGGAAGAGACAAGTAGTGTAGAGATGTGAAATAAAGAGGCGAGAGGTGGAAGGGACAAGAAGTGTAGAGTGGTGGAAGAGAGAGGTGGAAAGGAAAAGAAGTGTAGAGAGGTGGAAGAGAGAGGTGAGAGGTAGAAGGGACAAGAAGTGTAGAGTGGTGGAAGAGAGAGGTGGAGGGGAAAAGAAGTGTAGAGAGGTGGAAGAGAGAGGCGAGAGGTGGAAGGGACAAGAAGTGTAGAGTGGTGGAAGACAGAGGTGGGAGGGACAAGAAGTGTAGAGAGGTGAAAGAGAGAGGAGGGAGGGGAAGGGACAAGAAGTGTAGAGAGGTCGAAGAGCGAGGCGAGAGGTGGAAGGGACAAGAAGTGTAGAGTGGTGGAAGAGAGAGGCAAGAGGTGGGAGAGACAAGAAGTGTAGAGAAGTGGAAGAGTGAGGCAAGAGGTGGAAGGGACAAGAAGTGGAAGAGAGAGGCAAGAGGTGGAAGGGACAAGAAGTGTAGAGTGGTGGAAGGGAGAGGCGAGAGGTGGAAGAGACAAGAAGTGTAGAGTGGTGGAAGAGAGAGGTGAGAGGGGGAAGGGACAAGAAGTGTAGAGAGGTGGAAGAGCGAGGCGAGAGGTGGAAGGGACAAGAAGTGTAGAGTGATGGAAGAGAGAGGCAAGAGGTGGGAGAGACAAGAAGTGTAGAGAAGTGGAAGAGTGAGGCAAGAGGTGGAAGGGACAAGAAGTGTAGAAAAGTGGAAGAGAGAGGCAAGAGGTGGAAGGGACAAGAAGTGTAGAGTGGTGGAAGAGAGAGGTGAGAGGTAGAAGAGACAAGAAGTGTAGAGTGGTGGAAGAGAGAGGTGGAAGGGACAAGAAGTGTACAGTGGTGGAAGGGAGAGGCGAGAGGTGGAAGGGACAAGAAGTGTATAGTGGTGGAAGACAGAGGTGGAAGGGACAAGAAGTGTAGAGAGGTGAAAGAGAGAGGCGGGAGGGGAAGGGACAAGAAGTGTAGAGAGGTGAAAGAGAGAGGCGGGAGGGGAAGGGACAAGAAGTGTAGAGAAGTAGAAGAGCGAGGCGAGAGGTGGAAGGGACAAGAAGTGTAGAGTGATGGAAGAGAGAGGTAAGAGGTGGGAGAGACAAGAAGTGTAGAGAAGTGGAAGAGTGAGGCAAGAGGTGGAAGGGACAAGAAGTGTAGAGAAGTGGAAGAGAGAGGCAAGAGGTGGAAGGGACAAGAAGTGTAGAGTGGTGGAAGGGAGAGGCGAGAGGTGGAAGGGACAAGAAGTGTAGAGTGATGGAAGAGAGAGGCAAGAGGTGGGAGAGACAAGAAGTGTAGAGAAGTGGAAGAGTGAGGCAAGAGGTGGAAGGGACAAGAAGTGTAGAAAAGTGGAAGGGAGAGGCGAGAGGTGGAAGAGACAAGAAGTGTAGAGTGGTGGAAGAGAGAGGTGGAAAGGAAAAGAAGTGTAGAGAGGTGGAAGAGAGAGGCGAGAGGTGGAAGGGACAAGAAGTGTAGAGTGGTGGAAGACAGAGGTGGAAGGGACAAGAAGTGTAGAGAGGTGAAATAGAGAGGCGTGAGGGGAAGGGACAAGAAGTGTAGAGAGGTCGAAGAGCGAGGCGAGAGGTGGAAGGGACAAGAAGTGTAGAGTGGTGGAAGAGAGAGGCAAGAGGTGGGAGAGACAAGAAGTGTAGAGAAGTGGAAGAGCGAGGCGAGAGGTGGAAGGGACAAGAAGTGTAGAGTGATGGAAGAGAGAGGCAAGAGGTGGGAGAGACAAGACGTGTAGAGAAATGGAAGAGTGAGGCAAGAGGTGGAAGGGACAAGAAGTGTAGAGAAGTGGAAGAGAGAGGCAAGAGGTGGAAGGGACAAGAAGTGTAGAGTGGTGGAAGGGAGAGGCGAGAGGTGGAAGGGACAAGAAGTGTATAGTGGTGGAAGACAGAGGTGGAAGGGACAAGAAGTGTAGAGAGGTGAAAGAGAGAGGCGGGAGGGGAAGGGACAAGAAATGTAGAGAGGTCAAAGAGCGAGGCGAGAGGTGGAAGGGACAAGAAGTGTAGAGTGGTGGAAGAGAGAGGCAAGAGGTGGGAGAGACAAGAAGTGTAGAGAAGTGGAAGAGCGAGGCGAGAGGTGGAAGGGACAAGAAGTGTAGAGTGATGGAAGAGAGAGGCAAGAGGTGGGAGAGACAAGAAGTGTAGAGAAGTGGAAGAGTGAGGCAAGAGGTGGAAGGGACAAGAAGTGTAGAGAAGTGGAAGAGAGAGGCAAGAGGTGGAAGGGACAAGAAGTGTAGAGTGGTGGAAGGGAGAGGTGAGAGGTGGAAGAGACAAGAAGTGTAGAGTGGTGGAAGAGAGAGGTGAGAGGGGGAAGGGACAAGAAGTGTAGAGAGGTGGAAGAACGAGGCAAGAGGTGGAAGGGACAAGAAGTGTAGAGTGATGGAAGAGAGAGGCAAGAGGTGGGAGAGACAAGAAGTGTAGAGAAGTGGAAGAGTGAGGCAAGAGGTGGAAGGGACAAGAAGTGTAGAGAAGTGGAAGAGAGAGGCAAGAGGTGGAAGGGACAAGAAGTGTAGAGTGGTGGAAGGGAGAGGTGAGAGGTGGAAGAGACAAGAAGTGTAGAGTGGTGGAAGAGAGAGGTGAGAGGGGGAAGGGACAAGAAGTGTAGAGAGGTGGAAGAGCGAGGCGAGTGGTGGAAGAGACAAGAAGTGTAGAGCAGTGAAAGGGAGAAGCGAGAGGTGGAAGGGACAAGAAGTGTAGAGAGGTGGAAGTGCGAGGCGAGAGGTGGAAGAGGCAAGTAGTGTAGAGTGGTGAAAGGGAGAGGTGAGAGGGGGAAGGGACAAGAAGTGCAGAGTGGTGAAAGGGAGAGGCGAGAGGTGGAAGAGACAAGAAGTGTAGAGTGGTGGAAGAGAGAGGCGAGAGGTGGAAGGAACAAGATGTGCAGAGTGGTGGAAGAGAGAGGCAAGAGGTGGAAGAGACAAGAAGTGTAGAGTGGTGGAAGAGAGAGGCAGGAGGTGGAAGTTACAAGTAGTGCAGAGTGGTGGAAGAGAGAGGCGAGAGGTGGAAGGGACAAGAAGTGTAGAGAGGTGGAAGAGAGAGGCGAGAGGTGGAAGGGACAAGTAGTGCAGAGTGGTGGAAGAGAGAGGCGAGAGGTGGAAGGGACAATAAGTGTAGAGAGGTGGAAGAGAGAGGCAAGAGGTGGAAGAGACCAGAAGTGTAGAGTGGTGGAAGAGAGACGCAAGAGGTGGAAGGGAGAAGATGTGAAGAGTGGTGGAAAAGAGAGGTGAAAGGGACAAGAAGTGTAGAGTGGTGGAAGAGAGAGGCAAGAGGTGGAAGGGACAAGATGTGCGGAGTGGTGGAAGAGAGAGGTGGAAGGGACAAGATGTGCAGAGTGGTGGAAGAGAGATGCTAGAGGTGGAGTCAAGATTAGGGGCTATGATATTCAGCTACCCCAAAATTCTGCTGCGTGAGTGCCGGCTCCTGAGAAAAACTTTAGGATTCTGCACTTACTTATTTCACGAATGAAGCGCTGATTTCACTGAATGAAATGGCGTGCTGCCAGTCTTAAAAGACGCCAAGGTTTTACTCTTAACTGTCCATATCCCTCGGTCAGTCCTGGCAGGTTGGGTGTGGACCCACGTGCAGCACAAGAGACTGGAAATGGTTTTATCTGAGTAGGCCACTGTAGAAGAGTCAGATGGAAGGGAGTATGTGTTACCCATGCCAGAACTACCTCTCAGAGGTGCAGTAGGTGTAGCCGGAGCCAGTAGTGGCCACCTGCGGCTTAACAGTGGTCTCTGTCCCAGTCACCTCTGGGCCAAAAAGGAAGTGTCACAAACCAGGCCAAGGTACAGTTCTAAAACACTGATTACTTTCTAATTTCCTGAGCAGCAAAGGAAAGGCTATTGAGGGTTCACGGGTGAGTGGAAAGTTCAATCCTGCCATTTCACTAGGATCAACGAATGCATGTAATTTGCACTACTCGGTCTGCGGTGAAAAATAATGAGGTACATGTGCCTGACCCTAAGACAGTTGTAAAGGGCTTGCCGGTCTAGTATTCTGATAGGAAGGCAGGTGCAAGATTACAAGAACAGAGATTTGATTTTTCCTCCCTTTTTAAGTGAAGATGTTAACAAACTGTTGAAGTATACATGTACATGCACAGGGAGGAATGGGCCACAATGGGTAATTATGCAGGAGACACAAGACGGGGGAGTACTGTGCATTGTGCACTGTAGTCATGTGCACAATGCACAGTAGTTTTAAAGATTCCTTGAATTCAAGTAGATTCCTATGGAATTGCCCCAGAGAGTTACAGGAACAAAATGTTCTGGATGCCAGTGACAGTTGTTCGTCTGCATTGGATGAGTGCCAGCCCCCGTGCAAATGAGGGAAGACCCTCTGGTAATAGCGCTGGTGCTTTATGTGTGCCAGCGCTATCTGTATTATGTAAAAGGACAAGTGTCTGCGGCCCTTTCTGTAATACCAAAGTGCCCCGGGGCGCGCAAAGCAGACGCATATGCCCGTTGCACCCTTGGGGCACTTTCCATACTACCGCCCCAAGATGTTGTGGTCGGCCGAACTAAAAGCGGCTGTCAGGTCTAAAAGCAGGAAAGTACCCTGACTGCCCTATCCTTAATGGTAAGCATTTCATCCAGCATCTCTCCTTCAGCAGTGTCAGTGCTGTGTCTGGAATGAAATCCCACTGGCGTCCTATTGAAGATGTTCTTGGTCCCCAGGCATTGCGCGAGTCACATGGCCAGATGCTTTTCCACTTTTTGGCCATGGATGGCAAGAAGGCCATCAGATGGTAGTTTTTTAAATGGTAACTCTAAGCAAGGCTTCTTCAACAGAAGTTGCACCAACCCCTTTTCCATTGGGAAAGAACTCTACCAAAGGCCAAAGAAGTCTTTATCAGGCTAGAAATTGTATCCTGCAAGATTGATGTAGGACACAGGTCATCTCACGAATCCATTTTGCCTATCCTCAGCACATCTTCCACTGACAATCATGCGGCTATGTTTACAAGGCCTTCCGTCCATTTTAATTCCAGCAGTAAATATGCTGATTGTAGTTAATTAAGTAAGATAGCTCAGTGGGTTGAATGCCTTCTGCAGTGGTCTGTGAATAACATGTGTAACTGGCAGCCATCACAATTAAATTATAAAGGGGTAGATACAGCCTTTACATTTTTAAGGGACATCCAATTAATACAATGGACTTCTGTAGAAACAGCACATGTTGTTCGTGCAGTAGGGTACAATTTACATAATAACATTTTCTGATCAATATATGTATTGTATATTTTTATAAATTTTTGATGATTGCATCAACAACACATGAAAAACAGCCTGTTTTGTGCGCATGGACCACGCCATGTTCTACTTCATAGCGCTGTCCAACTCTTTGTACTATATGTAGGCACATTATTCATGGTCATGTTTTGGAGGCACTGAGGGACAGATTTACCATTGAGTTGCATCGCTCTTGCGCCAGGCTGGCTGAAATAATGATATATCTGCTGCCAAACTGGCATTGTTGCCGGATATGTCTATCGTGTAATTTTGTTTCAAAATTTTGTCTGATAGAGAAAACTTTTGACAACTGATTTATGCCGTAATTTCAAAACTTAGGGTCACATTTATGAGCACCTTGCACCGCTGGGGTGTCACGTTTTGTGACCCTCCAGTGGGGCAAACTACACAATCACATCTATGAGGTCACCAAAGCCACTTTGCATGGCAATGAATGGCAAGGTAGGCATCGCAAATCACTGCGTCGCCTTACTCTGCGCAAGGGAGGCGTCCCATGGGCATTGCGGTGGGTGTTCCCACGCAGCACCCATGGAATTTGACGCTTTCCTAGATTTACAAGACCATGTAAACTGGGGATGCGGCAAAACATTACACATCCCCAGGGGAGGTACAAGGAGGAGAAATAACTATTTCTCCTCGTTTTTTCAGCACACATAGAAAGAGGAACACGCCTTAATGGATTGTTTCTGTGCAGGAAGGTGCCCCTTCAATCATGCCGAAAACACAGGCCCCCTTGCACCATGGTACAAGAGTGCCTATGCTGGCGCTAGGCTGCGCCGAAACGGCGCCAGCACCAGGGGGTAGGAATGCACCGTACTGGATAAATATGGTGCATTCCTGCCCTTTCACTTTGACGTTGGTCATCCCCATAAATGAGACCCTCATTTTTAGGTCTCGACCTAGCGACGCAGCGCGAAGCGCTGTCGCTAGCGAGACTTATTGTCGTCGACTTGCTTCGGAAGGGAGACAGGAGATGTGCACGCGCAGGACGGACTGCAATTGTGAACGCGCCCGTGAATGTGAACACGCACGTACAAACACGACGCGATGTGCACATCTCCTGTCCCCCTTCCGTCCTCGCCAGCCGCAAAACATGAGGCTGCCCCGCTCCTTCTCCGTGCAGCTTCACCAGGAGCCTAGTGTCCCGAAGACCGGAGGAGCCCCAGGCCGGTGCCAGCCTTGCCTCTTGAACCCCAGGTAACGCTCGCGGCTGTGTACCCGCTGGTTCTTATTCTTATTTAAGTGAAAGCGTGATGGCGACAGCTTGTTTAGGTTTCTCAGAAGGAAAGTAATTTGTACCGAACGGGAAGGCGGCAATTAGCGGCTCCGGCGGGCAGCGGTGTTAAAAGTAGTAGCGCCCGAGAGCTGGCCAGGTCCGGGTGGAGGCTGGCAGCGGAAGCGGCAGGTAATTGGAATGTCTCCGTGCACGGACTGCCGGCACCAAAGCAGGGCGCAGCCGTGAGGGGAGCGCCGCGCACCCCCCCCCCCCTTTCCCTGACAGCCACAGACTCTCACAGAGTGCTATTTAAGGAAGCCGGTTTTCCATATTCATCGGTCTCATCCACATCGGACATCTTGTGTGCCAGGCAGGGGGCTGACATCCAGCCAGTGATGCCACAGCGTGGACGGTACCCCCGAGCATCCACTCCCGCCATTCCACGTCATTCATAAACTGATGCGGTGGTGACTTGCTGTGCCTCGGGCAAAGTCCTGAGTTTAATTCGGTACCTTGTCCAACTCAAGCTAGAGGCCAGTGCTCTAACCCGCGCTACACTTCCTCATCCTGCCCACGATCCCAACGTGATCACTGCTGATCCCAGCACTGCCTCCCCCGGAAGCATCGGCGATCCGAAGCCTCTGCTGCAGACCCGAGCAGTGCCTCCCACGCCAGGCACTGCAGACAGGTCCAAGCAGTGCTTTCATTGCAAGCACTACAAACATCCCACTGGTGCCTGCACTGCAATCACTGCAGATCCCATTACTACCTTAACTGTAAGAAGCACTGCCGTTCCAAACAGTGCCTTTACTGAAAGCAATGCAGGTCCCAGCAGCGCATCCACTGCAAGCGCTGCAGACAGATCGCAGTGCTGCAACCAGCGTTAACGACACAGAAAACAACAGAGTTGTTCTAGAACAGCAAACATCCTTTGCGAGGGGACACCGGAAACATTAATATCAAGTCCCGAAGGGCCAATCTGGATTCTTGTGTCCAGATTATTTCTGGCAGCAGCGCCAGGGTCGCTAGTTCACTATGTCCATTCTCGAAGTGTCACCATAAATGTTGCGCCCCGTTTTTTTGGCCCTCGTATACAGTTCTGGAAATACCTCAATTTGAGGTGCGTGTACAGTGCTGGAGGCCACGTCTCCAGAAGCAAAGGGTCCCTAAGCAGAACTGCCAATATACTGCAAGCTCTGCCCCAGAAGTGTTACACAATCACCCCTACGAGGCCTCATCATTCAGAGGGGAGAGGCATACCGGAGCTACACGAGTACAGGAGGAGAGGGAAGTATGTACATCCACAGCAGCTCCATGTGAGAAGAGGATGATATGACAGAATTAAAGACTGCAACTGTAGTTCTACAGTAGAAGAGAGAAAACAGAGGTATGAGAGGGAGAGTGGAGGCGAGAGAGGGATTTAAACTTCCCAGTGGTATCAATACAGTAGAGACGATGAACACATCCCCAGTCAGATCACTGCAAATAAACCCCAAATATTCACAAGATCATGCTCTTTTGGGTACAAAGTGCCAAAAAAGACATGCAAGTATCAACAGAGAAATTGGTAAATGACTCAAATTGCATTTAGGCTGGGAGTGTACGGGCAGAAAGTAACGGAATTAGTTTAAAAATGCAGGGCAGGCTCGGAGCAGTAATGGCAATGTGAGAAGAGTCTGAAATGAGGCAAAGCATTTAGTGGTATAGTACAGAGGGGCTTGGCATGTAGGGATTCTTCAAGTACTTTTTTTTGTCTTGCTGGACAGCGCGATTAATATATCTATACATCAAATGGTCTTATGAGCAGGGCTTTAAGTGGGATGAAAAAACAGGGGGGTCTCTCAAAGGTGCGTGGCCAATGTAATTAAGGGCATGACTTAAAACACATAAGCTAAAAATCTGTGCTTAGCATAGTGTGCCGCCCGACTTGTATTTTTGTTGTTTCTGTCATTGCATCCAAATATATGATACAACAACTAACATCATACCTACAACAAGTCAGGACTATTGGCTTTGTCAATGGTTGTTAGTTGCATGAGATAAATAAGCAGCAACTATGGCTTGTATATAATATTGAAAAATCTTCCACTTAAAGCCCTGGTGACACCACGACAATGTTGCTGCTCCTGAGTTTCAAAAAGAGAAGGGAAATCCAGAGAGAGAATGACTCTCTTTAAAGGATTTCCCTTCCCTACAACGCTCGCCTGGCATGACGTCATGCCGTAACTTATCCACTAGTGAAAAGTGAGCAGTGTGAGCAGCGCACATCGATGTGCCTGCTGTCACTGCAGTCCGGAAACAAGCATTTGCAATGCAATAGGTCTCGCATTTGCGAGAGTTGGAGCTATTGGCATTGTAAATGACAATGCCTTTTATTCATTTGTTTTGAAAACCTGCAAGCGGTGCATAAACACGCACTTTGTACGTATAGTCCTTGCTTACGAGAAGCAAGGCTGTCAGTAAAAGAGACTGCCAGCTTTGCTTCTCATAAGCAAGGGCTATAAGTACAAAGTGCTTGTTTACGCACAGCTTGCAGGTTTTCAAACGCATAAATAAAAGGCATTGTCATTTACAATGCCAATAGCTCAAACTCTCGCAAATGCGAGACCTATTGCATTGCAAATGCTTGTTATTTTCCTTTCCAGATATTTAGGCTTCCAGCTCGTCTCTCCGACCTTGGTGCAAACAGGTAAGATTTCGCATGGATGAGAAATCCCTCTGCGGATCTGAAGTCGGATGGAAACATCTAACTCAGCACAAGCAGAGAAAGTTGGCAAGGGCCGCGCTTTCACAACATTTTACACGCCTCTCCCTCTCCGAGGAAATCGAATGAACGCCGACCCTGTGAGGGGCTTATCTGTTTCACCAATATGGCCACATCATTAATCCGAAATAAGAAACTGCCGCCTCGCCGAAAACACTTTCCTTTCATCCAGAAAGAGCCCGGAAACGCCGCACTGACAGCCACTTCCGGCACATTTTTGTTATTTTACATACGGCAAAATTGCAGGCAACATAACCCAGGTCTCTGCCAGCTATTTGCAATTACCTATTTCGCTTACAGAGCTATTTTTTTTCACGCGCTCCTGTAATGTAATGGCAGTTGCCTGGCAACCGCCGCCGTTACAATGCCTATGTATATATACTTGGCTCCTATGCGTGGGGACGCCCATCAAGAGAGATTACTGCATTATGCAATCATTAGCAGCGAGATACGCCGCGTTTTTGCTCTAATTAAACCTCGCAGATGGCCCTGGGTGAACGGTGGAGCCGTGGCCCCATGGGTCACTTACTCCGACGTTGAAGGGGGCGCCATGGTCCATGGGCCACCCTGACGCATGGTCTGGATGGAAGGTTGCAGGTTCTAACACCTAGGGAACTCAACCACCGCGCACACCCGCACCCACTCCACACCACACTTACTACCGGAGACAAGGCTTGTCCACAATCACCCCCAACAGAGTCCTCAAAGAAGACACTCACAACCGCAGGCTAACTGCACAAAAGCGCCAAGAAGCCGCGTCATTTGTGATCAGATTACATAACATGGGGATATTCATGTTTTTGTGCGAGTCAGAAATTGGGCTCGAAGTTGGCAGATGCCTGCCTCGCTACAATAGGCAAGACAGATGGGAGATCTTTAGATCGTCTCTGTTGACTCAGCAGGAAGTGTGCGACCTCCCGCCATTGCTGCCGAGCTCTCGAACTCAGAGAGGAGGCGGGGTGGACATCTCAGTTGGTCGAGCACCTGCTGAACAGGTGTAAATCCCAGGCATGTCATTCATATGGGGCTTGGTTCCAGCCCTGAGTCGTTTTATGTAGCGAATGTTGAGGGATCTGCGGCACACGGAGACAGGGTTATTTGCCCAGGATCACACAAAGAGTTTTAGGAGGGAAGCTAATACTGGAACGCAGAGCCCCGGATTCCATGAGCTGACAGAGACGACAGAACAACAGATGTAATTTATTTACCCAAATCTGGCATAGATTAAACTCCCAGCAGGGCCTAATCGGCCACGATAAAGCTGCTACCATGGGGATGGATAATTATATCAGTTACTTAAGTGGCACGTAAATTTTTTTTTTTTTTAAACGTTTGCTGTTGGCGCAATATATTTACTCAATTTCACTATTTAAAATAGCGTGGAGACACTGATCTAATTCCACCACATGTGCCCTGGGCCATCATGGAACAACTCTGGACACCCCGGTGGCTTTCAGATTGTCACACCCGATTCCTACCGCCCTGGAGCCTACATCAGGGTTGGGAAACACAGCGGAGTTGCAGTGGCCCCTCAATCAATCAATCAGGGAATTGTAAGCGCGCTACTCACCCGTGAGGGTCTCAAGGCACTGAGGGGGGGGGGAGGTCCGCAGATCTGTTTAGCCGAAGAGCCAGGTCTTGAGGGTCTTCCTGAAGGTGATGTCTGCCGGTAGCTCGTTCCAGGTCTTGGCTGCAATGTGAGAGAAGGATCTTCCGCCTGCTCTGGCTCTGTGGATGCGCGGGTTTCGGCCAGTGCGAGGTTGGAAGATCGGAGGTTTCTTTTGGGTACGTGGAAGTTGATTCTGTCGTTGAGGTATTTGGGTCCGTTGTTGTGTAGGCATTTGTAGGCGTGAGTGAGGATTTTGAAAGTGACTCTTTTCTCCACGGGGAGCCAGTGGAGACTTCGTAGGTGCTGGCTGATGTATTCGTGTCGGGGGATGCCGAGGACGAGTCTGGCGGCGGTGTTCTGTACTGTCTGGAGTTTGCGGAGTAGGGACTTGTTGATGCCGGCGTAGAGTGCGTTTCCATAGTCCAGTCTGCTGGTGATGAGTGCGTGGGTGACTGTCTTCCTTGACTCAGAGGGGATCCACTTGAAGGTCTTGCGGAGGATGCGGAAGGTGTTGAAGCAGCTGGAGGTGACGGCGTTGACCTGTCGGTTAATGGAGAGTGATGAGTCGAGTACGATGCCGAGGTTCTTGGCGTGGTCTGAGGGGGTAGGTGGGCTTCCAAGGGCGGTCGGCCACCAGGTGCTGTCCCATGCAGAAGGGGTGGTACCGAGGACGAGGACTTCTGTCTTCTCGGCATTGAGCTTCAGGCAGCTGTTGGTCATCCAGACTGCGACGTCTTGCATTCCTTTCTGGAAGTTGAGTTTGGCAGTGGTGGGGTCTTTGGTGAGGGAGAGGATGAGCTGGGTGTCGTCGGCGTAGGATACGATGTTGAGGCCGTGTTGTCGGACGATGGCTGCGAGGGGGGCCATGTAAATGTTGAAGAGGGTGGGGCTCAGTGATGAACCCTGTGGGACTCCGCAGGTGATTTTCGTGGGGTCGGAGAGGAAGGGTGGGAGTCTGATCCTTTGGCTTCTTCCGGTGAGGAATGATCGGATCCAGTCCAGGGCTGTTCCTTGTATGCCTGCGTCGTGTAGTCTGACGACTAGTGTGCGATGGGAGACGGTGTCGAAGGCCGCTGATAGGTCGAGTAGGATGAGGGCTGCGGAGTGGCCTTGGTCCAGGAGGGTGCGGATGTCGTCTGTGGCGGCGAGTAGGGCGGTCTCTGTGCTGTGGTTGCTTCGGAATCCGGATTGGGACGGGTCGAGGACGGCGTTCTCTTCAATGAATCGTGTCAGTTTCCTGTTGACTGTTTTCTCTGCAACTTTGGATGCGAAGGGGAGGAGCGAGATGGGCCGATAGTTCTTGAGGTCGGTGGGGTCAGCTGTGGGCTTCTTGAGCAGGGGTCTGACTTCTGCGCGCTTCCAGTCGTCTGGGAAGGTGCCTGTTTTGAAGGTGGTGTTGATGGTGCGTTGTAGTTTGGGTGCGATGGTGGCCACGGTTCTGTGGTAGATGTGAGGGGGGCAGGGGTCGGTGGTGATCCGGTGGCCCCTTGTGATCCGGTGGCCCCTTGTGATCCGTTGGCCCCCTGTTACCCGGTAGCCCCCGGTTTCCCGGTAGCCCCCGGTTATCCGGTGGCCACCTGTGGTCCGGTGGCCCCCTGTGAGCCGGTGGCCCCCTGTGAGCCGGTGGCCCCCTGTGACCCGGTAGCCCCCTGTGATCCGGTGGCCCCCTGTGACCCGGTAGCCCCCTGTGATCCGGTGGCCACCTGTGACCCGGTGGCCACCTGTGATCCGATGGCCAACTGTGGTCTGGTGGCCCCCTGTGATCCGGTGGCCCCTTGTGATCCGGTGGCCCCTTGTGATCCGGTGGCCCTCTGTTACCCGGTGGCCCCCTGTGACCCGGTAGCCCCCTGTGACCCGGTGGCCCCCTGTGATCCGGTGGCCCCTGTGGTCCGGTAGCCCCCTGTGATCCGGTGGCCCCTTGTGATCCAGTGGCCCCTTGTGATCCGGTGGCCCCCTGTGAGCCGGTGGCCCCCTGTGACCCGGTAGCCCCCTGTGACCCGGTGGCCCCCTGTGATCTGGTGGCCCCCTGTGACCCGGTAGCCCCTTGTGATCCGGTGGCCACCTGTGATCCGATGGCCACCTGTGGTCCGGTGGCCCCCTGTGATCCGGTGGCCACCAGTGATCCGGTGGCCCCCTGTGACCCAGTGGCCCCCTGTGACCCGGTGGCCCCCTGGGATCCGGTGGCCCCTTGTGACCTGGTGCCCACTTGTGGTCCGGTGGCCACCTGTGATCCGGTGGCCACCTGTGATCCGGTGGCCCCCTGTGACCACTCAAAGATGCTACCGACCTTCCTTTGTGCCAGTACACCTTCTGGTAATTACGCGCTCTACAAATTCTCTGAATAAATGAGTAAATAAAGCAACTACCTCTGTGGGCATTCACTGAAGCTTTCCATGTCCGGTCCCACGCTGGCACTACAAGAAACACTACTAACGCACATTCATACCAGAAGTAAGTGTGCAAGTAAGCAAGCATGTTTCCAGGGAAGTACTGCTGAAAGGGATGGTACTGCTGAAAGGAGGGTGCTGCGGGGGGAGGGGGCACTCCACTGGAAACTGAGAAAAGACAAGTGTTATAGAAAGATGCAAAATACATTGCACATCTGTTCTCGGAGTCAGAGAGGCTAAGGAGGGGACGGATAGCCGGCTAGGGGGCGAAGCCTCAAACCTACGTTGGCTACATATTCCTCGGAGTAAACCTTCTGGAATTCTGGGAATTTTCAACGAAACTATAAATGTTGTTTATTCACCGAGAGCGACCCTTTTTCTCGACCCAGCCTCACTTAATTCACGCGCTCCCCACAGTGGCTAAGGGATCCTTCCGGGCCACGGTATAAATAGGTTGTTGCCTCCTTTTCTATCCTGCCCCTTCCCCCCCTCATCCTCAAAGTAATGCGGATTTCTGAGCTTAGCCTGATGTTTTAATTCACGCAGCTGAAGGCAGCCCCCCTCTCCTCTCTGCTTCTTCTCTCTGTGCTGTAATTACAATCTTCTCTGGCCATTCCAATTTAATTGACTTTGTAATGACCTTTCTGAACAAATCGTTTTCTGTATTTCTAATGCATTTGAAATTGCACTGGGCTTAAAGAGCGACGGAGCCTGCATTCCGCTCGGCTGAGCGGCGAGGTCTCCTACACCCCTGTAAGCCTCGACCTGCTTACAATATTAACATACTTGCCACAAGGTGAAATGCCTCTTTCTGCTTCTTAATGAGAGTAAATGTAACCCAGATGAGCGGTACCCATTTATCGATGTCAGAAGGATGAAAGGCTGAGTGAAGAGGCGTCCTTCCAGCGTCTGTGCCGCAACACTCATGAAAGAATACCGGCGCATATTAGCAAGACCCACGTTAATATTATCGCCGTTTTAGCGGCAGGAAACTGCCGCTAAAACGGCGATAATGGGCTTGCTAATATGCGTTATAGAATTCCAATAGAAGCCCAGGTTAGATGTGCAGGACATCTAACCTGGGCTTCTATTGGAATTCCATAACGCATATTAGCAAGCCCATTATCGCCGTTTTAGCGGCAGTTTCCTGCCGCTAAAACGGCGATAATTTTAACGTGGGTCTTGCTAATATGCCCCACCATTCGTATTACATATATTTATTTAGCAATACCTATGTAAAAAAATTAAGGCCCTCATTACCGTATACTTGGGATATAATTTACATAAGTTATCTTAAACATGCCACACCATCACACAGAGGACACAGGGTCACTTATGTTTATTTGCTGGTGCTAAGACGCCTCGACATTCGAGTGCTCTAAATCAAATGTCATTACCAGTCAGCCTGGTTGGTACCTGCTATTTGTCGTGATGAAGGTCTGTACGTTTACTGTCTATATATGTAGCTGGGGAGGATTTGTTTTATAGTTCTCTGTCAAATGTGGAGTTTATAAGAAATGACTCAGAGTAGACTAGAAATTTGGCGTACTTGGTGTTAGTGTTTAGTCTTATCCATATGGGCTATAAGATGTATTTTTTTATACTAGGTGTCTGTGTTGGCAAAAAGAACACTTGTTAAATCATTGCCTTTTGTAGTTTTGGCTCCCTTCACACACCACCTGATGTGGGAATATCTCTCCAGTTGTTCAGAACTATGAAGTGGTTTTGTTATGCGTGTGAGGTCATATGCCTCTGAATTGTAAGAGGCATTAGTTTACGGTGGTAGCCTTCAAGAATGTTCACACAGTTTGGACGCAGTCTTTGAATTTTAAGGATCTTCACAAATCTCATTAGTATCATTATTTATTCAGTGTGTTTTTGAGTTGAAGTGGATCATACGGTGTGTTTTAATCTCTAAAAATAAGGGCAAAAAGGACATTGTGATTATGAGGGGTGAAGCCCCACCGCCCTGATTGTAATCCGGATATATCTATGCGTAGCACCCACTGCCTCTATTGTCATGTAACTCCTCAATAATCTGCTTGAACCTATACGCATATCATGTCTCTATACTCAAAGTATTTTGAATGCGCACACACGTCATACTGCATAATGTTGCCTTATTCACTTGCCGTTTAGGTGGTCTTTTTTTTCATTTTGTGGCTTAATGTGACGAAAGGGCAGCAATCCTTCCTCAACCGAGATTTTCTGTGCTTTTCTAGAAACAAGCCATGTCCGTATTTTGATTTGGTCACTTTATCAAGGTAGTGCTGAAATACAGTTGTTGAGTGCAGCAGGTACTTTAGGGTGGGCTTTATTATGGTGTGGCAGTGTTGTCGCTCACTTTGTTTCTTCCTGCCCCTTCTCCCTGAGAAGAAGAGCCGCCCACCCCCCATGCACTGGTATACCTTCATGCATGGGTGTGATGTTTGCACAAGGTTCCCATCACCCGGTATTGTTCAGTAAAGAGTTGGGCCCCGTTTGTTGAGACCTGATGATGGGCCCTGTAATAGTAAACACAATAAGATGATGGACGGAGCGCTGAAACTCAACCCAGTCACAGATCTGGGTTGAATCCATCATCGTTCTTCTGCTCACTATGCCACACCAGTTTGGACCCAGCCATATGCAAATCAGTCTTGACCCTGCTCCTCGTGGGAACAGTCCAGCCCGAACTACCAAGCCAGTTCCTCCATGGACCGGAAACAAGCATCCTGGACCCTGTAATACACAATGCTACAGTATATTTGGGTGTTCATGACACCTTCATTTCTGTGGGTTCTCAAGGAGGAGGTCAAAGCACCATGATCTTTTGATTTTCAAGAGTTGAGTTGGTGATCATTACAAACAGAAAATATGTGGAGGAACCTGAGCTGTAGGATTTAAGTGCCTAACAAAAATGAATGTATCCGCATGTAACGCAACTGCTGCTCTTGTAAAGCGCTCTGATACCCGATACCTTCGGGTCAAGTTCGCGCTATATAAAACTCAGTAAAAAAAAAATTTGGCTCGTGATGCTGTCCAGATAACAATCGTCAGAGGCCGAATAAGGGCCAGGGACCACCCCAGACCAGAGAAAAGCGGCCAAGTACCTCAGCGCCCCCATCCACACTCATAACACACTGCAAAGGCCAGTAGAAGGTTCACACTGTTGTTGCTATTGTTTTAGCCAATAGAAACTATTACTAGGCACTTAAGAAACCTTTACGACCATAAACTTAAATCTAAAAACGAAAATGATCACAGACAACCGATGGATGCAAATCCCAGAGCCATTCGACAAGGACGTTCAGATCTAGGAAGCGCCACAGTGTAATGCTGATTGTAGCAGGCGCTATACAAATGCATAGAGTGCTGTTTTAAGAAATTGGTAACTACATTTTACTTAACACAACCGAGTTAGACTTGGCATAGTGAAAACAAGTTAAAGGGCGCTAGAGACTCACTTAAGGGTATTCCTGCGTCATCAACGCGGACTCTTGCGAAACACGTGAAGGGCTGGAGAGAATGCTTCGCAGCGCCATTTTATTCTGAACATTCTGTCATTACCTCATCAGGATTGGCAGAAAGGTTGATGGGGCCGTAGGGAAAGCAAAGGTTAAGGAGGCCCAATCGGGGGAGGGGGGGGCGGAGGGGGAACCACCCTACTATCAACTCTACCAACTGAGTAGCAACAAGTGTACTCCTGTAGCACCAGACTGACAAGGCAGGGACCCCTACTCGGGGGAGGGATGCTTAGTCAGAGACTCAGAAGTCAATAACTCAATATTTACATTGCCCACAAGTGCCTTAGCTTAATAAAAAGGACTTCACTCGAGCAGCGACACAATACAACAGAAACAAAACCAGCCTGAAAGGGAATTACTGCCAACTATGGGCAGAACTGGCACCTACAAGACTGTGACCGGCAATGATTGGTCCGTCCTAAACGTGCCTAAACGTGCCTTGTGCTAAACATTACACCCAAAAGCTATCATAGCAGGTCGAGTTGTTTCCAACCTCTTGCACAGACTCGGGTGGTCAGTGACATTGTGGTGATGGCGCAAAGGTCGCTTGTGACTGCCTGGGTGTATCACTTTCGCCGCTAGGCCCCACATTTCCACCCTTGCAGACAGCAGAATTCGCAGTTGGACCATGGAGTAGGGAGCAGTCGCAGTCCTACGAGCAGCGGTGAGGCCCAAACTGAATCCAAGGTTCACACAGGACGAGAACCCACCTAAAGAGTCTTCAAAGGCAGTTGGAGGACTAGAGATGTCCCTGGACCCCGCGCTCCCCGTATTCATGGATCTGCCAACAGGACAAAAGTCCCAGATGCATGCTTGAGACAGTCTCTACAAAGAGAAGGGACTGATTGACACAGTCCAATCAAATCAGTGTGTGGGGCCTGGTGGAGATAGGCTGCTAAGGGGGTACGGAAGGTGGCCTATACTGGCAGGGCTCGTCACTGTGGATTGCAGCCCCCTCCCCCCCCACCTCCCAGTGCTTTCCTCTCAGCAGGAAGGCAGGTTCCTCCTCCAAGGCTGGTCCCCAGCACTGAGCAGGAATCCTTCGACTCCCAGGTCAGGCTTCCTCACCTGGCTGAAAGGGCTTTATGCAGCAGACATCTTTCAAAGGGAAATCCACGCACCTTCATAACTGATGCTAGGTCTGTTTATAGATCGCCAGTTGTCAAACAACCTGGTACCGAGTGCCGAGCGTGGAGCAGGGGGGTCCCAAGATCTGTGCTTACAAGCGGAGCCCAAAACAAGCCGGACTGCTCACACACTTAGATCTGCACCCTCGAGGTGGCTGTGGCCAGGATGCACTCTTTGTCCTGTCTTCCCTGATTTAAAGAGCGAGGGAGAGAAGGAAGAGAGTACACAGCCTTCCCTGCCACAGTACACCACTGGGCCTCCATCGAGGGACAAACCAGGCCATGGGACAGATGTGGTGTGTAACTGGGTAGATGCTGAGATGGGGCATACTCTAATACTCAAACAGGCCGGACTGGAAGCCGGGCTGAGATCGCCTGATTTATTCACATATTGTTCGTAAAATAACCAGCACACTGCAAGATCAAAGCGTTCCACTTAAAGGGAAAATGCTTACAGCAAAGTGGCAACTCCTTGGAGTCAGCATTGTTTCCTTGCTGAATCCTCAAACGCCTTTTTACTCTAACTTTCATCTCATTGCACCTTTCCCGCTCTTCCTTCTTGACTAATCTTTCTCTTCCGATACCTATTGTGTTCTACCTCCCTGTTTTACTTCTTTGTATAGTTCTTGTTCCAGTTTCTTTATCTCTTCCTTCCATATCTCTCTCCATGTTTCTGCCTCTCTTTCTTTTCCATCACTCCCATCTCTAGCTTCCTGAGTTTCTTCACGTCTTTGTCTCCCTTTATTTCCCACCTTTTCCATCTCGCTCCTTCGTTTCACTTCATTTCATCATGAATCTCTCCGTTTATTCTCCCGTGCATTTTCTGTTCCTTATTAGCATCTTTCACCTCTCTGTAGCCCTCCCTCCAGGCATATAATTACCTTCTGCTGCACATCAGGTATTCCCAGAGCTGCCATCTTCAAAGGTCACAGACACTTCATATGTTCATAATTTCCATAATAAATCAATATCTTCATAGAACGTGTTTGGGCCCTGGCCGAGACATATTCTGGGGGCCCCTGTTAGGAAGAACTATGCATTTTATTGCACATATTCTACAAATTCACGCCCGCATTATTACAAACAATATTGAATTTCCGTTAACTTTTCAGAAACTAGTCACACAAATACACTGAACTACATCCTAGCAGTGGCCCTAGCGTCCCTCAGATGGCACTCAGTTGAGTGAGACTGAGTGTGAGGTAGAGGCAGACAGAGAAGAGGTTGAGACAGAAAAATAAAGTGATAAAGAGAGAAGGATTACCTTCCCAGTGGCCACCTTTGAAGCTAGGGACCCTGACAATGGCCCACTTTGCCAATGCCTGCAAATGTCCCTGTAAAGAATGTATATGAGTTCAGTTTACACACTATGGAACTGGAAATTACTTATTTCCATAGTTTCTTTTGTTCGCTGGAAACATTTGGAGGAGTAGCGGTCGGCAGGTAAGTACACATATAAATAAATAAAACGAATTTCGTTTCTCGCGCTGCATCGCCAAATCTGATGCAGCGCGAGAAACGAAATTCGTTTTATTTATTCATATGTGTACTTACCTGTAATCGGCCGTAATCTGTAGTTTACTACCCCCCCACCCTGCCCCCCCCCCCCACGTCAGCACCCGGCGGCACTCCCACCACCGACCGCTACTGATTTGGAGACCTTTCATTTATGAGTCTGTGAGTCACTGAAGGCTCAAGCCTTGCTCTAGCCCGATGACTGGCTCTGGCTCGGCTCCAGGTCAACTCTCTGCGACTCTGAAGCCAAAAACGAGCTGGCACGAGCATAATCCATCGAATTTATACAGCAACTAATCTCTAATGGTGCTGTTGCCTCAAGGGCTCCCCATCCTAGAGACCGCTCCTAACATATCAAGCACATCGTGTGTGTGAGAGAGAGAGAGAAGAAAGACTGGAGAGGAAGCGAAGTGAGAGAAGAGAGACCTGCAGACGAAGATGGACGTGGCTAGCAAGAGACAGGGAAGAGACGGATGCTGGTGGCAGCTTGGTGAGGGACACCTGGGCGAGAAAGAAGAGGGGTTTGATTTGGGAAGCATTCAAAAATGGGACATGAGAGAAAGAGCAGGGGGAGCATAGAAATGACACGGAGATGAGTGAGACTGAGACAGCCTGGTGTGAAAGGCCGTTAGGGTTGGGGAACATTCAGTAGTGTGACGCGACTGACTGTCTGCCTGCAACACCGGCTTGTCTGAGGCTCCATCCTGTCCCAGCACACCCCTATCCAACCACGGGTCTGTCTCCCTCAGCCTCCCGCCCTTACAGAATGTCAGAGCCAGTGGCGGCTCCTCCGCTATGGCGGAGGAGCGTCGCACCTCTCTGCCAGCAGCCGCAAAACTAAAAAAATAAAACAATAATGAAACAGGTTTATTATCATTTTATTTTTGACACGAACGAGTCTTGGGGCGGGGCCAGACGCTGACAGGCTGGAAGGGGAGTGTTGGGCACTGCTGTCAGTGTGCATGCCGGTTTAGCCGGCCATCTTAGGATGGGCAAACTGACATGCGCACTGTGATGTCTCAAATCTGACCTGCATTGCCGGGTTGGAGAGAGCAGGCATAGGCTCCCAGTCTCTGGCAGAGCACATCAAGGGCTCTCAGGCCAATCCTGACGTTGTTCTCATGCATGAGAGCAGCCTCAGGATTGGCCGCAGGGAAGTTTGGGAGCCTGTGCAGTGCAGCAGAAGGACACGTAGTTGGCGATGCGGCGAGCGGCAGGTAAGTAGTTTTATTTTATTTTGTCGTGCTCACACTGCCACTCTGCCCTTATACCAGCCGCCACTGCAAAGGACATTTTTTAGCCGGTCCTGTACACGCAGTCAAGACAGAGAGACCGATAGACACACGTTACACATACCCTACAATCTACATCATAAACATACTACTTCCACTCACGGACAAAAAACGAAAATAACATTAAAAAACCCAAGAAACAGTGCTAAAAAAATGTTGACAGAGAGTTACCCAGGAACGAATATCTAAAGCAGGAACGAAAACGCAGGAGAGGAGAATCTAAGGGGTGGAATAAGGAAGAAATCGAGGAAGGAGAGACAGAATGGTGTGGGGAGAAAAGGGGAATGCTGTAATTTCATAGGATTATGGGAGAGGTAATGGGGCAAGTCATAGACGTAGGGCTGTGTTGTACCACAGGCCGAGGGTGGTTGAGGTATTACTGATGGAGGGCGCTGCACCCTTCAAGATTTGTAAGCTGGAGAAACAAAGCCGATTTTGCACCAGCCTTTGCTTCCCTCTGACCAGTTTTGCACCAGGCCTTGCTTTCCCTCTGACGAGTTTTGCACCAGGCCTTGCTTTCCCTCTGACCGGTTTTGCACCAGGCCTTGCTTTCCCTCGGATCCTCGCAGACATTATGCAGCACACACACTGCTTTGAAGTTCTTGAGCAATATATTGCCAAGAAGCCGGGAGCCCCTGCCCCGGGGAAGGGGTGGCAGACTTGCTCACATCAATAAATCATTTGCTTACTATTTTCTGTGTATGTTTTCGACATCAATAATGTAGGTCTGTGGGTCAGGAAAAAGCTTTAATATTCACCCAGCATAGGTGATGGAGAACAAAGTTGAGAAGTGAAGGAGGAAAGAACAAAATCTGAATAAACAGTCTACGCTTTCCCAAGGAGAGGAACCTGCCAAGGGCAGGGAAGTCGTGAAATTGTAACTGGCCTTAGCTGCCCTAGTCAATAAGATAGTATAGTGGGGTTAGCACCTGCTGCAGAGATGTAGATGGAAACTGATATTCACAATGGTCCAATTCCACCAGGATCGAGTCACTGTTAATATGTGACAATAGGTCTTTACATCGAGTGTCCACTGCCGTCATAATTTCACTCGTATGTGTGTAGTGTCCCTGTGTAGAGCAAGTCTAGTTTGAAAGCAAGGGAGCGCCGAACAAAGAGAGGGCCACTGGAATTATGCGGTTGAGTGGCCGTGGCGTTGTTGGCATAATTATAGATTTTGCCACATAATCCATCATCTGCTGCATTATCTGCTGATTTTAACAAAAACAAATGTTGTTTCTAGCTCAAAATGTCAAAAGTTTCTAAAAATACAGCAACAAGTGTTGCCGCGCAGCGCAAGGCCCTTTGCAAAGGTCGCTTATTGTTACTGCTATTGAAGTGAAGCCAATGCTCTGACAGTGTTAACAAGTTTAAAAAAAGAAAAAATAATTAAGTAATACTATCACAATATGTGCCGCACTAAGCCGCATAATTTGCCTTGTCTTGCAGCATAATTTACCCAACCCTTCCTCTTCCGTATAATTCCAGTGACTCTGACTATGAGAGACGTGTGGTGTGGGTTCGAGTCAGGCAGGGCGATGGACGATGGTGCTGTATGACGAGAGATGCGTCTACAAGTGGCTTGCTGGAGGGTGGGAGCAGTTCTGATGTTAATGGTGTTGTTGTTCTATGTCCTGGGTGTAGTGATCGAGAATCTCTGCATTCTAGTTCTCTCCTTCTTGCATTTCTTCAGCTCCAGCCTGGCGATGCCATCGGGTCTGGTGCTGTCTGCCTGCGGTGATTAAGCTGGTGCTGGACTGAGGGAGGGGCAGAAAATTCCCTCAGCGCTCATGTGACTTCAATGAACTTCTTCAAGCCTTTGATGAGACATGTCACAACTTTTAGCAAAGCTTTTAAGGATGCCAAGGTCCCAGTGAGTGTCTGGAAGGCAGGACATGACCTCCATCCAGGTGGGATAGGCCCAGGGTTTGCACAGTTGTTCTGAAGTTAGTTTTGGGTAGGAACACTTTCCACTTCTTTCCAAGAGACAGCAGATGTCATGCTCTGTTAGTCTTTTTGCCAATGTGTGCTTTGTAAGAGAGGTCTGTGTCAGCTTTGAACCCCACTGCTTTTGCATGGGCTCTGATCACTGTGGACAGCGCCATCTAGCGGTGTTTCAAATACCGACGCATTTGGTGCAATCAGCAAAATTTAGTCTTTGTTCGATTGAGACTCAGGGAGATGCTTGACATCCAATGCTGTATCAGCTCGAGGCAGGTTTTAAGTCAATGGATTGAGTGAGCGAGTGTGCTGTGTGCTGTTGGCATCTGGATGTTGCCACTGAATATGGATCTGCGGTTGTCCATGGAGATGTTGAGGACGCTGAGGCAGAGGAGGAAACCCCGGGGGTCTCTGAAGGAGGTGGGGAGCTTCTGGGAGCTTCACATTCCCACTTGGATGAGCTGGTGATCTGGATGGCAAGATAAAAAGCGCTCTTCCAAGGTAAAAAGTGCTTTTCCACTGTAAAAAGCGCTCTGCCAAGATAAAAAGCGCTCTTCCAAGGTAAAAAGCGCTCTACCAAGGTAAAAAGCACTCTTCCAAGGTAAATAGCGCTCCTCCACAGTAAAAAGCGCTCTGCCAAGATAAAAAGCGCTCTGCCAAGATAAAAAGTGCGCTTCCTGTCTGCTTCGCATCCCTGCTCCCCATCCTCACTGAACTTAGGTTACAGACAAAAACCACAGCTAATCAGAGCTTTGCATGCATTGTGACTGAAGCAGCTGCAATGGACACTCCACACAGGGTGCTGGGTGACCCTTATTGCCCCCGGGGCATTAACAGTTGTAAAGGATCTCAGTAGAGGGTGCATCAGTAGCAGCCGCGGTCCGTGCAGGTAACAGCGGGGTGGCCGGGTAAGGCGGGATTTCAAGGGATGATGCAGAGGGAAAATTAAATAAATAATTAATTTTCCCTCGGCATCGTCCCTCGAAATCCCCCCTTACCCGGCCCCACCGCTGTTACCTGCACGGACCGCGGCTGATCAGTAGTTAAGTGCTCATCCTGAAAATGGCTGCACACGCTAAAAGAGCTAGTACACTGAGGAAAAGTGTTCTTCTGATCGGCATCATTTGTACTGGGACTCCATTGTTTTTCATTGCCATTTCTTGTCAAACACTTCCACACGACCCACCTGGTCGTTTCTGCTGATGCCTGAGGAAATTCTAACTAACACGACAAAAACCATCTTGCAGC
Organism: Calotriton arnoldi; assembly: GCA_963921515.1. Classification (NCBI taxonomy): domain Eukaryota; kingdom Metazoa; phylum Chordata; class Amphibia; order Caudata; family Salamandridae; genus Calotriton; species Calotriton arnoldi. The sequence goes on from CAWUFW010004071.1 coordinate 298,447, forward strand.
CTGCATTTCTGCCCAGGAACTGTCGCACACCCAACCCCCTGTTGTTTGCAGTTCGACAGAAAACCATGAGACACTCACGCCCTGTGTAAATGATTTGTTTTCCATCTCCTGCTCCCTGCCTGGTAAACATCCTTGACACCGTGATCAGGTTATCTGGACAATGGTCTGACTGCTGGGCCTTGATCAGGGTGATTGGACAATGGTTTGAATGACCGAGCTTTGATCAAGCTGATCGAACAATGACCTGAATGACCGTGCTTTGATCAAGCTGAGTGAACAATGATTTGAGTACCAAGCCTTGACCAGGTCACCAACTACAAACATCGTCTGGATCTGGTTATCAACTGCAAACACTGCCCTGATTGAACAATGGATTAACAGCCAAAAGACTGGAATGAAAAAGTATAAAAGGCTTGTAAGCTGCGGAGTAAAGCAGCAGCCTCCTCTGTCTTGTTTCTAACGAGCTTGGGACTCTGTTCCATAGCCCGGGCTATTTGAATAAATCTGGGTTCCTCCTGCAGACGAAGGCTCCTGTGTCTCCTTTTACTACGTATGAAGGGTATGGAAGACTTGGGCGGTTCCCCCGCCGCCGAGACCCAGAAAGTGGGTTATTCCGGTTCCTCAAATGGCGCCCGAACAGGGACTCCACGAGTATGAAGGTCAGGGCCGGTGGTTGTGAGGAGGTGCACGGAGAGACTCCGACGGAGGCGCCCTACCCGAGGGATTCTTGCAATCCGGTAAGCCGAACGACTCGCCCGCTGTTCCTCCCCACCCGGTCTGGGCCACATGACCGCGTCCTCGCTGGAGTCCCCTAGCAAATAATTTCTGGAGCAGGACACAGCCCTCCGTCTGCAGAAGAGAACTACCCCTGTAAGGTAAGGGTGGACTGATCACCCACAGAGTCTGTATGATTCTGCTGTTATTGACCTTTGCAAAAGTCAAGCAAGCGAGGTGAATTTTTAAAACCCGCCGGTGTCTGTTATCTATTTACAAGCATGCCAGTCAGTAGTAAGTTCAAGAAATTATGTTGTTTTATGTGTACGCAGGACTCCCGGCTGGAGGCGGCTTGTCCGCTTCCTCCAGAAGGGACCCCTGGCCATACGATGTATGTTAAACATGGCCCTTCTGCCATAATGTTTTCCTCATTCTGGGTAAAATATACAAAACAAAGTAACGCAGAATTACAGTGGCCACTTTATGGCTCCTTTAATTCCCAAGTTCTCGCCAACTTAGAGGAACAAATAATGAAAAGAAAAACGCGCCCGACTATGTTTGAATCTGTCCGATTTTGGAGGAAAGAGATAGAGCAGAGAGCTAGAAAGCAGAAGGCTCAAGAAAGAAAACAGGAACGTATGTCAATGGCCGACCACGCCAGGGAAAATTTACAAAATCAAACGACAAAATCGGTAGAAATAGCCGATAGGGAGCATGGGGCCCGGGTACAAAAATGTTATCCAGCTCGTGAGGAGAAAAGAAAGGGCCATATGGAAGGGGGAGAAGAAGGTGATTCCTTGCTTGATACCATGCTAGAAAGCCCTCCTGCATATGCCCCAATGTACCCTGCCCTGACGCCTCACACCCCACATATCCCCCCGCCACCGCCCACTCCTGCCCCCACTGCCCCTCCTACTGTTCTCCCTGTCACACCAGCCCTCCCGATTTTTCCTATGACACCGACCACGCCCGCTAACCCTGTCCTCGCTGCGGGAATGATAACAAGTCTCCATCCGCCCAACCCCTGCGGCTTTACCCCTACCCGCCCTTTTCCTACTTCCCCGTGGTCTACAGTTAAGCAGGATTTATATAAAATGTTGAATTCCCCCGACTGGCCTCCTTGTGCTCTGCAATCAGCTTTTCGTCCCTTCGAGAAAATGACCTACAGAAGCAACAGTGTGAATGTTGGATAAAGAACGGGAATATTTATGCCTTTAAAGACATATGGTCCACCTTTTCCCAGTGGACAATTATGGAACAGACCACCTGGGCTGAATACATGTGTACGCTGGTCATGCAAAAATTCGAGAATGCGCTTATGCAGATACCCACTGGATTAATGGACCTTAGGTCACAAATAAGAAGAGGCGATGTTCAGGGAGAGGGGATGTTTGGCGCTATATCTGCTTTAATGGCTTTCCGTGATACGACCGCTTTTTCCAACACCCCTCTAGAAACAGCTATGCCAATGAGAGAGGCGGCCCCTGTCTTTGTTAACGCACTTACCGATGCCCAAAATAATGGCCGAGGGGTTGTTGAGGCACACTGGCGCAGGCTTTGGGTTCATGTTCCTTGGAAAAGGTCAGAAGTAATGCAGTTAAAAGAACAATTACCAGATCCCCGGAAGAATCCGGCTGCCTTTTACAGAGAATTAGGTCAGATTATATCTGCAGGTACTCTCGTTCTTGAGGATATGGATTTACTTTTTGGTACGGTTGTCCCCACTGAAATTTGGGACAAGATTCGACATACTGATCATGAAGTGGCATTGGGAGGTAAATGGGCTGACCTAGAAGCTATGGAAGAAGTAAGGGTAGGAGGGACTAAACCAGAAGCTGCCATCCTGACTTTGCCCGGTAAAATAATAACGTTTATGAAAACACTTTTGCCGGAAACTGTCATTAACTGGGATAAAATAAACGCCTGTAGGCAGCGAAAAGATGAGAATGTGGCTGACTTCTTTTACCCGTTTTGAGACAGAATACAAGGGACATAGTGGTTTGGATCCCCGAACCCCAGGTTCTGGCCTAGTGTTTGTCGATAAGTTTGTCAGCAACTTGCTTCCTGAGATTTCCACCAGGCTTAAGAAAGTTGAAAGTACGTGGTCTGCCCAAACTATGACTGGTATCTTGGCTATGGCACCATATCATGAGAATCGGGAGAATGAAGATAGAGACAAGGAAAGTAAGAAGGTTAGGGATCTTAAGACTAAGGCACTTCTGCAGCAGGCTTACCCTCCCCGAGGTCCCTATGCCCGTGGGAATTTCAGTCCTCAGCCCCAAAACCCTCCGAGGGCTCACCAGTCTACCCCCCCAGCCCTCAACGTACGGGAGCCCTCCAAACAGATCAGTGTGCTTATTGTAAGGGGTAAGGCCATTGGATAGACGAGTGTCCCGTGTTAGCAGAAAACATCCGAACAGGGAAGACTCGGCCTCGCGCTCCCAGGGAGGGAATGCCGACTAGGGACTAGGGACCATGGCCCGCCCCATCCACAGGATAAAGAACGTAGGCCCAGGGATCACGTTCCCGTCCAGCCGCGCCCGGCCAATAGGTTTGATGGGTATGAAGCAACACGCACTTATAACAATGATGATTATGACGAAGTTGATGAGATAGGGTCCTACCAAGCATAGGACAGCCAGGAAAGGGGTATTACCAGAGTGCAAATTCCAGTGGATCAAAGGGGCCCGTATGTTCAAATGTCAGTTGTGGGGAACGATCAGGATTTTCTTTTGGATACTGGGGCCACCAGGTCTTCTATTGCATGTCTGTCAGTCCCGGAGGCACCCCTTTCTGGCAATATAAATGTCTCCGTGGGTTTTGCAGGAACACCTGTGACGAGCCCTGTCTCTGAACCCCTCCCTCTCGATATTGGCCCTGCACATGTTGACGCTCCCTTGGTCCTTACTACAGGTTGCAGTGAAAACTTGTTAGGCATGGATTTACTGAAAGCTTTGTATGCGACCATATCATGTAGTCCCCAAGGTGTATCCCTAACAATTTCCCCCACCGCAGCTTCCTATATGTATCTGTCTGGTCCCCTCCCACCAGAATTGCAGTCTGTACCTTCCTCCCTCTGGGCATCATCAGACACTGATGTAGGGTGTCTCAACATATCCCCTCATGTGGTACGCATCCAGCCAGGTGCACTTCTCCCCCGCCTCCGGCAGTATCGACTACCCGCGGAAGGAGAAATGGCCCTTTTAACAATAATATCTGAATTAATGGAGAAGGGCGTAGTGGAGGAAACACGTGGCAATATCTGTAACAGTCCCATTATTCCCGTCCTTAAAAAGACCAATGGAGATGCTCTCTCCCCTAAAATATACAGATTCGTGATTGACCTGAGAGCCCTTAACAAAATAACAATGTCCCAATATCCTGTTGTCCCCGACATTACAGCCCTCTTAACGATGGTCCCTTCTGACGCAACGCACTTTTCTGTCATAGACCTGAAGAATGCTTTTTCAGCATTCCTATACATCCTGACAGCAGACATTTTTTTAGTTTCTCCCTTGGTGGGCGGAGCTTTAGATTCTGCCGCGCCCCTCAAGGTTTCCCGAGAGCCCCAGTATCTATAGTCAAGCCCTCAAAAGTCAACTAGATTCCTTGGAACTCCCTGATAACTCCACACTATTACAATATGTAGATGACCTCCTCATTGCTGCAAATTCTGCCCCATCATGTAAAGAAGCTACTCTCTGTTTGTTACGCCACCTTGCCCTCCATAATCACAAAGTCTCTTTGAAAAAGCTTCAGTTTTGTCAAGAGAAGGTGACCTATTTAGGTCATCTCCTCTCAAAGGAGGGAAGGCAGCTCACCGCTGATCGTGTAGCCATTATCAATGCTATGACGGCCCCACGAACACAAAAGCAGGTGCGAGCCTTCATAGGCCTAACCTCATACTGTAGACAGTGGATTTCCAACTTTTCGGCCATGGTCAAACCTCTTCTTGCCCTCACCACTAAAGACATATCAGACAGTTCCTTTCCATGGACTAGAGAGCATGCGCAGGCCTTCCAAGATTTAAAGAGGGCTCTGTGTACTGCTCCAGTCCTCGGTACTCCTGATTATAGCAAGCAATTTTTTCTTTTTGTACATGAGACAGACGGCTGTGCATGCGCTGTCTTGACCCAGATGTTCGGAGGTCACCATCGGCCGTGTGCCTATTTTTCAGCCACCTTAGATCCTGTTGCAAGGGCTCTCCCAGGATGCCTACGGGCGACCGCTGCGGCCGCCCTCATGGTCCGTCAGAGTGCGGGGATCGTCATGAACTCCCCCTGACTCTGATGGCCCCCATTCTGTAGATACCCTCCTTAATAACACCAAGACACAGTACCTCACTAGCGCACGACTCACAGGATATGAACTGACACTCTTTTCCAGCCACATTAACATCAAGAGATGCACTGTACTAAACCCCGCCACATTACTCCCACTGGATACTCAGGATGCCCGCTTAGACCCACATGACTGCATATTAAGGACAGAGGAGGAGACGAAGGGACGGGTTGACTTACAGGATACCCCGATAGCAGAACCAGAAGGTACACTGTATGTGGACGGATCATGTCTCAGAGGGCCAGATGGTAACACCTCAGCCGCCTACGCCCTCACGACATTAGAGCAAGTAGTAGAAACAGCTCAGATTCCGCAGTGCTCTGCTCAAGCCGCAGAATTAGTGGCCCTCACTAGAGCCTGTGAGTTAAGCAAAGGGATGACGGTAAATATTTATACTGACAGCCAATATTCCTTCGGGGTGGCCCACAACTTCGGGAGGTTATGGAAAGAAAGGAATTTCCTTACTTCCAATGGGACCAAGATTCAACATGGCCCCCTAATTCACCGATTGTTAGACTCCCTGACACTCCCCAGAAAGGTGGCCATTATAAAATGTAAGGCCCATAAGAAAGTGACAGATGATGTTGGGAAAGGCAATGCCCTGGCTGACCAGACGGCCAGGCAAACAGCTCTTAGGAAAAGGGAAGGAATGTATGTAGGAGGTCCCGCTAGGTGGGTGGTGACGAGGGCATGGTTGAAAACACAGTACAGAGTGTGATCGATATTCAGTCCCATACTACTCCTGAGGAACTAAGGGTGTGGAAGGAGCAATTAGCAAAGGAGGGAATTGATGGTTGCTGGGTCCGCACGACTATGGAAAGACAATGGATGTTACCTGACAGTCATGTGCTACCAGTAGTTACGATGGCCCATGGTCCTGCTCACATTAGTGCAAAAGGGATATGCAAACTGTTGGAACCTACATGGTACAACTCTAAGATACCAGCATATGCTGAAAAACTGGTTAAAACCTGCATGATTTGCCTAATGTATAACCCAGGAAAAGGCACAGTTACTCCTAAGGGAGGATTCTCTCCTCCTACCTTCCCTTTTGAAGTCCTCCAAATGGATTACATCCAGATGGACCGATGTAACAATTTGAAATATGTCCTAGTGGTGGTCTGTACCTTCAGCCGATGGGTGGAGGCCTACCCCGTCAAAGACTGCACCGCTATCACTACCGCCAAAATGCTATTAAAAGAGTACCTCCCACGATTCGGTTTGCCCCGCTCGGTCTGGAGTGACAACGGGACACACTTTACGGCTCAAATTATAGAATATATCTGTACAGCATTGGGCATAAAACAAAAATTTCATGCAGCTAACCACCCCCAGTCAGCAGGTCTAGTGGAGGTGTACAATGGCATCATAAAAACTAAAATGGCCAAAATAGTAGCCGAGACAGGTGTCACTTGGGTTGATGCTCTGCCCTTGGCCCTATTGTCTACAAGAACGACAGCCCACACCAGGATAGGGCTATCCCCCATGAGATTGTGTTCGGGAGGCCTGCCAATGCATGGGGTGTCCCGCGGCCTAAGAAACTGTCTGATGTTGAATACCCTGTATTAACTGATTATCTGTACAGTCTAACTAATACCTTTCGTACTCTTTATCACCAGGTGCATGAGGCCATACCTGACAAAAGCGAGGGCCCAGGGCACGTTATCCAACCTGGTGATTGGGTCTTAGTAAGGAATTTTCAACGGACTAAGAGCCTCGAACCCCACTGGACACAGCCCCGTCAGGTGTTGCTGGCCACCCGCACCGCCGTGAAAGTAGAAGGTCGGAAGAATTGGGTGCATTCGTCCCACTGTAGGCGTGTGCCTCTGCCCCTCCCCTATGATCAGTGGGTGAGGGAAGGACAAGGAGACTCAGAAACAGAAACAGTCCCGACATTTGTCCCATTCAGCGATGCCAGACTGCATTTTACATCTACAGAAGCAGAGAGTGACAGCGTACTGAAAGGAAGGGTGGAACCCTCCCTTAACTCTTCTGAACATCAAGAACAATTGTTTCCTGACCATACTGTCCCTACTTCCGACCGATATAACTTACGCCCCCGAGGGAAAGCTTGCCCTTTGACTTCGCCAAGTGCCTATAGGCTGTAGGGCTGTGATCTCCCCGGCCGAGAGTAGTGCTGGTGTGTCAGACTAAGGTACACCATAGGGCTCTTGGCACCTGCGCCCAGTTAAGCAACCACCAATCACAGACAGCCACTAGAGGTCCCTGGCTTAGCACAATGGCTGCCGTCCAAAACACTCGAATCCAGAAACAATATGTCAGTCTCCGACATAGTAAATGCTTCATGGCCACCGTGGTGACGCTGTTTGTCTCCCTCATCCTGTCTATCCTTGGTTGGCTGTTACTAATCTACCATCCTGTTACCTCACCAACCCCTATCCCGACTCCTGCAGAGCACCAGTATTACACGCTACCAGCCCACGAATTACCCCGCCGTGCAGAATTCTTCAATAACACCTTCATCCAAATGTTGCATCATCATCAGCTGATCATGAACACTTCCAACTGCTGGGTTTGCGGACTGATGCCGCATTCCATGATACACCCTGTCCCATTCTTTCTCTACCCCTTTTCCATCTCTGGGTCTTGTCTTGCATGGTGGATGTTGATACAGGAGGCCTACACTGTCAATGGTACTGCCAATTCTGCCCTTGGAACATTTCGGGATGACTTCTGGCGGAACAGATCTGGCCATGCCAATGCTCCTTTTTGCCCGACCAGCTCCTCCACATCGCTACTATCACCAGATGAACTCGGTGAGATGGTAGTATTCAACTCAACCACTCAACGAACATTTTCCAGATTCCGCACAAGAAGGATACTGCCCGATGAACAAGACACTGTGAATGTCGTAAATATGCAAGGCCGTGTCTGCATCCATGGCCTAGGGACTAAGAAAGTTGGTACCAGTACTTGTGATATCACAAAATCTTTAAACTCTACATCTCCTCCGAAGCTGGTGGCATCCCCCAACACCTATTTCATCTGTGGCACTGCCGCCTACACTTGGCTCCCCGTAACTGGTCTGGTACCTGCTATCTGGCCTTCCTCCTTCCACCAACGTATTCTACCCATGGGGGTTACCACCTGTTGATGAAGGGCGCTCTGCGTCGCTCACGTAGGGGCGTCATATCAGCCGAGGATACAGCAGGCCAGGAAACCGGGGACTTCTTTAAAGGTTTCCTTCCATTCTGGGGCCCTATGGCAAACAGTCGGGCTGTACGAGGACTGACAAGGGTCCTTGAAGCCACCATCACAGTAACAGCGGGTGCCCTCTCCAACATCACTGCAGAGCTACAAGCGGACCGCCTTATAACGCTTCAGAACCGCATGGTCCTAGACGTCATCCTTGCTGATCGTGGTGGTGTGTGTAAATTGATCGGCTCCAGCTGCTGCGTGTACATCCCAGACAACGCACCTACAGTATACAATGCCATCCAACGCCTGCATCGCCTTTCTTCCGAAATTCATCTGGATGAAGGCAACTGGTCCCTCACAGGCTGGATCTGGGGCCTCCTTTCCCAATGGGGGTGGAGGGTCCTCATCTTCCTTGCCTTGGGAGTAACTGTCCTGGTCTCCTGCTGTTTGTGCTTTCAGTGCCTGCCAGTGCTCTGTACAATGTGTGTCCAGACCATCAAGCCTCCACCCTCCAACATTCACAACACCAATATGATGATGATGCTTCAACAAGAAACCGATGGCCTTATGAACATTGACATTTCTTAAAGTATTTGCCACTCAATGGCAAAAGGAGGGTCTGAGGAAAAGTGTTCTTCTGATCGGCATCATTTGTACCGGGACTCCATTGTTTTTCATTGCCATTTCGTGTCAAACACTTTCACACGACCCACCTGGTTGTTTCTGCTGATGCCTGAGGAAATTCTAACTAACACGACAAAAACCATCTTGCAGCCTGCATTTCTGCCCAGGAACTGTCGCACACCCAACCCCCTGTTCTTTGCAGTTCGACAGAAAGCCATGAGACACTCACGCCCTGTGTAAATGATTTGTTTTCCATCTCCTGCTCCCTGCCTGGTAAACATCCTTGATGCCGTGATCAGGTTATCTGGACAATGGTCTGACTGCTGGGCCTTGATCAGGGTGATTGGACAATGGTTTGAATGACCGAGCTTTGATCAAGCTGAGTGAACAATGATTTGAGTACCAAGCCTTGACCAGGTCACCAACTACAAACATCGTCTGGATCTGGTTATCAACTGCAAACACTGCCCTGATTGAACAATGGACTAACAGCCAAAAGACTGGAATGAAAAAGTATAAAAGGCTTGTAAGCTGCGGAGTAAAGCAGCAGCCTCCTCTGTCTTGTTTCTAACGAGCTTGGGACTCTGTTCCATAGCCCGGGCTATTTGAATAAATCTGGGTTCCTCCTGCAGACGAAGGCTCCTGTGTCTCCTTTTACTACGTATGAAGGGTATGGAAGACTTGGGCGGTTCCCCCGCCGCCGAGACCCAGTGAGTGGGTTATTCCGGTTCCTCAACACGGATAGGCAAGCACAATAAAAAGCCATTAATCCCTGATACCATGTGGCAGTTTGTCTGTCTCTAATCACACCAAAACACATAAATAAGCACTTCCGCCATCTCTAACTTCCTCGTATCCGCGTGCCTGTACACATATAGTGCAGACATACACTAGTAGTTAGTACCAGAATTATAATCATTCTGATTGGTTGAGCCAAATTTCAGCATTCCACACAGTGATCAAAGGGCGATATCAATGAATAACCACCCTCAAAGAGATGCTCGGCATGACCCAGCCAATCAAAAGGCTTAAAATGTGGACAGCGGCTGTTGTGAAGACTCCAGACCATACAGAACGCTGCAGCCAGACTCATCCTGGACCTCCCCAAACGAAACAACATCACCCCCCCCCCTCCTGAGAGACCTCACTGGCTCCCCATCCAGAAAAAGTGCCAGTACAATACCCTCACGCACGCCTACAAAGCACTTCATGATCTTGGACCTGCCTACCTCCACCATCGACTGAACTTCCACCAACCTGCTAGACAACTATTCTCCCCTTCACTCACCCTTGCACACACCCCCTGCATCCATTGCAGCCACAGAGGTGGCTGCTCCTTCTCCTATGTTGCAGCCAAGACCTGGAAACACCTCCCACTCCAGCTCCATACGCAGGGCCGGACTGGCCATAGCGGGCACCGGGTGTTTCTTCGGCGGGTCACCAGGGTGGGGGCCGGTTTTGGGCTCCTGGGGGGCCGTTTTTGATATCGGGGTGGGCAATATCGGCCCCCTGTAACAAAATCGGCCCAAACCGGCCCTGGCAAACAGCTCACCCCCCTCCCCCCCGGGGGCCAGCCGAGCTGTTTGCCAGGGCCAGTTTCGGTTCCCAGTCTGGCCCTGTCCATACGCCCCCCTTGCTGGCAGACCAGAAAGAGACCCAACACCTGCCTCTTCGATGGAGACACAGCGCCCAGATACCCTGAGGGGTGACAGAGTTATGCTTTACAAATGCTGATTGATTGGTTACCCATCTGTATACTAAACTTTCCTGGAAACTGTATAAACATGGAACAGGAAAAGGAAGAAGGCAATGATGTGGGAGTCTTTATCAGTGATAGCTGGGTGAGGTCAGTGAGGCAGATGTGACATTATGCTTTACATGCTTCTAGGCATTAACAGCGATAATTAGACCTTTCTCTCATTATGATTTATTAAAGACCCTGGGCCTTATTTATGAGGCCTTGCGTCACTTTTACGCCGCTGGTGCGTCACTTTTTGTGACGCACCAGTGGTGTAAAAAATGCGCCATGTTGCGTCATATTTAGTAAGTGATGCATCTAGGTAGATGCGTCACTTTGCAAACCCCTGCGCCACATTATACCTGCACCAGGTATAATCTGTAACTCCTTGCGACATGATGCGTCATACTGTAAATATGACGCATCATTGGTGTCGCAAGGAGGGCGCAATGAAAAGTGACACATCGCTGTTTTCTCGCAGAGATGCGTCTCTTTTCATAAATGAGGCCCCCTCTGCTTTGGCTAAAATCCATTATTGAAATGTAGGAATTAACTGCCCGTAATACAGGCCAATAATCTCAATTATCCACTGTCAACATTAATTTAATTTCCCCCCTTCTACCTCTTTTCCCCTTTTCTTTCCTTCCTCTTCTTCTTCCCATTCACTTTCCTCTTTTAGCTTCTCCTTCTCTCCTCCCACCTCCCACCTTTCTTCTTCCCTTTTTCCCCTCTCCTCCTGATCATCCTCTTCCTCCTCCTTTTCTTGCTCCTCCCCTTCCCTTTCTCTTTCTCTCCCTCTCCTCCTTCTCATCCACTTCGTCCTCCTACTCCTTTTCCTTCTTTTCCTCCTTCTCCGCGTCCTTCATCTTTATCTGGGATTTGAGCGGCCGCAGAAGATGGCGTCACAGACCTCCTTCGAGCTGCCTCCTCAGAAGCCATCAGTACTCTACGGCTTCCCTAACCGGCCTAGTCATTAAACTGTAAACTAGGCGCTGCTGACATTTATGACAGGCTGGCCGCCTTCTCGAAATTCATCAGCCCTACAAGTCATTCGATTGTGATGAAAATTGGTTCCAACTCCAGGCAGCATATAAATTGCGCGGCATCCTGCCCCGGCGCCGGTAATGCGAAAGATGTAGTGTTCGTGTGCGTCAACGATGCAGGTAGTTTACAGACCAAATTATAGGTGTGACAGAGTCCATCAAAAACCCAAGCTTCGTCTCATTCCATTTAGTAGCGACAGCCTTCTGCGAATCTACAGAACCAAAGGGGGGGGCGCCTACTAGAGGATCATTGACTTTTAAAGATGGCGTTCCTTGCGGCGTGACAGTGGGGCTCTACATTTGGACTGTAGCAAGGGCTAAAACTCTTCAGGGGCAAGCGTGCTCAGCCTCTCGCTCTCTTGAAAGGAATCAATTTTAGTCACTTCCTGAAATGAAGCTGTTGGTCATTGCTGAGTTTGACATTCATCTGATGGTGGGTTTGTAAGAGGGCAGGAGGACTCTGACAGGCTCTGGGATCTTGGCATCAGTTCCTCGAAGCAGTCACTAAGCACTTATGTGCGAGCGCCAAGATGGTGAACTGAATCCCACATTAGACATGAGGACACCTAGGAGGTCTTGAACCAGGGAGGATCCATCTGTGATGCTGCACGTGGGCATCAGCGTTCTGTGGTGTCCACACAGATGGGTGAGGATGGATTTGACAGCTATTAACGTGCTGCCTCGGTGGCGTCCCATCACTGCTTCTTAGCACTCTGAGGTTTTAATTAATGATTAATAATCTGTCTTTTATTTAGCATTTGCTTCTGCACTTCTTGCAAGCTCTCTAAATAACAGATCTGAACTTTATTCCCATAATCAATGGTACTCAGTTTGTCTTCCTTACAGGGATGAAAAGCAGAGTTGGGCCTTACGGGATTCAAGCCTCTGACCATTATGCATACAGATCTCAGCAGCAATTGCTTAACTCAATGAGCTATCAGAACCAACATGATTGGAATTTTAGTGGAAGGACATGAAGTTTACTTCACTCAGTCTTTCCTGGTGTTGACCACATACATGCCAGGACCCTGCGGGACGGACTCTGTCACAGGTTCCTGGACTTTGACAACAGAGCTGTTCCAAGCTCAAGGTGATGGAGATCACATGATGTCCTAGTGCACCCTAGGGAGCGCTCTAAAATCCACGCCTTGGCTCTGACACAGTTCCTGAATCCTGGAGTTGTCGATGCCACTGGTATCGGTAACTAGTTGGGAAGCAATGGAGCTCTGAAGAAGGAACAGAGACGAAGGGATGAGACAATCAGTGCAGAAGCAACAAGTCTCGTCAGTCAATTTCCACAAGCGTGAAATGCCATGGTGAAGGACATCAGATAATAGGCCTTTAAAGATGTGACACGTTATACATCTGTAAGCCGCAAGAGAAGCACCAAGAACTTCTAGGATCCGTGCTCCGCTAAGAGAAAATAACAAGTGGCAGGGGACACAGCAAGAATAGAGCATTGCAAAGATATCCTGGCACAAGAGAGGGCACTCCAGGCGCCTCTCTAAACACAGCAGTAAAATTGTGTCATACGATCAATCTGGCTGGTACCATTGGCAAGCTTCTCCATGACAGACAGGGACATTTTTGGTGCCTGCAGGTTCATCAAATATGCCTCATCACAAGCAGCCGCTATGTGGAAATTGACATGGGAGTGTGGATGAGTTCAAGGTCTGTGGGCTGGGAGGGTAGGAGGGAACGTGTATTCAGGAATGTACCAAGAGCTTCACACATGTGAAGAAAGAAGTGGCGTCTACCTATCAGAGATGGGGGGGGTATCTGGAGGCAGGCGGTCTTTGTTTGTAGTCAACAGTAGTGCAGAAGTGAGATCCAAGCTAATGGCCATCCAGCTAGTCAATGCACACAGACTATGTTGATCCTTCAAGGGTGTAAGGACAGTGTGGTAAGGGCGTAGTAGGTGGTCTTGCCACTGGATTTCCACTTTACAGAGCCTTGGTTAAGGTAGCGGAGGAAGGGCGCGGGCGTCTGTCTTTAACGTAGCGCATAGAGGCAATGAATAGTGCCAGGCTTCACCTTCACTACTCTCTAATTCCTCCTGTCCTTTGGAAGTAATATCTGGTTATCATAGCATCCCTTAAACAATAAATATAAAAATGATCCTGTTAAGTGAATGATTATTACCTACGTTTGTGCCAAAGTAAACGAGGAAGTGCAGATTCACAACCCACAATATGTATTAACCATCACAACTGTTCAGAAATGCATTGACAATGGCCACTTCTGTTTATTGTAGTGCAGCTCCTTCCCCATAAGTACCTCCCAATATCAATTAACATTACTTAAAGCTTGACGTGGAAATTACACATTTTTGTAAATTAAATAATGGCACTTGATAACTAACACATTTTTCAAAGCGCAGGCGCAGTCTTCTTGCTGTCGCATGCTTTCTTCATAGTCACTTGACCACAGACATATAAAGAAGGGAAGGGTCATTCTTGTTGCTATGACTGGTGTTAGCCGCAGTAACGCTATAAACTTCAAAGCGCTAATTTTTGTTCCACCTGGACCTGTGTCCCCATTAGAAGACATATAGAGACGACTTCGAAAACCAATTAGTGAGACAACAGATAGATAGAAGGATGCTCGAGTTCTCTCTTTCTCTCTCCATCTCTGCTGCACTGTTCTGGTCTAGTGAGAGTTTCTAAGCAGTCAAGCTGGGTCAGAGAGTTATAAGAAGCCTTGACTCTCTGGGACACAAGACACAGGGAACATAATCCCTTTATGACTGCGGTCACGTAATTTTGGACTAGCAGCTGTGCTGAATTTTAACTAGCCACCAGCAAACACTTGCCATTGTCCTTAATGAAGAAAGCCTTATGTTCATTTTATGATTTATCACCTTAATAACCTATCACTTTTAGGAGAGCACAATCTATCTATTACGCATCATAGATCATTTGCTTATTACAGACACATTTTCATGTTAAAAAAAATGCCTATTATATGAAATTAATGCCAATACTGACTGGTAAAAATTTATTTCAAGTGAGTAGTGATAGGTAATGACTTGAGCAGGCCCCACTCCCACCCCCTCGACCTCACCTCTGGATGGATGGAGTCTGTCTTTTACAGGATGGTGGCATATCCTGGGCAACTCACAGAGGCGGCCGCCTGCTGCTGTCTGTAAGGCCAGGCCCGAAGGAGCGGCATGCAGTCTTGGCCAACAGAGCAGCACAAGCTGAGATGAGGCAGCCAGGCACAGCCTTTAAAGGCGGAGCCAGATTCAGCCTCTGGAAACAGCGCAGCCACAAACAGCAGGCCTTGAGGTCAGAACAAATGTGGGATAATGTCAACAAACTGGCTACATTGTAAGGATATAGCAAGTCCCTTCGAAGTTCCACGCCTCGTGCTTCTATATGGTCATGTAAAGGGTCAGACTGCCCATCCTGCCACTCTGGCATTTCTCCTGAAAGTATCAGACTGTGTGGTTGCTTCCAGAGCAGAGGGGGCTGCATGAGCCAAACATGCTCTCATGACCCCATCTAGTTGAGGTCTCCTGCTATGTTTTTGCCAAGTCGTATTTTATCTGCCAGTCCACCTCTGTTCATTGATTTCTTCTGTGTCTTGCACCATCCTTATAGAGTCAGGGTATATTATCCCAAATGTAATGTGGGATGTAAGTCATGGGTAACCTTTCCTCCGCCCAGCCGCAAACACGCACCCTTCTCCTCTCATCCATGATAAATCCCTTCTTCAGAGCTTTCATCACTCCAGAAATCTCCATCCCAAGTTATTTCGAGATGGTAAATGTGCTACTGGAGAAAAGAGGAGGTAATGACTATCTTCAAATGATGGACTTACTCGCCATTTCACTTGACTGAAATCTCATTAGATGAGCCTTGGCTTCTGCATTAAAGGGATTTTCGCAGCGCATAGGACAGTTAGAGAAAACTGAGCTGAATTTATCACTTTCGGGACATGCAGGATAATTCGAGAAGTTGTCTGCCCGGTAGATAATATGGAGCATCTCTAAGACAGGAAAATGTCTGCGATATAAATATAGAGACTGAGAAATGCGCAGTGCGAGGTACCGACATATTCATTTTTCCTGAGAGCTTTTCGTTTCAATTATGATTAAAGACTGGATATTAGGATTGGTAAGCACTGACTATATGCACGATTTGCAACTAGATGCACTTTATGCATTTTTATCTCATATCCCTATCGAGTCTTTAGCCGCGCTTTATAAATTCTGATTGATTGATTGTTTGATCTTAAACATCTGGCATGGACCTAGCGCCAAGCACAACAGCTTCAAAATGCTGTGAGTTTCATTTCTATGAGGATGGCAGAAATTGCAGCCACTGCTGAATTAATCGCTCAGGAGGCAGCTGCCTTATGACTGCACCGCATACGGCCACAAGAGGGCAGCTGGGTACAACAGATGGCCTTCAATTGGTCTCACGGTGACAAAAAGGCCTCTAAATACCAAAGGAAAATGTTCCTTGTTTCTCTGAAAATACTTACCCGGAGCTGCTTGCAGTAATCCCTCTCCCAGAGCATGGCTACGTCATCTCAGGTCTACGATTCAGAAAGCAACAACTATCGTTTCCAACACATCTGCCTTTTTCCCTTCCTAAAATAATCAAAGGCCAGGTCTGGGTCTTTGCCTGTAGAGGTGAGATAGGCACTGTTAGAGATGTGCACTGATTGTAGCCTTCTGTTTCATTCATCAATTGATTTGGGTGTTTAATATAATGCTGATAGCCTCAAAGCACTTTGAGGACACATTCACCCGCGCAGAGGCAAGAAAATGCAACGCGGGGCTCATGAAATAAGGGCAGTCACAGCAACTAATGTGTCCTGTTGATCCAAGTGGGGTACCTTACCGAGAACTTATTACATTTACCTATTGGTCTCAATCCCCCAATTTGCCTACTGGCACACTGATAGGATTGAAAATCATATCACATGACACTTAAACTACCTATGACCTTAGAAGAATCACCAACAGCTCTTCACACAACTGTCAATCATAAGGTGTGGAGGTAATCACCCACTCTTGTGTTTAAAGGGCTATATGGCACAGATCTACTCAACCTTTCCCAACTGGTCACACACGCACCACATCGCACTCTCTACGCCCAGCGACCCTCCACATCCTTATTTGACTCAAACCGCCCTCCGCCCCCTCTTAGCGCAAATATTACGCCCTTCTTGGTCCTCCTTTGGAATGCACTTCTCCTTCAATCAATCAATTGGGATTTATATAGCGCAACTAATCACCCACGAGGGAATCCAGGCGCTGGGCTGCTGCTGCCGAAGGGAGTCTGTCGAACAGCAAGGTCTTGGGTCACTTTGTGAATTCCGGGAGGGCGGCTGAGTGTCACAGGGGAAGTGGAAGGTCGTTCCAGAACTTGGAGGCATGGTATGAGAACGAGCGTCCTCCACTGTTCCTGCGGCTGATGCGGGGAATGTACGCGAGGGAGGCGGTGCATAGGTGTCTGGTGCGGTGGTGGAATTTCAGGCAGTGGTTGATGTAGGCTTGGTCATGGAGGGCGCTGTAGGCGTGTTCCGCTCAGGCCCACACTTCCTGCTTTCAATTTAAACAAGGACTGTAATTTACCTACTGGCTCTCACAAAAATCAAACGAGAACCCAAAATCACCTACCGCCAACTCCCTCGGAGGTGGGATAGAGTGCAGGTGGGGACACAGGCATGCCATTTAGAAGGGCAGAGGAATGGCAAGGAACGTTAATGGGGACAAACGTGCCTTTACTTAGAGATACGATCACAATGAGGCAGCATGGCTATGTAATGAGTAAGGCTCCCTGTTTTCCATTTTTACAGATAAATACAGACAGAAAACAATTTATTTTCCTGTCTGTATTTATTTTCAAATGTGGATAAAAACGGAAATTGGGTTATTTTTAAGTGATTCTTAATGCTGTCAATCATGCCTGCCAGGCCAATAGCTGTGCAGATTGAAATGTAAGCGGGGTTGAACAAAATAAAGGAATTTTTGTAAAGAACTTTAAACAGCAATATATATATACAACCTTGGTACTAACCTGTGCATGTTTTCATCTCAGTGTGTTTATATCACTGAAACCGGGCAGGCGTCCAGGCATTTTGTGCACATTTATTGGTTAAATAAATGCCGAAATATACTCATTTAAACTTCATTTTTTCAAATAACCCAAAATAAATATGGATAAATACAGATAAAATTTGCACAAAAAAAAAAGTATAAATACAGACGGAAATGCCCCAAAAAATAAAATACCATAAAACTGGGAGCCCTAGTAATGAGGCACTCTCAATGTCACTGATTTGACCTATCAACTTTTTTTTGCCGAATTACAAAGAAAATGTACTTTCCCTGATGTCAAGACAATGGATTTTGGTTAATTTCAACTGTTCAATAAACAAATTGATCAAGATGTGAATGAAAATAAAGCACATTTATTCCAGACCCATTCAGGAGTGAGTGAAGGTTGGGTGAAGACCGCAAGCATATTTCTCTGACGTTTGTTTCAGTGTCCAATGCAAGGATTCTAAAGTGTCTGATTGTGGCACTGAACAGGTGCCCCTGCCCACAGTCCATGCTTCTGGCCCCTTAACGTCAGTGGGAAGCCTGGGGCTCCTCTCACCAGCCCTGGCTGGGCTTTCACCAACTAAGTTCAAGCACTGAGGGGTCGATTCCGATTCGGGCCGGAAATCTCTCCGACCGAGCCGGACCCGGAGAGATTTCCGACCGAATCGGACCCGTGCAGTCCGACCGAACGAGTACGATGCGGCCGTATGTTATCGGACACGAGTCGGTCGGACTCCCATTGAACTCAATGGGAGCCGGTCGTACAACGCGTACGCGGGCTCCCATTGCCTCAATGGGTGCGAGGCGGACAAGGGCGCCCCTACAGCGAGTACGCCGCGAAGCGCTTCGCGGCGTACACGCACAGGTAGGGGGACCCTTGGGTCCCCCTGTGTGCGCCTCGCACGGGTACGCGTGACAGGGGGTCCGACACGGACCCCCAAAGTACGGCTCCGACAGCTCGTACGAGCCGGAGTGCGCGGCTCGGTCGGACTGCTCGCGGCGCGCATCGTACTTACCCGGCCGGGAAACGTCTCCATTGCGCGGTGCGAATCGGGTCCGAGCGAGTCGGTCGGAGCGGTTCGAGTCCGAGCGAGTCGGTCGGAGCTGTCGGGACGCCCGGACGAGTCGGTCGGCGACTTCGCATCGTACTCGCTCGGCCGGACCCGCGTACGGTTCGGTCGGGAAACAGGCTTTCGCATGGCTTTTTTCCCGACCGAATGGTATTGGGTGCGCCTCCGACCGAGATCGGAATCGGCCCCTGAGTGTTCTGCAAATCACCAATATGAGTCGCTTAAATTAAAAGAGGCTTTGGCACAGCCAGTAGGTCTGGCTTTGAATGACTGGCGTGAGTGTTTTTTGGTGATATTTTGCCACCACACAAACATGTTGGCCATATGCCAGGAACCTTTGGAGTAAGTAAGGGCACTTAGAACAGGCCCAGGAATCATTTTAGTTTTAATACTCATAATAGGAAGATGTGATTCTTATTGGTGTGCAGAAAAACGTTAAGGCGTAGTTTAAATATACAAGATTACCAAAAAAACAAAAAAATAAAGGGGTGGGGGAAGGGATTCATAAAGTGCAGATGCGTTCCTTTAATGGACTTCTTCCAGGCAGATGTTCACATCTCACCAGGCAATACACCATCACTCACGATGCAATGGAGCCCCAATAGCTGAGGCGGGCTAACATTGCCCCAGCCTATAAGCTGTGGTGGTCGGAGGCAAACTGGGAACGACAGTCAAACAGACCAATAGATGAAGAGGGCGGACACAAAGCTCCTATATGTATTTATGTATGTGTTTTTTATTTATTAATTTTTTTGATTACATGAGTCTGGCGAAACAGCTAAAGGTGTTTCTAGGCGAAAACTAAAATATAATTTAATTTAATTGATTACTAATCAACAAAACACTAGCAAACTGATGTTTCTAATGTATTTCCAAAGCCACTGGATTTATTTAATTGTGTGGCAGCAGCGTTTCTCACATAATTATGGATCTACCACATTTGCCACATAATCCAACTTCTGTTGCATAATCTGTACATTTTAACAAATACAATGGTTTCTAGCTCAAACCGTTCAAAAGTTACTAAAAGCGCAACAACAGATGTTGCCGCACAGTGGAAACCCTTTGCAAAGGTTGACTGGTCACCTTTCTACTGCTTATTGTTATGTTTGTGTATTAAACTGGTATTAATGAGGTACAACCTATGCCCACACAGTGCTAAGTGTAAAAATTGACAGAATAATCAACTAATCCTATCAGAAAATATGGCACATTATGCAGCATAATTTTATCAACCTTGCTGCATAATTTGGCTCTCCCTAGCTGCTTTAATACCAGGGGCCCTGTGTATTTCTAGTGACGGTGGGTGCCAAAAAAGATATAACAACAAGAACTGAGACCTCCTGTCCCATAAATGTCCAACCCCGGAATATATTCCAATATTTAAAATGGCCTCACATTCAGGCGCCACTTGAAAACGAGGTCACAGGGAAGCTCCGCATCGGGTGAGCATCGTTCCCGAAGCATGGAACATCGAGATAATGACAGGGCCTTCCAGGGTTTCTTTGTATGAATTATGACAAACTAAACAAGCTTCGGGGGCTGAGACACCACGGAGCAGCAGTAATTTTACATCTCATTGAGTTTGGAGATGAACTGAGAGCAGATTCCATTCCAGCGCATGTCGCGCGCAGCGGGCGCACCGCCAAGCGCATAGACCGCCTTGGAACTGGGAGTGAGGAGCCCTTCCCCTGGCCAAGGCCCTGAAGAGTGAATCAGGACTGAGTGACCCGGAAGGAGTCCAACAAGAGGCTTGGCATGGGTGGAGGGAGTCAAACCAAGGCGTAGACCAGGCTGCGGAAACTGCACTGGAGGAAGGCGCCTGACAAAATGGCCGCTGGCTCTTGGAGCAGCAGGTTAATTTTAAAGCATCACCATTTCTATAGTCCTCCACTGATGCTCTCTGTGCCACCAGTGCTTTAAATGGGCCGGTACCGTCCGGTACGGAGTACCGGCACTTTTTTATTTTGAGAGGGGGAGTACCGACACTTCTCAAGAGAAATGCTATACTTTTAATTGGAGAGTCCTGACACTTCTATTTTTCCATTTTAAGCACTGCGTGCCACTATATGTTAGAACAGTTCATGGGAACAACAGGCAAATATTAAGCAGAGCAATCAAAAATAAAAAAAATAAAAAGTAGAAAAGAACATGACAAAAAATTAGACCATAGAATTAACAATGAAAAGATAAAGTAGGAATGTGAAAAAGTGCATGCGAGTAGCGGTTCAGTGAGAAGTAGGGTGCTTACAATAACAAGGGTTGCTTACCCCAGCCTTTTTGTGCAGCTTCAACATTTACAGTAAACTGAAAATCATACACACATGTTGCATAGTTTTCAACAAAGCATAAAAAGGGAAGGCATTATTCGCATTTACTTTCTTTTTAGGATGGAACCAACCTGTGCCCCAATTTTGTAATGAAATAAAGGTATGAAACTATGCAAATGACAACAACAGTCAGGTAAATTCGACACAGGGATTGGAATGTCACCAAAAGGCATGGAGAAATGGTCACACGAAGATCTGTGGAATAATTTCAACAACCAATAGCTAACAACAATATTTTAATAAAGAAAGTGTATCCATTTCACCATCTTATATGGCTGTAATCAACAGATTATACCGCTCTAATTGTATTACCAACCTTGTAAGGATGAAGGTCTGAATATTCCATGCTGGGACTTGAATTGAACCTACGACTTGCACGCTACGTACATCTGAACAATCAGCACTTACCCCACCAAGCTACAAAATCAGCACAGTGGTGGCTGTGATGATACCGTGCTGAAGTAAAGGGTAAGTATCAATATTAACATAATAAATGTATGGACAGACATATGTATCAATGTGAAAGGTGGCGAAGGTACAGAACGGAGAGTTGTAGTCTCATCAGACAATATAGAAAAGACACCAATCAGAGAAGAAATATTCAGAGAATAAATATTCATATGGTACAAACTGTGGAGCAGGAGATAGGGGGTGCCAGAGGCGGACCAGCATTTGCATCACTGCCAGTATGGTGCACCACTGCCAGCATGGTTCACCACTGTCAATAGGGTGCATCACTACCAGTGTGATGCCTCACTGACAGTACAGTGCATCACTGCCAGAATGGTCCACCACTGCCAGTATGGTGCACTACTGACAGTATGGTGCACTACTGACAGTATTGTGCATCACTGCCAGCTTGTGCACCACTGCCAGCATTATGCACCACTGCCAGAATGGTGTACCACTACCAGTGTGATGCCCCACTGACAGCATGGTGCACCACTGCCAGTATAGTCCACCACTGCCAGCATGGTACACCACTGCTACTATGGTGTACCACTGCCAGTATGGTGCACCATTGTTAGTATGATGCACCACTGCTAGTATGCTGCACCACTGCCAGCATGGTGCACACTAGCCAGTATGGTGCACCACTGCTAGTATGCTGCACCACTGCTAGTATGCTGCACCACTGCCAGCATGGTGCACCACTGCCAGTATGAGTATGCTGCACCACTGGGCGATACCAAAGGGGTTGATGGACGGAGCGTTTGAGCTAATCAAACACTCACCCCCAGTCAACTGATCTGGGTTTAATCCATCATCATTCTTTAGCTCACTCCACCACCCCAGTTCAGACATGGCCATATGCAAATCAGTCTGACCCTGTGCCTCATGGGAACAGTCCAGCCCGAACTGCCAAGCCATGTCTTCCCTGGACCAGAAACAAGCATCCTGGGACCGGTTTCTGGCTATTCAGCCATCATCAGCCAGGCTAGCTTGAATCCAGTGGCAAAGTGAGCAAGGGACCCACGTCTGGGCATACCCTGCCAACTTAGGGCGAACAAAGCGATACCAAAGGGGATGATGTACGGAGCGTTTGAGCTAATCAAACACTCACCCCCAGTCAACTGATCTGGGTTTAATCCATCATCATTCTTTAGCTCACTCCACCACCCCAGTACAGACATGGCCATATGCAAATCAGTCTGACCCTGTGCCTCATGGGAACAGTCCAGCCCGAACTGCCAAGCCATGTCTTCCCTGGACCAGAAACAAGCATCCTGGGACCGGTTTCTGGCTATTCAGCCGTCATCAGCCAGGCTAGCTTGAATCCAGTGGCAAAGTGAGCAAGGGACCCACGTCTGGGCATACCCTGCCAACTTAGGGCGAACAAAGCGATACCAAAGGGGATGATGGACGGAGCGTTTGAGCTAATCAAACACTCACCCCCAGTCAACTGATCTGGGTTTAATCCATCATCATTCTTTAGCTCACTCCACCACCTCAGTTCAGACATGGCCATATGCAAATCAGTCTGTCCCTGTGCCTCATGGTAACAGTCCAGCCCGAACTGCCAAGCCATGTCTTCCCTGGACCAGAAACAAGCATCCTGGGACCGGTTTCTGGCTATTCAGCCGTCATCAGCCAGGCTAGCTTGAATCCAGTGGCAAAGTGAGCAAGGGACCCACGTCTGGGCATACCCTGCCAACTTAGGGCGAACAAAGCGATACCAAAGGGGATGATGGACGGAGCGTTTGAGCTAATCAAACACTCACCCCCAGTCAACTGATCTGGGTTTAATCCATCATCATTCTTTAGCTCACTCCACCACCCCAGTTCAGACATGGCCATATGCAAATCAGTCTGACCCTGTGCCTCATGGGAACAGTCCAGCCCGAACTGCCAAGCCATGTCTTCCCTGGACCAGAAACAAGCATCCTGGGACCAGTTTCTGGCTATTCAGCCGTCATCAGCCAGGCTAGCTTGAATCCAGTGGCAAAGTGAGCAAGGGACCCACGTCTGGGCATACCCTGCCAACTTAGGGGCGAACAAAGCGATACCAAAGGGGATGATGTACGGAGCGTTTGAGCTAATCAAACACTCACCCCCAGTCAACTGATCTGGGTTTAATCCATCATCATTCTTTAGCTCACTCCACCACCCCAGTACAGACATGGCCATATGCAAATCAGTCTGACCCTGTGCCTCATGGGAACAGTCTAGCCCGAACTGCCAAGCCATGTCTTCCCTGGACCAGAAACAAGCATCCTGGGACCGGTTTCTGGCTATTTAGCCGTCATCAGCCAGGCTAGCTTGAATCCAGTGGCAAAGTGAGCAAGGGACCCACGTCTGGGCATACCCTGCCAACTTAGGGCGAACAAAGCGATACCAAAGGGGATGATGGACGGAGCGTTTGAGCTAATCAAACACTCACCCCCAGTCAACTGATCTGGGTTTAATCCATCATCATTCTTTAGCTCACTCCACCACCCCAGTTCAGACATGGCCATATGCAAATCAGTCTGACCCTGTGCCTCGTGGGAACAGTCCAGCCCGAACTGCCAAGCCATGTCTTCCCTGGACCAGAAACAAGCATCCTGGGACCGGTTTCTAGCTATTCAGCCGTGATCAGCCAGGCTAGCTTGAATCCAGTGGCAAAGTGAGCAAGGGACCCACGTCTGGGCATACCCTGCCAACTTAGGGCGAACAAAGCAATACCAAAGGGGATGATGGACGGAGCGTTTGAGCTAATCAAACACTCACCCCCAGTCAACTGATCTGGGTGTAATCCATCATCATTCTTTAGCTCACTCCACCACCCCAGTTCAGACATGGCCATATGCAAATCAGTCTGACCCTGTGCCTCATGGGAACAGTCCAGCCCGAACTGCCAAGCCATGTCTTCCCTGGACCAGAAACAAGCATCCTGGGACCGGTTTCTGGCTATTCAGCCGTCATCAGCCAGGCTAGCTTGAATCCAGTGGCAAAGTGAGCAAGGGACCCACGTCTGGGTCACCACTGCCAGCATGGTGCACCACTACCAGTATGGTGCACCACTGTAAGTATGATGCACCACTGCTAATATGCTGCACAACTGCCAGCATGGTGCACTACTGCCAGTACGGGGCACTGACAGTATGGCTCACCATTGCCGGTATGGTTCACCACTGACAGTATGGTGCAGCCACATCAGGGATGGTGAGGAGTCCATGGTCCAATGCTGCTCCGCCTGCTGTGCACCCCTAGGTGCGCAGAGCACAGTGTGTGTCAGTCCTTCAGCACAACCTCCCTATAGTGCGCCTGCTGCCGGATGGGGCAGACTACATTGGCATGCTAGTCTAGAGCACTAGGGCAGTTCACGCTGATGGGCACCGTATTGCCCCATGTAGCGATCAAATGCGACTCTAGTCCCCGGGGACGGGGCTTTAGAAATGTCAGCCCTGGGGTAGAAATAATTCCACTGGCCCTACCTAAAAGTACAGCATGCAACTTGGAGACAAGCTTGGGGTCTTTAATGACAAATTAATGACTTGCTGCGATGTACGAACACATCACTCTGACAGGTTCAGAACTGAGTAATTCTCTGATAAATTATCAGCAGAGGTGAGAACCAAGCTCCGCCCCTTTTATCCACTGCCCCTTTCCACCGCTAGAACCTACCAAAGAATGTAGTTGGGCCTAATCCCCACAGACCCACCTAATAGTTGACACCCATGGTTTGCTCAGTGCGGTCGTTCAGTGGGGTGCTAGAAAACGGCTTAACCTACCTGCAGCCGCTGCTCAGCACATGCTCACATGACCATGAGAACCATCACATGCTGCTTTGTGCCCGCTAGTATAAGAGATGGAGTGCACGTTCACCTCCATGGAGGTCACGGGCGCTCTTAACAGATCAACATTTTGAGCCTGATTCACAAAGGTAAACTTACACATTAGTGTTATTTTACATTTGTTTTGGAATTCACAAACTCAGATTTAATAGCAACAAGACAAACAAGAAGTGGTGGGGTGGGTGGAAAGGGCTCGGGCGTGGGGGGAGTGCGGGCAGGGGAGCGCGGGCGGGTTAATAATTTAAAAAGAAGACTTACCTGAAGCTGCCGGCCGCCTTGCGGATCGCTGTTTCCCCCCCATGGCCCGGCCAAGCCCCTCCCTACACACGCTGGCTCAGCCAGCAGGTGAAAAATAAAATGCTAATAAAATATCGTTTTATTTTTCAGCTGCTGGCTCTGAGCCAGTGGGGCGACGCTCCTCAGCCATTGCGGAGGAGCCGCCGCTGAAGTTTACGACTGTGGAAGCTGGGTAGTCAGGCAGAGAACTCGGCACATACAGTCTGGCAGAGAACTCGGCACAGATAGATAGGTATGTCGTATCTTTTTATGTGTGGAGTTATCCTCTCCGACTGCTGAGCCTTCGCAGTTGTAAACTTACTATTAAATCAGAGTTTGTGAATTTCAAAAATAAATGTAAACTTACACAAAAGTATACTTTTGTCTTTGTGAATCAGGGCCTTTATGGTCAGCCCTTGAGTCAAAATGATATTTTACCTCGAGCTCTCCATTTATAAGTGAGAATCTTTGGGGGCTTTTATTGTAATTCGGCATTACTACTCGGTTGCACTCTCTTGCTGCTGTCTTACTTCACCTCTAGGAAGCGCCACACCAGCAGCTCAACTATCTCAAAGGGTAAGCTATGTATAGCTAATTTCTCGTGTATGTAACTTTGGTCCTAATTAGAAGACAGAGATGGAAATGGAAAACATTCACTGCGGGATTCGATAAATTGGGGAATAAGGCATAGGCAGAAAGGGGGTCATGAGGAGAGACGCTTGACAGTGAGCTCACACATTTATTTTCCAGGGGGTAATAATGGTAAGATAACTCTGGTGGTTAAAGCACTTGCTAGAGAGAACTTGGTGCAGTCTAGTCAATTTTGATACATCATAGCATGGAGGTTCAATTTTACTGCTGAAAATATAATGTCCAAAAGCCAGGTCACCGATTTTTAGGTCTCGCCTAGGCAGCGCTTGCACTGTTTCTTCGAGACATGCTGTATTCAGGATATGTGCATAAAGTTTTGTCCACTTTCCGCCCATCTTTTTAATTGGCTCCTGTCCCTGTCCTTTGTAAATGGTGGCTTTTCATTGGTCAATAGGCTTAGTAGTCCCTCCTTAGTACCGCCTTGTCTTTTCTTGTAACCTCCCATGAGGACAGCCTCTGTTACATGTATTGTTACTCCCTTGGTCTTAATTACAGCTTAAGGGACTATTTTCTTAAAAGACTTCAGGCAGTACACATACTTGATCCTAAGCTAGGCTGGCAGTGCTTACTTCACTCACAAGAACATCTCACATTTATATGAGACCGTCTAATAATTTCCATTCATCCGCTCCACACAGAGTAGAACCTAATCCAGAATTGATATAATAATTATTTTGTCACATTTCAAAGCTACTAATTTTATATATGGACATAGCTAGTTGAATGTACTTGTGGTACTGTCTTGCATGCAATGCATTATGGGTAGGGTGGATTTACCATATCTTCTGCAGGGTGTAGTACCATATGTGGCCAAAAGAGGTCCCCTGGGACCCCTTTTGGCCACATATGGTACTGCACCCTGTAACATATACAAAGAACTTTATTTCGATCACTATAGATCATAAAAGTGCACCATAAAACAAGACACTTACAGACACAAAATACAAATTGGACATGACATTGTAAATAACCGTTTCAAAGTCCAATTTCAATAGCAGCATAATAAAGTAATCAAAATGCATCATTGTAGTTCGTTGGAATAACAAGTAGGTGTAACAATTTCTAATACATCATTGTTTATCATTAAAAACTTCATCATAAAATACACTAAAAACAATGATAAAACATGTAAAAAGACTTAAAAGATGAGAAAAGCAGCATTCACTTAAGATGACACAAGGCACACAATACGAATATAGCAGGAGCCATAGCTAGCTGAATGTACTTGTGGTACTGTCTTGCATGCAATGCATTATGGGTAGGGTGGATTTACCATATCTTCTTCAGGGTGCAGTACCATATGTGGTCAAAAGAGGTCCCTTGGGACCTCTTTTGGCCACATATGGTACTGCACCCTAAAACATGGCTAGGCAAAAAACATTGGCATTTATAATGCCAATAACTCCAACTTTGCCGGGTGCAGTACTATATGTGACCGAAAGAGGTCCCATGGGACCTCTTTTGGCCACATATGGTACTGCACCCTGCAACACGGCTAGGTAAAACAAGCATTTTCAATGCAATAGGTCTCGCATTTACACGAGTTTGAGCTATTGGCATTGTAAATGACAATGCCTTTTATTTATGTTTTGGTTTTTAAAACATAAATAAAAGGCATTGTCATTTACAATGCCAATAGCTTAAACTTGCGTACATGCGAGACCTATAGCATTGCAAATGCTTGTTATTTTATCCAGAAAGCCATTGTTTTAGTTGCAGAGATCTTTCTGTTGCCTGAATGTCAGAAGTTACAATCTTTGTAATATAGCACAGTGATTTATGAACTGGCATTAATGAGCTGCATGCACACTGCAAGAATCTTACTGTTTTCTCAATTATTTCACTATTCTAAGGTTGCTAAAAAGAGTTTCTTTGTAGTGCTAGATACGTCGTAGTACAGACAACCCCAAACACTGTGTTTTGAAGGGCCTACACAGGGCTTAAATCCTGACTTTGAGTTCCTTCATAACAAGCACTCTTACAATGCAATACCTCGTTAACCTCATTGTCTTACATAACATTTCCAGCATATTGACTACGACACGTGTGTGATTCATTGCATCTGTGTAGAATATGTGGGATGTAAAGGCTCTGACGCTGTACATTGTGACGTGGAAAGCTGCGAAAAAGTAAGTAAAGAAAATTAAATTAGGAAGTGCTTATTAAATGGTTATTAGTGTAATTATTCATAGGGACAGATACATCTGACATTCTATAAATATCTCTTCCAGTTTGGAAAAGTCAAAAACCTTCCTCCAAATTATAGTTTGTCTCTTAAACCCTTGTGAATTGTCAAAAGCATAATGGCTTTTAGGCTCCAGCTTGGATGAACAGAGTCTAAGCGCCACTTTAAGTGCAGCATTTGTACTTGGCCCAGCTCCAAGTAAAAAAACCATAAACCACACTCATGTCCTGCAGGTTATTGCTCTGAAAGTAAAGCAGATCGAGTGTATTGGGGCAAATTTAACATATTTCACTGGGGGATCCCGGATTCGGTTCACTCATTGATTCTGGGTCTGGGATCCGACTGGATTTCCCGAATTTCCTTCTGTGAAAGGGAATCAAATGTTCACTGATAGGTAATTAAACTGAATCCTCGCTGCCTTTTAATCTTACTATTGCAGGTTCTTTGTCATCTGTGCTTTCTCCCTTTGTTACTGTTTTCCATCTTTCTCTTCCTCCTTTCCAACTTTTCTGCCCTACTCTCTTCTATTTAAGAAAAATAAGTCTGGTCCCCAAAAAAGAGTGTCTGTGGGCCCCACCTGTTGCCACCAGCTCAAATTAAGCATCACTGAATCTCTACCACAGAGGAGATGGGACTAACAGAAACGCTTGTGTTCAACAACCTCCGACTGCAGGAATCCGAAAGTAACTCAAAGCCAACATTCTCTGGCACAGTAAGCATTGGCAAGCGCCACTAACAGTCAGACACAGTTGCAACTGCAACATTTACTCCCTCTTTATGACTGTTATGACCAACATAATGTTTGTTTGCACAAGTCAGATTCTGAAGTTTGTTTTTCTTGTTTTATACAAATTATGGGTGTGCATTCTAAATATCGAAGTCAGAAGACGGAGGGTACTAAATACTGAGAACAAAATTTCAAGAAAAGAAATATCGGCATAAGTAAGTCTAGATTTTCTACATATATGTACCTACTCGGTACATATATCTTCAAGGTAGGTCAGAGGTCTTCAATCTGTGGGGCGCGACCCCCAGGGGGGCCCCGGAGTCCTGGGAAGGGGGTCGCCCATTTCCAGGCCTCACTGCTGCCTGGAATCTAAAACATGTGCTCTTCGTTTTGGACAAAGACAACCGCATTAGTTAAAATACTTAAGCTGAAGTAAATTGAGTAAAACGAAGAGGCCCAGAAGACAGGTAAAACAATCCTTCAAACAAGCCTTCTTTCCAGGGTGCCTGCTTGCCTGAATGAAAAATGCAAATGTGTGAATTGTTTATCAATCTGCAAATGTAAACGATGCTTGGGAGGGGTTCTGGCTTTAATAGCTCAAATCACTCCAAGCATTGTAATGGCAAAGATGTGGGGTTTTTTTGCATGGTGGTTAACAACTGGGATGTGAAGTGTGTGCTTTTAATCATAACTGTATTTACACAATGCTTCTTACCCCTGAGGAGGAGTTGAGGGACAGTTATGCAAAATAATAAGTATTACTTATGGTCTGATATTACTCAAATCTACATTTTGGAAGCTTCATTTTATCCTAAAACTATTTGCACAGTTTGTAGCAGTGTATCTTATAATGTGTAATGCAAGTATAAAATAATGACTTACACATTCACAGTGCTTTCTGTCACAGGCTGTGACCTCATAGCAGTAAAAATACACAAGTCACTATTCTCCACTGCACCAACCAAATTTAATTCAGTGGCTCTCTGGTTACACACAGACCTCTGCAGTGCATTAAATAAAAGAGGTCTCATAATGTACTATATAGTGCATTTACCACTGATTAGCAACTTTTTAAATTTCTTTTTCATTTAAGCTACCCATTATTTTATATGTAGCTACCTGATGGTGAAAGACCTAAAAACAAACAAAATATTTTGGGGCTGATTTATGAGAGGCTTGTGCCGCTGTAGCGTCACTTTTTTTGAAGCTTCGGTGGCACAAGCATCTCAATCATATCTATGAGGCGAGGCAAAGTCACCCAGCGTGGCTTTGCATGGCCTCATAGATATGGAGTAAGACACGGCAGCGCAAGTCGCTGCGTTGCCTTAATCTATGTCAAGTTGGCGTTCCATAGACATTGTGGTGGGTGTTCCTACGCAACGCCCATGGATTTTGACGCTGCCCCAGATTTCCATACCATGTAAACCTGGAGGAGCGCCAAAACCTTACACCTCCCCCACAGCAGGCGTAACGAGGAGAAATGTTTTAATTTCTCCTCGTTTTTTCCTCTTTAAATGTGTGTTGCATTCTGCAGCACACATAGAAAGAGGAAACCCTCTCTCAGTATTGTTTTTGTGCAGGAAGGTGCCCCTTCCTGCACAAAAACAATACTGCCTATGTTGGTACTAGGCAGCAATTTGTGCGCCAACACAGAGGGAAAGGACAGGAATGCACCATATTCCACAAATAAGGTGCATTCCTGCTCTTTCACATTGGCGTACGCCAGCGCAGCAAGAAGGCTTGCGTTGCTGCCCTACGCGAATGCCTCATAAATGAGGCACGTTGTTTTTAGCCACACGTTTGACCATGTCATTACGCTCACTGACGTTTGGTTTGCTAAACATTGTTCAATTTATTTCCCCAGTGTAAAAATGATTTGCTGTGGGAATTAGGGGCATTTATGGTTGTCGATAGTTGCAGCGGCGGCTGGCTCAGGCAAGCGTGGTGAGGCGGGGCGGGAAGTCGACAGACGACAGAATAGGTATAATTAAATAAATAAATAATACCTATTCCGTCGTCTGCCCCTGCCGCGCCCTGCCCCGCCCTGCCGCACCGCGCTTACCTGAGCCGGCCGCCGCTGGATAGTTGTGGGAAAGGCAACAAGGGAACCCTACTCGCAAGGAGCCTGGGTAAATAAGTAAGAGAAGTAACAATGGCTCCTGTGGATATAATAAAGTTTATACTAGTGGAAATACGCACAATGGCAATACGCAGAGCTGAAATGATGTCAGAAAGAAAGCTAGCCACACACCACGAAGTAAAGCTGAGGCTTTTATATATAATGGTTACATGAAATGATCACCATATACATAAAGCTACAAATGTAGAATTATTATTTACAACAAACAATAAATGAACAATAGTGAAGAGTGTCCCAGTGTGTAACGTATTGAACCTAAACTATTAGTGACATAGTATGTGACAAATGTGCAAGGTTTCAATGTAAAACATAAAGGCGACCATTGAAGACTTTAAACACTGTAATACACAGCACTTTATACAATCATATGCGCTGGATAATGGTTCGCTCTTATTTAGCTGTCGACGACGTTTCGACCCCGTTCGAATGTAGGGTCTCTTCAGGACCAGGGAATGTGGGACACCTGGAGGGCGGGCTATAGCTGCCAAACGTGGAAGAGGGTGACACCGTGAGAGAAGTGAAAAAAAGATAACTCACAGGGACCCCGCCGGGCGCCCATGTGAGGGAGATGCTTGGCAAGCTTGGACGGATATCTGAACCGGGAGAGCCTCGGCGGTAATGAAAACACTCGGTCAGACCAGATTCTGATAAAATTCATGATCTTGCTTGGAAAGCTGTTAAGGATGTATCCGAGTGAGGCTGAAACAACGGAGCGTGTGTCTCCTTGTTAGGTGCAGTGACGATAGTTGGCAATGGTGAGGAGGACCAAGTTCTATAATTTTTTGTCAGGAGGGGGTCCTTACGCCTAAAAATTTTTGACAGGGGGGTCTCGGCATCAAAAAGTTTGAAGAACTCTGAGGTAGGTAGATGTGAGGTTAGGAATAGTAAATCTACACTACCCTATATGCACTGACCTCTTCAGGTTTTGTTCCTCGATACCTTGTCCTCGATTTACTCGCACCCGAATATTCTTCATGTCAGCGTTCAGTATTACAATCCAAATTATTGGTTAATTTATCCACCACATGCGATTTCTTTACGGCTAATGGCTGGCTGTGTGCCATCAGGGTCAAAGGTTATGTGATGTCACTTCCTCTGAAGACACTCCAAGATCAGTGGTTGAATGGCGTCACGTCTACTACCCATATGATGTAGGTAAAACAATGCATTCGCTGCAGTGTGCGCTGGTTTGAAACAGCCTCTGCCTCCTGGCATTACACTCACAAGAATTACTACTAGTACGAAAGAACAACGCTTCGGCCATTTTGACACGCCCCACGCCATGTAAGGCACAAATACTATGGGCCAAAAAGATGGAAATTACTAATACACATGAAGTAAACATTGCTGGTAATTACATGATTTATAAACGAGACACACCAGCAAATCTGTTGCAGTTTCATAGTGGCATAATGCATAAGGATGGGGACAGCTTGCAGAATGTGGTGAGGGGCCACTGCCACTCACATATCTCAAAGCAATTCATATGCCTTATTCTGAATTGGGGCCCCTGTGCCGCAGGGGCTGCAGGAGTCTGTAATACGATTCTGCAATGGCATCTTGAGGGCATTTGATAGTGGGCATCATTCTGCCACCCAGAGGCTTGTGGGTATCACAGACTTTGACAGGGACGTTCCTGCTAAGGATACGGCCAGAGATTTACTTCACATACAGAAATTCAAGAAGAAAGAGCAAAGAAGTGAAAGTTCGGAGTGGTCAAAATGAAAGTCACTCCACAAAGTTGGTCAAAGTTGTGGAACTTTGCATGTCACGAAGAATCGCAAACTTTCACGTGTTCACCTGAGGCATAGTTTGCCGACTACATTCTCTGCAACTGGTCATCGTGCCCAACTTCGATGGGGCATCAGGTTGCAGGTAAAGATGCTTCCCCACTGTTAGACGAAGCTCCTGAGGACACTGTTTTTCAGAAAGGTAATGCTTTGCACAAATGAAAACACAAACTCTGGCTGATGTAGAAATCTTAGGCCTCAGACGCCATCTCGTTGTGATGCCACTGCACCACATGGATAAACTCGCACTTTCATGTTTTAGTAGACTAAAGATTACACGTGCGTCTATAGCAAGGATAGTGACGTTCACACAATGTCCTGAATACCATTTGTGCTAAGACAAGGTTGCAAACTTGCTGTCTTGGCAGAATCACACCGATGCAGCACAATTTTTGTTCCACCGCAGATGGTGTCCGGGAGAAGGGTCATGTTGTAGCAGTATGAGAACTTTTCTAAATGTATTCATTGGCAACTGTTTCTCTTTGTTTAATTCTGATTGGCTGAGACTACGAGAGCCATGCACAAGTGCAGTAAATGTATGAAATCCTTTGTTCAAAACCCTATAAATGTGTGCTCCTTCCCATGGTAAAGAGACCTCCCTTTCACTGGCCCTAGCAGGCGAATCCCTCCTGTGCTCCCGTTTCATACTCTACACTTTGTTGACCTGACCTTTATTGTGTTCTTTGATTGATCCCTGTACATTTACGAGCTTTGCACTCTAGTTTATTTATTTACTGGTGTCGAATATTCCAATCGATTTCTGTTAGAATAAATGTTGAAACTAAAACCTTCGAATTGTAAGGCTCCCCCTGTCGGTCAATTCTTTAGGACCAAATGGGTCCCACGTGCTGAATTGTAATTGTCCTTTAAATACTCAGGGGCTTATTTACAAGCACCTTGCGCCACTTTTGCGTCATTTTTAACATAGGAAAAGTGACGCAAAAGTGGCGCAAGGGGTTTGTAAATAAGGCCCTCAGAATGAAGACACAGGTTAGGGATCCGCACCATCTCCTTTCCCTGTGCCGGAAGTCCTGCCGGTGTCTTACGGCAGTTGGAAAGGAGAGGCGCATGCTGCCACCAAGAACAAATGTGAGCGACTGCTGGAGACTCTCTTGCGGCCCTGAGTGCCAACGTGGCCGTTCCTCCTGCACCACCGGGATCCTTCCTTCTCCAGGCGCGGCTCCTCTGTAATAGTGGAGGAGCATTGCCCCACGGCCAGCAGATGAAAATAAAATAATAATAAAACAATTTTATTATCTTTATTTACCACTGCCTGGGCAGCCTGACGAAGCCATGGAGTCTTGGGTGGAGCCGAGCCGGGCCATGGCAGGGAGGAGGAGTCGTGGGCATTTATAAGTACAAATGTCAGTCTGGCCGGCTGTCTCGGGCTGGTAAAACAGACATGCGCACTTATATTTCTCCAACCTAGTTGTGTTGCACAGCCGGGTTGGAGAAAAGCGACAGGCTCCTTGTGCCTGAGCGAGCGTCAGGTACTCCCACTCAGGCCAATCCAGGCGCTTCTCTCATGTTAGGTATAGCATGAGAGTAGCATCTGGATTGGGTGGGGAGCCTCTACTGTGGCCCATGGACTGCCGGGAGGAGAGCTGGAGAGGAGTACAGAGACAGCCGGCAGCGTCAGTGGCAGATAAGTCTTTTTTCTCACTTTAGATTGGCGGTGGCCGCCACTGTTCTTCTTCCATTTCTTTTTAATTAGCCAGCTTCACTGCAGGCGAAGCACTGCAAGGTTAATTACAAGTTGCATATTGCAAAGTTTTGAGCTTCATAGTGTTGCACCTAAGGCTTACAAATTTGTGTGATCATAGAGGGCAGCTCCTGGCAGCTGCAAGTCACAGGCCCCACAATACTCTTTCAATTATTTTAGAATTTAAAAAAGCCAGAGGATGTATTTTAAATACAGGCCTTCGTTTGCAGAAGTGTGTATCTGTGTTTTTTGGGACTGGGGCCCAAATCAATACTTTATTTAAAATCAGTGAGCACAAACCTTGGAAGGTGTGGTGTCAAGCAAATGTCACACATTAAGGACCAGATGTGGAAGCAGTCAGGCGAGAGAGTCAGAAGGGGCTAGTTTGTGAAGAGACTCCTCCTAAAGACGGGGACTCACTCAGGCAACCAATCACAAGGCAGGGAGCTGGTTACGTAGCAGCCCGACTACTGGAGCCCTGGGTGGGGCCTGCTACCCTGGACACCCCTTGCAACAGGATCAGAGGCGCAACTAGAGACACATTTCGGGGGGGGGCTAATTCTTCCAGCGATAGTCAGAGTGGAGATGCAGGGGCTCTAAGAAGAGGTGAAAAAACAACAAAGCCTCGTTAGCAAGTAAATGATCTTCTAAAGACCTGTGAGGTACTCGGGTGCGGCTGTGTGTGTGCCCGGGAAGCTGTCTCAGCCAGGGCTGACACACACGACAGGGGGGGGGGGGCTGAAGCCCTTTCAGCCCAATGGGCGTTGCGCGCCTGAACAGGATACACCAATGCAGGAGAGAAGCCCAGTCGTCACATGGTCCTGTTCCAGACGTCATAAGGACGCGCTCACAAACAGGAAGAGAAAAGAAAACATACTTATCTGAGAGAAGCAACATGCACCATGAACGAGGGATTGGTTCAACAGATCAATATTTTGGGCCTGATTCACAAAGGTAAACTTACACTTTTGTGTAATTTTACATTTGTTTTGAAATTCACAAACTCCGAGTTCATGAGTCCTGCGTGGACGCGTACGTAGCCTCTCCTGTTCCGGACAGTGTCATCTTAAGGATTTTGAGGGCCCTGACAAGAAATATTTTGGGGGGGCCTTATTCGGATCAATTTTTAATTTTATGACCCATTTTCAGCTAATTCAAGCCTGGTAATTTCAGATAATATTGAAGTGTGCCTTAAATGCAGAGAAATAGAAGTACGACAGAAAAGAAGTTCACTTCCCCAGGGGCTACCTGGAAGGTGGTGGTCAGGAGGGGCAGGGGGTCTGGCCAATTGCCCACTTTGCACAAGCCTTATGTCTCAGGTTCAGAAGTTAGTGGGCTGCCGCGCACAGAGTCCGAACTTCTGCAAAGCATGGCACCTCTTCACATGCTGTGTATTCCTCCCCCTACGATCCAATTAGCTGAAGCACCATGAGAACATGAAAAGAACATGTGCCACTATGGCACTACTCACTTCTGATAGGTTATTACAAGTGAGTAGTGACTTTGTTTACTTATTGCAGGTACGTTCAGCTATCAGAACATATCTGCATATAATGTAGGGCACATAAGAGGGAAGTTAGCATCTCCCGCAAACCCAAACCTTTTGTTGACTATTTCTGTATGCTAGACTGGCTCTAGTGCATTTACCCAGGAGGCCTCTGGCATTACATGTGGATGGTTTCTGCTCTCCTACTGTTAGTAATGTAACTTGATTCCAGCCAGGTGTTTGATATATTGCCCTGTTATTCAATTGATAGACGATGAAATGCTATACAGATGTAAGACTTTGCAAAAATATCAATTTAATTCAAGTAGAAATGTATGAAGCCCACTTGACGGGCATCGAATCTCTTGATACCTACTTGGTGTTAACACCCAATACAATGGCACTAATTGTATGTGACCGGTTTAAGCCTGCTGGAATTTAAAACAACTTAACTCAAACTGTACACGTCTCCGCAGTGGGCATGCAACCAACTGAGCAATCTCAATGAACTTGATCCAGATGGCTCGCCAGTCCCAGTTAATTGGTCAACGGATTTATGTGGCCGTGGTGCACCTTCTTGAATGAGGTTGGGTGCTCTGTTGGTCATATGACAAGGCTGCCATGAGTGAGGTCTAAGGCGGACAGCTCACCCCTCGGCTTCCCCTGCATATATCAAAGTTGGTCACATCCCACCAAGTCATACAACTCGATGGGTCAAGAGCCCTCCTTACCAGAGTTTCATTGACAAACAGCTAAAGATCTAAAAATGTAAGCGCGCTTTCAGCGGTGATCAGGAGATGGAAAATGTATAAATGCACACGTATTTGGTTCAAGATCAAGATTTAAAACTGGGCGGTACATGGCAAACGCATTCACAAGAAGGAGAATATAATCTATCGTAGATCCAGTGTCGCTGGAAAAATTTCTGCAGAGAAGAGTTCAAAGCTTTGAACTGAACTCTGAACTAAGCTTTGACAGATACCCTCCGTGAAAGCATCCAGAGCAGCACCTATGATCAGAAGACAAATTTGCCCATTCATTACTGGTCTATTTCCACCCAAGAAGACTCAAAGAGTTTGGGGGATCCAAGCAATGGAAATAGATTTCTGGTAGAATCGGGAGCAGCAAAGAGGAAATTCCCATAAACCATTGAAGACGCGTCTCTGATGGCCTTAAAGCAGCGCAGGGAGTGGAGGAGGCTCGTGCTAGAAAGAGAGCACTTTCATCAAGCGAGTGAGGTGTTTATCACAAGCGCTTTCGCTCTCCTTCCCGGCATCGCTGTGAATACCCCTTTATGAAGCTTGGCTCCGCGTCCCTCGCTCTTTCATGTCATAATGGATGCTCAAACCGCGCCAGGCAGCGCTGCCAAGAGAAAGCTTTTTGGAAGAGACGGCCATGAGGGTGGAGAGGACAGAAAATAATTTAAAGAATTTTTCAGTGTCCTTTTATGCGGCTGAGGAAGACAAGGCCAACGTTAAATAAAAAAGCGTGTCGCAGACAGAAATGAGCTAGACCCGATTCGTTTCCTTTTTTTCTGTATCACTGACCTTTACTGGAAATTGCATCTAACAAACTGATCACAGAGGCAAGATTTGAGGAGCTTCACTACAGTCGGGTTAAGGGAGGCTGAGGAATGAGGACGGTCTTCACAATGGTGGGCCAAAAGAGCAAGGCATGAAGGCAGAAACTCGCTAGTGAGCAACGGGTGGGCAGACCACTCTGCCCTTCTGGGGATATTACATTTGGATGGATGGCTCCTATAGATGGACCATACATAGCTGGACAAAAAAAGAGTCAATCAGCTGCTCCCAAGAATGCTCCAAGTTGCTTTGCAGCCCCAATCTCATTCTAGAGAAAGTAAGGTTCTCAAATAGTGGTGATAGAGGAAAGGTCAATCGCCATGGCAACCCTTAACGGGATTTAGCAGTGAACATATGAAATAGCTCGTATCCCAGAGAAGTTACTAACAAATCTCATTGGTGAGCTCTCAACAAGATTCCTCTGTCACAGCCAGTGTGAGGATGAGAATTTTAGGACAGTGGATTTAGATGTAAGTAGCGGGTTAACTCGACAGAATTTCCTTCTAGTTGTAGAATTTCAGACTATCTTCCTCTCTCAGCTCATAATGACCCCTAAAATTTCCTTCACATTAGTTTAGAAAACAACTGGTCTCCAATTCACTAAGGAACATCTATTTGCTAGTGAGATAAGCTCTGATGTCTATCTCCTAATTAAGGTTTGTGCTACAAACCATGGCAGCAACAGTGCCTCGTGGCATCTGAACAGTGACACTTTCATTTTGTAATATTTCCTGATGGTTAAAAATCGATTTTAGACCATTTGACCACTGAATTGCTTAAACAACATAATCATGTTAGGGATATTCCGGAGGCTGCAATGCATAACACTGCACAAGTCCATTTCTAGCATTACAAATGATGCCATTGGTCATCTATATAGAGGATTTTTCAGGTATGTAGCCTGGATCCCACAGGAAGACCTTTGTCATCACAGCACGAGCAACTGAGCTGTGTAACCAAGATTCAATGTTGAAGTGTGACACACTTGTGCATCACTGCAGGTGGTGTTTAGTTAGGGAGAATTACAGTACAGCGTATATCCTGAGCAGTGCATTTTGTAATTTTCTCATGCAGTATAGAGCGGATGTGTCTATCCTTCTGACTTTGGCTTGAGGGAGATATCAGATACACATATCCTGAATTATATATTGAATAAAATGGTCTATAGCACCAAAATGTACTCTGAACTGTCACTGTTACAACAGGCCGACGGACTTTAGCTATAGAAAGATATGTATTACATACCAACGCAACATGCCTTTGTGCCCACTTCTTGCACCCCTAGAGTACCTTCACATTATATAAGAGGTGACAGATGCTTGTGCACCCACTCTTTAATAGAGATCACATTGGTGCAAACATTTTCTCCAGTGCAACTGCAATTGGTTCTTCCCTCATTTTCATTGGAGTGTGGCGTCATGCAAATGAGAAAGAGCTTTGCTTT
Source organism: Calotriton arnoldi (assembly GCA_963921515.1). Classification (NCBI taxonomy): domain Eukaryota; kingdom Metazoa; phylum Chordata; class Amphibia; order Caudata; family Salamandridae; genus Calotriton; species Calotriton arnoldi. The sequence continues at coordinate 337,782 of CAWUFW010004071.1, forward strand.
GTGCCTTGCCTGTGTGCCTGCACCGTATTACAGACATGAGCTAGAACAAAGAAGCTGTTGAGAGGGGTACTGACTGTGTGCCCCCCCCGAGGTCACCCATAGGGGGGGAAAGTACTGAGGTCCAGTGACCTCCCCCCCCAATGCAAACCTCTACAGGCAGTTGCAGTAAAACACTGCACCCGCTTGCAGCCCCCCGCCCCCCCGCCCCCCTCTTCATGCAGAAGCAGGCCTGCCTCTGGTGAAAGACGGAGCAGCGATTTCAAATGTGATCCCTTCAGTGCAGGCACGGACTTCAGAGTTTGCACATGTGCTGCGGAGACCGTATTTTTAGTATCATCAGTGAACAGTCCCGGTTTGCACCTCGTGCACCGTATTAAGGGTGGGTCCAATGGATACCAAGACAGTGTCTCTGGTGTATAATTCGGGCCCTGAGCTGTCCTAGGCTAGGGACACAACAAACTTGGGCTCTTAGAATTTAAATGATGCTTACACTCAGAAGCACATGTTCAGGCTGTCTGCCCTGGATATGGAGCACTATGTATGGGGTTGTTTCTTTTTACGGCTTACATTCTCTGATTGCTTGTTAACTCAGAAAGCCTTTGTCCACTATACTCCTCATTCTTGCATGGAGATTTCACCTTGACTTACTCCTGCTTGATTCCTCTCCGTTCTTCAGAGTGTCCCTCTTCTTGCCTCCCATTCTCTGTGTTATAGCCTGTGTCTCTTAGTTCCTTGCTGCTCAGTCTGTGTGAGTGTGATGTAACAGAATGTTCACGAGTGCCTGGTTTGGATGAGTGGTCAGTTGGAATGAGTGGGGCTGAGCAGCAGGACGCTGCTCCTGGTGGGGCTGTACCATCTTACCTATAACCGAATAAACCTACATAATCTACACTACTGGCTTCTGGACTGATTACCTACAAGGGCCTTACTTCGTTTACAAAAGTGGCGCCGATTATGAAAAGAACCAACTGTGAAGAGCCAAGAAATTGCACAAGAAACTAAAAGAAAATTTCCAGAGTCTGAAAAGAAGCCTGAAAAGAAGCCAGAGCAACGCCTTGGATGCCCCACCGGCAGTGCTTTAAATGGGAAAAAATAAGTGCAGGTACTCATTAAAATGCGCTAGAGGTGTAGTGAGGGGGCGGGGCTAGGGGCGGGGCTAAGGGCAAGACATGATGATACTTAACAACTTCTATATTAGTTGCAGCACAAACCAAAACATGAGAAATGTGTTTATATAAACAAAGCAGGTTAACTCATTACACAAAATGAAAGAGAAATGGAATAATATGTTAACAGTTCCTTTTTTTTTTGCAATAGTGGCACCTTCTTAATGTCATACTGTTAATTGCTGTTTGGCACAATACTATATATTTTTGAGCACGCGAGTAGGAAGAAACTGAAAATACCCCCACAGCGCACCAAAGCTCTTATGGCACCAAGCACATGAAGCAACTCATCATGACCCTCCCCAGAAGATATCTCTTGTCTCTTCCATCAATCTATCCATTCATCCTTTCATCCTACCATTTACCTGCTGATGTCCACCATTTAACCTTTACATTCTCTTGGCTATTCAGTCTTTCATCCATCATTCAGTTTTTCACCATTCCGTCTATCCACCCTTCATATCCAAACCTATCCATCCATCCATCTCCAAACCTATCCATTCATCCTTTCACTCATCCATCTCTTTATCCACCCTTTCCCTCATCCATCAATCCTTTCACTCATCCATCCATCAACCCTTTCACTCCTTTATTCCATCCACCCTTTCACTCAATCCCTCCTTTCACTCATCCATCATCCACCCTTTCATCCATCCTCCCTACCTTTCATTCATCCATCCAATCTTTCACTTATCCACCCATCATCTGCCCTTTTATCCAATCATCCACCCTCTTTCACCCATACATGCTTTTACTCATCCATCCATCTATTCATCCATCCATCCACCCTTGCTCACTCATCTATCCACTCACTCACCCACCCTCCCTTTTACAATATTTATGAATCTTTGTCGCCGAGCAGATATGTACAAACAAAGTGCCACCTATTTTCTTTAAAATACCTACTGAGAGTGTCTGGATTCTCTCTCTCTTTCTCTCACTTTTTTTCTTACAAAAACAGGCATACAGATGCAGGCATACACACAAACATAGCAGACACACAAAAGACTAAGGTAGATGAAAGCCATGTTATACTCTTCACCTACCATGGCTTTTTAATTGCCACCAGGGCTGGACTGGCCATAGCCTGATGGCCACTGCCAGGGCACAGACATGATTCCTGTGCTTGCAGGAATGCACAGGATAGTGTGAATGTGATTGACAGCACAGGGCCTGAATGGACCCTGCTCTGTCAAGCACAGCGTGATGGTGATCACCGGACATTATTCAAAGGAGCCCTGCTGCATAGCTCAGCTGGGGCTCAGATCAGGGGCTGCAGAAGCGGCGCCTTGGCTGCCAGAGACACGTCCCACTCCTGCTCACCAGCACAGGCAGTGACTTCCATTATGGTTTTACATCTGATCATATAAGGCGCCCCTATACCGCTGTTGTTTCCACACCAGTACAGGCATGGATCCAAAGCACTTGCAGGAGCTTCCATGATGTATCTGTTACCAATGGCACTAGTCGGTTTTGGTACAAAGCTATCTTTCTCAGCTTCTAAGACTTCTACAGAACCACACTCCAATTAGTTTCAGCTGTGGTGTTTGATAGGTTGTTGGTGTCTGTCTCCTCTTCGAAGTACAGTCTCAATTTCAGTGGTGCCAGTCTTGACGTCTGTTCCAACTCCGTCCAGCCTGCCTGAATCAATTGCTTCCTGGCGGGTGAGGTCACACCAGAGGCGCAACTAGAGTCACATTTCGGGAGGGGAGGAGGGGAGGGGGGGCTGATTCTTCAACCAAAAGGCAGAGTGGAGCTGCAGGGGCTCTAAGAAGGGGTGAAACACATCAAGACTCATTAACAAGCAAAAGGTCTTCTAAAGACCTGTGAAGTGCTCGGGTGCGGCTGTGTGTGTGCCCGGGAAGCTGTCTCATCCCGGGCTGCCACACACGACAGGGGGTGGGGGGCTGAAGCCCTCTGAGTCCAATGGGCGTTGCGCGCCTGGGTCACACGTTGCTCTGACTTGGCGTCAGTGCCCTCCTTAGTGAAATCACCAATATGTGAGCATGCGCCGCAGTGTAGAAATGCGATGCATGCTCACATGATTATGTGTGACAGTGAGTACCGGTACTCTATTTCGTAACGGAGAAGTGCCGGTACTCTTGGGGGGGAAAAAAAGAAGTGCCGGTACTCAGTACCGGTGAGTACCGGCCCATTTAAAGCACTGCCCACCGGTGTCTTCCACAAGAGCCGGCCTACACGTTGGACCTTTTGGGCGTTGGACAATGTGTGGCTTGGAACCTGTCAGCTAACAGGCAGCCAACTGAAATGGTGTTTGACCTATGGGGCTTCAAGGCGAACTCCCTGCAGAATTGAAGTTTTGGGTGTTCAACCTTAAGGATATGGAATCTTACAGCCTGCAGTCATCCGTAAAGAGAGAAGGCAGCACTAATTCTGTGACCAGCCAGTAACCTTGATTTGGGAAGTGCACTTTCATTGAACCGGCAGCGCTGTATGTAACTAGTACAACAAGTTGGGAAATCTCGAGCTGTGAGTGACTTATGGTGCGGCAACCGGTTTTCAAAATGCAACAGCATGTGTATAATTCTGCAAGTGTTGTCGTCAGGACTCGTGTTCAACTCGCTTCAAGTTGGGACCGTGAGTATTCAGTAGTGCATGCAGCGGTAGTGCATGCAGCGGTAGTGCATGCAGCGGTGTATGCATGCAGCGGTAGTGCATGCAGCGGTAGTGCATGCAACGGTAGTGCATGCCGCGGTAGTGCATGCAGCGGTGTATGCATGCAGCGGTAGTGCATGCAGCAGTAGTGCATGCAACGGTTTATTGGCTACCCACCACAGGGTTGGTAGCCAATAAAATGGGCTGCGTAATAACTTTATGGCATTTGGGAGCATAAGACAGGCCCAAAGGAGTATTTGGCTGGGTGTCCACTGGTTGGTGAAAACCACAATGTGAACTTTTGAAATTTAAAGGGACGCACTCGTGAGTCCTTCAACGGCAGCATCTACATCTGCTGTGATATGTGGGCGTCGAACCTTAGTTGCGCGCGAGTAGGCATCCATGTTATGCTCTGAATTCATGCTGCGCGTCCCTTACCGTAGTGGAGTGCATTCTGAAGTGCCGAAATTCTCCAGAGGATTCTGCTTCTGTCATGTGGTGATTCGTAAGCATGTTCGGTGTGTACTGTAAACCAATCAGAGGCAGCAGATGGCGTCATTAAGTGGAGGTTGTCTTGGCAATGTGTGAGCAGTGTGATTCGATTGGAAGGTGAAGTCATTGTACTGCCTTCCTAACTATGACATGTCTGAGGCAGCAAGCTGAAAGGAGAAAACGACCCAATGCGGAAGAGGCCTGTGCGTTGAACTGGGAAATTCTTGGTGACTGCTCCGGCTTAATGCTCATGGCGCATGAGCAGTGAACTGAGGTATCTCCAATATTGATGGTTTACAACACAAGCACGGATGTACACCTCACTACAGTGAGTCAAGCGTGCTGGTCGGTCTATGGACCTACTCACTTTTTGAGCTAGTGTGGTTGTTGCCCGCGAGCCTGCCTTCTGTATTTTTTTCACGTCGTGGGTCAGAGATGGACTTATTCTGGTGCTATTTGCGCTGTGGGCTCGGGTGAGAGGTCGCTCACCGAATATTTGACTGTATTGACTTTGTATATGTTTAATGCCATACAAATGTTGTGCATATTGTCTTGAAGGAATCCTGTTTTTTTTGTGTACTACGCTTAGGGTAGTGAGTGATACATGTGAGCGGTATGTGAGTGACTGGTAGACTTTTTATTAGTGCATGTGTTTATGAAGTAACCAGAGCGAACATTTTTTTTGTCACACAGCAGTTAGTAGAACACTCTGACACATTCATCCTTTATTGTGTCTCACTACTATCTTCACAATGCCATACAAATTCTGATGCATATCGTCTTGAAATTTTTATGTATTCATTGGGTATGATGCTTAATATATGAGTGTCACATGTGTGTCAGTATTTTAGTGAGTGTTGCACTTTTGTTGGGTGCGTGATCTTATGTACGTTTGGCGTGTGTATGTTATGTTATGTTATGTTAAGTAAACTTGTATAGCGCGCAGCTGCCCCAGCGAAGGGGCGTCCCGGCGCTGATAGCAGTGTCGGTAGAGAGTGGGAGCTAGACTGTAGGAAACAGGTGAGTTTTGATGGCCTTACGGAAGGATAACAGGTAATCTAAGTGGCGAGTCTGCACAGGGAGAGAGTTCCACAATTTAGCAGCCAGACAGCGAAAGGACCTGCCCCCCGCTCTAATGCGTTTCACCCGGGGGACAGTGGCCAGAAATTGCTCAGCGGAGCGTAGCTGGCGTACAGGAACATATGGAACCAGCAAATTAGATAGAATCTCAGGGGATGAGAGTTTTAGTATTTTGAAGGCCAGACAAAGTGCCTTGAATTCGATCCTCTTGGGGATGGGTAGCCAGTGAAGGTGACGCAAAGCACCCGACGTAGAACAGGTTCTTGGGAGCCTAAGCAGAACTCGAGCGGCTGCATTCTGGACTCGTTGAAGGCGATTCACTTCCGCCTTGTTGGCACCTAACAACAAAGAGTTAGCATAGTCCAGTCTTGACAAAATAGTTGCCTGTACTATCAGCTGACGTGTGGCTGGGTCAAAGAAACCCAATAAAGGCCTCAGACCCCGTAAGAGTCCAAAGCAGGTGCCAGCGATCTTTATTATGTATTATGCCTGGTGTCGCACGGTGTAGTTTCCTGTGCGTGGTAGTGTTGTTTTATGTCCTATGTGGTGACTGTGTGTGACTAGTGGGTTGTATATACCCATTGCATGATCGTCTGGATAATACTCCGATTGGCGTTTTCCTTTTATTAGGAATGTCTATGGTTGTATGATACCATAGTGTGCTGTAGTGGGAACATGTGTGTTTCTTTGTCAAGCGAGTTGAGTGCTGTAGTGGGAACATGTGTGTTTCTTTGTCAAGCGAGTTGAGTGCTGTAGTGGGAACATTTGCGTTCCTTTGTCCAGCGAGGTGTGCTGTAGTGGTCCTGCAGTGTGCTGTTGTGGGTCCTACAGTGTGTGCTTAAGCGATTTAATTGATTGTATTCTATGATATATATATCTGGTGTTCTCTTTTGGGAGCCCAAGATATATGTGACCCTTATATGTGTGATCTTCCTTTACAATCTAAGGATGGTAATAATTCTTGTATCTTATGTGATCTTAATTTAAATTCAAGGTATGTAAGGATTCATTCATTGTGACGTAATTTTATGTCATCTTCCTTTTTAATTCTAGGAATGCAATGATTCACGCATGTGATCTTATGCACCTGATTTTATTTTACCACCTAGGGAATGGAATGATTAGTGATATGGAAAGTGATCTTTCCTCTTGATTTAGGATTGGTTGCTTACATGTACAGCACGTGTGAATGTGTATTTCCTTTAATTTTGCTTCCTGTTGTTTTTATGTTTCCTGAAGGAAGGAGATGTGTTATATCCTGTGTCTCCTAGTTCCTTGCTGCTCAGCCTCTGTGAGTCTGATGTAACAGAAAGTTCACGAGTGCATGGTTTGGATGAGTGGTCAGTTGGAATGAGTGTGGCTGAGCAGCAGGATGCTGTTCCCGGTGCGGCCTGTACCATCTTACCTGTAAATGAATAAACCTACATAATCTACACTACTGGCTACTGGACTGATTACCTACAAGGACCCTACTTCATTTACAAAACTCTGTATACCTTCTGTTTCTGAAAATAGCTTTGTCTCAGCCTCATGCCCATCTGCTTCAATCTTTCTTATTGTAATTCTGCAAGTGGCTGATACCTCGTTTCATAGATCACAACCTCTGCTCTATAAAACCCTAACCTGGTAATTGAACATTATCTAATCTCCATCAGCCTATCTATCTCACCAACCATTCACCTGAAACCACACAGCCCCCACGAATGACTACATCTTCCTGGTATTAATATATCACAAAGTAACTGGAGCAAATGTATGCCATTTTTCTGGAGAGCACAGGATTAGTCGCAATAACCAACAACAACTACTAGATTTACCACTAACCGCAAGTTCCATACTAGTATGCTAATTGCCGTGAAAGGTTGCAACTAACCAGAAAACATCTTTTTAGGAAGCTGCAGGAGGGCTGCATGTAATACACAGTGTGGGTGGGGGGGGCACCTGTTGTGGTCTGGGTGTGTTTTACGTACATGTTTTGAAAGCTCCCTGTGACATGCATGCAATCATCTGTTGACGGAGGGGAAACTGCAAATGTGGGGCGAGTGATCCTACGTAAGGGTACCCTTCTATGAGCCGGCAACTCTCACCAAAGTGTCTGACAGGGACAGGAGAAAGCACTCACAAGCAGGGAACCAGGGCGGGCTGCTGACAATAACCGAAAACAACTGACGGGGTGCGGAGTGCCTGCCAGCAAGAGTGGGTGCCCAAGTAGCTAGAAGGACAGGGGGACCAGCAGCACAAGGGAGGGGAAGTGACCAACACCAAAGAGCTGGGGTGGATTGGTGGTGTGGACAGCGAGGCTGGCAAAATGCCCATCACCAATGACAAATGAGGGCAAAATTACCAGCATCAAAAAGTTTGTGAAGGGAGAAAAGCAACTGACAGCATAGAGAGAAAGACAGCTAACGAAACAAAATTACCAGCTAGAATTTGGAGAGAGGGGTTACTATCACCACCGAGTACAAGACTGGATCCAAGCGGCCTAAAGCCAACAGACCTGGGCGGCGTACAGCAGTAGAGAAAGCCATGGTCATCATGGTAATATGACCGGGAATGAAGCTACATTGGTCAACACATACCAATGCCCCCACCTTAGGTAATAGTCTGGAAGTCAACACCCGGGGGAGGCCCATCCCATCTACATTCAGCATTAACAGGGACCTGTATAAGGCCCGTTCCTCGGGTCCTTATCTGCTTTGGGTATCATAACTATCACAGCTTCCTTCATGTTGACAGGAAGGGCCCCCACTTGGTAAGCCTCCAGAAACATCTCCAAGAGTCTCTCTGCCAGGAAGTCAGGATAAGTTTGATAAAAGTTTGATGGAAACACATCTCTCTCTGGCGCTTTCCTCTTTTTCAGTCCGCTTATGGCTGCAACTACTTCCTCCTGTGTTGTCTCCACCTCTAGCTTCAATCTATCGTCCTGTGATATCACCGGAACATTAAGCTGTTTCAGGAATGTCCCTATGTGATTTTCACCCTCCTCTTGTGGTTTCATATAGAGCAGAGCCAAGTAATCAGCCAATAGAGTATTTATACAGGCCTGTGTCACTGCCCTCGTCTCACCGGTCTCCTTCAGGGAGAGTATTAGGGGCACCAGAGCCTCCCTCTTCAGTAGCCATGCTAGCAGATGCCCCGATTTATCACTCTTGATGTGGAGCCTTTAACAACAGATTTGGAGCATGTGCTTATCTAGTGTGTCCCATAGAGTGGAATTTCACAGTGCAAGTCTAGCAAGCACCCCATGGGTGCAGGTTTATAACCCTCTCACGTGTCTTCTTGGGTGTGAGTAATTGGCTCAGGCAATGTTTGATACCATCAAGGAGAGGCACTCCCCTCTCATCAATGCTATTAGTGCCTTCGACTCCATTGTTCTTGTGTCTGTAGACCCCCGTTATGCTCAAGATAAAATTCTAGGGGCTCCTTAACTTCTGAGAGTAAGATCACATCAGTCAGGGCCTCCGGGTTTAACCTCTGAGAGAATGGCTGTTCTCACCACCAATCGTGAGCATAGGCCACAAACAGTGGGGAATGGTCCGACAGAACTCTGTTGAGATACTGGGTACTTTGTATTCTAGTGCGGAAGTCACGGGTTACCAGAATGTGGTCTAGTCTACTATGAGTGATATGTGTTGCAGAATAACAAGAAAAATGTTTGGTGGTTGGATGGAAGCTTAACCATATGTCTATGCACCCAGGCGACCGACTGAACAAGCAACAGAGTGTTCTACCAAATCTAATAACAGCTCTTGCTCCCTCCAAGATCCATATCAGAAACAATGCCACCCACCGAGGGCATCCTAACAAAACATAGTTTGCTCATTCTAATGTTATGTCTATTTGCACTTGACACTGCCAAGCTTTGTTCACCAGTAAAGCGGTTGCAACACCAACATTGGGAGACCTGCCAACTATCGACCTCGGATTGAAGTGTGGTATGCAGAAGGAGATTGGATGGGACAATCATTGCCCTGCTACCACCAGTCTCTAAATGAAGGGGAAATCGCTCCAGCAGGTGAACGGATCAACTTACTTTCCTGAACTGAACCTTCATCTATCCCTGAAACTATGATATTTTAAGTGGTTATGGAGACTCACTGGACTAATGCATTTACCCAGCCCAGAGAATGTGCATTAAGTCCCAGGATCTAATCCTCAGTCCCACGGACATCGATTCACTATAATGCTTCGGTGCACCCAATTATGTTTTTATAATGTACTATGGGTGCCCTCCAGTGTCAAAAATTACCTCCATTGCTAGGACCAGCATTTTTGCCATGGTGGCTCCTTTTGCCCAAACATTACATACAATACGCCAGTGCCAGAATGTTCCTCATACTGCTTCTCTTGCATTATGGAGGTCCTTTTGTCAAAGGTTATGTCTAATATGTCAAGGACCACATTTGTCATGGATGGCCCCATGACCTTGCCACGAATAGGCCACGTTACAAAGCATGCCATGCATCGCATGCCATTACAACGTGGTCGTTACAACGACCGCGTTGTTACATCTCATACCATTACAACGACTTGCTGTAGGGGGCGTGCTGGACTTTGGAATAGTATAATTTACTATTCCAACTCCAGTCTGTGCAACAGTAGGGAAAGTGTTGGATTTTACATCCAACACTTTCTGCCCCCTACAGCAAGTCGTTGTAACGACTTGCGTTGTAATGGTTTGCGATGTAACAACGCGGTCGTTGTAACGACTGAGTTGTAATGGCATGCGATGTATCGCATGCGATGTAAACGATGTTTCCCCCTTGCCACAGTTGCAATCCCATATGCCAAGAATTTCCTTCACTATGCCATCACATGCAATTTACCACAGGTGCCAACTATGCCAACAATTTCTGCCAGGTGGTCAACGCTGGCATTTTTTAATGGGTGCTCAATGCCAAAATGTACCTAGAGAGTGCCAGCAGTAGTATTTTGCCGAGGGTATCCCATACGCAAGTATTGCCTCCAGGATTCCAGTGCCAACATTTGGTTAAGGGTGCTTCTATAAGCCAAAAAGCATGCCAGGTCCATCAGCGGATCTACAAGCACAACAATACATGCTCACTTACATTCACTTACACACACTCATTCTATCATTCACACTCCTATCATTAGCACTGACTTCCACTCATTCATTTTCACCTACTCTCGTGCACTCACTCTCACCCTCAATCACTTATTCGCACTTTCTCACTCACTCTTACTCTGACTGACTTATACTTACTCACTCATTTTGGCACACACATCCACGATCCCATATACAAACATACATGCTCACACGTATACACGTGCTCTCACCCACACTCACTGTCACCCAAATGCACACACAACATACATTAAAACCATTTTATTTTCTTATCTAAGATGCCAGGGTAGGTCCATATCTTGCTGCTCCAATTTTTAATCACTAATAGTTTCATAACAATGAGCAGTACACGAGGTTAGAGCCCGACTCTGATAATGCGAGACACCCCTGTGTTCTTGGCACTGAATTTTCCACCTCTGAGGCCAGGGCGTCGCATAGGCAGTGCCAGGGTTAGCTAGGGGCAAGCTAGGGATCACAAATGCAACCCCTGGTGACCCTTAAATGATGTCCATGCTCGGTCCATTCAGCCTTTCATTCTACTGAGGTCACTAAACGAGCACTGTTGAGTAACCATAAACATCTGTCATTTAGTGCCAGAGAGCCTTTAACAGGAAATTTACAAAAATAAATTACATCATATGTGGATGACACAAGCCTTCCTTCAAAATGTGACATGATGTCAGACAGATGCTTGAGTAAAAGATCCATCGAATGCCATTCTCAGAGCCATGCTGGATACTTGCAGACACAGCTAAAAGCCACTGGGAAAAAATGAAAAAACCAATGCGCCAGGCAGGGATGTTCTAAGTTGTTGGAAACACAAGTCTCTCAATCACTAGCAGAGAATGCAGTCTCAGCAGACCGTGGCTGTGGCTAGCTGGAGCAGAAAGCCTTTCTCTCACACGGCAGGACCTGTTTACAATCTCCAGCAGCAGAGAGGATTTGCTGACTTGCTGTTTGGTTCCTGACAAAAGACTCCAGCTCAGCAGAGCAAACATAGCACATGCATGTGCGCGCTCCAAAAACACAAATATTTACTTAGGGCCTTCGTCAGCCAAAGTGACCATTTGCTGTTTCCCTAAAAGGAGTTCAATTCAAATAATGTGTTTATTTCTGTGCAATGGTACAATGGTAATGCTCTTTAGGTGCCTTATTCTACTAATGATCTATTTTACAAACTACATTTCATCAGTCCTTGAAGGGACATGGTGAACAGAATATTTAAGAGCCCGGACAAGAATGTCTCGGTCACTTTTCTGAAACTTACAAAGGCGATCTTATGTTTAATGTGCTCTGGCGGAGAGTTCTAAATCCCCACAAACTCCTGTCCTCCTTCAGGGCAGCTTGGTTCTTGGGATTGCCGGAAGCCTCTGACTGAAAACTCAACAAGCAAGACAAGCATATCCTTGTAAAATTCGAACCTCATGCCAACAGTGGTTAATTTGAGCCGGTGATTTCCGGTGCTCAGCACGGGCACTGATGACAGTCTGCCACATGTTGGAGCTGTTTGCATAATTTAGAGATGAACACAACACCAGTTGTTTATAAATCCAATACACATTAAAAATTACTACTGCCTGCTGCCCCAGCCATTCTTATAGCTTAGAGGGCCTGGAATTGTCAACCCTTGTAGGAATGTGATGTTAGCAGTTGTGTTGCTACTGTCTTTACCAGGCTGGTAGGGGCAATATATCGAACAAGCAGCAGGGGCCTCCTTATGAGGGCCTGGCACTTATTTTATTTTTTTTACAAATTAAGCACTGCATGCCAAGACATGCCAAGTTAAAGTTGATTCTGGCAGCCAATGGAGAGAACAAAGACCAGCCCTGATGCCTTCACACCGGCCTCATTCTAAGAAAAGCTCGGCTGCCAGATTGTAGATGAAACGAGGTCTTTCAATCTGTTCTTTGGGTGACCCTCTGAGCCTTACACCTGTGTAGCCCTGTTTTGAATTTATGAATGAGTCTCCCATGGATTCTCATTGTGGTTATCACTGTCCAGAACGGGTTGTGTTTCTTGTAACTGCCGCAGACAAGAAAGGCTGAACTGCCCACCTTCCTTATATGTGTTTCAAAGTTTTGATCATCATCCCATGAACCCACAGATTTTTTGCTAGTTTTGAAAATGCAGTGGGAAGACCTGGCAGTTCAGGAGACTGGGGGGTGTTACCTTTAATCCACATCTCATGCTTGATCCTATGAGGAAAACCTCAATTTTTTGCTTCATTTAGTTTCAGTCCAGCAGACTACATCCTCCAGGGGGTGGAGGTTTACTACTGACTTTAGTAAATAGCCGTGTCTCACTTTTCCTCAAAATGCAATTGTGATGTAAACACCTGACTGTGCTGCCTACTGCTGCCCTGTCTGCATGCCTCTGGGCTCACCCTCTCAGAAATAAATCCTGGACCCTGTAGTGAGTTTTAAGCAAGAAAACTGCACACTTCTAGGCACAGGATTAGAGATTCAGGTGCCCCAGCTGCAGTAAAAATGTTTTCACATAGAGCTTAGTTTCTCATTCTTCCCACTGTACCAAACCTCTTAATCAAAATAAAACTTTCTAACATAGTTATGTGCGCAGAAACACTCGTAAGTTACTTATTTGTTCCCGGCTTGTTGGGGTTTCATAAACAAACAGCGACAAGGCCTTCCCATCATAGATGTTCTGCAGTGCAAATGAAACCCATGATCTCTGCAGCAAGAAGATGACTGCAGAACCTTCAAAGAATTCATGTAAGGAGACTGTCCAATGGGATGCTCCTAAACGTCTGGATATGCACTGCGCTTCTACTTTAGCCACCCCTGCACATAGCGTGCACCTTCACACTGAGGAGTCTCTTGGCGCTATAGACCAATAACAGATGTTTATTGTTACCCAACAGCGCTCGTTTTATCGGCTCCAGAAGGATGAAAGGCCAAGTTGACCCACTAGGATATGAACTTGTTATCGTGAGATCAAGCAGATCCCAGCTCTGGGGGCTTTGTCCACTGAGTCTCCAGTTCAGCAATACTGTTCCTGCTAAACAGCACTGATTGTCTTGGGGACTGCGTTGGACATGAAAGCCCCATCACATATAACTCTGTTACAGTTTGGGGAGGAATATGAAAGCTACTGGTCCTTAGTTGTCTCCAAACAGGGCCTGCAGGCATGGCCGGAAATTCACCATTGTCAGGGGTAGCGAAAGTGACATCACACACCGTTTGACCTTCACTTTCACTCACACAAACATGTTTACATTTAAACACACATTCACACCGTCACTCATGTAACACACACTTTCACCCACAAGCATGCACACAGCATACATTTAAAAGCTATTTTTGCTCACCCCAGCTACCAGAGAAGGTCAAATTCACGCTAATTGTACTCTATTTTTTATTATACTAATAGTGAAAAATGTAATATGATTCACTAATAGTGTAATAAAAAAATAACAGAAAACAAAGAGTCAAGCCCCAACCCACGTCTACAAGGACGAGCTGGCTGTGTTCCTGGCACTGATTTTGCCATGTCTAAGGCCGGAGGTCGCAAAGGCTGTGCCAGGGATCGCAAGGGGCATGCCAGGGGTCACAGCTGCGACCCCTGGCGACCTCTAAATGAAGTCCATGCCTGCAGGTTACATGGGAGAGAAATCTATAGCTCGGCTGTAGCAATGAAGGCAAATCTCCCTCCAATGGTCCCTGCTTTTGCCTTGGAACTGCAAGGAGCAGCTGCTATTCTGAGTGCAGCTGGCAGAGAGGGCAGGATGGTCTGAATTTGGTGGCAAGAACACCTGCTGCCATTGGGTGAATGGATTTTTGGAGGAATGAGATGGGCTTTGGATGGTACCCAGGATTTGATTGGTAACCTGCCTCTTCCCCTTGTCTTGGCTTTTCTACGTGTTTCCCAGTAATACCGGGACCGGTGCTTTGATGGAACTATGACGATGCCCCCTGGGCGGATACCTTAACTGTTCGTACTTACCGCGGAACCCGAGCAACCTTGGCCGATGCCCGGTGGAGCTGTCCTATGCAGCTATAGAGGAGTTTGGCTTTGGTTCACCACCTCGGCCGTCGCCTACCCAGCCGGACATCTGACACTGTTTTCCTCGTCTCCCCGCTGTGTTTCCTCCCCTTCCCAGCCTCTTCCCCGTGTCTTGGCTATACTACGCATTAATTACCCATATTATTGTGTAATCTCATGTTTTTCTCCTATGTCTATACTTGGCTCCTGTAATTGATGTAATTATGTAACATGTAAATCGCTGATCCTCATGTAAAGCGCTCTGATACCTCCGGGTCTAGCCAGTGCTATATAAAACTTTGCAAACAAACAAACCAGCACCAGCCCTGGCATAAATGTTCATATCAGCCTCACATTGCCACATGAGGGTGAGCATCACACTCTGAAAGGGGCTGCAGAGCTGCGGTTCTCAACACAGAGGAAATGTTCAAATAAATGGGTCCAAACACTGTAACTTGCACCACAATGTTTTTAAATACATTGGATAATCACTTTTAGGGATGGCACATGGCAACCTGTCCAGCTCTAAAGGCAGGTCCCTAGGACATGGCAGAATGCTAAAATGGATATTTTGGCCCTGCTTGGCACTGATGTCTGTTCATCAAAAGAGATAGTTTGTTTAAGTCTGGTGTGGCAGTGCAGATCTTTGTTTTGTTATGTTGTGTAGATGTGTTTGGCACAACTAATCACCCGTGAGGGTATCCAGGCGCTGGAGCAGCCTGGATACACTGTGCAACGTCTATTATTACCAAATCTGTAAAATATACAAAGAGTGGGATTTGGCTCCAGCAGAGGAGTGTTTATTTCCCTCTCACTCCACGCTATTGGCTGGTTGTGGTATCATTCCGCCTCCCATGGAGTTCTTGCATTGCAATGCAAAGGGGCTGCTTTACATCTGAAAGGTACACTGACTCAGTGCCTATCTTATAAATATATTGTATACAGAGACTCTCCCCTTTTCCCTTTTGTTTTGCCACTACAGCAGACTTTTTTAATGTTTTAGGAAGGAGTCGCGTGCTCCCAGTTGCTATTTCCCCTCTCTTTGTCTTTCCCATTGACTTTCCATTTATGTTCACTTCCTGATGCGTTCTTCCTTCCCTTTTATGAATGTTCAGGTTGTTTTCTCCACCTGTCTCCCATCCATTGTTTTTCCACTTCTGTTATCACATAAAAAATGTTTTGCCAAAACCCATAGATCTGGCTTGAATGAGCGAACACATGCCAATACCAGCACGTATAAATGCGTCTGCAAGCACCAGACTAATGGCATTGCCAAGGCTTGTCACTCTGCCTGCCTGGGGTTTGTGGCCATATGTAAAGCTCTCTTCCTTCCCATGTCATTTGAGCTCCCACTGTGGCATGTTTATGGCCATACTGCTAGCTGGTATTTCACAACGCTTTGATTATTTTTCATTAGCGCCAACTTACTCATGAATGCATCGTTTCACATTGCGAAATTAAGTCACATCATTTTAGTGTGCGTGGGAAGGAGGAGAGAAAAGAAAGAAAGAAAGAAAAAAAGAAAGAAAGGACGAAAGAAAGAAAGGAAGAAAGAAATTAAGAAAGAAAGAGAGGAGAGAGACAGAAAAAAGAGCATACAGAATCGAAGAATCTTGAGAATGCACCCAGATGATATTCTGCTGATTATTAGATTAAAACATGCTTCTCTGATATCGATTTTAAATGTCTATACTATATCAATACTGTACCGATAATCTATGCCTCAGGTTTACGGACCGTCAATAAACTTCATTCCAACAAACTGCTCTCTGCAGCCACAGTCACATTCTTAGCAGTCACAATGTTCACTTCATTATCATCTCAACAGAACCGACCATTCAATGACACAAAATACAGCCGTAGCCATAGGGCGCCACCTAGAGGTAGCACCAAATTGGTACAAAAGGCCTAAATAATTGGCCTTTTTTCAGAATATGGGAAGCATTCATCAGTCAAAATGTTATCTTGCTTTTAGAACTGGCAATGCTTGCACAATTCCTGCAGTTCACATCTGCTCTTGCAACTAAACCAAAATTCTAATGAAGAAAATATTTGCAGTATAGAAGAAAATTGTGGAGAATGTTCTAATTGCACCATCCAATCAAATGTCTAACCTTGGTTTCTAAAAAACAAATTTTACAGCTGTGAGGTACAAACACTGTGGAGAATGAACAATGCAAACACCGGGGTTCGACACCCTGGAACTGCCTCTCAGCTCATCCCAGACCATATTGTCCCAGTTTTCTGCAGCTGATACTAAGAGTGTGAGAAATTCATGTAATTTGTTTTTGGTGCCCTTTCCTGCACAAAAACAATCCTAACACAACACAGGCACATCCTGGTGCTATGTTGCAAGGGTGCATGCATTGGCGCTCGGCTGTCTAAATGGCGCCAGCGCAACGGGAAAAGAATAAATAATGAATAAATAAATACAGTGCATTGAATAAATACAGTGCATTCCTGCCCTTTCAATTTGGCATGGAGCAGCGCCTCAAGGTGACTTGCTGCGCTGCCCTACGCCAAATCCCCATAAATGAGGGCTAGAGTTTGGTGCACTAGAACAGTACATGATGCACTGACGCCGAGTTTGGTGCACTAGAACAGTACATAATGCACTGACGCGAGTTTGGTGCACTAGAACAGTACATGATGCACTGACGCCGAGTTTGGTGCACTAGAACAGTACATGATGCACTGACGCAGAGTTTGGTGCACTAGAACAGTACATGACGCACTGACGCAGAGTTTGGTGCACTAGAACAGTACATGATGCACTGACGCCAGAGTTTGGTGCACTAGAACAGTACATGATGCACTGACGCCGAGTTTGGTGCACTAGAACAGTACATGATGCACTGACCAGAGTTTGGTGCACTAGAACAGTACATGACGCACTGATGCCGAGTTTGGTGCGCTAGAACAGTACATGACGCACTGACGCCGAGTTTGGTGCACTAGAACAGTACATGATGCACTGACGCCGAGTTTGGTGCACTAGGACAGTACATGATGCCCTGACGCAGAGTTTGGTACACTAGAACAGTACATAATGCACTGACGCGAGTTTAGTGCACTAGAACAGTACATGATGCAATGACGCAGAGTTTGGTGCACTAGAACAGTACATGATGCACTGACGCAGAGTTTGGTGCACTAGAACAGTACATGACGCACTGACGCCGAGTTTGGTGCACTAGAACAGTACATGATGCACTGACGCCGAGTTTGGTGCACTAGAACAGTACATGATGCACTGACGCCGAGTTTGGTGCACTAGAACAGTACATGATGCACTGACGCAGAGTTTGGTGCACTAGAACAGTACATGATGCACTGATGCTGAGTTTGGTGCACTAGAACAGTACATGATGCACTGACGCCGAGTTTGGTGCACTAGAACAGTACATGATGCACTGACGCGAGTTTGGTACACTAGAACAATACATGATGCACTGACGCCGAGTTTGGTGCACTAGAACAGTACATGATGCACTGACGCCGAGTTTGGTGCACTAGAACAGTACATGACGCACTGACGCAGAGTTTGGTGCACTAGAACAGTACATGATGCACTGATGCAGAGTTTGGTGCACTAGAACAGTACATGATGCACTGATGCCGAGTTTGGTGCACTAGAACAGTACATGATGCACTGACGCCGAGTTTGGTGCACTAGAACAGTACATGATGCACTGACGCGAGTTTCGTACACTAGAACAGTACATGATGCACTGACGCCGAGTTTGGTGCACTAGAACAGTACATGATGCACTGACGTCGAGTTTGGTGCACTAGAACAGTACATGATGCACTGACGCGAGTTTGGTTCACTAGAACAGTACATGATGCACTGAAGCCGAGTTTGGTGCACTAGAACAGTACATGATGCACTGACGCGGAGTTTGGTGCACTAGAACAGTACATGATGCACTGACGTGGAGTCTGGTGCACTAGAACAGTACATGATGCACTGACGCGGAGTCTGGTGCACTAGTACAGTACATGATGCACTAACGCGAGTTTGGTGCACTAGAACAGTACATGATGCACTGACGCGAGTTTGGTACACTAGAACAGTACATGATGCACTGACGCCGAGTTTGGTGCACTAGAACAGTACATGATGCACTGACGCCGAGTTTGGTGCACTAGAACAGTACATGATGCACTGACGCAGAGTTTGGTGCACTAGAACAGTACATGATGCACTGACGCAGAGTTTGGTGCACTAGAACAGTACATAATGCACTGACGCCGAGTTTGGTGCACTAGAACAGTACATGATGCACTGACGCGAGTTTGGTACACTAGAACAGTACATGATGCACTGACGCCGAGTTTGGTGCACTAGAACAGTACATGAAGCACTGACGCCGAGTTTGGTGCACTAGAACAGTACATGATGCACTGACACGAGTTTGGTTCACTAGAACAGTACATGATGCACTGAAGCCGAGTTTGGTGCACTAGAACAGTACATGATGCACTGACGCGGAGTTTGGTGCACTAGAACTGTACATGATGCACTGACGCGGAGTCTGGTGCACTAGAACAGTACATGATGCACTGACGCCGAGTTTGGTGCACTAGAACAGTACATGATGCACTGACGCGAGTTTGGTACACTAGAACAGTACATGATGCACTGACGCCGAGTTTGGTGCACTAGAACAGTACATGATGCACTGACGCCGAGTTTGGTGCACTAGAACAGTACATGATGCACTGACACGAGTTTGGTTCACTAGAACAGTACATGATGCACTGAAGCCGAGTTTGGTGCACTAGAACAGTACATGATGCACTGACGCGGAGTTTGGTGCACTAGAACTGTACATGATGCACTGACGCGGAGTCTGGTGCACTAGAACAGTACATGATGCACTGGCGCGGAGTCTGGTGCACTAGAACAGTACATGATGCACTGACGCGAGTTTGGTTCACTAGAACAGTACATGATGCACTGACGCAGAGTTTGGTGCACTAGAACAGTACATGATGCACTGACGCGAGTTTGGTACACTAGAACAGTACATGATGCACTGACGCCGAGTTTGGTGCACTAGAACAGTACATGATGCACTGATGCCGAGTTTGGTGCACTAGAACAGTACATGATGCACTGACGCCGAGTTTGGTGCACTAGAACAGTACATGATGCACTGACGCGAGTTTGGTTCACTAGAACAGTACATGATGCACTGACGCAGAGTTTGGTGCACTAGAACAGTACATGATGCACTGACGCAAGTTTGGTGCACTAGAACAGTACATGATGCACTGACGCCGAGAGTGGTGCACTAGAACAGTACATGATGCAATGACGCCGAGTTTGGTGCACTAGAACAGTACATGATGCACTGACGCCGAGTTTGGTGCACTAGAACAGTACATGTTGCATTGACGCCGAGTTTGGTTCACTAGAACAGTACATGATGCACTGACGCCGAGTTTGGTGCACTAGAACAGTACATGATGCACTGACGTGAGTTTGGTGCACTAGAACAGTACATGATGCATTGACGCCGAGTTTGGTGCACTAGAACAGTACATGATGCACTGACGCGAGTTTGGTGCACTAGAACAGTACATGATGCATTGACGCAGAGTTTGGTGCACTAGAACAGTACATGATGCACTGACGCAGAGTTTGGTGCACTAGAACAGTACATGATGCACTGACGCCGAGTTTGGTGCACTAGAACAGTACATGATGCACTGACGCCGAGTTTGGTGCACTAGAACAGTACATGACGCACTGACGCCGAGTTTGGTGCACTAGAACAGTACATGACGCACTGACCCGGAGTTTGGTGCACTAGAACAGTACATGACGCACTGACGCGGAGTTTGGTGCACTAGAACAGTACATGACGCACTGACGCGGAGTTTGGTGCACTAGAACAGTACATGACGCACTGACGCGGAGTTTGGTGCACTAGAACAGTACATGAGGCACTGACGCGGAGTTTGGTGCACTAGAACAGTACATGATGCACTGACGCGGAGTTTGGTGCACTAGAACAGTGCATGACGCACTGACGACGAGTTTGGTGCACTAGAACAGTACATGACGCACTGACGCCGAGTTTGGTGCACTAGAACAGTACATGACGCACTGACTCCGAGTTTGGTGCACTAGAACAGTACATGACGCACTGACGCCGAGTTTGGTGCACTTGAACAGTACATGACGCACTGACGCCGAGTTTGGTGCACTAGAACAGTACATGACGCACTGACGCCGAGTTTGGTGCACTAGAACAGTACATGACGCACTGACGCCGAGTTTGGTGCACTAGAACAGTACATGACGCACTGACGCCGAGTTTGGTGCACTAGAACAGTACATGACGCACTGACGCCGAGTTTGGTGCACTAGAACAGTACATGATGCACTGACGCGGAGTTTGGTGCCCTAGAACAGTACATGACGCACTGACGCAGAGTTTGGTGCACTAGAACAGTACATGATGCACTGACGCCGAGTTTGGTGCACTAGAACAGTACATGATGCACTGACGCCGAGTTTGGTGCACTAGAACAGTACATGATGCACTGACGCCGAGTTTGGTGCACTAGAACAGTACATGATGCACTGACGCCGAGTTTGGTGCACTAGAACAATACATGATGCACTGACGCCGAGTTTGGTGCACTAGAACAGTACATGATGCACTGACGCCGAGTTTGGTGCACTAGAACAGTACATGATGCACTGACGCGGAGTTTGGTGCGCTAGAACAGTACATGATGCACTGACGCAGAGTTTGGTGCGCTAGAACAGTACATGATGCACTGACGCAGAGTTTGGTGCACAAACGCAGTATAAGAATGTAATTAAAGTAATGGCTGCATAGAGTATTCAACAGAGCAGTGCAAGAATAGACAAGGGCTTTAATGTATCCCTTGCCAGAGCACAGATGCCAGATGTCTTAGTCAGGACTTTAAGTGGGGAGGGTCCCGCTGGGTCTCAGACCAGGCAGAAATTAAAACCTGACTTTGAAACAGGTTCCTATCGGGCCATAGGGAAACACTGGTTGATTTCTCAGAGGGCGCTCCTGTTTACCTTGCAATGTTTTACTTAACTTACTTCTATGAGTACATGCTTTTCCAGGATGATGTTATTCTGTAGTTGTTTGTCTCATACAGCATGTTAATCTTGTATTGATGGTACTGTGGACTAGAGCACAACAACATTGTTACACATCTAGCTGGTACTTCTAACAAGCATTGGCAAACCCAATAGGTCTGACTTGTTTCAGGCACACGTCCGTAATTGGGTTTTATGTCTGGAAGCAATAACAGAAAGCTCACAGAGAGGCACTCAAATATTAGCCAGGTGACACACAAGTTGAAATCCAGGAATTTAGCTTACATGCTTTAAGCCACACCCCCAGGTACCTAGGCCGCACCTCATGGAATGAAT
Organism: Calotriton arnoldi; assembly: GCA_963921515.1. Classification (NCBI taxonomy): domain Eukaryota; kingdom Metazoa; phylum Chordata; class Amphibia; order Caudata; family Salamandridae; genus Calotriton; species Calotriton arnoldi. The sequence continues at coordinate 359,650 of CAWUFW010004071.1, forward strand.
TTATATTTACGCCTCTTTGCCCCTTTTCGATACCTACACTTTTTATCCTACTTTATGCTATTCTCTATTTCTTGTTTCAATTCTCCCTGTTCACTCTGGTATTTCTGTGGTCTTTGCAGCATGGCAGTTACATGCACCTCACTGTCCCCTCAAGAGCGACTGGGACTGATCGCTCCATGGGACTGAAGTCCAAGGCAGTTCCTGCGGGACCTGCTCCATGACGGATTCTCAGCATGTCCACGTGAGAATAGTTTACACTGAACAAATCTAAGTGGAAGTGATTTACATAGTGCTTAACGTGGTAGTCTGGCACAGATCAGGCTCCCCTGGACCTACGTTGGACACCACAGCATTAGGTCTTCTTCTCATGTGTGGAGGATCTTAATGCAGCTATGAGTCTGATTGTGGGTGCCCCCTTGGGATGCAATTAGATCACCTGAGACTGCACTGTCCCGCTCACAGGTATGGCACACACTTAAGTCTGTGTACTGGGTGCAGACCAAGACATTGTTCCTAGTGCAGGTCGAATCTGTGACAGCACTAGCAACAGCACATTATTGAAACATAGACCAGCTGCATGAAGGTGCTGCCTGCCTTTCACTGTGCAGGCACAAACCGGCCTGGGTTTTAAAGGGGGGCAGAATTCCCCCTGCAGATGGGTACAGTGAGTGACTGCATCCCTCTGTGGGTGGTGCCTTCTGGGTCTCTGAGACCTCTATTTCTCCATTCTAGGAAGTGCCCGCTGTGTTCACTGACTGTGCACCACTTCGATATGACAAAATGTGGGTGCACCTCCAAATAGTCTCTTTGCCTGCCCCTTGCACATTTCCACCGGCATAGAGCTGTGTTACAGACAGGCCCGGTTCTAGAGGGTGGGCCAGGCCCTCCCAAGATTGCCCCCTGGCCCACCCAAGGCTCATTCATAAGCAGAAAACATGTTTTGTTTATTTGCTTGATGAAACAATCATGCATGCCTGCATGCAGCCTTGCTATTAAAGCCTAATTGTGTAACTTTCAAGTATAAGGCCAGTGTCTTGGGCTATTTTAAGAGTCTGGGGGCAGGGGTGAGGTCACAGGGGATGGGTGTTATTACTGTGAATGTGTAAACAGAAGAGGTACTGGAGATACCCTCCACTATATTGAAACCGCAACCTCCTGCCACACAGTAATTAAGAGATGAAAACAGTTTTATGTCAGAAACAGTGTGAAGGATATTGCCATAGCAAGAAAAGTAAGTCAAAATGTCCATACAATCAGGATATACATCTTAGTGTTTTGTTTAATTTTCTTTCTGCTGTGATGCTATTCTTTACTTATGGCTTGGATCACTGGAATTATGAGGCTGGGCATAAACAAATTATGCGACAGGTTGACTAAATTATGTGGCAAGAAAAGCCAAATAACACAGTGTAATGGGGCACATTTTGTGATATTATTACTTCATTATTTTTTTACATTTTTACAGGTTAACACTGTCTTGGCAAAGTTTATGTCTTATTAGTACCAGTTTAGCACTAAAATGCAGCAATAGGCAACTGAATAGTCACCAGTCAGCCTTTGCGAAGGGTCTCCACTACGAAGAAACACGTGTCATTGCGTTTTTAGCAACTTTTGATCCATTTGAGCCAGAAACATTTTGTTCTCTTAAAATCTGCAAAATTATGCAGAAGATGATGGATTATGTGACAAATGGGGCAAATCCATAATTATGTGAAATATGCAGTAGCCTCTGTTTCACATATTTCCAGTGGCCCTGCTTATGGCATTATATTAAGCAAAAACTCTGAGAATGGCAAATTTTTGACTCTTAAGTGAAAATACTCGTCAAGTTTCACTAATACAACACATATACAGAATGGGAAGGAGCAGTGCGAGTGCCCATTATACATAGAAAAACACTGGCAACATGTGCTGCAGCTGTTCTGCCTACTCTCACTCATTCTCCCGAGGTACTCGCAGATGGCAGAGCTCTCTAACAGAAACAGAAGGAACTTAATGACAATTGTTAGACTTGGCATCTTTTGGCGTGTTTCCCCTGACTTTTTGCCTTCTAACCTCCCGCTTTTTACTCTGTTTTTGCTGGTGTAATGATTCTGCGCACTTTCCTCACTGCTGTCCAGTGGGAAAGTGCACGTGCTCCTGTATAAAGTGTGTATGGATTGGTATTTCCATGATTGGCCTATTTGATCTATGTGTCAGTCCCTAGTAAAGTGCACTGCGAGTGCCAGGGCCTATAGATCAAATGTTGTTGGTGGGCTGCAGCACTGGATTGTGCCACCCACGCAAACAGCCCGTAAAGTGTAACTCTGGCCTGCCATTGCAGAGCCTGTGCGCAGCCTGGGGCTGCCATGTCGACTTGGCAAGTACACCCACTTGCAAGTCCCTAAACCTTCCCTTTTCTACATGTTAGTCACCCCTAAGGTAGGCCCAAGGTACCCCTGTGGGCAGGGTGCATTGTATGTGAAAGGTAGGACCTGCCCTGGTGTGTGTGGCATGTCCTGATAGTGAAATACAGCCTACTTCATTTTTCACTATTGCAAGGCTACCTGTTCCCCATAGGCCAGAATGGGCAGTTTTGATTATTACATCCTATGATCCTAACTGACCCAGGGAACACGGTAGAAAGTGGAGTTTAGTATGCCTGAACTCAGAATGATAAAATGCTTCTTTTAGTGAAGTTGGTTTTAACATTCTGTGTTTGAAAATACCACTTTTAGAAAGTAGGTATTTTCTTGTCTAACAATCCAAGCCTGCCTCTGCTAGGTTGTGTATTCCTTGTCTGGAGTGTGAGTGACAGGGGCTAGGGGATGCCAGGAGACAGGGTGAGTCAGCACAGGGCTGAATAGCAAGATCTACATGTAGATGGGTGGGAGGGGATGCACCTGGGACCTGAATACGGCTGGGCCTTCCCTCCACAATGCTGGCTCCACCTCCTGTGGTGTGTCTGATGCCCCTGGCCTACACTACAAAAGGAAAGAAGGAGACTTGTCAACAAAGTGCTCCAGGACTGACCAGAACTGGTTTGGACTAGGCAAAGGCCTCTCTGCCTTCAGAGAACAAAGAGAAATTGAGGATAAAAAGGGGGACCCAGACCTTTAGATCTCGCTGGAATCAAGGAACCTACCAAGACGAAGAGCTGGAAGAGCTGCCAGGAGGAGTACTGCCCCTTTGCAGTGTTGTTGCTTTGTTGGTTTGGCCTGCAGCTGCTGGTTCTGCCTTGGGCAGTGAAAGGACTGGACTGAACTTTCTCTACTTGTGCTGAGTATCTCCAAGGGCCTGAACTGAGCTGGCCTCCTGTTAAGAAGTCTCAGGGACTGCAAAGACTTCACCAACCTCTGGGTACCGCTTCTGGAACTGCTGTTTCAGTTGCCACAGAGAAGAGGGAACCGCAACCGACTCTGTCAACCGACTCCGTCGCTGGCCTTGTGTCCCGAAGGCACCGCAAGCTGCACCGACTCGCCCTGCACCGCAAGCCTTGGTCTCACCGACTCCGTCACCGAGCCGCTGCCTGCACCGTATCGAGAGATACTGCGACCTGCATCGTCTCGCTTCACCTCGCTGGCCTGGGCTCACCGACACGGTCGCTGCTGGCTCGACACCCGTGACCGACTCGTCACGCACAGCTGTCCGGCTCGGCCAGCGCCAATTCCCACAACAGGCTCCGTCGCTCGCATTGCAACTTGCCAGCACCGCATCGAGCACCAACTAGCCCTGCACCGCAAGCCTTGGCCTCACCGACGCCATCTGCACGATCGTCACCGAGCCGCTGCTCGCACCGCATCGAGGGACACCGCACCTTGCACCGCTTCCACCTTGCACCGTGACCGCGACGAACGCCACAACCGGCTCTGTCACCCGCACCGCAACCTGCCAGCACTGCATCGAGCACCGACTCACCCTGCACCGCCAGCCTTGGTCTCACCGACGCCGTCTGCACGATCGTCACCGAGCCGCTGCTCGCACCGCATCGAGGGACACCGCACCTTGCACCGCTTCCATTCTGCATCGTGACCGCGACGGATGCCAAGACCGACTCGCACGCATGTGTGAGCCGCACTGAGAAAGGTACTGTGAACGAATCTGTCCCGCTGTTGCTGGCCCGTACCGACGCGGTCAGCGGGAACTGCGAGACTCTGTTGTTTTTAGCATCGCGGTAGGCTCGGACTGAGCTACCGACTCGTACGAACTGTGTTTTGCAACGTATTTTGCAACTTAAAGACATTTTGAGAAGTAACTATTTTTGAAGTACTGTATGGTGGATTTTTATCGCATTTGGTCTTGTTTTAAGTATATAAAAATATTGGATATTTTTCTAAACTGGTGTGGTGTCCGTTTGTAGTGCTTACATTGTATTACTGTTGGTTTTGTGCAAATGCTTTACACACTGCCTCTAGAATAAGCCTGACTGCTCATGCCAAGCTACCAAGGGGGTGAGCAGGGGTTATTTTAGGAGTGTAACTCCCTTATCCTGACTAGGAAGAAGGGTCCCTACTTGGACAAAGGTGCAAGCCCTTGCCAACTAGAGACCCCCATTTCTAACATTGGTTGTCAGCAGTGAGGATAGGACTTGTGTTTGCACTTGACTTACAGTGATTGGTGTGCACTACTACCATATCGCAGACCATTACGTACCACTTACAGGTTCTTTTTCTTTTTGGCCTATTTTTGATCTTGCCAGTTTGAACTTGCTACTTCAACATGCCTGAATCTATAGTATCATCAATTGCATCAGTAGAAATTGCCTTTGAGGAGGATCGATTAGAAGCCTACAATGTCAAGGAGTTAAAATCGATTTGCAAGAACCTGAAAGTCCAGGACAGAGGCCTCACCAGGAAGGAGGAGCTACAAAAGGCGCTGAGGGCCTGGGTAGCAGCCAGACATGCCAGTGGGCAATCTGGTGATCTCAATGGAGAGGTGGAGGAGCCTGTTCCTAGGGTGGATGTGCTTTTGGGAGGGGGAACCCTCCAGACCAGGCAGCAGTAGCTTGTCCCCAGAGGAGCTGGAGGACAGGCGGGAAGTAAGGAGGTTTGAATTGGAGAAACTCAGAATAGAAAGTGAGAGGGAAGACAAGAGAATAGCCATGGAGGAAAAGAAGATGATGTTAGATCATGAGAGAGTGATTAAGGAGCTGGAGCTAAAGAGTAGAACCGGCTCAGATGGTGGCAGCAATTCTTCAGCACACACAGACAGGGTTGTACACATCCCCAAGAATGTAGGTAAAGAGTACAAAAAGGGTGATGACATTCAAAGGTGGTTTCAAGGGTACGAGGCGTCTATTCATATGAATGGGGTCCCTGAGAGGAACTGGGAGCGGGGTTGTGGCCTCTCTTTCCAGAGGAAGCTAGGGATATTCTGATAGCTTTGGGTAAGGGGCAGGACCTCACCTATGCTGACATGAAAGACGCTCTCCTCACTAGATATGGGCTCACACCTGAAAAGTACAGGGATCAGTTTAGGTCCAGTAAAAGTCTGAGGCCAACACTTGGTTGGAATGTGTGGATATGTTCTGTAGGTCGCTGGATGGTTGGGTGAAGGGCAGTAATGTAACAGATTTTCAGGGGCTCTACAATTTGATTGCATGGGAGCACTTGTCTAGTCTATGTTTTGCAGATCTGTGCCAGCACCTAGTTGACAGTAAGCTAACTGACCCCAGAAAGCTTGCTATGGAGGCGGACCGCTGGGTGAGTACCAGGGTCCACAAGAAACCGTTTGGGGGAGACTCAGCCAAAGGTGGGCAGGGTCCCCAGCAGAAAGGCGGGGGGGACAAGGGTAAAGCACAGGAGTTCTCTAAAGGGCCCCAAACTAGTACCCAGGGTAAAGGTTCCCATCCCCCAGGTGATAAGAAGACAGGGGTCTCTACAGGAAAGCCTGCTGAGACCAGCCCCCGCAAGTGTTATGCATGTGACCAGGTGGGTCACATGAAGGGGGACCCCAAGTGCCCAAAGGGGACACAGCCACCCACCGGTGGACAGTCCAAAGTGTTGGCCAGTGTAGTGCTTGGGGAGGAGGGGTGCCCACAGGAGGGTGGGGATCCCGCAGAAATGACCCTTGTCTCACTAGGGGACAGTGAGATGGTCCCAGGAAACCAGGTGCCCCCTAACACAAAGAAATATAGCACCTGGGTGACCATTAATGGGAAAAGGGTAGAGGCTCTCAGAGATACTGGAGCCAGTGTGACCTCAGTCCGGTGTCACCTGGTCTCTGAGAAGCAGGTAGTCCCAGGGGCGTTCCACCAAGTAGTTGCTGTGGACAACTCTGAGCACCAGTGTATGGTGGCGCAGGTTCCGTTTGAATGGGGGGGTCTCAGGTCCCTTGAGGGTGGTTGTGAGCCCTACCATGCCTGTAGATTGTCTGCTAGGTAATGACCTGGAGCAGTCCTTATGGAAGGATGTTGAGCTCAGGTCTCACTTGGAGATGCTTGGGTTGCCAGAGTGGGCATGCGTGTCTACTCGGTCAATGGCAGCCAGAAAGGGTGATCAAGAGGACTTGGAGTCTGGAACAATGGCCCAAGTCCCTGCCAAGAGGAAGGGCAGGGGGCACGGGAAACCGGCCCCCGAAGTTCCCACGGACCGGGAGGAGGCGGACCTCGAGGGGGACGCCCCGGTGCCTACAGGGGAGCAGGTAGCCGAACTGGGAGACATTTCTGAGCTGACCCATTGGCAGCAAGAAGGGGGTCCCACCAGAGAGGAGTTCTGCAGGGAGCAGAACGAGTGCCCTACTCTAGAGGGTCTGCGGCGGCAGGCTGCAGACCAGGCAGCTGGTAATCAGTCCGGGTCACATCTGATCTACTGGGAGAATGGTCTCCTATACAGTGAGCCTAAGGTTGCTGAGCCTGGGTCAGCCCGTGTGCTGGTGGTACCCCAGCGCTTCAGGACCTTCCTACTGGGTCTGGCTCATGACGTGTCTTTGGCAGGACATTTGGGGCAGGACAAGACCTTTGACAGGCTTGTCACCCACTTCTTTTGGCCCCAAATGCGAAGGCAGTCAGATGCACACTGTAGGTCTTGCCAAACTTGCCAGGCAAGTGGTAAAAGTGGGAGGAAGGTCAAAGCTCCTCTCCAACCTTTTCCTGTTGTTGGAACACCCTTTGAAAGGGTAAGGATGGATATTGTGGGGCCACTGGATCCCAAGACAGCCATGGGCAACAGGTACATCCTGGTCTTGGTGGACCATGCCACCCGGTACCCTGAGGCAATCCCTCTCCGGACAACGACGGCGCCAGTGGTGGGCCGGGCGTTAATGGGGATCTTTTCCCGTGTGGGATTCCCCAGAGAGGTGGTTTCTGATAGGGGGACCAATTTCATATCCAAGTATATGACATCCCTGTGGAAGGAGTGTGGTGTAACCTACAAGTTCATCACGCCTTACCACCCACAAGGAAACGGTCTGGTGGAGAGATTAAACCAGACCTTGAAAGGCATGATCAAGGGTCTAACAGAACCCATGAGGCATAAGGGGGACGTCCTCTTGCCGTGCCTACTCTTTGCATACAGGGAGGTGCCTCAGAAGTCTCTTGGGTACAGCCCCTTTGAGCTCCTGTATGGCCACCCTGTCAGAGGACCTCTGAGTTTGTTAAAGGAAGGCTGGGAGGCAGCTCCCAGGAAAACTCCCCAGGATGTGTTTAGCTACATGCTGGCCTTTAGAAACCAAACTGCTGGTTCAGGAAACTCGCTCAGGCGAACCTAGAAGCAAGCCAGGAAGAAATGAAGAGGTGGTATGACCAGAATGCCACTCTGGTCGAATTTCAACCTGGGCAAAAAGTGTGGGTCCTGGCCCCAGTGGAACCTTGTGCCTTGCAGGACAAGTGGACTGGGCCATATGAGGTGGTAGAGCGCAAAAGTGACGTCACCTACCTGGTGGATTTGCAGGCTCCAAGGAACCCTTTGAGGGTCCTTCACGTGAACCGCCTCAAGCCCCACTTCGAGAGGTCCGAAGTGAGTATGCTCTTGGCGACAGATGATGGGGTGGAAGAGGAGAGTGAGCCTCTCCCTGACCTCCTGTCTACCAAGGAGCATGATGGGTCAGTTGAGGGTGTGATCCTCTCCCCTACACTGACTCAGGAGCAGCAGGGGGACTGTCACCAGTTGTTGGGACAGTTCGCCCCACTGTTCTCTCTGACCCCCGGTGTTACTCACTGGTGTACCCATGACGTGGACACTGGTGACAGCCCTCCTGTGAAGCACAAGATTTACAGGTTGACTGACCGGGTCAGGGCCAGTATCAAGGAGGAGGTCTCTAAGATGTTGGCGTTAGGGGTGATTGAGCCCTCCAACAGTCCTTGGGCCAGCCCAGTGGTCTTGGTCCCAAAGGCTGCTGCACCCGGTGCCACTCCAGAACTCCGGTTTTGTGTGGACTACCGTGGGCTCAATGCCATCACCAGGACGGACGCGCACCCCATCCCCAGAGCTGATGAGCTCATTGATCGGTTGGGAGCTGCCCGGTTCCTCAGTACGTTTGATTTAACGTCTGGGTACTGGCAGATTGCCTTAACCGATGGGGCCAAGGAGAGGTCAGCATTCTCAACCCCAGAAGGTCATTACCAATTTCGGGTGATGCCCTTTGGGTTGAAGAATGCCCCTGCCACCTTTCAGAGGTTGGTCAATCAGGTGTTGGCTGGACTGGAGGATTTCAGTGCCGCCTACCTGGATGACATTGCTGTGTTCAGTTCCAGCTGGGAAGAACATTTACAGCACCTTGAGAAAGTGTTGAGGGCTCTGCAAGGTGCAGGCCTCACGATCAAGGCCAGTAAGTGCCAGATCGGGCAGGGTTCTGTGGTGTACTTGGGACACCAGGTAGGAAGCGGCCAGGTGGCGCCCCTACAACCCAAGATTGACACCATCCTGGCTTGGGAACCCCCAAGACCCAGACAGAGGTGAGAGCCTTCTTAGGTCTTACCGGCTACTATAGGAGATTTGTTAAGGGCTATGGCACCATTGTCGCCCCCTTAACAGAGCTGACTTCCAAGAAGCAGCCCAGGAAGGTGATCTGGACTGAGTCTTGCCAGAAAGATTTTGATGCCCTGAAGGCGGCCAAGGAATTCGTCGTGCAGACTGACGCTTCAGAGCAACTCACAACTGAACGAAGAGGGCCTGGATCAGCCTGTAGTCTTCCTTAGCAGGAGACTACTCCCCAGGGAACAGAGGTGGAGTGCCATAGAAAGGGAAGCTTTTGCTGTGGTCTGGGCACTGAAGAAGCTGAGACCATACCTGTTTGGGACTCACTTCCGGGTTCAGACAGACCACAGGCCCCTCAGATGGTTGATGCAAATGAGGGTGAGAATCCAAAACTGCTGAGGTGGTCCATCTCCCTACAGGGAATGGACTTTACGGTGGAACACCGCCCTGGTACAGAACACGCCAACGCAGATGGTCTGTCCAGGTTCTTCGCCTTAGTGAAGAGAACTCCAATGGGGTTGGGTAGTTCTCCCTACTTTCAGCTGGAGGGGACATGTGTTAGACTTGGCATCTTTTGGCGTGTTTCCCCTGACTTTTTGCTTTCTAACCTCCCGCTTTTGAGGGGACATGTGTTAGACTTGGCATCTTTTGGCGTGTTTCCCCTGACTTTTTGCTTTCTAACCTCCCGCTTTTTACTCTGTTTTTGCTGGTGTAATGATTCTGCGCACTTTCCTCACTGCTGTCCAGTGGGAAAGTGCAAGTGCTCCTGTATAAAGTGTGTATGGATTGGTATTTCCATGATTGGCCTATTTGATCTATGTGTCAGTCCCTAGTAAAGTGCACTGCGAGTGCCAGGGCCTATAGATCAAATGCTGTTGGTGGACTGCAGCACTGGATTGTGCCACCCACGCAAACAGCCCGTAAAGTGTAACTCTGGCCTGCCATTGCAGAGCCTGTGCGCAGCCTGGGGCTGCCATGTCGACTTGGCAAGTACACCCACTTGCAAGTCCCTTTTCTACATGTTAGTCACCCCTAAGGTAGGCCCAAGGTACCCCTGTGGGCAGGGTGCATTGTATGTGAAAGGTAGGACCTGCCCTGGTGTGTGTGGCATGTCCTGATAGTGAAATACAGCCTACTTCGTTTTTCACTATTGCAAGGCTACCTGTTCCCCATAGGCCAGAATGGGCAGTTTTGATTATTACATCCTATGATCCTAACTGACCCAGGGAACACGGTAGAAAGTGGAGTTTAGTATGCCTGAACTCAAAATGATAAAATGCTTCTTTTAGTGAAGTTGGTTTTAACATTCTGTGTTTGAAAATACCACTTTTAGAAAGTAGGTATTTTCTTGTCTAACCATCCAAGCCTGCCTCTGCTAGGTTGTGTATTCCTTGTCTGGAGTGTGAGTGACAGGGGCTGGGGGATTCCAGGAGACAGGGTGAGTCAGCACAGGGCTGAATAGCAAGATCTACATGTAGATGGGTGGGAGGAGATGCACCTTGGACCTGAATAGGGCTGTGCCTTCCCTCCACAATGCTGGCTCCACCTCCTGTGGTGTGTCTGATGCCCCTGGCCTACACTGCAAAAGGAAAGAAGGAGACTTGTTAACAAAGTGCTCCAGGACTGACCAGAACTGGTTTGGACTAGGCAAAGGCCTCTCTGCCTTCAGAGAACAAAGAGAAATTGAGGATAAAAAGGGGGACCCAAACCCCAGACCTTTAGATCTCGCTGGAATCAAGGAACCTGCCAAGACGAAGAGCTGGAAGAGCTGCCAGGAGGAGTACTGCCCCTTTGCTGTGTTGTTGCTTTGTTGGGTTGGCCTGCAGCTGCTGCTTCTGCCTTGGGCAGTGAAAGGACTGGACTGAACTTTCTCTACTTGTGCTGAGTATCTCCAAGGGCCTGAACTGAGCTGGCCTCCTGTTAAGAAGTCTCAGGGACTGCAAAGACTTCACCAACCTCTGGGTACCGCTCCTGGAACTGCTGTTTCAGTTGCCACAGAGAAGAGGGAACCGCGACCGACTCTGTCAACTGACTCCGTCGCTGGCCTTGTGTCCCGAAGGCACTGCAAGCTGCACCGACTCGCCCTGCACCGCAAGCCTTGGTCTCACCGACTCCGTCACCGAGTCGCTGCCTGCACCGCGACCTGCATCGTCTCGCTTCACCTCGCTGGCCTGGGCTCACCGACACGGTCGCTGCTGGCTCGACACCCGTGACCGACTCATCACGCACAGCTGTCCGGCTCGGCCAGCGCCAATTCCCACAACCGGCTCCGTCGCTCGCATCGCAACTTGCCGGCACCGCATCGAGCACCGACTCGCCCTGCACCGCAAGCCTTGGCCTCACCGACGCCATCTGCACGATTGTCACCGAGCCGCTGCTCGCACCGCATCGAGGGACACCGCTTCCACCTTGCACCCTGACCGCGACGAACGCCACAACCGGCTCTGTCACCCGCACCGCAACCTGCCAGCACCGCATCGAGCACCGACTCGCCCTGCAACGCCAGCCTTGGTCTCACCGACGCCGTCTGCACGATCGTCTCCGAGCCGCTGCTCGCACCGCGGGACACCGCACTTGCACTGCTTCCATTTTGCATCGCGACCGCAACGGATGCCAAGACCGACTCGCACGCCTGTTTGAGCCGCACTAAGAAAGGTACTGTGAACGAATCTGTCCCGCTGTTGCTGGCCCGTACCGACGCGGTCAGCGGGAACTGCGAGACTCTGTTGTTTTCAGCATCGCGGTAGGCTCGGACCGAGCTACCGACTCGTACGAACTGTGTTTTTCAACGTATTTTGCAACTTAAAGACATTTTGAGAAGTAACTATTTTTGAAGTACTGTATAGTGGATTTTTATCGCATTTGGTCTTGTTTTAAGTATATAAAAATATTGGATATTTTTCTAAACTGGTGTGGTGTCCGTTTGTAGTGCTAACATTGTATTACTGTTGGTTTTGTGCAAATGCTTTACACACTGCCTCTAGAATAAGCCTGACTGCTCGTGCCAAGCTACCAAGGGGGTGAGCAGGGGTTATTTTAGGAGTGTAACTCCCTTATCCTGACTAGGAAGAAGGGTCCCTACTTGGACAAAGGTGCAAGCCCTTGCCAACTAGAGATCCCCATTTCTAACAACAATACACTCCACTTTGGGGCACCAATGGTTTTGCATTTATTCTCTCCCAACAAATTCTCTCATTTTGTCACATGAATGGACAGACATGAATTATACCCAGGGTCATTGAAAATATGCGATTCTGCAGCCGCAGCGTTTTACACGTAATTATGGATTTGCCACTTTTGCCACATAATCTTTCATCTGCAGCATAATTTGAAGATTTAATAAAAAAAACATCATATAAAAAGGATCAAATGTTACTAAAAATGCAGTGATGTGTTGCTGCACAGTTGATGTCCCTTCACAAAGGTTTACTTGTCACTAATGAGGTGAAACCTTTTTCCACACAGTGTTGACGTGCAAAAAATGATAAAGTAATACTGTCCAGCATTACACTGCAATATTTAGTCAACCCGCTGCATAATCTGATTCTCCCATGTTGCATAATCCCAGAGGCCCTGATTATAGTGCTGCTTCTCTTCCGGTCCTAAACTGATAAGAGAGAGAAGGATGAGGTGGAGAGAAGCGAAGGCGAAGCAGAGAGATAGGAGGGTTATAGGGGTAATAAGGATGAGGCTGAGCCAAGAGGGAGGATAGTGAGAACAAAAGGAGGTTGGTGATGAGGAGAGAAGGGGGCAAGTCGGAAAGGCTGCGAAGAGTAAGCAAGAGTGAGTGGAGGGCAAGGAACAGAGAAAATGGCAAGAAGAGAGAGATGGGTGCTATGGAGAGAGAAGAGTGATGTGGAAATAGAAGGGTGAAGTGTAGTGGGGTTAAGTTGACGCACAGTGAGCGGTTTGTGTGGTCAGGAGAGAGATAAAGTAGGATAAGCTGAAAAGAGAGGAGGGTGAGGTGAGAAAAATGTGAAAATGGAGTGGAGAAAGTGAAGGGACATACAGAAACATGTGGCTAATATGGAGAGGGAGTAGGATGATACAAAGAAAGAAGAGAGTGAGGTGGGAGGAAATAGAGGGGGAAGTGAGCGAGACAGCAAGGTGAAGTGGAGAGAAAGGATAGTGAAGTTGGAAGACAGGAGGGTGACAGGAGCAGAAAGGAGGGTGAGGTATAGAGAGCAGAAGAGATCAAACCTATAGGTTAAAACTTCTAGAAATGCACAGGTAAAATTAGTAGTCAGCACCTGGCAATAGGTATGGTATGCATCTCATATTCATACAAGACCATCCAGCATGCCCAGCCCAGCTCTTCGACACCTGGGAGTCTCTGGACAGACCCACTTATCTTTATGGTCCACCCATTCTTCTTCATGGCCCATCCAGATCCCAAATCCTGGAGCCGGGCCTGGTTACAGAAGAGGTTATGCAAGGATCTGCAGCCTCTTTGTAAGGGGTTCAACACGTAGCCACAAATGCCCGTTGTGCTGCCTGGGTACCGTGCATAATACAGCCCCTAACATTAACATAAAGACAAATGGCACAGCGTGTCACATAGCAACACACCACCGATAATGTATGAAAAGGGGGAGCAGTGGGACTGGGCAATACCCCTAAGATTGCATCCAATTTCACATCTATCAAACCAACACTACATGGATTTGTATGAGGAAGAGGTATATTGCATGCTATTCCCCGAAGTAATGCACGTAATGTTCGCGAAATTTCACATTTCCCGGAACCTACCCTTGCACGTTTGTCATTGCTTAGAAATGTGCATTGGAGAGTAACTACCTCGAGTACAGATGCTAAACGAGACACTACTAGATCACCTTTTCCCCATGGTGCAACGCTTTGCACGAGTGCTGCCTATGACATCACCAGCACCTGGCTCTTTGTAAATGTAGTGCATTCTTTGCACCATTCGCACAACGAGTGCTGCAGGTCTACACGCGGCGCTGCCCTGACAGAACTTTGGTATGTCTGCTCAGGGTTTTTATAAAATGACGACCTTAATTGCAAATCAACCCCCTCTCGGGTTCTTCTGGTTTCACTGCACCACTCTCTTCACACATGTGTCGGCGAGGTCGTTAGTGAGGCACACAATGTATCTGAAAAACCATTATACGAACTCAAAGCAGCATTACCATTTAATAAACAGCCAATGTCATTATATAAATCGGGTTTGCTGGTTATTTGTGGAGGGCACAGCTCTGGAATTCTCCGGCAGCGCGGCAGCCGCAGGCAACTCTCGCAGAGCACACAAGCGCACCCAGCACTTCAGAAAGATGCATTACTTAATAAACGACGTGGCAGAAACAGAATATGTAATGAGATCTGGGGAGAATGGTGCATAGCTTTCCATTGTTAAAGAGGCAGACTTGCTGAACCGACCTGTGCAATTCAAGCCACGCCAAGCGAGACGGCCTGGTGCAGGCGCGAGCGTGCGTGGGTGAGGGCGTGCTCCGGGCTCGCGCCTGGTCCAGCCTGCGCGCGCTGATGGAAGATGGCGCCCGCTTCCTTCCAGTAAATGGAGAATCACGCTTGCGTGTATTGGCGGGACTGGCACTCATGTAAGACTTTTAATGAAGCTTCTAAGCACTTTTACACTCTTGACAGGGAACCCAAAAACTCTTCACAGGAAACCCAACAATTATAAATGTGAAGAACAGCAATAAGAACCAAGAGGGGGTGAGTATTATATTTTATTAATTGGCTTTATTTTATTAGCTTTTAGTTGAACACTAACTTGTTCATCAGCATAAAAGCTCTTTAACAACAATTTAAAAACTAATAAAATATAGGGTCGATCTGTGTATGGTTTTAAACCTATTTGTAAAGATCTTTACAATGATAAGCAAAGCAAATGCTGTTACCATGTGCTCTACATACAGAGGTCAAACACAGGTGAGTTCAGATGTTTGCAAAACATACTTTAATAGAATCTTACAGTATGTTTATAGTCGTTTCAGACCTGCCAACTAAAAAAAAGTCACTGTATGAGAGACAGGCTTAGCCTTGGAGGGAGAAGCAGCTTCCTACAAGAACTGCCTTAGAGGCATTTCTACCTCCTCCCACCACTGCCTTCACCTCCAGCCCAAAACAAACAAAAGCTTGCCGAGGCGGCCACTGGGTCCTGGGGTATAGGGTGTTCAGAGATAGAAACCTTTTCTGTGCAGCCATTTCCAACTCACCTTCCTTGTCGCGTTGAATATCAGATCTTCACCTGGTGAGTTTGTGAAGGGATCCAATATCATGTGCCAACCGCTGCTGCTGTGCTAGTTGGCACGTCTGGTGTCTCTATAGAGCAATCTTCACCTCTGGGGATTTGGTCATGGTCAAGATAAAAAGAGGATCTTGACTGTGATTGACAGGTGAAAAAACACGTTTTATAGCTTAATTGGAATGGAAATAGTTGCATAAGATACGTAGGAGGGAATTCCACATAAAATCAGCCTGAATGCAATGCTCTCAATCTCCAATCTTCTAAATATGGTGACCAAAGTTAGCCAGGAGGGCACCTGAACTAAAATCATTCTTCGCACTAAGATCTCTTCTTTTTCGGCCACCCACAAAAAACAATGACCAGGAATAGCCAGGAGGCCAAAGTTGGAAGTGCGTGGTAATTGTCCACTGTGATCTGTGTAACGAGGTGAAACTTCAAGGCCATCCAGGAGAGAGTACTTGAGTTTGGTTCCACTCCTGGCAAAACACAGAAGCAGGCCTTCTGCTAGTAGAACTGAGGCATCCCGTGCCAAAGAATTCGTTGGCATCTAGAAAAGAGAGGCCTATGTCTCATGTAGATCACTTGGCCCTAGTGCTTATTTTGTAAAAATAAAAAGTGCCAGGGCCCTCATCGGGAGGTCAGAGCAGCTTAAATCACCCCTGTCATCACTGCCACTACTACAACTAATAACCATCACACCCTACAAGTGTGACAATTCTGACTATTCCAGGCCAACAAAGCCATAAGAATGGCTTGTTTGGCAGGTATTAATCATTTTTAGATATGTTGAATTAATAAACAACTGTTGTGCTCATCTCAAAATTGGGCAAACACCACCACCCTGTGGCCGATTGTCATAAGTACAGCTGATGACAATTAAGTGCCAGTGCCGAGCACCGGAAACCTACTCACAAATTAAGCACTGCTTGGCCCAGCCATTTGGCTTATCATGACCTCAAGAAGGAGAAAATCCTAAGACAGAAAGAATTTTGTTTGTTCTTCCCGAAGATCTGTTCAGACAAGAGACTGACAGTCAAGAAACTCTGCAGTGTGCAAGATCAGTGACAGGAGATTAATGTGGTCTGATGTTGTCCCGTCGGGCCAAGTGCATCGTGCTTGGGGCGAGTACTCTCCGTCACTATGTCTGAATAATGTGCGGATTGTAGACAGGGTAGACTGTCTTACAGCGGCCGCTTGCGGAGCAGTCTAGGAACTGCGAAATTTGGAAAATATATAGACCATGAGCAGATTGAGCACACATGTACTTGTAGATCTTTTGTACGTCGGACACCTTAAACAGAAATGCTGATCCAAGGATGATTCAACAGCATCACATAAGGGCAAGAATTAACAGCGGTTACATAGTTATCCCGGCACAGACTTGTTCCATATTAAATAGTAAGATAGCTCAGCGTTTTAAACACCTCCACTAACATCTGTGTCCAAATGTTTGAACCCAGACACGAACTCACATTCTCTAATCCGTTTGTGGCAGCTATAGTGACTGAGGGTTGGGCAAGAAATGGCCTTCCCCTCCATTGTGGGGTAAATTATAATATATGCCTCAGTGAAGCCGTGCAAAGTTGACTGACTTCTGTGAAATGCAGTGTCTCTGCCCAATGTGCTCCCTACCTTGTAAGGAAAGTATCAGCTATGGGTTCTTATTTTGTAAGGCCTTTGCAATCCCAAGAGCAAAGTGGATGCGACCACTTTGTATCAGGCTCGGCTTTAGACGCCATAACGAAGCTTTACGGGCCTTGAAGATTGACGCATCAATCAATATTGGGTCCTCTCTGAGCAGATACTTGTTTGCGGTGGGGATATTGAGGCAAACAAGGACCTGAAGTGTTAGTCCAGACTGTATGGATACATCTGTTTTTAGCTAGTTTTTAACAGTTTGAAACTGAATGTTGGTTTTAACTGTTGTATAGTTTTATGTTCTTTCTTGCTAACAAGACTGATAGAGGGTATGCACTTGCACGTTACCAGGCCCACTATTAGTTATTCTGTAAAAAAAAAAAACATTTTAATTGTTTGAAAATCTTTTTCCTCTATAGGGGCACAAGCACTTTATCATGATTTTAACTGACCTGTAATTATGCATTAGTGGGCCTCAAAAACCACCTGATGGAATTAGCTTCTCGACTTCTCCAAAGTTTTTTACAAACTGTGGAGTTGTAGGTCACATGACCCTCTGCTGGATTTGGCGCACGGGTGTTCTATTTTATTGATAGTATTTCTTTCATGCATATTTTAATGACTGTGTTATTGATTTGTTTCTATGCATTGTTTCATGGATGAATTTCTGAATAAACATTTTTAACTGTCAAAAAATGTGCCTCTGCCCACACATGCATGTTTGTATTCTGGCATAGCCGCATAGCCTCTAATCTCTTTGTGGTACGTAAAATGAGTTCAGCGCAAGCAAAGCTTTTAGTGTCTCTCCCCTTGTTGTGCAAATTTATCGAAATTGCTTTGGCAAAGCCGCACTATGCTACAACAAACTTTTTACATCCACAGCCAGTATAATTAAGTGGTTCTCCAGTGACAGGATGTCCTGCCCATGAAGGGCGGGACATCCTGCGACTGGAAAGAGCGACAGACTTACAGGTTTGTAAGACCTCTTTGACGAGGACAGTGTAGGGAATAGGGCGGGTAGTGGGGCTTGTGTGGCAAGAAGGGTGGCGCAAGGCTATGTCTCGCCATAGAGAACCTTTGCTAAGGAGATGGGGTTTAGCTAAGGGACATTTGAAATAACGGGGCGGGATCCCGCTATATGGGTGGAGGGTATTGTAATGGTGGAATACATCACTGAGCGGTGGCAATCCACCTGCATACCTTCCAAGCTCCATGCAGCATCACAGATGTCCACTTCCTGACAAGACTTTGATACAGCCTCCTTTGCTTTATTAAATAAAACAGCACAATCACTGTAATTTGCAAAGCTCACAAATTTTGTAAATGTATATGCTATGTCTGGATTGAGCAGACTTCGCAGCACCCTAAAATGAATACCGCCTTGCTGGGTCATAATGACACATTAGTCAAAAGGACATATGGCTGTTCAACTCTCTGCACATCTGTACCCTATTGTTTTTTTCCTTCTTGTTCTTACCCATCCCACCTCTTATCCCTTAACTTTGCCCGTTCTATCCCTTTCTGCTCTCTCTCCACCTTGTTGCCCCTCGATGGCCATTGATGTAGTTGAGTGATTTGTTTTTTCTGTGCAAAAATCAATAAAAATCGATTTAATCCTAAAAGGACTACAAAGTCATTTAATGTTATAAAATAAATACACAAATATTATGTGATATCAGCAATAGTGGGCGGTGATGACCTCCTTTTGTTAGAAGAGAAACTCCCACCTCTGAGTGGAGTTTCTTTGCTTGAACAAGTCTAATAAGAGTAATAAGTGTCAGTGTGACTTCATCATCTATCACAGCTCACAGCCTCTTTGCTTTAAAAGGAAACCCTAAGGGTAGGAACCCATCTGCATTTCTTAAAGGTTCCTTTTCTAAACCTTATGTCAGTTGTCAGGCCTAGGGGGAGCTCTGGTTTCCAAATCAAGACAAGTTAGGCATGCATGAAGACCCATTCTAGTACATACAGGGCGTCTCACTTATATGTGGAATAAGGTATAGATGGTATTTACTGTTGAGGGATTGCAGTTGTTGGGAGAGATAGACAGAGTGAGGGTCATTTAAACATGAAATAGGCTACATCGACATTAGATCAGCACCAACTCTCCTACAATTCAGAAAAAAAGGTTGAAAAACACTGCACCAGGGAGCATGACCCCTGACCTGGCAGTCTACCCTTGACGTCCCCCTACTAATTGTATCTTACGAGGGATCGTGCCCCCTGTTCAGTGCTCCTTTGCTCTCATGCTGAGTACATACTCTACACATATCAGCTCATACATGACTTCAGACGTGGGCTTGAGCAGCAGTTAAGGGGTGAGAGGTGTGGCGCAGCGGCCAGTGCGGCTGGCTCCGGAGCGTGGGTCTCATGGTTAGATCGCCCGGGGCTGCTCAGCTCAGCATCATGTGACTCTGGGCAATAGCTCACTTAATCTCCCTGACATCCCCCAGCACCTTGAAACCCTTAAGGGGGTGATATGTTCGCGCTTTACAGATAGGAATTATTATTAAGGTGTAACACACCTACCAATGTACCAGACTACATCAGGGGATTGTTCATGACACACCAACAGCCTACCAATATGAAGGTCAAAATTTGCTAACTCTTACTAATATCACACAATTTGCATTCCATCGCCACACCCTTCCCGTCTGACTCTTCCTTCTTCGAAGAGCCTCTCTCCTCATCCCCTACTCTTATACCCGCCAAATTTCCGGCTCAGGATAAAATGACACCAGAAATTCCTGCTGCTGCTGCAAAGGCTGGCACCATCCCTTGGGAAAGGCGCTCGCGTTCCTAATGAAATGGAAATCGTATTCACATTCCTTTCGTCCTCACCCATAACAAATATATAACAAAACACGCATGGATGTTCCGGAATACTAATGGGACAGCATATTAATCACCGTGCAGACAGGAGCTTTCTTCTCCTGCTGCCACTCGTTGGCGAGGGCATGGAAGGAATCAGCGGCAGACGATGCTCACCCATCATGATTAGCGCCCCCATTCTGGCTTGACTGAGCAGGTCATTGCCCATTGGCCAGGAAGCGGTCAATTACTCCCTGTTGAATGCTTACTGATCAAGCATCTTGCTGCTCTGTGTGACGTGGCATAAGGGAAACGGCCGTACCAGCACAGACTGAGCCACGTGTGCCATTTCCCCGCAAGCGTAACCACACTTGCCTTAACCATGAATATACATGGTTAAGGCAGTGCGCGGTCTAGATGTCCAGATGGGCAAGAACAGGAACAGGAAGTGTCGGGACAGAAAGCTCGACGCAGACAAGAAAGAGAGGCTGGGGCCAGGTTTAGGGGGTGGAGGGTAGTGTTTATGGGTTGGGGTAGTTTTTAGGGCTCAGGGTTTGGTAATTTTTAGGGGTCGGGGGAGCTCGGGTTGTGATCAGGGTTCGGGGGGTTGGGGTTGTTTCTAGAACTTGGGGGGTTGTGGTTGTTTTTAGGGCTGGTGGGGTCAGGGTTGTTTTAGGGCTCGGGCGGAGTTGTTTTTAGGGGCTGGGGGGAGGTCGGGATTGTTTTTAAGGTTCAGGGGGTGGGGTTGTTTTTTGGGCTCGGGGAGGGTCGGGGTTGTTTTTAAGGCTCGGTGGGTCAGGGTTGTTTTTAGAGCTCAGGGGAGTCGGGGTTGTTGTTAGGGCTCGGGTGGTGGGGGGGGTCGGTTATTTTTAGGCCGAGGGGGTCAGGGTTGTTTTTAGGGCTGGGGGAGCGTTGGGGAGTAATCTTTACAACACTAATCCCTTTACCAGTCATGCTTTTACCACGAAATTGCATGGTAAAGGCATGCGTGGTAAAGGCATGCATTGTTCAGACGCATTCATTGTTTGGGCAGCATTGTAGAGGCACGCGTGGTTTAGCCATGCATGCCTCTGTCATACAACCGTGCCATAATAACTGCTGTTGCAATTTGGCCTTCAAACACCATCTAGCATCGAAGTCAACAGCCTCATGTCTGAAGGTTGACTTCCAGCCAGTAAAGGTTTTTCAGTCAACAATGCTTAGTATTTCTGGAACTTTTATTCTTTGGTGCTGTTGGCTATAAAAGCAAGACTGGTTAAGAGGGACATTGGGCCACATGCTAGGTGAGAACTTGGGGCCACATTTATCATCTTTCCACACAACGCAATGCAGCAAGACACTTTATTGCACTGCAAGAAAGGGCAGGAATGTGACATATCTATGAAGATATGGCCCCTTCCTGTGCTCTGTCCCTGCGCTGGCGCACACACATGTAGAAAGAGAAAAAAACTAGGAGAAATAAAGATATTTTTCCTCGTTACACCTCGCCTGGGAAGGCGTAGCATTTTGACACATTCCCAGGTCTTCCACTCATGGTAAATCTGGGAATGCGCCAAACTCCATGGGTGGATGTGTGGGAGCACCCACGCTCCACCCATGGAACGCCTCCCTGCCGAAGAGTAATGTAAGGCAGCGTTTTGCGCTGCGCTGCCTCAGATTTACCAAGCAACGCAGGGCCATGCTAGGTGGCCTTGCCTGACTTGGTAAATCTCATCTAGGTTTTGTGTCTCTTCCGTTACCTTGCGTGGAGCAAAAGTGATGCAAAACTTTGACAAATATGTCTCTTGATGTTTAAACCAAGTTAAACCATAGATCGCCATAATGCCCATTTGTTCTGCCAGAATCACTGAATGTCAACATTTGGGGCTGTACGCGCTTTGGTAAATACAAAAAAAATATTTAGGGTTCATGAAGCTCTGAGAAGAAGGAGCACTGAATAAAGTTACCAGATGATCTATTATTATCAGGAATTTTGTTTTACAGATCTTTGCTTTCTTGTAACAACTCCCTATTGGATTCTGGAATGTGTTTGGGGTTTTGCTGGTACATGTCATGTAAAGCTGTTGCACTGACAAACCTGGAAACAATGCTCTGGAAATGTAAAGGCCAAGACTGAGCTATGGAGTCCCTGATGGCATGGAGGTGTTTGGCACGGCAGGAGGGAGGCGACCTCAGCCACTGTGCAAGCGTCTCTCTCACAACTACTAGGGTCTGACAATGTACTCCTGAAAGGCACTGCAGTCTTTAAATTGACAGGTCATAGATAGCATTAATCATCATTTTTGGGATATTTAGTGGGGGTTCTTGGGCAATAGTCTTTGCCGCTCAAGAAAAAGTAACACCCCTCACTCACATCCCAATTCGCTTAACATATTTATTGTGAGGAAATATTAGGCACTGCTGAACATTGTTTTATTACTTCAAATTCTTTAATGATAGTGACTGGCCCCGCCCCTCTAAGATTACTTCTTAGCACTTTCTGTCATTTTGTCGCTGAAATGATTTACTTTGCATTTATCTTGATATTTTTAAAACATCCCCTAACTTTAACTTTACCTATCATTTTAAGGGAATATCTTTAAAAGTCTTCTGTCAGAGAGTTGGCTGTCCTGCTAAACTCTCTCCCAACATTTACTGTCTATCCTACTAAGGGGCATATGTACAAGCCCCTATCGCCACAGGAACGTCACATTTTTTGACGTTCCAGTGGCGATAGGGGCTTCACCTTATTCACAAGGCAGCGTTAAGCCACTTTACGTGGCTTAACGCTGCCTTGTAAATAAGGCACCCTTTCACGCTATACTTAGCGTGAAAGGGGTGGGCAGTGGGTGTTGCAGTGGGCGTTCCACCGCAACACCCATTGCTTCTGACGCTGCCTCCTATTCACAAGAGCAGCGTAAATAGGAGGCAGCGCCAGAATTAAGATCAGGGAAAACCTGGTCTTAACCTGGCGAAGCGAGGAGAAATGTTTAATTTCTCCTCGTTTTTGCTGTTTTCATGTGTGCTGCGTTGTGCAGCACACATGAAAACAGCAAAAGGCCAATGATTGTGTATGTACAGGAAGGTCCCCCTTCATGCACATAAACAATCATTTTTTCAAAATGCTGTTTTGCAACTTCTGTGTGCGCTGCATTAAGCAGCACACAAAGAAGTAACAAAACGGCATTTCAAGATTGTTTATGTGCAGGAAGGGGGACCTTCCTGTACATACAGAATCTTCCCTTGCACGCAGACACTCTTGCACCATGGTGCAAGTGTGCCTGCGTTGGCGCTAAGCTGCTACACTTAGCGCCAGCGCAGGGGGAAACGCAAGGCTACACCATATCCTTGTGAATATGGTGCAGCCTTGCGTTTCTGAAGTGGCAGAGTGAGGCGTTAAGCCATGACAGCTAACGCCTCACTCCGCCACTTCCTTGTGAATATGCCCCTAAGTGTGTGAAAATTAGCAGTTCGGTCTTTTGGGGAGTGAGGACGAACTCTTTTCAATTAAAGCTGGTTCCGGTATAAAAATTGAAGACAACTATAACAAAATTCAGATTTGTTACCAGAGAAATAAAGTTTACTTTAAATGATTCATTCCTCGTTCAGATTATAAGAATTTACATAGCACATGTCTGCATGGTCTCCTAGCGTTATCTGCATCCAGAGGGCACCTTTCTGCAGGATTCTGGTCTTAGCTTCTCTCATCATTTGCAGAATAGAGTGTGAATCTGCATTTCTTTTGGGAATCCAGGTTAGAAAGAACCAGGAACATCAGAAACATGAGTACATCACAAACATCTGTTTTGATATGTTATCAGGCATTTCTAGGGGATGCGTGATGCCCTTGGGTTGCTTTGCAAATCTGAAGCCAACAAGGCGAAAACAAGCCTACCGTAGAAATGATTGATGCGTGCACATATCCGAAGAGACAGCGCATAAAGACCATGCATTCGTCATCGTCCTTAACTTTTGCACCACCTGGAAATCTTGTACATTGCCCAGCTGTCCATCAGATATGTCTCCCTTGCGGCGCGACGGCCATTTTGAAACCTTATTTTTTTGTTCCCTACCTCTTCTTTGAATAAGAATTTGTCACTATGATGGAGCAAGGTTTCAAAAATGAAACTTGCTTGTACCCAATCCTCCTCATAGTATTAATTTATTAAATTTGTATTGTCAATACTAACTTTTGCATTCACAAACACAAGAGGGACAGAAGCTTGCCTATGTGTTTTACTAATGAATAATGCTTGTCTGTAATCCAAAATGTCCGCTAAAGCGCGGGAACTTTATTGCGCATGTCGCAACCTGATCACATGGTGTGACGTCTTTCTTTGCTTGGTGGGAAACTTCTGCTTCTGCGCAGTGTGCACTAAAATGGCCGCTAAATGTTTTCACATGCTTCAGCTTGCTCTCATGTCATTATTAAATTGTCGTTTTCTTAATGCTACTAATGCAGGATAGTATTATAATTAATTGGGAATAGAGTAGGGAAAGTGGGCATACAGTGAAACATTTTATTTGTGATTTTAATATTTTCTTCTTGCACTTTTAGTAATTTGTAAACTTGGGCCTGGGTTGGTGACTTGTAACTCGAGAGACAGATGGTTCTGCGCATGTGTCCTGTGTGCCTGCCAAGTGAAGTCAACTTGGACGTCTCCCAAGGCTATGACCCATTGGCCGAAGATGCTGTACTTTATGTTTCCGGTGGACAAAATGATACTTTTCCCCTGTAAAATGTATAACATTTGTCGTGAGATGGGTGGGAAATAAAGCAAATGTATTAATTTGAAGGGAGGGAACGTAAAGACAATAGGCTTTACAATTTAGGCCAAATCGATATGGTGCGAGAATCCACCCCCTGTCCCTGTCCAATCAGAAGTAGTGGCCCCATATTTTAGCAACATTAAGGGGAGGTACATGGGCGTAGAAGAAGAATATAGCATTAGTTAATTAGTAGGAGCAGGCTTTCACGAAGAACAGGCGTCCATGCTGCGAGAGAGCTCTTAGCTCCAGACTGCCATGCTGATCGGTTGCTGACTGAATCCCTGTCCAAAAGAGGTCCTGAGGAGGGGGCGGCGGAGTCCATTAGAACGGGAGAATCGAGGAGAAGTTGAGTATCAGAGAGGGGAACGGCGCAGGCGTCGTTGTAGAGAGGTCACCGGTCCTGTCCTGATCCTGGAAGAAGTTTTTGCTCTTCATCCTTCCTGGGTCCTATCTTTTCCAACTCCTTGGCCAAGGGGCTTGGTTCTCGCATTTAAGTAACTATACTGCAACCTTTAGTTGCGCTGCTGTCTCTATCTTCTACTCTTCCTTAAACACCGTCATTGATTAGCAAAATCATTTCTATGCTTTTTCTTGGGTATTTCAATCAAGTACCGTGTTTTCTGTATTTTACTCTGCTAAAACTTTAGATAAACATTTTAAAACTTCCTGACTCAGTGGTTATTTCAGGATTATGAACTATATTGAATGTCACTCATTTTAAATTTCCCAATTGGCAAAGGATCCATTGGTAAGTTATTACTCTTCAATCAGAAGGTAATTGGTAGCAGGGACTTTGATAAAAGAGTACATCTGACACCCAGCGTAAGTATTAGTGTAGTATGAATGTATGGGCCCAAATGAGTATATGGTGTATGAATGCTGTTGGCTAATATTGCGCTGGATCAGTTTTCTGGTAAGCAGAGGATGTGTATGGTTACTCTTTGTTAATTGGGTACTGAGAATTTTATTTGTATTTTTATGAACTAACATCCGCTTAAAATTTTGAGTTTGTTATATGTTGTCCAGAATACCCGGGGTAAAAAGAATAGTGGGTGGTAAGTGGAAGCCATACTGCAGTGAGCTTATCTGTCAGGCAGAATTAGTACTGAGAAGTTAAGCAGGACTTTCAGTACTCGTTAGGGACTCTATGCGTGTGAGTAATAGCAAAAGGGTACGCTGATAAAAATTTGATGTTATATCACCTAGTAAGGGTAACATTGGAGAAGTAACAGGTACTTCTGGAGCTTGTGTGAAGAGTAGACAGAAGTGTTTTACTCGTAGTGTATGTTTTAGTAAACGGAAAGGTTTTACTAAAGTGTGGAAGAAACTATCCTTTTCAAAATTAGTGGAAACTGGCACGATAGCGAATGTTTTATGTTGTTACTGAAATTTAATTAAAATTTATAGAGAAAATAAGTTTGCGTAAATTTTTGTAAAGGGAGGGTCAGTTGCCGGAGAGGGAGCTGACGTCACAAAACGCCGCGCTGAGATTGGTTGAATCAGCGGGTGTGGAAAAACCCTTGTAAAGGAGGGGTCAGTAGTCAGGAGTAGTACTGACGTCACAGGTGCCGCGCTGGGATTGGTTAAACCAGCGAGGACAGAAAAGAGCAGATTGTAAAGGAGGGGTTGACAGACAAACGTCACCAAAAGGCCGCGCAAGGATTGGCTCGGAAATAAAAGATAGCAGACATTTGATTGGTCGAAATTATAGAAGCAAAATTCTTAGTGGATAAGGATTGCATGTTAAAACGTGATCCGACTTTAACAGGAACTCGTCCGGATAGGAGATTCCTAGGTTTTGCAGAATATAATTTTGTACACCGAAGATTAGATAGAATGTACGGAGAAAAGAGAAAAATGTCATTCTTACAAAAGATTAAGAACTATTTTAAAAAGGACAAACCAATCAAAACTAGAGAAGGAATTATTATTCCACCAGCTAAAACCCCAGCATCATTCATGATGATGGAGAGAGGTTATCATACTTGTGTATGGATGGAGAATTGGATAGAATACACCAAAAATGATGGAATATTAGCATTTCCTGAAAATGGCACGTTCAATGGGCGAATTCTTCAAAATTTAAGATTAAGGATGAATGACTTAGAACCTAGACCTAGATTAACTCAGTACGAAGCTCTAGAAGAATGGGAAACCGAGGCATTTGAGCGGGATAGATCTAGAAGTAATAGGAGTTACCCAGGATTTTTCCCCAGATATTTACGTGAGTCGAGAGAGGGTCAGATGAAACAATGGAGAAGGGCAATGATTACAGAAGGACTGTATCCATTATTCACAGAAGGAGAGAAATCAGGAGGCAAATGTACAGAAAAGACAAAACATTTAATGAGAAATGAGGAGTCTGAAGACGAATTTATGGAGGAAATGTTAAGAAATCCCCCACCATATCAGGAAGGAACAAGTGGATGCACCCCAAGTGTACCACCAAAAACTCCATTAGTGCCACAGGTAATGCATGAATTCACCACGAGTAGAATACTTCATGATAAAGAAAAAGAACCCCCTGAAAAGACCAGAGCAGAATTAATACAGAAAATAACTCAGATAAAAGTACATCCTGATTCGTTGACCATACCTGTAACAATTGGTCCAGTAGTTCCATTATATGGTACTCAGGGAAATTGTCCTCCACCGATACTTACACCTACTCCTGTAAATAATCCCAAACCTGAAGCTCCAGTTATAATTGAGGATCAATTTAGTGACTGTGAATCCACAATATCACTTATGGACTTGCCTATTCGAGGTTCTGTAAATAGTACTCCAAGAAAAGATGTACCTGGAGGTTCAAAAGATGTAAGTTTAGTAACTTCATCAGGAGCAAAAAGTGCTACCATAGTAACACCTGAAGATCTAGAAAGATGGGTGCAAGGGTCAGTTAAACAGTGCACACCTCCGAAAATAATGGACATTCATAAATTAAAAGTCGAATTAGAAGAAATAATAGCAGGAAATATAGGACTAGAACGTTTAAATACCTATGATGAAGAAGAATTATTGTTCCTATGTAGGAGTATCACCAGAAATGTAAGGTTATTTCATGAAAAATTGTCCAATTTATCACTACAGATGGGAATAGAAATAGGGAGATCAAAGGTATTACAGAAACCCTATAGAGCAGAATTTTCAGACAAAGACTTAGAAAATATGAATGCCTCTGGGAGAAGATTACAAATAAGAGAATTAATGTTAGTTTTGCAAAAATGGGGAGACCTAGATAAATGGAAAACTAGGTGGGCCAAGAAAAAGGAAGAAGCACGAACAAGTAGAACAGCATCAGAATATGTGATGAAGGAAACAGGGAAAGCAGACCAGATGTATCCAATGCGAGAAGTTGCGGGAGGAGAATATGTACATGTCCCATGGAGCAGACAGGATATTTTATCATTTACAAATGATTTTCCAAAGCTGAGGGAAAAGCCAATTGAATGGTACAAGCAGGTTGAAAGGTTTGTGAAGGTGTCAAAGGTACTGTTGAAGGATTTGGATGGGTTGTTTGATATAGTGGTACCTGCCGATTTGTGGACAGATTGCAAAATAACAGTGGATTGGCCAAGTGATGAATATCCTAGAGATCCGAAGACAGGTGCCCCGTCAAATGATGTAATGAAAAAGTATCAGCAGGTGATAACATACCTGAAAGGGAAAATACCCCCGAAAGAAACAGATTGGGTGAAAATAGATCGAACCACCCAAGAAGCCAGTGAAACAGTACATTCTTACTATGAGCGCCTATTGCAGGTGTTTAAACAGTATAGTGGATTTGAGGACATTGGAGACAAAAACATGAGTCAGTTTGTGTATCGATTTGTTTATGGTCTGAAGCCAGAGATTTGCCAGATGATTAAACAGCATATGCTGTGTTGGCAGGGAAAACCCATAGATGAGATTCTGAAATATGCAAAATATTGTGGAGACGATATTGAGGATAGACACCAGAAATTACAAGAAAAGGTGATGTGGGCACAGGTGAAAATGGCAGAGAAGCAGGGAATTAATTTGGAAAATCCGAGTGAAAATCAAGGAAAAGATTCTGGAACGAGTGGTGATAATGGGAATGGTGGAAAATTTAGAGGACGAATGAGTAGAGAAGAAGCTAAAAGAAATTTCCTTGTCATGGATGCGGAAAATTGGGGCATTGGAAGGACGAGTGTAAAAAGATTCGGAATAATAATGGCCCAAATCAAAACTTAAATCCACAGACGCAGAATGACTCACAGCAGGGTGTAAATCCCCAGAGTCAATTACCACCTCCACCTGTTCAGGGTAATGTAAGCAGAGCAAAGCACGGTACAGACATTGGATACCCAGGAGGGAGTGGTAAGAATGATTATATGACATCACAATTTCTTTTGCAGGACAATTACTGTGAATTCAACTCATGACGGTGCCTAGGAGAGGGGAAGAAGGAGTGCGTACTTGGCGCATCCTTACAGGTAGATCAGTCTGGTCCATATGTTGAAGGGAATGTGAAAGGTAATGATATTACTTTCCTTTTGGACACTGGTGCTACCAGGTCTACGGTGAGATCAGCAGATATCCCAGACCTTCCTCTCTCTGGTGAAGATATTCAAGTAGTAGGGGTAGCTAATCAAAGAATTAGAACGTCTCTTACAGAACCAATGGAAGTCAAAATAGGAAACTTCAGAGAAATGCACCAATTTGTAGTGTGCGATTCTAGCCCAGTGAATTTATTAGGTAGGGATTTATTGTGCAAAATGAACTGTACAATTTTCTGCACGCCAGATGGTGTGGCAGTTCAGACACCAGATGAGGACCATGTATATAAAATTATGGTTGCAAAACAAGGTACAGAAATAGACGAAATATTTTTGTTAATAACAAGAGATGAGTTGCCAGAAGAAATAAAAGGTACAGTAAACCCCATGGTATGGGATTTCACCGGAAAAGAAGTAGGACTTATGGCAAAAATAGATCCAGTTCAAATTACGGTAAAAGAAGGTGCAATTTTCCCAAAAACCAGACAATGAGTGCAGAAGTAAAAACAGGAGTCATTGACGAAATAAAACGAATGGTAGAACAAAACATCCTAAAAGAAGTAATGAGTAGCCCATGTAATTTACCTATAATGGGGTTAAAGAAACCTAGTGGAAAATATAGGATTGTTCAGGACCTGCGTAAAATAAACAAGATTGTAGAACCATGTTGTCCCATAGTACCAAATCCTGCAGTAATTCTATACCAGATCCCTTGGAATGCAGGATGGTTCACAGTAATTGATTTATGTCAAGCATTCTTTTCAATACCATTGCATCCAGACAGCCAGTATCTTTTCTCATTTAAATTTAAGAACAAGGTCTATGTGTGGAATCGTGTTCCTCAGGGGTACACAGAAAGTCCTTCCATCTTCAACCAGATACTGAAAAAGTGCCTGGAAAAACTAGTGATGCGAGGACGCTCAGTCTTAGTCCAATATATCGACGACTTATTGGTGGCGTCGACCACCAGAGAAGACTGTGTTGTCGATTCCATAGCATTATTAAATCTTTTGGCTGAGGAAGGGCATAAAGTCTCACCTGAAAAGTTACAGTTTTGCAGGACAGCAGTTAAATATCTGGGACATCAAATTGAGAGGGGAAAAAGAAGAGTAACCTCTGAAAGAGTAGAATTAATAAAGAGAATGCAAATGCCTGTAACCCAAAGACAAGTGCGAATGTTCCTAGGAATAGTAGGCTACTGTCGACAATGGATAACAAATTTTTCCATGTTAGCTAAGCCCTTAATTAACATGACGAAAAAGAAAGCAAAGGACCCTGTTGAGTGGGAGGATGAAAGTGTAGAAGCTTTTGTAAAATTGAGAAACGCACTTTGTTCAGCACCTGCCTTAGGCATGCCTGATTATAAAAGAGAATTCGCATTATTCTGTCAAGAGAGAGAAAATTGTGCACTTTCTGTCCTAACTCAGAGACATGGACTAGACAGACGTCCTATAGCGTACTTTTCTGCTACATTGGACCCAGTAGCAGCTGCGTTGCCAGGATGCTTAAAAGCAGTGGCAGCAACTTGTTTGAGCATTGAACAAAGCGAGTCAATTGTGATGGGACATCCTGTAAAAGTGTATGTTCCACATGCAGTCGTGATTCTGTTGACAAGAACCCGAACTCAGCATCTTACTCCTAGTCGGCTGACTAAATATGAGAGGATAATAATGGGTGCTGAAAATGTGACCATGGTAAGGTGTACAATAATAAATCCAGCAACTTTATTGCCGGACCCATATCATGAAACAAATAAAGATGACGAAGAAGATGAACATGATTGTGTACAAATTACAGAATTATGTACAAAACCACGCCCAGATATAGAGGAACAGCCTCTTAAAAAGCCAGACAGGGAGCTATTTGTCGATGGTTCATGTCAAAGACATGAAGATGGTAAACTAACTGCTGCCTATGCGGTATGTGAATTAACTGGAATAGTCGAAGCATCCTATTTACCAGGAGTAAAATCTGCACAAGTAGCTGAATTGATTGCTTTGATAAAAGCTTGCAAAATTAGGAGGAATCAGAGAGTGACCATATTTACAGATAGTCAATATGGTTACGGGGTTGTGCATGATTTTGGCCAACTGTGGATGCAGAGGGATTTCATGACTTCTTCAGGATCCCCCATTAAAAATGGACAATTTGTAAGGGAATTGCTAGAAGCAATACAATCACCAAAAGAATTGGCTGTGGTGAAATGTGCCGCACACCAGTCAGGAGATGACTGGGTGGTAGTCGGCAACAGATATGCGGACCTGGTGGCTCAACATTATGCCAGAACGTCAGTCAATAAGAGGGTGGAAAGAATGGGAATCAGCTGCCAACTTATGCTGTATATGCCACCTGAAACATGGAATGAGGTGAAGAAATTGCAAGATGAGGTTGATGAAAGTGAGAAAAATTTGTGGATTAAAGTGGGTTGCTCCCAAAGAGGAGAAGATGAAGTGTAGATCAGTGCAGATGGCAGACCAGTCATGCCAGACTGTTTACTCTCACAAATGGCTAGAATGCGCCATGGAGACACACACATAGGGAGAGATGCAATGATTAGGCTGTTCAGACAAAATTGGTACAATCCCAAATTCAGGGCTGTTGCAGAGAGTCTTTGCCAGAGATGTCTAACTTGCCAAATGCATAATCCAGGCAGGAAAACGATAATTGGGTTTGGAAAGATTGGAAAGGCAGAGGGCCCATTTATAAGACTCCAGTTCGACTTCATACAGTTACCACCATGCAGTGGACTAAAATATGTACTAGTCATAGTGTGTCTGTTTTCAAAGTGGGTGGAGGCTTACCCTACTAGGAGAAATGACAGTATTACAGTTGCAAAACTGTTGTTACGTGAGCTCATACCTAGATTTGGTTTCCCAGTATCTTTGGAATCAGATAGAGGAAAACACTTTAATAGCTAAGTGATCCAGATAATCTGTGAAGCATTTCAAATCAAACAGAAATTGCACTGTGCATATCGCCCAGAGGCTTCTGGAGTGGTTGAACAATTAAATGGACCTATAAAGTCAAGATTGGGAAAAATGTGGGCATCAACATCATTAGAGTGGCCAGACGCATTGCCAACTTGTTTTGATGGGACTCAGAAGCATACCTGACTGAACGACAGAATTAAGCCCTCATGAAATAATGATGGGAAGAGCAATGAGACAAACACATGTTCCCACAAACAAATTAGTAAATATATCTGATGATATGGTTCTGGATTATTGCAAAGGATTGGCTGACCTAGTGCGTTCTGTCTCTCATCAGGTTGGAGAAGACGCAGTTTCCAGGCAGCCTGAACTAGAACATGATCTGAATCCTGGTGATTGGGTGGTAGTGAAGAATCACACCAGAGAAACGTGTCTATCACCCAGGTGGAGCAGACCTTGTCAAGTTATATTGACCACCAATACAGCAGTTAAGTGTGCAAGATTTCCTAATTGGATTCACGTAAGCCACACAAAGAGAGTACCAGACCCTGAAGAGGAGAATTCACAGACAACACCAATCACTGAAGAAGCTGAAGGTTGCCCAGCAGAGGAATCTCAGGATCGAGGTTCGAGAGAAGCTGACGGAGAACAACCGAGCACAAGTCAGGATTGGATACCAGTGGTAGAAGTTCCTGAAGTATACCACAGAACAAGAAGTCAAGCAAAATTGGAAGAAATTGAAGAAGATCAGATAGGTGAAGAAGAAGCAGTTCAGGATCAAGAAGAAAAGACAGTACAAGATCCGGAACAAAATAAGATAGGGAAAGAAAATTGGACACAAAACAGTGAAGATTTAATAGACTTTACACAGGAACAGACAGGTCTAGAAGAATCCGGTCAGGCTGCAGAAGTTCACAGTGCAATAAGCCCTGATCAGAACAAGTTAGATCAAGAAGAATTCACTAAAGAAAAAGGGGTTAATACAAATGAACATAAAGAAATAAAAAAGGAACAAAGCCAACATCTTGAAAGTCATTGTGGAGCTATTGAAGAGAAACCAATCAGACCTGAAAAAGAACAAACAAAAGAAGAAGTAATCAAAGAAAACAAAACAGTATTGAGCAGTGAAAATAACAAGATCTCTGAAGACGTAAACAGAGAAACAGTGCCAACAAAGAAAACAAGAAAAGGAGATCATTGGCCAAGTGTCATTAAAAGAGTAAAGTACCACATAACAACCAGAAGTGAAGATCCAGAACAAGTACCTGAAGTGACAAGTCAAACTGAACAAGAGAAAAAGTCAGGAAAAAGAAAAAGTAAAAGACTGAGACTTGTGAATAACAAATTCAAGGGTCCTGACTGGACTTATATTATTCTTGAAGATTTTAAAAGCTCAGAGTCATGTGACAGTGGTGGCGAAGGAACAAGTGCAGAACTAACATACGAAGAAGAAACAAGACCACCCTGACTAAACAAAAGAATCCTCTAAAGAAAAGAAGAAGAGATAAGAAGAGCAATCTTCCTTGTCGAAAAATGACTGACGATAGAGTTACTGGGAGACCAAAACGAAATTGTTGTAGGAGATGCTGTGCAATCTGCATATGTAGTCTAGAATTGGTGCTTATAGTATGGTTAGTCCTGATTGTAGCAGTTCCTTACCTTATGATAATAGATAAGAAGATTAATAATGAAACTAAAGGGAGGACAGCAAACATGAAGGGCAATAGAGTAGAATTAATGGCAGAAGATGAGGCAGAAATTCATCATGAAATAGCTGATAACGACACTAGTTTAAATGTTTTCACAAAGTTATTGTTTCAGTATGTAGACACAATGGAAGTTAGTAATTGTTATGTCTGTATGAAGTTACCTGAATCAGTAGCGGAAGGATTAACATATCATCACTTACCACTGACATATGGCATCTCATGTAGTGTATTAACAAGTTTATTTTATAGAACAGGTAGGCTACAGTATTATTACTCAAACTTAGATGTGATATTTTCTGAGGTTCCGATTCGCAAGAGTATGAACCCAGTGCTTAGTAGTCAAGATGCACAGTTTATGGGAGAGTTTTTCTTAACAATGAAATCGATAGACATAACACATGCACATAGAAGCAATCTAACATGTTCTTTACTAGAAGAAGAAAAGATATTTTTGAATTTAGTAGAAGATAGAAGACAAGATTTTCAAAAGAAAGCTTCTGAGCATATCAATAAAGCAAATGTATTAATTTGAAGGGAGGGAACGTAAAGACAATAGGCTTTACAATTTAGGCCAAATCGATATGGTGCGAGAATCCACCCCCTGTCCCTGTCCAATCAGAAGTAGTGGCCCCATATTTTAGCAACATTAAGGGGAGGTACATGGGCGTAGAAGGGTATAATAGAATATAGCATTAGTTAATTAGTAGGAGCAGGCTTTCACGAAGAACAGGCGTCCATGCTGCGAGAGAGCTCTTAGCTCCAGACTGCCATGCTGATCGGTTGCTGACTGAATCCCTGTCCAAAAGAGGTCCTGAGGAGGGGGCGGCGGAGTCCATTAGAACGGGAGAATCGAGGAGAAGTTGAGTATCAGAGAGGGGAACGGCGCAGGCGTCGTTGTAGAGAGGTCACCGGTCCTGTCCTGATCCTGGAAGAAGTTTTTGCTCTTCATCCTTCCTGGGTCCTATCTTTTCCAACTCCTTGGCCAAGGGGCTTGGTTCTCGCATTTTAGGTAACTATACTGCAACCTTTAGTTGCGCTGCTGTCTCTATCTTCTACTCTTCCTTAAACACCGTCATTGATTAGCAAAATCATTTCTATGCTTTTTCTTGGGTATTTCAATCAAGTACCGTGTTTTCTGTATTTTACTCTGCTAAAACTTTAGATAAACATTTTAAAACTTCCTGACTCAGTGGTTATTTCAGGATTATGAACTATATTGAATGTCACTCATTTTAAATTTCCCAATTGGCAAAGGATCCATTGGTAAGTTATTACTCTTCAATCAGAAGGTAATTGGTAGCAGGGACTTTGATAAAAGAGTACATCTGACACCCAGCATAAGTATTAGTGTAGTGTGTATGTATGGGCCCAAGTGAGTATATGGTGTATGAATGTTGTTGGCTAATATTGCGCTGGGTCAACTATCTCATCTGAATTTCATCCAATCAGTAGGGACCTGAGCACTTTTCGCTTGACATGATTTCTCTCACAGGGATGATGTTACTTATTAAATAGCAGCCATCATAAAGAGAGAAGAAAGGGCACCTCTATGTATGCATGTTTTGTTAATAAAAAGGTTTAAAAATTGCAAATTAACAAACATGCTGGCATCTCGGTGGCCCAATGAGAAAAGATGGGCAACAATCCATTCAATGTGTTATTTTCTTGTCCAGCATTTCTGCCAGGCTCCCCACTTCATCATGGGCACTTATTACATAAGAAAACATTTCCTGTGAGCAGCAAGTGCCTATATATTTACGTTTGTGGAGGTATCTGTAGTGCACAAACCTTGCTAGAGAGCAGTGGGGCACTCTACATACGTGGCAGCTTTATATTACATTTAAATTACTTATTTCTCATCCTACGAGTAAATTAAAAAAATGAATATAGGAATTCAACTGTTCTTTGTTGTCCTCTCTAGATTCATTCCATATTTCACCTACTTCCAGATACTGCCATCCGAGCTCCCTTAGTGTCTGGAGAGGTCACAATTGTAGCTTTATGGAATGTCAAACAGTGCAGAAGTGCTTCATCTGAGCCGCCTTTCTTTAGAGTCCCAGGCCAAGTGGCACTCTTTGTCCATCCTCTGGGGGGTCCATGCTTCAGACTATATAGTTTGCCCTTGATTACAGCTTTTCTTGCTAGTTGTATTAGTTACGTTGGGTTAATAGTCACTGATGTAGCCCATGCATTGCTCTGAGGACAACCATTTTTGAGCCAAACTGCCAAGGATGTGCCAGACAAACCTCACGTGATGAAATCTACTTCTTAGGGGTCAGGTTGTTTGGGCCTTGTGGAAGCTCAGGGACAGCTCAGTTCAAAGCTGTGGCCCCCCTCTCCCGTAGATTAACAACAAGGAGGTATCTATACTAGGAAATGGCGCAAGTTTGATATCACCTGGTCAGGTGGAGGACACCATGGGCACCAACTGGTACACCAAAATTTGGTACATGCTGGGAATGCAAAAGATCATCTCTACCATCTGGGGCCTAGAACGTTCTTTGTTCTCAGCTCGGCATATCGTTTGGACTATTGATCTATTGATCAATTGAGAAAGTGCAGAGAGGTGACTCCTCCAAGGATCTACAGGCCTTGCGAGTTTACAATAAAAGGTGTTTTAGGGGTAAAGATGGAACTACCTGATGTTGTCTAGCTTTAGGACTGGTGTCATCAGACTGGAAAACACAACTGCTGCTGCCCGTGGGCAGGGGGATAGGATTGGAGAAAGATTTGGTTAGTGATTTTCTATGGGTTTTTTGAAAATTAAAACCTATAGAAACATTAAAAAAATCTATTTAAACTTAAGTGAGCTTGGTTAATGCTGTGTCCTATATCTAAATGACAGCGAGGACGGTACTGGATGCTGAGAAGCTCAGACACCATTGAAAGGATACGATGTTGAGCGTTTAGATGTTCTACATGGTGAGGATGCGGGTAGATAAGAGCTGGTAGTATTTAATTCAACAATAGACAGTTCATAATAAGCACTGGTGAGCGGACGCTAGCACTGTTGCATTTTGGCATGCCTCTGGGAAGGCCTGCGACCGGTCTTGCTACCCCTGAAGTCAGCGCCATATGCCTGTGTCAGGAACAGAAAGTGAACAGAGGTATAGGACTCCGTTTACCTTCTGTAGCGTACACTTATTGCACTGCATCTAGTCCCTGAGCAGAAAATATGAGGCTGTTGAGGTGCTAAGGGTTGGACAAGGGATCAGCCCTCATGTCATGTGATTGGCTGCCAAAGTGCGTGTGATGTCACTGCTGCTGAGCCTGGCCTTTTGGTCACATGCGGATTTTGCTATATAGTCACTAGACTCCACACCCTCCCCGAGATGTGAGTATACGGTCAATAGCATGCCTCAGCGAACACACAATAAACAATGAGCAACCAACGAGTAATGTTATAAGGATATCAAAACTGGGAACAACAGAACTGCATCCCTATGCGCCGGTGCTCAAAGCTCTGCTCTGAAACTTGCGGCTGGTGCGCACGGAATTCCAAGGCTGTGTATTCTTAAATCCACCGCATTCATCTTTAATTCCCTAACAGACCCCGCAATCTCCTTTATCTCACTTCTACATGACCCTGCTTTCCCCCTTTGTGACGGTGTTTATGTCTTTCTCTTCATCCGTCATTCCGCTTTTTAAATTTTTTCCTCTATTGCTCTCGGTAAACGTCTGATGCAAATAAATAAGTGCCAGCCCCCAAAAACAAGTGCCGGTGTCCCTCACCGGAAACCACCGGCCCAAATTAAGCACTGCCTATGCGGCAATAATGAGAGAAAATAAAAGTAGCCAATCCCACAGTCTGTCAGATAGATGCGTTTCCCCAAAGAATAAGAAAAACTGATTGAGTCGCCCCATGGATATTGATTGGCATAATGCCAGGAGTATGGAAGTGCCATCACTCAATCAATCAATCAATCAGGGGTTTGTTAAAGCGTGACTACTCACCAGTAAGGGTCTCAAGGCGCTAGGGGTGGGGTGCAGGTTTCATCCATCAAGGAGGGGGTCTGTCGAAGAGCCATGTTTTGAGGTTTCTTGCGAAGATGGGGAGCGATGTTGTCTGTCTGAGGTGGAGCGGAAGGGCGTTCCATGCTTTGGCCGCATGGAACGCCCTTCCGCTCCACCTCAGACAGACTTTTAAGCCCTAATGACATCCCAAGACTGCCACAAACTGTCACGCCTAACTGCCTCATGTGTTGCGATGCTATGGGAATGATGGAGTGAAAGAAACATAACGTTCGATCTTGACCTCAGCTTTAAGGCCATTTAGAACAAGAGTAGCAGGGGCAAGTTGGGTGCCTCAGCTGCGACCCCTGACTACCCCCAAGAACATCAGTAACCCCTTTAGTGCGGTTTGCTATACCTTGTAGCTTCGGAAAGCTCCCTGGTCGTCGAATTTATCTTCCATAAATATCGATTTGATATCAATTGTAGCAGCAGGAAGAGTGAGGGACAGCCAAGCCCGCGCTGCGCATGCGCGGCCGTGCCTTCGCCTGACCTGGCAGTGCTCAGCCAGGCAGACCGGGCCTCGTCTTGTCTGCTCGGAGGGCTCACGTACTTGTATTTTTTTCAGACTTCAATAAAATCAATCAGGTTCGCCGTGCACTGCCTGTAAGTGAGAGAGTTCCGCTCGCTTCGTGCAGATGTTAGCCGAGGGCAGAGAATTCCCCACTCCGCAGCTACGGAGAAATCAAAAATGATGTTCAAAAAGCCCTGGACGGCGCGCGCATCGTTTTCCTCTCCGAACCTTTTAGCCTTTGCTCCGTTGCATTAAATTTTAAGCGCATTTATTAGACGGAGCCGCTGTTTACCAGCCCTGTATCAAGCAGGGCCTGTAATCCGGCAGGCCTTCCTTCGGCCGGCTGGACCCTGCCCGAAACTCTCCCAGAATTTCAATCGGGCTGGAACTCCCTGCTAAGCAAAGTGGAACAGATAGGCTGTTGCTAGGGAACCGTTCACCTCTGGGGTGATGGTTTGCATCTATTTGGGTGGGGTGGGGGTGCTTCCGCTCTCTGTTCATTTAGTTCCTTGGCAGGTTTCCTGGGCGAATCCCTTGCTCTGTGGTTACATTGAGATTAGGCGATGTTTGCCCGAAATTCAGGTGGTCCGCCTTTCTTCCGGGTCCTAAGTTAAGATCTGTTTATCTAAAAGCACTTCATATCCTAACCTTCAAGAGAAGAAGAACCGTTGGTAAGTACAAAGAGGGGAAAAGAAGGGTGGCATAGCTCAGCTGGTTAATGAGCAGAAGAAAAGGTGGGCGTGCCACTGAAAGCTCTAGCCAGGCTTGAACCTGGGCTCTGGCTCAGATTGAGGTCCTGTTGGAACCTCGAGCCCATAACGAGCCGAGCTTTCATGTGGCTTCTGTTTGATTACTTTCCTGTACCTGGGATGTGGCATTACAGCCAGAGCTGGTGACTTTGGAACAGGAAAACCAGGTTTGAGACTCAGCATTGCCTCAACATCCTGTGGTTCTGATCAAATCACTTAATCTCTCCAGGTCAAATTTGCACTATATAAAAACTGCAGAAAAATGAACAAAGATGTAGAAATAAAGCCTTAACAGAAGGTAAAACAATAGATGCTCATTTACTATTTGACTTGAACAAAGTGAAGCCAGAAAACCTGGATTAATCATGGCTTCCCGCTTAAATTTTGTGATTTTAGGCACATATTTTATTTCACTAAAATTCTTTTTTCTTCATTATCGTGTATAGAAACACTTTCAAATATGAGTTCAGAATACCAGTTGTACAAAAACTTATAGTGTTTGATTTAACCGACTATAATATTGCTCTAAAACAATCTGAGCCACATGCAGGGTTTACATGATATTTGTCTTTCCTCTTAGTTTAGTAATGGTTCCACAGCTGCTTACAACGACACCACTTTCAGCTTGTAATCAAGTATGCATTTCCCTAGGATTTACTTGGTTATTTTATTTAAAATTTAATTGTGTTGTTATGCAGCCAATTGATCGATTTCAAGCGCTTTCTACAGATAATCAGCAGCAGCGTCCAGGAAGGAAGGTAAAGTTACCGCTGCATACTCAGAGACTTGGCTGATGAACACTGGATCCAAAATCACTGCATTTTGGGGCTTTTGAAGATTTCTAGAAATGCTCTTCTAGTTGAAGCGTGGAAGAAAAGATTGAGGCAAAGGTACAGGCCTTGAACGTGAAGAAATATAGGCTCACAATTACTGAATCTCGCAAGGCAGGTGGGGAATGACCTCTTTATAAATTATGGAATTTACACGTAGCGGAACTGATGAAAAGAGGAACAGGCGAGAGAGGAGGTGAAACCATTCAAAAAACGTTCGAATCTAGAGAGTACATTTATAGTGCATTTCTGGAAAGCATTTTTGGGAAATAATCATGAGTTTGGAAAATAAATTTTGCAATCGGCGTGGAACATTAACAGTGATTAACGCACCTTGTGTAGGGTGTTAACCTTTATGAATGCCCCACCAAACAATCAAGTCACTAAGCCAAAGGCATCAGTGGTTATGAGCAGAAGGGCAATTAACAGTTGTTTGTGCCCGACAGCAGGTGGGAAAAAGAGTACTGACCCTTCTCCGTGTATTCTTATCAGGTCCAGACATTAACACCGCCCCTGTCCCTGCCTGCTTCATGCCCTTGCTTCACTTCACCTCTTGCTGATCTTCTAATCCAGGCAAACACCAGTAGTTACTGCCATGCCAGCACTGTAAACATTTCCATTCGCTAAGCAAATCTCTGCAGTCCTTCCCGTGTGCTAATTAATCTAATTAGATTGATTATTTTCAAGCTCGTCTGGGAGCCAGTTCTTTTTGTCTAGGAACAATCACTATTAAGCTTGAAGGAATAAATCACCTGACAGGCCCAACAGACTTTCTTGGGCAGGATGCTCAGATAAAAGCTATAATTGGTTCATTTATTTATTCATCCTTATCCCTTGCGCCTGATTAGTTCACATGCAGATGGATGGAGCCTGATTGAAAATGCAGCCCTCCTAGAATGAGCTAGAATTCAATGAAGATTCACACCTCCAAGAGTGAGCTAGAATCCCAGTAGGATTCGCGCTTCCAAGAGGGAGCTAGAATCCGAGGAGGATTCACAACTCTAAGATAGAGCTGGAATGCAAGGAGGATTCACCCCTCCAAGAGTGAGCTAGAATCGAGTAGGATTCACCCCTCCAAGAGTAACATAGAATCCGTGGAGGATTCACCCCTCCAAGAGTGAGCTAGAATTCAAGCAGGATTCACACCTCCAAGAGTGAGCTAGAATCCGAGGAGGATTCACCCCTTCAAGAGTGAACTAGAATCCGAGGAGGATTCACCCCTTCAAGAGTGAGCTAGAATCCGAGGAGGATTCTCCCCTCCGAGAGTGAGCTAGAATCCGAGAAAGATTCACCCCTCCAAGAGTGAGCTAGAATTCAAGGAGGATTCACCCCTCTAAGAGTGAGCTAGAATCTGAGGAGGATTCACACCTCCAAGAGGGAGCTAGAATCCGAGGAGGATTCACCCCACCAAGAGTGAGCTAGAATCCGAGGACAATTCACCCCTCGAAGAGTGAGCTAGAATTTAAGGAGAATTCACCCCCTCCAAGAGTGAGCTAGAATCCGAGGAGGGTTCGCCCCTCCAAGAGTGAGTTAGAATCCGAGGAGGATTCACCCCTCCAAGAGGGAGATAGAATCAGAGGATGATTCACCCCTCCAGTAGTGAGCTAGAATCCGAGGAGGATTCACCCCTCCAAGAGTGAGCTAGAATCTGAGGAGGATTCGCTCCTCCAAGAATGAGCTAGAACTTAAGGAGGATTTGCGCCTCCAAGAGTGAGCTAGAATCCGAGGAGGATTCACAACTCTAAGATAGAGCTGGAACGCAAGAAGGATTCACCCCCCAAGAGTGACCTAGAATCCGAGGAGGATTCACCCCTCCAAGAGTGAGCTAGAATTCAAGAAGGATTCACCCATCCAAGAGTGAACTAGAAACCGAGGAGTATTCACCCCTTCAAGAGTGAACTAGAATCCGAGGAGGATTCATCCCTCCGAGAGTGAGCTAGAATCCGAGGAGGATTCACCCCTCTAAGAGTGAGCTAGAATTCAAGGAGGATTCACCCCACCAAGAGTAGCTATAATCTGAGGAGGATTCACACCTCCAAGAGGGAGTTAGAATCTGAGGAGGATTCTCCCCTCCAAGAGTGAGCTAGAATCCAAGGAGGATTCAACCCTCCAAGAGTGAGCTAGAATTTAAGGAGGATTCACCCCCTCCAAGAGTGAGCTAGAATCCGAGGAGGGTTCGCCCCTCCAAGAGTGAGCTAGAATCCGAGGAGGGTTTGCCCCTCCAAGAGTGAGCTAGAATCCCAGGAGGATTCACTCCTCCAAGAGTGAGCTAGAACTTAAGGAGGATTCACCCCTCCAAGACTGAGCTAGAATCTGAGTAGGATTTGCCCCTCTAAGAGTGAGCTAAAATTCGAGGAGGGTTCACCCCTTCAAGAGTGAGCTAGAATCCGAGGAGAATTCACCACTCCAAGAGGGAGCTAGAATCCGAGGAGGATTCACCCTTCCAAGAGTGAGCTAGAATCTGAGGAGGATTCACAACTCCAAGAGGAGCTAGAATCCAAGGATGCTTCACCCCTCCAAAAGTGAGCTAGAATCCAAGAAAGTTTCATCCCTCCAAAAGTGAGCTAGAATCTGAGGAGGATTTGCCCCTCGAAAAGTGAGCTAGAATCCGAGGAGGATTCACCCCTCTAAGAGTGAGCTAAAATTTGAGGAGGGTTCACCCCTTCAAGAGTGAGCTAGAATCCGAGGAGAATTCACCACTCCAAGAGGGAGCTAGAATACGAGGAGGATTCACCCTTCCAAGAGTGAGCTAGAATCTGAGGAGGATTCACAACTCCAAGAGGAGCTAGAATCCAAGGATGCTTCACCCCACCAAAAGTGAACTAGAATCCAAGAAAGATTCATCCCTCCAAGAGTGAGCTAGAATCCAAAGAGGATTCACCCCACCAAGAGTGAGCTAGAATCCAAAGAGGATTCACCCCTCCAAGAGTGAGCTAGAATCCGAGGAGGATTCAGCCTTCCAAGAGTGAGCTAGAATCCGAGGCGGATTTACCCTTCCAATAGTGAGCTAGAGTCCGAGGAGGATTCACAACTCCAAGAGTGAGCTACAATGTGAGGAGAAGGAACCCTCTCTTATGGTGACCAGGCTAAGCTGTTTGTGCTGCTTGCAGAAAAATACTCTTTTGGGTGATTTAGCAAGAACAGTAGATGTCACCTCAAACACAAAAGTCCCTCCCTGGGTTTTTCTTTTTGAAATCATTGTTTTCAGTTGTGTTAGTCCAATTGGATCAACTAAAGTGTACTAAGCTATAGCTTCCAGAATGCAGAAGGATGTTAAATGCAAACCCTGAACTTGACTATTGCGCAACTGGCACAGCTGCTAGTCTCATTTTTGGATCATGAAAATATATATGGTCCAATCCCCAGGACAGGTTGGTGGGACAGAGCTGAATGGGAGCACAGACCAGCTGAACAGATGGACACCGTTTTGGACATCCGTCCGTCCTTCTCATCTTATTTCTTTGTTTATTCAAGTTTGCTGCTTCATCAAAGCGCATGATCATGTTTTTTCTTGTCCTTTCAGAAGCTGTGTAGCTCCCCCACATGCATGTGCTAAAGCACAGGTTAGCAATGAGCTGCCCCTGCCCGACCTTTCAGCCTCTTTATTTAATTATACATTGATTCATTGATCGGTGTGAGGACTGAGTATGAGCTAAGTCTCTTGCTAAATGTTTGTTTCATCTCTGGGACATGCTACTATCTCAGGCTAAAGGTACATCCTTGATTAATTCCATCCATCATTTGCGTCTTCTACACTCGGGTTTGTTGCTTCATTTCTTCATTTAATGTTTAGAGTCCGTGCGTGTTATGTTGGGTCTTGAGGGCTGAAGTCATGCCAAAACGTACACAGGAATTTAACATAACATTAAGGTAGGTAAATGATCTGCCTAGTAATAATTATAAAAGGCTTATGGGTACCATAGATCGAGTGAAAACCACCTCACCAGCAAGCGTGGCCAGTACCAGTAAGAGTATTGGAGGGGGGGGAAGTCGACAGGTGACGGAATTGGGAAAATTAAATAAAAAAATAAATAAAACCACTAACCTTGCGCTCGCTGCATCGGCAAGGTAAGTGGTTATCTCTTTTTTTAAATTTTATTTTCCCTATAACATCGTCTGCCGACTCCCCCCAGCCCCGCCCCCGCCCTTCCACTCTTTCATGTACCGTCCGCGCCAGCTCACCAGGATCTACACTTCTCTCCTACTCCCTATCTGAATGAGGAACGCGTTCTTCACATATTCTTGTCTCATGTGCTGTACCTTTTTCGCATGTAAAGAAAGGTTTCCCAGTTGTATGCAATTTCATGGAAAAATATTTCATAGAATACCATTACTGGCAAACCAGTTAACCTAAATGGTTTAATGGAAATTTTCAGAATGAACGTCATTTACCATTTTATAAAAACAATTCATAGAATGTCTTTTTTTTTTAAATTGGCTTCTGCATACTTATTTTTTAAGGTGTAAATAAAATGATTGCAGGCCTTACTCTCCTAAACATTTTTGTCAAAGGTATTTATTTCAGTCCTTTACGTTGGGGGACATTATTTTGGATTTATATCTTTTACATTGTCAAACAATTTCTTTGTATGATTTTAATTAGCTAAACCCTCACTCCCAGCCATAAACACCATCTACCTCTGCCTCCTAAAAATGCCACCCTGCCACACATAAACTACACCCATCCTTGAACACTAAAACTCCCTAAATTACACTCATTTCTGACCTGCAAACACCACCCATCCCTGAACCCTTAAAGCCCTTTCTACTCCTAAACTCCACACATCCCTTAATATAAAACCCCCTCACTAAACTCTCCCACTCCAGGACCCTAAAAACTCTTTTGACATATAAACTCCACCTATCCCATAATCCTTAAAACATAACACCACCTGAACTCCTTCCATTCCTGGACACTAAAAAGCCTTCACTACCCATCACTAAACCTTAAAAACGCTCACTAGCTCTAATCACCACTTATCTGTATACCTAAAAACCTCAACACCTCTACAAGCCACTCATCCCTGAACCATAAAAACTCCACACCACCCTAAACACCACTCA
This sequence comes from Calotriton arnoldi, assembly GCA_963921515.1. Lineage (NCBI taxonomy): Eukaryota > Metazoa > Chordata > Amphibia > Caudata > Salamandridae > Calotriton > Calotriton arnoldi. Next base: position 404,298 of record CAWUFW010004071.1, read on the forward strand.
TGCCTCATCCCTAAAAAACCCTCACCACCCCTAAACTCCACCCGTCCATGAACCCTAAATACCCCTCATCGCCCCTATGAATAACCCATCCCTGAACCCAATAACTCTCTCTACCTCTAATCTACACCCAAGTCTGCAAGGAACAAGTCCTGATAAAAGAAGTGGGGGGACTAACCCAGTCAGGCAGTATGCAAATAACATCACGGTACATGAAATCACTGCGTGTGACATCGCAGGTGGCATCACAGGAAAAGGCATAATGGCACACCTATGCAAAAAAGAAATGAGGAGTATTACATTATTTCTCCTCGTTATAGCAGCCTCAGGTAGGCGCACCATTTTTGCAAGTCTTTGTAAATATTGGTTTGCGTTCAAATGCATGAGTAGTTGCACGGGAATGCCCAAGCACCTCCCAAGTAACGCCTACCTGACGCATGGTAAGCACAAGGTAGTGCTATGTGCTGACTTGCATTTCTTTTTTTTCACTAAGCCACGCAAATTCTTATTTGTGTGGCTTTGTAAATCCAAAAATGGACTTTATGTTGGGCTGCACCGAAAAAGGTACGCAAACCCTACTGAAAATATTAGTAAATCTGAGTCTCAACTTATCCTTTTTCAGTTTTTTTTTTTAACTCTGCCACAAAGAAATTGGCAACAATGAGAAATGTGACAGAAAAACTGCCCTGGTTGCAGAGGCTGTATTTTAAAATACTTTATGGGGTTAAGGCACACACTGCAAAGATCTTTGTGAGCCCCGTATATCTCAAAGAATAATGGTAAGATATCTCTGGAGGTTAATGTGTCTCCTGCAAAGCACATTGTGCAGCATGCAGGTGACAGATTTTTATTTTATGTAGATAGTTAAGTGGGTTACTCTTTTTACAACAGAGATCTTTTTGTTATTTGCTGTTCATGAATTGCAATCCTTCCAATAGCACAGTGAGCTATGAAGGACAATATATGACTCCTACACCTTGTAACCCTCAATGTCTTATGTAACAATCCAGTACATTGATTTACAGACTTGTATGATTTGTTGTCACTGTACAATGTATGCATGTGATGTAAAGTGCTCTAGCAACCTAGATTGGGATGAGTAGTGCTATAAAAATGTATATCTATTATCCGTGTAAATAGTAACCATGGGTGGAGTATGCGTAGTGGTGCTTCGTGTAGTTCCACGGAGTTAAAAAAAAACTCAGTGGAACTACGCGGAGCTCTGCTCCGTCCCGGGACCACAAAAGCCTTTACATTTTTTTTTTAAAAACCACTTACCTTGTCTTCTAACTGCCCTCCTCCTCGCCCCGGTGTCTCTTTTCTTCCGTCGTCCTCCTCTTCGCGTCCCGTATGTATTACGTCTTGCGTGAACTGCGCATGCTCAGTTCATGCAAGACGTAATACGTACAGGGACGCGAGGAGGAGGACGACGGAAGAAGGGAGACACCGCGGCGAGGAGGAGGGCAGTCAGAAGACAAGGTAAGTGTTGTTTTTGAAAAAAAAATTTAAGGGGCTGGTCTCGTACTCCGCTCCGCCACGGAGTCGGAGTTTTGCCCAACTTTGCGTTCCCAGCGGAGCGCGGAGTTGGTAAAACTCTGCAAACTCCGTTGGCGGAGAGGAGTACGACGCCCGGGCTTAGTAAATACTCATACAGGCCATCCCATCTGACAGGCTTACATTTGATATACAGGGATTGAACAAAGTCAAAAACCTGCCTCCGGTTTCTTTTAAGTACTTGTGAAGTGACAACACAACATGTGCGCCTTTGGTTCCCTCCATTGCAATGACATCAAGGATGAGAGGCCCCAAACAGGATTGTACTGGAATGAAAGGAGATCTGATGGCCCTTTAAATCAGGCCTTTGTCTTGGGCCGAGCAGGAGGTGTAAAGAGCCCCTACACAGCCTGCATGTTACTGCTCAGAATGGAAAGCAGTCAATATGCAGGCGCTGCTGAATGTGTCCCGGTGTCTGAAAATAACACGGGACAAGTTCAGCATATTTCACTCGGGCACAAACTATTGGCAGGGGGAACAGCGTCCACCCTGTGGAAATAGTGGGTAGACGCCATCTACCGTGTGTCCCGACTCATGCCCTGCAAGTGTCTTATTTTGGATCTTTCATTAAAATAATCTGTGCTTTAAAATGTTTTGTTTAATTTTCGATTTATTTGCATTGCCTTAAAATTCATTTTCCATTATTTGGTTTCCTTGAATGTGGGTTCTCAGTTTTCATTTTTCTATTAATTCACATTCATCAAGCTAGCTCGCCTGCTTCTTGGCTGTACTTCTGTATAAGAAAGGATCTGAAGGGGAACTCAGCCCACGCTTAAAGCCTCCTCATGCAACGGGTCATCATCCTAAAACCACTACTTGGATGCAGAGATAAAACTTACAAGGTAATGGTTTTCAATCTCAATTACAAAACAGACACCCTGTGTGATCTGTGGCAAGTCTCTCTCTGTCCCCACGGCTCATTTTGCCCATCTATGAATGTGTACATTTCTCTGATGAAGAGCTTGTATTGACAACTACCTGCCCATTTAAAACCCTCCTGATCTATGATACAAAGAGACGTCCATGATTCACATTGTTATTAATATTTCATGAATACTCTCCAGCTTGAGATATACTCTATGGCCAAAATGACCAACAGGGGACTATTGATTACCTGAAACATTTCCAGTGGATCGCTTTGTCTTCAGACAGAAAGTGAGACTGCAACAATCACTCCAGTCGTGTGAGGGGCAGCATGACATAACACCTAATTCTAATCGGTCAAGATGTCCCACCAGGGGTCGGAGGAGGGGCACTGCCCGCACCAGGGAGCATCTGTACAATGCTGTGTTTGAGCGATGGCCTTTTATGCAGGCCAGGTCACTTGCATGTCGCTCTCATCCAGGCTTGTCTTCAATGGGATTATCAATTCAAAAATGGCAGAGGACGCGTTAGTGCTGTCCATGAAAGAAGCGCTGCTAATGAAGGACCAGGGGGTTTATTTACAAGCCCCTTGCGCCGCCAGTGCATGACTTTTTATGACGCTCCGGCGGCGCAGAGTGCAGACCCATATCTACGAGGCCACGCCCAAAGCCCCTTTATGTGGCTTTTCATGGCCTCATAGATATTGTGTATGGCAACCCAGGGCACGTCGCTGCCATGCCTTTACACTGAGTCAGAGAGGCCTTCTATGGGCATTGCGGTGGGCGTTCGCACACAACACCCATGGGCTCTGACGCATTCCCAGATTTATAAGGATCTGCAAACCGGGAATATGTCAAAACTGTACGCCTCCCCGGGGCACGTCGCTGCCATGCCTTTACACTGAGTCAGAGAGGCCTTCTATGGGCATCGCGGTGGGCGTTCCCACACAACACCCATGGGCTTTGACGCATTCCCAGATTTATAAGGATCTGCAAACCGGGAATATGTCAAAACTGTACGCCTCCCCGGGCACGCATAACGGGGAGAAATATCTTTATTTCTCATCCTTTTTTCCTTTCCATGAGTGCTGCGTTGTGCAGCACACACAGAAAGGGGAAAATGTCTCCATGGATTGTTTTTGTGCCGAAAGGTGCCCTTTCTTGCACAAAAACAATCTCCCCAGCAACGCACCATGGTGCAAGGATGCCTGCGTTGGCGCTAGGCACCATATTGTCAGGACAGGAATGAACTGTATCTCGTAAATACGGTGCATTCCTGCCCTTTTGATTTGGCGAAGGGCAGGGCAGCAAGAAGACTTGTGGCGCTGCTATACGCCATCATTGTAAATGAGGCCCCACGTGCACATCTCCAAGGGTGGGCTTAATTTATTGTCTGAGGCATGAAAGTCTTCAAGACTGAGCATAGAAAGATTTAAATTTTTACTCTTGTTGCACAAATGGAAAGTCCTCTTTTACACCATCGTGACATTTTTCTGAAATCACTGAATAAAAAAGGATTAACCTTAAAACAACTCGTAAAGACATTTGTGTTTTTTTAACAATGGACTCATCACCATTTGAATCCTAAATCTATCTGACCACATAGACACGCTGTAATTTAACTGCAGTTTAATTGAGATAGGTCTTTTATAACTAAAAGTATATTTCATAAGCAGATGGAAAAAACTGGTTTTAAAATTTAGCATATCACCTATGACGAATACCCCCCGACCCCCCACGTCACCAAATCAGATTGCAGAGTTTGCTTCTTGCTTCCGGCCAGGATGGAGTATGTCCAAATATGTACCGGAAGAAAATCCATGTTCAGGTGACACGGGCATGACGTCTCTCTGATGAAAGTTACAATGTTGTGTTTTTTTATTTATTTATGCCGTATTTTCTTTATATCGACTTGTGTTAAAATTGAAAATGTATACAGTTCCTGATGGTATGGAAAACCTCTGAAATGGAAAAGAGAAGAGCCATTTTATCTGGTCGGGCAGCTAAGGAAATATTTATATAGGCGAGTTCTGGGAATCTAGACGTGGGCTAGTTTGTTCAGGGACTCGGGTAATACCCATGATTAGATCAATATTTATAATGGCGAAGCGTAGTTTATTCTTCCAGCGGTTCCTTCAGGAAGAAATCGGATAAGGAGCGAGATCAAACGTGTGTACAGAATTTAATTATTTTTAATCCACCTGTTTCTGCTTATTTTACGCTTTTAGAACATAATAAACACCACAACGTTTCCTCTCAAAACTGCAGAAAAGCAGTTTGGACTTAAAAGAAATACTAAATTACACAATTAAATAGGTCACACTTCAAAAAGTGAGTAAGAAGCAAAGCAACAATCTTTGTATTTATCAAATGTATACAAACCGTGAAAAGTGCAATGTGACGCAGTGCACAGTGGAAAGTGCAAAAACACTCAAACATTGTGCATAGTCATTTTGCACTTGCATACCTGCCAAAATGCAGAACAATCTCACAGTGTGAGAAGGGGGCGGGACCTCGTGCCGAAAAGTACCTACGAGGCACTTTTGAACGCCACCTCACCCCCAAACCCCTCCTCCCAAAAAGCTTGCTGAGGATGGTGCCGATGTCCCAGGGTTTTTCATACCCCTTAAATGGACGTCGGCAGTTCAAAGCCTCGGAGTACGAGGTGGAAAACCACTATTTACAGTCTGGAAATGTATTTACTCCTACCAAAAAAGAGTACATGTTCAAATCCCCCAGACTGGGAATGTGTTGTAATAACGTTTTCTGAATACCCCAAAACACCAGAGTTTTTAGGTACTTGCGCACTTTATAGAACAATCCCATCTTGTAATGTCCACACGCTGGCACGGGATGAACTGAATGTACAAGTGCAAGGTCACCTTGTGTGAACACCTTGAATTGGCATGCTAGGTCATTTGTAGAAGTAAGTTAAATGTACACACACAAATAGCTTTTAGAATGACGAACAGTCCCTCCAATGGCAAGGAACAGTTACACTGGCTCCTGATAGAAAGTTTGATTCCTGCGTCTTATACACAGATTGGTTTTTGGTTGCCCATCTGTCTATTTGATGAGAAAATTCTGGTTCTGCAGAGAGATCATATACCCTCAGGTCATCGAACAATGGCTGCTTATTGGAGTTGGATTTCCACCTAACCAGAAGTGCGGCCATAGAGCATACTTCCAGAGAGCCTAGGGTGGAAAGGTCCTATGACTTTCCTTTTCTGCTTGTCTGTCTCCAGGTTGCAAGGTGCCTAGAGCCTGGAGAGGTGTAAACATTAAGGGCCTGATTATGATCTTGGCGGACAGGGTTACTCCGTCACAAATGTGGCGGATATTCCGTCCACCAAATTACAAACCCATTATATTCTATGGAACTTTCAATACGCCAGACAGGATATCCGTCATGTTTGTGACGGAGTATACCATCCGCCAAGATCGAATCAGGTCCTAAGTATGCTTTGGTATGATCCATATCCTTGTATATATCCTTATACTTTCCAGTTTGAGTAGGACTCGAGGATTGTCAATGAACTTTGCAGTAGTAACCATGATCAGTGCTGGCATAAGACAGTGAGGCATGCTGGGAAAATGACTAAGAGGCAAGTTGTGAGGAGTAGCGGGGTCAACGCAAGACCAGAAATGGAGGTGATCACGCAATTGAAAAATACGTGTCGATATTCTCTATTTAAGTATCAATTCTCTATTTAAGTATCAACATCTTGGTCTCTTACTTCAAAGACCGCGAGGAAAGGAATCTGAACATTTGAGCCAGGAAGCTACTGAAAACCTGGCTCTCTCCCACCCCTGGACAACAGCCATTTTTTTTAGCACAAATCGCTTGTAAGAGTCTGACAGTTCTTAACACTTAGGGGCCGATTCCGATCTCGGTCGGAGGCGCACCCAATACTATTCGGTCGGGAAAAAGCCATGCGAAAGCCAGTTTCCTGACCGATCCGTACAGCACACCGAACGAGCAAGTACGATGCGCACAACAGCAAAAATTCCGGCCGAGCCGTACTCACCCAAACCAGGTCCTGTTCTCCGACCGAGGCGAATCCGGAAACGCCGAATCGAGTCGCACGGAAGGGAAAATGCAGCCCCGTCCGGCCGGACAAGTACGATGCGCTTTCCGTACGCGCCGAACCCGTCGCTACGCACGGCACGTCAAAGCATCCGGGAGAGGCGCACATAAGCTCCGAATCGCGCCACAACACGATCCACGGCTACGAGACGAACACAGCACAGACGAGGACGACGCGAAGCGACGAGGACGAAGCGAAGCGACGAGGACGAAGCCAAGCGACGAGGACGACGCGAAGCAACGAGAAGGACGAACGACACGAACCAACCATGAATCCCTTCGTCCCGATCATACCAATATTCTACATCTACTACCGGAACAGGCACGGACGCGTACGGCGCAGAAGGTAAGTCAGACACCAACCACAAAACACATACAACACGTACACGACACATCACACACATACACTGGGAATCTGAATATACTTGCAACAGCAGCACCATAGGGGCGGGATGCCCATCACCAATGCCACATATGCACACAGGGGCCTGAATGCGCGCCACCACCCCAACCCAGGGGGGCTGGATGCCTACCACTACTACCACCCTTAGCCAGGGGGCAGGATGCCTACCACTACTACCACCCTTAGCCAGGGGGCAGGATGCCCACCACTACTACCACCCTCACCCAGGGGGGCAGGATGCCCACCACTACTACCACCCTTAGCCAGGGGGCTGGATGCCTACCACTACTACCACCCTTAGCCAGGGGGGCAGGATGCCTACCACTACTACCACCCTTAGCCAGGGGGCAGGATGCCCACCACTACTACCACCCTCACCCAGGGGGGCAGGATGCCCACCACTACTACCACCCTTAGCCAGGGGGCTGGATGCCTACCACTACTACCACCCTTAGCCAGGGGGCAGGATGCCCACCACTACTACCACCCTCACCCAGGGGGGCAGGATGCCCACCACTACTACCACCCTCACCCAGGGGGGCAGGATGCCCACCACTACTACCACCCTTAGCCAGGGGGCAGGATGCCCACCACTACTACCACCCTCACCCAGGGGGGCAGGATGCCCACCACTACTACCACCCTTAGCCAGGGGGCAGGATGCCCACCACTACTACCACCCTCACCCAGGGGGGCAGGATGCCCACCACTACTACCACCCTTAGCCAGGGGGGCAGGATGCCCACCACTACTACCACCCTCACCCAGGGGGGCAGGATGCCCACCACTACTACCACCCTCACCCAGGGGGGCAGGATGCCCACCACTACTACCACCCTTAGCCAGGGGGCAGGATGCCTACCACTACTACCACCCTTAGCCAGGGAAGCAGGATGCCTACCACTACTACCACCCTTAGCCAGGGGGCAGGATGCCCACCACTACTACCACCCTCACCCAGGGGGGCAGGATGCCCACCACTACTACCACCCTTAGCCAGGGGGCTGGATGCCTACCACTACTACCACCCTTAGCCAGGGGGCAGGATGCCCACCACTACTACCACCCTCACCCAGGGGGGCAGGATGCCCACCACTACTACCACCCTCACCCAGGGGGGCAGGATGCCCACCACTACTACCACCCTTAGCCAGGGGGCAGGATGCCCACCACTACTACCACCCTCACCCAGGGGGCAGGATGCCCACCACTACCACCACCCTCACCCAGGGGGCAGGATGCCCACCACTACTACCACCCTTAGCCAGGGGGCAGGATGCCCACCACTACTACCACCCTCACCCAGGGGGCAGGATGCCCACCACTACTACCACCCTCACCCAGGGGGGCAGGATGCCTACCACTACCACCACCCTCACCCAGGGGGGCAGGATGCCCACCACTACTACCACCCTTAGCCAGGGGGCTGGATGCCTACCACTACTACCACCCCCACTCATAGGATGGACAATGCATGACACAACAAGCACACCACAACCTAGGGAATGCAAGATTAAGACATCCCCCCACCACCATGACAAGCGTGTGAGCAGGCTGTGTCAAATGCCTACAACACCGAACATGACATTGAACATACAATGTGACCCCCTAGCACATGTGCCACACATATATGTGTGTGGCACCCACAATGCAAGCAGCCCATGACCATTGTGGCAATGGGGCCTAAACCCCCATCATCACAGTGACCAAAAGGCAAGTGTGGGGTCCATAGCTGAAGCACATTTTGACCATTGTGGCAATGGGGTCTAAACCCCCATCATCACAGTGACCAAAAGGCAAGTGTGGGGTCCATAGCTGAAGCACATTTTGACCATTGTGGCAATGGGGTCCAAACCCCCATCATCACAGTGACCAAAAGGTAAGTGTGGGGTCCATAGCTGAAGCACATTTTGACCATTGTGGCAATGGGGTCTAAACCCCCATCATCACAGGGACCAAAAGGTAAGTGTGGGGTCCATAGCTGAAGCACATTTTGACCATTGTGGCAATGGGGTCTAAACCCCCATCATCACAGTGACCAAAAGGTAAGTGTGGGGTCCATAGCTGAAGCACATTTTGACCATTGTGGCAATGGGGTCTACACCCTCATCATCACAGTGACCAAAAGGTAATTGTTGACAAAGAAAGAGCTGCAACTGCCAAACTGCATGGATCATTCCTGGTCACAGAACCAAAAACTCATCTGTGGCAAAGTAGTGTATGTGTCCCATTGCAACATAAATTGGGGGAGCCAAATACTGCAGTGCAAATGAAACATTCCTTTGGCCATGTGCAGACAAACAACACCCATGGGGGCTGAGACCGTCAACAGTCATCAATGACACAATGACAGAAGTGACCATCAGAATGCAGAACCACATATTTGCACCAATGGGCACACAAATGCAGATACCCTGTGGAGACAGCAGATGTGAGGTGAACAGATACCATACCATGGCAGCAATGGGACACACAAACCATGATCACTGTGCTGACCGATGACCTAGGAGTCCCAGGGACAGCAGCGGAAACACACCAAACAACATACAGCCAATGGCACACCCAAGATATGCCAATGCAGTGGTGCAGATGCACAAACACAAACAGGCAGACCAACACTGTCATCATACACAGCAGGTGAGGGGTGGGGGTGCCAGTGTCCCCAGGCAACAACACAACACATGAGGAGAGCTGAATACCAATCATACAGATGTGCATACACTGCCACACTAAGGTAACTCATGGATCCAAATCCCCTATGTGGGCAAGCAGGCATTGACAGGTGAGAGGGAGCACAAAACACACATGTCACACAGGCACGTAGGAACAACAACTGACACAGCAAGTCACAGACACACCACAGCACCACCCCCAGGGCCCCCACAATGTGGTGACCCTGGGCTGAATAAAAATACCACTGTGATGACAAAGCTAAATGTCGTTCACACTGTGAACCACAGTCAGGTGTCCTGAGCAACTAACTACCATCACACCTACACAAGCACAAATCAATCAGCATGGCCAGTAAGCCAAGGCCAACATGGAGGCAGGGGACTAGCCGGGCAACAACTCTCATCTGCACACACTCAAGACCACACCCCTCGACCTCCAACAATGTGCAGCAGTGAAGTACACATGCACTGGTGACATTGCACATGCACCCATGACTATTCCAGGGTGGTGGGTGGGAACCAAGGTGTAGAAACACATCACACATGGACACTCAACAAGACTCCTGAATGTCTGACACACTGCACACTACGCTGTACATGGACATGACGGCAATACCACACCGACCAATGGGATCCCAGCCACAGTCACACACCAATGAAGAAGCCAAGGTCACCCACAAAGAACACACATAGACAACAACCAACATTGCAGCCCGGACCCTAAGGAGTGCCAGCAGTCACACACACAACGTGTCACAATCACTGAAAGATAACACAAACTGGAAATCACATGACAGGGGCAAACAACAAGTGCCAAAGGGAAACCTGACTGTGACCCATCTGCGTCAGCACACAAACTCTGCCCTGACAGCAAACACACCTATGGGTGACACCCTGATGACCAGTAATGTGCCATGCACCCACATCACAGAGAACACAGGGAGAAGACTTTGGGGGAACATAGCTCAAGTCAGCAAGCATCACAAACAGGTACAACACTAGGGATCACAGCATGCGCAGATGAATGAAAGTGAACACACAGACATGCACATACAACACACACCTTGGGCGCAGGCAATGTCACACGTGTACACACTGCCATGAGGGGACTCCACTCCTGTGTGAGGAAAGCTGTGCCATATGTTGCCTCAGTAGGGCCCCATCATGTCAGCTGAGCACTTGGTCACACAATCAACAATTAGCACCAAATGAGGGCTCCCATCACATCAGCCTGGTCATGGATGTGCCAACGGAATCATCAGCACAGATCCAACACACTTGTATAGCAATGTTGCACTGACTACACGGATGAGTCCCTCCCCATTGATGCCCAAACCTGCATGTCCACTGGAGATGGCAACACGGTCAGGGAAGTAGACAAATGCAACGATGGCAGGCACAACAGATGTGCAGGGGTGGAAGCCACAGATATGAAATTGCCAATGTAAGTAGGAAACCCATTGCAAAATACTGAACACATGACACCCTCAGATGCTGCTATTGATGACATGGATACACCACATGATAGGACACATTCCCCCTGGACCACATGGGTTCCTGCACAGTAACACTTCATAATCATGAGACCAGATATCACCATCACTGCAGCAAGGGCATGGTTAGCTGCACCAACAACATGTACATCTGAAGCATGAGCACTAGAGAAAAGAAAGTTGCTTTATTCAGCATATGTGTTGTTTGATAACGACGTCCAGAAGAAATTAGAGCAAAGGCCAATGGCCAGTCCATTGTCAAAGTTCAAACAGGGTGACACTGGCAGATGTCACCCTACGCATGCCTGCACAATACCAGGGACAATCCACTAGGAGGGGCAACCGGGGGGCAGGCCAGGCACCGCAGGGACAGGATCAGGGCTCACCAGGGGGAGTCAGGGAAGGGGTGGTGGGTGCTGGAGAGCCACTGACAACTGCAGTGGAGGTGTCTGACATGGTGTGTGCCGGCACAACTGGGGGGCATGACTCAGATGTCGTGGGTGCCGGCACAACTGCAGTGGACCCTGCAGATGGGGTGGACAGGTCCGCCACTGCAGTGCCCAAGTCAGACAGGGCGGTAGTGGACTCCACTGCAGTGCCTACCTCCAGGGGAGGAGAATGGGGAACAGGCAAGGTGGGTTGGACAGAGGGGGAGGACACCCTCACCACATCAGTGGCACAGACAAGCGCAGCGGGGGGTGTGGTGCTGGGAGAGCAAGTGGCAGGGGAGAAGGCCGGAGCATCTTGGGGATGGTATATCTGTGGGTGGGGGAACCTGGGGCAGGGTGTGGTGGGGGCACCTGTGCAGTGGGGGCCTGAGGGATGGAGGACGGAGACCTTGTGCCTGAGCTGCAGGGCGGTGGCGGGGTCTTGCTCTTAGCACTCCGGGGGACTTGCGGGTGGGGGCCTCAGTCCGTCTGCGCCTGGGGGAGGGTGTCCGGGGGCGAGGGGCACTCTGCTCCGTGTGGGTGGGCTTCCTCTTCCCCCGGGATGCTGGAGCAGCTTCATCGGTGGGGAAGAGGCCGAGGTCACAGAGGAAGAGCTGCTGTGACTTTGGGGTTGCAGGTGAGGCAAGGGAGGGTGCTTTGGAGGGAGAGGGAACTGAGGACTGCGCAGTGCATGTGGATGCGTGTGTGTGTTCCAGGGCCCCATCCCCTGTGAGTCTGGCTTCAGTTCCCTGAATGTGCGTGCGTGTGCGTTTTGTCATTGGCGTGTGTGTCAGTGTGCTGGATGTGTGTGTGCTGGTGTGTGCCTGTGCCAGTGTGTGTGTGCCTGGGATGGGTAAGGTGCTGGGGAGTGTGGATGGAGCAGAGGCAGGAGGGGTGAGGGACCGTTTGAGGAGGGACACTGCTGCCGTCAGGGAGGAGTCCATGGACCTATTGCCCCTCTGTAGGTCAGACATGCCCGATGAGATGCCCTCCATGAACGACACCAGCTGAGTCAACAGCGCGGTGTGCGCATGGAGGACACTCAGCATGGCTGTCTGCCCTACATGGAGCTGGCGAAGGAGGTACACAGACTCCTCACTCAGGGCAGCAGGGGACACAGGGGCAGGGGGTGCGGTGCCTGGCCCAAAGGAGACACGCTCCCGGACATGGGAGCCTCCACGGACCTGGGGAATGGGAGCCGATGGGAGGGCGGTGGTGGTGCTGGTGGTGGCGGGGACAGCAACACTAGCTGGGGTGTGGTGGCTGCTGACACCCGCCTCCACAAGGGAGTCATCCTCCGAGTTGCTCTGGTCCTCAGCTGAGGTGGATGCTGCTGAGGACTCCTCGGTGTGGCTCCCCTCGCCCTCCGTGCCACTGGGTCCCTCCAACCACTCCTCGGCTGCTGACCCAGTCTGGCTCTCCGGCTCCTCCTGGTCCGTGGAGCTGTCCCCTTCCGTGGCCGTGGATGTATCTGCAAACAATGGGGAAACAGACAGACATCAGTCACCTGCACATAACGCACACACCACTGTGAGCACAGCACATCACAGAGCAAGCCCTGGCATCATTAGTTGTACATTGCTAAAAGTGCACTAATTGAACAGGAGAAGTCAATTGTCAGTCTGATGCCAAGCATGGCACTCACATCCCACATGGCCTTGCACCCATCTGTCTGGTGTCTGTTGGATTGCAACACCCCAGTGTTGACACATGCACCAAGTACACAGTAGTTGGACAGTGCAGAGGACACGGTGTGGACACATCACAGCTCTTGCCACTGAGTCAGTACAGGTTTACGGATGTAAGGGATGCCCAGAGTCAAATAGGAAATGCATGTGATGCATACCAGCGACAGACACCATGATGCACCCATGTCCTGATAGCCAGCGCCACTATGGTGTGCATGTAGCACATGTCACTCCCCTGCAGGATCACCAATCAGTAGACACATGCCATGGCGGAGGCATGACTGCAAAGTCATACATCACTGTCTCAGTGATGTATGACTTTGCAGCCAGACAACAACACTCTGCACTGTGTCACAATAGTAGGTCATGGGGAATGCAAGTCCTGGAGCTGCACAAGTGCACATGTACATCCCCCCACAACACATCCTCTTAACCCTCATCTGTCCAGGTCATACCTATTGGACATATGGGAGACCTGTGACACTACCCTCTGAACCTGAGCCCCTCACACTCTGCTGTGCATGGGGAACAGCTGCCTGAACTTCACATTTACATGCCCCAGTCTGCATGGGCAGCTGATCAGACACCTATGTGTCACACAAGTATCGTCTCCTATGGTCACATCTCCAGTGGCATGCTGAGCCCCTACCAAGAAACTCCACAGCAGTCCTGGCGACTAATCCACAGCACACTGACACAGAGGCAGACACCTGAGGGGTCAAATCACTGTGCACAATGTGTCCTCTGATACACGGGAGTGGGAGTACAGAGTGTATTGTATGGCCTGGAGTAGGCATGACTGTCCAGCCCCACATGAATGAGGGATGAGCCCTGGACTGTAGGCAGCTGGCTAAGTATGTGTGACACACGTCATATACATACTCCTGGGGCCCAAACATTGTTCCCACCCGCAGCATGGGTGTGTGCCAGGTACCCCAGCCACATGTGGTGGATCAGCTCAGCAATTGGACCACAGATCAAAGTAACACGCTGAATACATGTCAGAATACAGGCATCGTGTAAGCAATGGACCCACCCATGATGCCCACCACAGAGTCAGGGAAACAGATGCTGTCTCCCACCTTGAGTCAAGCAAACTGCAAGGACACAGTCCTAAGTGACAGAATTCCCTGCATGTAAGGGCCACACCTGGGTATCAGATGAGGAGTGGGCAGTGCACAATAGAGGGACATGGCTCCTGGACAACATGACTGCTGTACTGTGGCAGTTCAACCTGGCCCGAGGAGGGCACATAGCATGTTAGACAGAGTACACAGTGCAGTCTTTGACTCACCCCTCCTTGCTGCTCTCTGGCCTTCAGCTGCCCATCCAGGTCTGGAAAGACCACCGCCAGGATCCTGAGCATGTGGGGGTCAGGGTCCGTGTTCCGCCCCTCCTGCGAGGAGGCGACAGCTTCAGCTGGACCCGTGCAATCCTCCGGGTCCAGCCCCGAAGGTCCTGCCACCTCTTTTGGCAGTTGCGGATCCGGCGCTTGTAGACCCCCACGGACCGGACAGCCCGGACGATGTCCTTCCAGATCTCATGCTTCCGATGGGCAGAAGCCTGTCAGGATGACAAAGTGATAAGGCCATTACTACACATGCAACATATCCGTGCATGACACAGTTGCATATACATGTCGCAATCACAGGGGCACATGGTGTACCCAGGCAGTGCACGGCTGCCCATGGACAGTTTTCCAGAAGTCACTACATGGTATCATTGCATGGGGAGTAAAACCCTGTTCAGAAGCACTGTCACTGCACCATACCTGTCCAGTGCAAGTCACTACACACTATGGGGGTGACAACTACTCAGTGAGCCTGCTAGCCAGTGGTGTGCTGACTCTCAGCCTTGCTAGTCAGACAAAATGCACATTCAGAAAGGCAGTGCACAGAACACTCACCTGCTCCCCTGGTGTCCCATACAGCTTGCTGTACTGTGGAAGTAGGCTGTCCAGCAGGGCCTGGTTCTCTTCAAGGCTGAAGGCTGGGGCTCTCTCCACAGTACGTGCCATTGCAGGGTCCAGAGGGGCAGAGACAGCAGCAGTGCAGTGGCAGATGTCGTCCTGGAGCATGTAGTGCAGGCAAGTGGGCTCTCAGGGGAACATGCAGCAATATATATGTGCTGGAGAGGCAGATACTGTCCCTTGTGTCCAAAGTGATAGGTCCAAGTCGTTTGCATCTTCTGAATCTGGCCAATCCATGGAATAGCAGCACCAAAACACGCCCACAGCATCCTTCAAAATTTCAACTTCATGACATACATGATTTTGCAACATTGTTGTGGGTGACCAACTGATTTTCCAGCAACCGACTCGTTCGAATATTCGAAAACGCGTCCGTTGCCAGGCAAGCCCATTGTCAATGGGTGCGCACCGATCGGTCCATTGAGGTACAACGCGCACAGGGGTACAACGCGTACCCGCACACATTGAATGCAATGGGCCGGCCGGAGGCACCGATCGGTCCATTGCTGTTCAACGCGCACAGGGGTACAACGCGTACCCGCACACATTGAATGCAATGGGCCGGCCGGAGGCACCGATCGGTCCATTGCAGTACAACGCGCACAGGGGTACAACGCGTACCCGCACACATTGAATGCAATGGGCCGGCCGGAGGCACCGATCGGTCCATTGCAGTACAACGCGCACAGGGGTACAACGCGTACCCGCACACATTGAATGCAATGGGCCGGCCGGAGGCACCGATCGGTCCATTGCAGTACAACGCGCACAGGGGTACAACGCGTACCCGCACACATTGAATGCAATGGGCCGGCCGGAGGCACCGATCGGTCCATTGCTGTTCAACGCGCACAGGGGTACAACGCGTACCCGCACACATTGAATGCAATGGGCCGGCCGGAGGCACCGATCGGTCCATTGCAGTACAACGCGCACAGGGGTACAACGCGTACCCGCACACATTGAAAGCAATGGGCCGGCCGGAGGCACCGATCGGTCCATTGCAGTACAACGCGCACAGGGGTACAACGCGTACCCGCACACATTGAATGCAATGGGCCGGCCGGAGGCACCGATCGGTCCATTGCAGTACAACGCGCACAGGGGTACAACGCGTACCCGCACACATTGAAAGCAATGGGCCGGCCGGAGGCACCGATCGGTCCATTGCTGTTCAACGCATCACTGTACATGTGACTGGCATATGTCAGCATGCCTGTCTCAGATGGACATATGCCAGCCACAGATAGCTCCCAGGGAGTGAGGGGCACACCTACATCACGACAGCCTGTCCAAACCTTATCATAAGGCATGTAAGGCTGCATTTCCTATTGTGTGTATGTTGGTGTACATGTTGTCCTGTGGGTGTCACCTGTGGGCAGCCACCCCCAGGCTGTGCACGTGTTAATGGGGACAGGATCCTGGGTGTTACGTGTACGTGACCACTGTGATGTGCAACTGTTCATATCTGTGCATGTGCCATGGTCACATTTCACAGTGGTGTTTGTGTATGTCATGTCACATACCCCGTGAGTCCCATGTGGGACGGTATGTTTGAGCCAGGGTGTCCCAGTGGCACAATAGTGATGGCCCTCCACAGTCTTTGTGCATGTAGTGTTTACAATGTCTCTGATTTCATGTGCACAATGGGAGACAGTCTCCACATCCACGTTGTGTGTGCATGGACTCTGATGTTGTGCGTGTGTGTCACAGACGTCCATGGCTCTCCTGCCATGGCAAGTGTGGCCACTACCTGTGGGGGTCATGTTTGTTTTGTTGTGGTGTACACATGATACTCCAGGTGATGCCAGTGTCCATGTGGCATTACAGGGTCCCTGGGAATGTGCCTGTCGTTGAGCTGTGGTGCCTGGGGCACATCTGTCCTCACATGTCACTGGGGGGTGACTGTGACACAGCATCATGATATCCAATGGGCCAACCTGGGACAAATTGATGCCACCTTTAGGACCGTGTTGACAGATGTTGGCCATGTATGTACCATACATGTCGTTCCGGTACTGCACACTTCATGTAGTTGTGCCTCATGATGATGTATGTTGGGATCTTGAGTGTGTTCAATGCCGCATATGTGGGGTGACTGACGATCTTGCTTACTTCTCCTCTGCACTGCAGGGCTCCTGCTGTCCATCGGCCATTCCCAGACCTGGCAACGATGGTGGAACGGGACAGCATCCGACGGTACCGCTTCACCAGGCAGCTGATTGAGGATTTGGCAGTGCAGTTGTCCCCACATTTGCAGCCTGGCCGGCCGTATCCTACAGCGCTGACCCCCAAGGTGAAGGTGATGGCAGCCCTACACTTCTTTGCCACCGGTACCTTCCAACATACTGTGGCGTCTGCTGGTGGGATGTCACAGACCATGTTCAGCCGTGTGCTCCGCGATGTTTTGGCGGCAATGTTGCTCTTCCTGAACCGGTACATCTATTTCCCTAGACTGCGACGACTCACTGACGTGAAGAGTGACTTTTATGCCCTGGGGAGGATGCCGCATGTCATTGGCTCCATTGATGGGACACATGTGGCTTTGGTACCACCACAGGCCCAGGAGCAGGCCTACAGGAACCGCAAGCACTACCACTCGGTCAATGCACTGGTGGTGTGTCTTGCAGACATGACCATCACACACGTGTGTGCCCGTTTCCCTGGTTCAGCACACGATGCCTTTGTGATGAGGAGTAGTCGCATCCCCAGGTTGATGGCACAGATGCAGAACCAGCGTGCCTGGCTTGTCGGTGTGTACTGACTTTGTGCCATTGTGTGTGATCTGATCTGTAGTATTCCGCCCACTTTTCCAAGTCAGCTGATGTGCACTTGTCTGTCCGTAGGTGACTCGGGATACCCCAACATGCCGTGGTTGCTGACACCCCTCAGGAACCCTGTGACACCTGCCCAGATGCGCTACAATGAGGCACATGGTCGGACCAGGAGAGTGATTGAGCGGACCTTTGGTCTCCTGAAGAGCCGCTTCCGCTGCCTGGACAAGACCGGAGGGTCCCTCCCATATGCCCCTGCGAAAGTGTGCAAGATTATCATCGTCTGCTGCATGCTCCACAACCTGGCAGTGCGGAAGGAGTTGCCTCTCATCCAGGATGACGATGACCAACATCCGCCACCTGTGGAGGATCCTGGCCTGGACCACGATGCCAGTGACGATGATGATGATGATGGTGATGGTGATGTCCGCACACAGCTCATCACCAACTTCTTTAGCTGAATGTGAGTATCCTGAGGTGTCATGTCAATGATGTGAGTTGGCATGATGTGTGGGTGGTGCTCTGGTGCTGTTGGAGTGTGTCCATGGGCTACTTGACAGGATGTGTGTTGCGATGTGTGGTGACAGGTGGGCTGTACTCCCCAACAGTGTTGACATGCTAACTTGGTTCTGGGTGGGTATCTTGTAACATGTATTGTGCATGAGTTTTGCTGTTCTGTCCTGTACTGCATTGCTTTTGACTGTGTGTCATTTCTGTCCTTCACAGGGTACTTTCAGATTCGTTTGGTCAACTGTGTCCACCGACGACGTGATTGCACATCCAGGCTGGTAGCTGTTGTGTCCCTACAGGTGATGTGCGCCACACCCATGGACTTCCTTCTGTCTACAGTTGTTGACTGTGTGCCCGCTACCAGGTGGGGTTACCTTGCATCTGTAGTGGTTACGGCATGTTGCTACTGTGTAATAAACCTGTGCTTCACTTAGTGATGTGCGTTGTCTGTGGTCACACATTTGACTGCCATTTGCTTACTGCACCTGTGGGCTACTTGACTACAACTGGGAATGGGTGTGGTGTCTGTGCATTGCACCGTCTTCCCTGGCAACATCAGTGTAGGCAATGAGTCAGATGGCCTAGGTGTGTATGTGTTGTGTAGCCCTGGTGGTGTGTCTCCCTCATATGTGTCACGTTGCCTGTACTCACATGCCTGTGTTGTCCTTGCTGTTGCAGTTCGCATACACAGTGTAATTTTGCTGTTCATCATCCCCATAACAGCACCCACGTTGGAATCACGACAGAGGCAAGTATGGTGTATTATTGTGTTTATTGTGATACATCTGTGATAATAGTGCATAGGATGGATTGTGCTGTACATGAATCTTGCAATCCCAAGTTCCTAGATGAATAGAAAGTCCAGGTAGACAGGATCCCCAGTATCGGGGCCACAGTTGTCTGACACATTGTTCCAACTTGTACTCCCCATGCAATGTGTGGGAGTAGTGTTGCCATCAACAGGGTGAACAGTCTGTGCACAAAGGCGAAAATCCAGAACAGGTTCAGGCTTCCTGGGAGTTGCGCTTGGCCATCAGCCTCTCACTTTCCCCTCCTCGGACGACCCCTCTTCTTGGGGGGGCCCTCAAGTGCAGGCTGCTGCGGTGCAGGGGACTCTCCGCCAGAGTCCTCCTCCCTCCCTGTGGCAGTTGCAGTTTGTTCGGTGCCAGATGTTGTTGGCACACAGGGAGGTGTGGACTGGTTGCTGTTCATCTGGCGGAGGCATTGTAAAATGTCCCTGTGCACCGCCGTCATCTCATGTAGTACATCCCACTTGGACTCCACGCGGGTCATGTGGGAGTCCACACGTGACATGTGTGACTCCACGTGGGACATGTGGGAGTCCAAGCGGGCATGATGGGCAGCCTGCTGCTGTTTGATGTCTCTGAGGAGCCCCACTACCTGGCTGAGCTCTCCGGTGCTGGACTGGTACGCATCAGCTATGCGTACCAGTTGTGGGTCTTCATGCACACCAGCAACGTCTGCAAGCAGCGACCTCTGTCTCCCACCCCTCCCACCACCCCTGCTGACATGTGCAGTGTGTGCAGTTGCACGCACAGATAACCCTGGTCCACCTTGGGGGTTGGTGGTGGTGGTGGTGTCCATGGCCCCAGGTTGGTCCAGGGTCACTGCGCTGGTGTTGTTCCTTATTCTGTCCATGTCGGCAGGGATGGTATTCGTGGTGACAGTCGTTGGAGGGGTGGGTGCAGGGGGTGCAGCTGGTGGACCTGCTGGTGCTGCAGCTGGTGGTCCTGCTGGTGCAGCATGTTGACTTGCACCGGATGTGCCAGGTTGTTCTTCATCGTCCGAGGAGGACAGAGGCTGTACGACGCCAGTGAGCTCGGCATCCTCTTGAGCCTGGGACTGGGACTCCTCAGCGTCTGCTGCTGTGTCCCTATCATCACCTGTTTTTGGGAGACACAAACAATGTATGTCATGTTTCTGCAGGCATCAGTGGTTGACACACCTGACAGTTGTGACTGTGCCTCGGGGTGCGGGCCTGTACATTGTATTGTCCTAAGTCGTCACAGTCAGGGGTTGATATTGGTGTGGCACATTGTCCTGCATTATTTGGGCATTTCTATGTATTCTCTGGGGTGTGAACATGGTCTGCATTGATTGTGTTTGGTTGACAGCCAGACCTCCTTCCCACCCACCCACCCACCCAGTCAGTTATCCCACCATGGAACGTGCTTGCATTGCAGGGAGTGTAAGTTGTCTCTCAGGATGTCAGTCAGTGGTGTCCTGCTGTTTGTTGGTGCACAGTTGCCAGCAGGGCCTTGTGCTCCCCACAGCAGTAGCCAGTGTCAGCCATCTTGTGAGTCCTTCTCCACTCCCTGTGATGTGAGCATGGTTCAGGGTGGTGTTGATGGGCCAGTTGTGAGGCTGAGCAATGTCTGTGACTACGACTCCCATCATGCTATTGCCTCCACCCCCTTCCCAGCATGCCCATGCTTCCTTCCTTTTGACTCTGCTTCCCTGTGGGGTGGGGTGGCTGTGCTGACAGGATGGCTGGGAGTGTTGTCCTGGCAGTTGTTTGGCTAAGAGTCCCAAGAGTGTCCCTGTGCTTCACACAACATAACCCAGGGTGGTGGTGCTTTGTGGGATCTTGTGTTAGGATGGAGGGCATTGCATTCTACCAGGTGGGTACTGTGGAGTTTGTGTTGGGGGGGTGTGAGGGGAGGTGCTGGTGACTATGGTCAGTGCTGCAAGTCCCCCTTCCCACCCACCCAGCCAGCCAGATATCCCACCATGGAACGTGCTTGCATTGCAGGGAGTGTAAGTTGTCTCTCAGGATGTCAGTCAGTGGTGTCCTGCTGTTTGTTGGTGCACAGTTGCCAGCAGGGCCTTGTGCTCCCCACAGCAGTAGCCAGTGTCAGCCATCTTGTGAGTCCTTCTCCACTCCCTGTGATGTGAGCATGGTTCAGGGTGGTGTTGATGGGCCAGTTGTGAGGCTGAGCAATGTCTGTGACTACGACTCCCATCATGCTATTGCCTCCACCCCCTTCCCAGCATGCCCATGCTTCCTTCCTTTTGACTCTGCTTCCCTGTGGGGTGGGCTGGCTGTGCTGACAGGATGGCTGGGAGTGTTGTCCTGGCAGTTGTTTGGCTAAGAGTCCCAAGAGTGTCCCTGTGCTTCACACAACATAACCCAGGGTGGTGGTGCTTTGTGGGATCTTGTGTTAGGATGGAGGGCATTGCATTCTACCAGGTGGGTACTGTGGAGTTTGTGTTGGGGGGGTGTGAGGGGAGGTGCTAGTGACTATGGTCAGTGCTGCAAGTCCCCCTTCCCACCCAGCCAGCCAGATATCCCACCATGGAACGTGCTTGCATTGCAGGGAGTGTAAGTTGTCTCTCAGGATGTCAGTCAGTGGTGTCCTGCTGTTTGTTGGTGCACAGTTGCCAGCAGGGCCTTGTGCTCCCCACAGCAGTAGCCAGTGTCAGCCATCTTGTGAGTCCTTCTCCACTCCCTGTGATGTGAGCATGGTTCAGGGTGGTGTTGATGGGCCAGTTGTGAGGCTGAGCAATGTCTGACTACGACTCCCATCATGCTATTGCCTCCACCCCCTTCCCAGCATGCCCATGCTTCCTTCCTTTTGACTCTGCTTCCCTGTGGGGTGGGCTGGCTGTGCTGACAGGATGGCTGGGAGTGTTGTCCTGGCAGTTGTTTGGCTAAGAGTCCCAAGAGTGTCCCTGTGCTTCACACAACATAACCCAGGGTGGTGGTGCTTTGTGGGATCTTGTGTTAGGATGGAGGGCATTGCATTCTACCAGGTGGGTACTGTGGAGTTTGTGTTGGGGGGGGGTGAGGGGAGGTGCTGGTGACTATGGTCAGTGCTGCAAGTCCCCCTTCCCACCCAGCCAGCCAGATATCCCACCATGGAACGTGCTTGCATTGCAGGGAGTGTAAGTTGTCTCTCAGGATGTCAGTCAGTGGTGTCCTGCTGTTTGTTGGTGCACAGTTGCCAGCAGGGCCTTGTGCTCCCCACAGCAGTAGCCAGTGTCAGCCATCTTGTGAGTCCTTCTCCACTCCCTGTGATGTGAGCATGGTTCAGGGTGGTGTTGATGGGCCAGTTGTGAGGCTGAGCAATGTCTGTGACTACGACTCCCATCATGCTATTGCCTCCACCCCCTTCCCAGCATGCCCATGCTTCCTTCCTTTTGACTCTGCTTCCCTGTGGGGTGGGCTGGCTGTGCTGACAGGATGGCTGGGAGTGTTGTCCTGGCAGTTGTTTGGCTAAGAGTCCCAAGAGTGTCCCTGTGCTTCACACAACATAACCCAGGGTGGTGGTGCTTTGTGGGATCTTGTGTTAGGATGGAGGGCATTGCATTCTACCAGGTGGGTACTGTGGAGTTTGTGTTGGGGGGGGTGTGAGGGGAGGTGCTGGTGACTATGGTCAGTGCTGCAAGTCCCCCTTCCCACCCACCCAGCCAGCCAGATATCCCACCATGGAACGTGCTTGCATTGCAGGGAGTGTAAGTTGTCTCTCAGGATGTCAGTCAGTGGTGTCCTGCTGTTTGTTGGTGCACAGTTGCCAGCAGGGCCTTGTGCTCCCCACAGCAGTAGCCAGTGTCAGCCATCTTGTGAGTCCTTCTCCACTCCCTGTGATGTGAGCATGGTTCAGGGTGGTGTTGATGGGCCAGTTGTGAGGCTGAGCAATGTCTGACTACGACTCCCATCATGCTATTGCCTCCACCCCCTTCCCAGCATGCCCATGCTTCCTTCCTTTTGACTCTGCTTCCCTGTGGGGTGGGCTGGCTGTGCTGACAGGATGGCTGGGAGTGTTGTCCTGGCAGTTGTTTGGCTAAGAGTCCCAAGAGTGTCCCTGTGCTTCACACAACATAACCCAGGGTGGTGGTGCTTTGTGGGATCTTGTGTTAGGATGGAGGGCATTGCATTCTACCAGGTGGGTACTGTGGAGTTTGTGTTGGGGGGGTGTGAGGGGAGGTGCTGGTGACTATGGTCAGTGCTGCAAGTCCCCCTTCCCACCCAGCCAGCCAGATATCCCACCATGGAACGTGCTTGCATTGCAGGGAGTGGAAGTTGTCTCTCAGGATGTCAGTCAGTGGTGTCCTGCTGTTTGTTGGTGCACAGTTGCCAGCAGGGCCTTGTGCTCCTCACAGCAGTAGCCAGTGTCAGCCATCTTGTGAGTCCTTCTCCACTCCCTGTGATGTGCGCATGGTTCATGGTGGTGTTGATGGGACAGTTGTGGGGGGCAATATGTGTGACTGCGACTCCCATGATGCTATTGGCTACACTGACTTGGCCAGCATACACAGAATTCCTTCCTTTGAGTGGTCTTCACTGTGTGTTGGTGTTGTTGTGGTGGCTACATGTGTGGATGTGTTTGTTGGTTCTATTTGTGCCACTGCCTAGCTGTAGTTGTGGTTGTGTTTGTACATGTGTTGGCACAGTTGGATGTGACTTTTTTGATGGCATGTGTTGTGTTTCTCTGACTGACATACACATTTTGGGATGATTCTGTTCTGGTTGCTGTGTGATTGCTATGAGTGCATGGTTTGACTTTCCCCTTGACAGTGATGTGTGTGTGTTTTGTGGCAGTATATTGTGTACATTTGTTGTGTACTCACCAGGCTCTGGGATGTCCTCTAGTCCATATATGCTCACTGGCGGTAGGATGGCCCGCACCTTCTCCTCCCAGGGCCTGAGGTATATTGGCTTGGCAGGAGGGCCACTGCCGGTGTGTTGGCTGTTGATGTAGTCTTGCTTCAGCAGTTTCCGTACCCTCCTGCGCACGTCATACCACCTGTTCTGGATGTCGGTCTTTGTGCGCCGACATGGTGATTGTGCGTTCACCCTGTTGATGATCCTCTCCCACATCTTGGTTTTCTGCGACATGGGGGTCTGTTGGACCAATGTGCCAAACAGCTGTGGCTCTACCCTGAGGATCTCGTCTACCAGGACTTCCAATTCACAATCTAGGAACTTGTGATTCTTCTTGGGGGGCATGGTGATGGGTGGTGATGGTGGGTGATGTGTGTGTTGGTGTGCAGGTGAGGGTGTGTGGGTGTGTGTTGTGCTGGGTGTATGTGAGGTAGGTATTTGTTGGTGTGCTGCTGGTGTGTGGCTTGTGTGAGGGATGAGCTGTGGGTGTGTGGTTGCTTTCTCTTGGGTGCTGGCAGTGGAATGGCATTTGCAAAGGCTCATGGTAGTGATTTGTGTCCTTTATATAGGTGGAGTTGTGGGTGTGTCTTTGTTCTCTGTCCCCACCCCCCCCAGTATTTATTGGCTTGGTAATTGCTTGTTTGGCCTTTTTTTGGTTGATTTTTCCTTTGTGCTGTTTGTGTATGTTGGAAACGTTCTTGTGACCGAGTCGGACCCTGCATTGGTCTCGTACGGTGTTTTCCGTTTCGTTCACGCTGTGTTTGTGCAGTTTTGTATGCTGCGTACGCGTCGGTCGCGGTGTATTGTGTTGCTTCGGCTCGGTTTTGTATGCGTGTCGGTCGTATGGCTTGTCCTCCGTCCGACTCGGTCGTGTTTTTCGCGCCTTGCATCGTACTTTGCGGGTTGGAGTTGGCGGGTACGATTCGGTCGGATTTGTTCCGGGTGCGTGTCGGTCGGTTGAATTCGCGTGTTTTTCCGGCCGGATTGCTATTTTCCGAGCGGCTCGGTCGGTCGGCTTTGTTTCCTGACGTGTCGGTCGGATTTATCGCGGCTTGCATCGTACTTGGCGTGTCGGGCGCCACTGGTACGTGTCGGTCGGTAATTTTTCCGGCTCCGAGTCGGTCGGTGCTTTTTCCGGCCCGAATCGGAATCGACCCCTTACTGTCGTAAAGTAGCTTGGTAAGTAGTACAATGTGAATTCGGAAACCTAACTACTCAAAGAGCATTTGTCAGTATTCCGAAGTACCTCATCACGTGTCATTTGGAATGTGGAGAGTTTGTGTGTTGGTTAATTTAGCTTAACTATTTAAAATAATCACAAATTGGATGTGAAAAGCACCAGACACTTCCACATTTTCTGTAGATGTCAAGGAAAGCTTCTCTCCTCAGAGACAAATATTTCGCATGTGGATAATCTGTCGTAGTGTAGCGGAACGAAAAGGAGTTTGTCTGAAATTTATGAACTGCACCTATTTTCTGGCACCCTCTTGGGGATTTTCATTAATTCCTTATAATGTGTAAATGTGGGTTTTCCATGTAAATCGTTTATTTACTAAGAATTGACATTAATGCTGCATTGGATTTAATCTTCTGTTTTTTTATTGATTTTAGTTTTGTCGTGTTCCTGGTCCAATCTTTCGATGACAATCAATGCATTACATTATTACATACACGACCATCAATTGAAATACATTTAGTACAATAGATTGTAGGAAGAAAAATGAAGAAACATGTAAATATAGTGCAATAGTGCATGTTGTAGTCTGTGTTTCCCTCCTAATGAGGACCAGTAAAGAAGATATGTGGAAGATATGTGGAAAGCTGTGAAATAGCAAAAAGGAAAACATAAACTCAACCTTCATAACCTTTTAATAAAATATTAATGTGATGTGCATGTTTAGAAAACAAGCAGCAATAGCTTTATAAAAACTATCACATTTAATCTAATCTATTGTTGATGAACCCTTTTACACTCAAAGGCTGGTACATGCTACTGTGCTGTTAACTATTTCTGCATGAATGAGCGAGTATTTGTAGATAATCTCTGTGTTTAAAATTGGTTTAATGAAATCATGCCACAAAAGGGCTGCTAACAACGTCACAGAATTATTTAACGTCACATTTGGCGATGCAGTGCGCGCAACGAAATTCGTTTTATTGATTTAAATGTTTACTTACCTGTATTGGTCCGTAATCCGTACTTTGCTACCCCCCACCCTGCCCCTCCCCCACCCCACGTCACCGCCCGGCCGGCACTCCTACACGGACCGCGACTGCCCCACACACATACACCCCTGCCAGGGTTTGGAACACAGGTGGTCTTAAATGGTTGCCATGCCGCCTTGCATAAAAACAGTCCAAAGTCACAGGTCCTGTGTGTACATGCACGTGTGTATATCTGTTTGTGTTTGTTTAGCCTCTCTGTCCAACTCTACGAACTAACACTTAAGGTTGGACACAGGGGCGTAATGCAGGCCCCTACAGAGCAGAGAGGCTCCTATTCTTCAGTGGCCCCTAAACCCTTCGGACGGACCCCAATCAGCCCAAGACCAATGAATATCTGTGAGATATGGGAGACTCAGGCCCCCCTCCCCTTCTGTAGGGGGAGCATCATTTTGTGTCAAGCCACTGGGTCTAAGGGGCCCAGAGGCCATAAAGTATGCAGAAGAAACAAAGGAAAAGTGGAAAATGACCTGAAGAAGAACTAGGGGTCATGATTATCATGACAGTCATGGTGTCTCAGAAGGCGCCTTCTTCTCTGCAGTGACTGTCATTTAATTGGTGGAGAATTGGAATCCATAAAACCTCCCTCCATCAATGGACAAGTAACACATAACTCAACCTCACAGTGTCCGGGACCAATGAAATTCACTGGCTGATGACGGGCACCTCTTCAACACAAGCCCAGATGTTCTGACCGCTCAGAACTTTTGCCACCACAGAATCTGTTTTGCAACCTTTCCTGGCAGTGGTTAATTTGTAAAAAAAATAAGTGGCACGGCTCTCATCAGGAGGCAGCTTGCACCAGCCCATTTTTCCTGTATTTGCCGCATAAAACAAGCAACTACTAATCATGAAAGTGTGGAGAGGATGTGGTGTAATGTAATATGGTGTAATGGCCAGAGCTGCAGACTCCAGAGCTTGGGAACCAGGTTTGAGTCTCGGCGTCGGCTCAACATGCTGTGATTCTGGGCAAATCACTAAATCTCCCTGTAAATAAATGTGTCTTTAACTCGTGCTCATTAAAACTGCCGGTGTTGATGATTAAGTGTCGGTGCTGAGCACTGGACACCACCGGCTCAAATTAAGCAATGCTTCCTAGGTTTTATCTTCTCTCCAGCCTGGAAAAGGTCAGTGCCTTGTGCTATTTTGTTTGTTTTTTACTAATATGTACAATGCTCATTGCCACACATGTAAATTGTCTACCTGTGCTTTCTACAGTGCTCCACTGTCTTTCGAGGAAAGGTGTGTGCTATAAAAATAAACCTTAATGAAATAAAATCATTTGCGAACGTCAGCTATGAACTAATACAATGCTTCACACCAGTCTTCAAATACTTCTAACAGAGCACCACTGATAATTTTAGTGACGTTTAGGATCTTTAAATAGAGCGTCTTTTCACGCTGTTCAAGTCAGAGCTGATTGGACTGCACTGGGCCTTAGACAAGTAGGCGGGTTCTCAGATTATTTTCAGGAAGGAGGGTGCTAGTTGCAGAGCCAATGGGAGCGCGTTCCAGAGCTGAGCTCCATTAATGGTGAGACTGTAGCTGCTCTTAGAGGCCCAATGGTGGGATGTGGACCATAAAATACTTCTATTAGAGGATGGTTTTATTAGAGGATTGTAGCGCCCTATTGGCTGGCGGAAGCTGTACTTTATCAGTAAAGCTTGGAGGCATTCTAACAATCTCAACCTCTACCTTAAAACAACTGCAAGAATAGAGACTAGAGTGACTGAACCTCACCTGCCTCAATGCTTACCTAACCCCAACACCCCCTGGCATACAAAAACCAATAAAAGAAACCTTTATTCTAATCTCTAAACAGCCTCATTCTCCAGGTTCATCTCCACTCTTGCTAGCACCCAGAAGCAGCTCAGTTATGCAGTGAGTGCCCTACAAACGTGTGTAAATAAATAAAAGCGGATTCATCCCTCAGCCTTTAGCCAGTGAAGTTCTTTTCTGCCCACTGACATGTGATTGTTTGCTGAAGCCTAAAGACAATCTAACCTCTTTAGAAATGTGAGTAGCCTTCCTTCCTTCCTTCCTCCCCCTTGCTTTAAAGCACCCAAGAGGCATTGCTAGGTCTGTTGTTAGCCAAGAAGCCAAAGCCTTTTGATCTTGGTATCAGCGGCCTTCAGTCAGCCCTCTTCGTGTGCTGCTCTGTTGTTCTCTCATACACATTTTGCTTCTGTCCATCACCGCATGTATCATAGGACAATTGGTCAGCCCACTTGAGCCACTGTCTTCCTTCACTGTGAGTGACAACATTCTGCCTAACTACCGGGCCCTCCTGCAACACACTGTGCTCTACAATGAGCACAGGTACTGTAAGCATAATCCATTGCATTAATGGATTTTATTCCCAATTAAAGATGGGTGCCTATGTGTGTGCTTGCACGCACATCCACTGGAGGCCATTTATAAGTGAAATAGTACTGGGGGTGGTCCCCTGCCACTTCATGTTATCCAACAGTCTGTTCATCTCACCGTTAAATTACACCGGTCATGGACATGTGTGGATAGCTCGGAGGTGCATGGCAAGAGCCCTTCAACGCACTAGGCATATACTACCCCATTACCCGGCCATGCCACTCCAGGGTCTACCTTGCCCATTGGAATACTTTACCCCTGATCATCTGGCAACCTAGCATGAACGGCCCATTGACACAGTAGGGAATCGGTTCCAGGACAATAATTTATTGCAATTTGACCAGTTATGTCAGGATTATAATATTCCGGCAAATCAGTTTGTTCCACACGGACAGTTATTGGGTGTCCATAGGTTGCTGTGGGGTGGGATTGACATAGAACCGCCCACCCATGGAGTAATACATATGCTGTACACAATGGGAGAAGGACGGCATCCTATTACACAGTTTTATAGAGCGATTAAAGAACATATTGGGGTCTCACTAACTGAACTCTGGCAGGAGTAGGAGGAGGATTTGGGGCATCCCTAACATGACGCGGAATGGACACGGGCACTTGAATCACCAAATATCCAGAAATACACAACTTGAAAAGATTCAATTAATGCAACTTCACAGGGCTTACCTCACACCATCCAGATTGAACGGTATGTTCCCAAAAGCAAATCTTAGCTGCCCCAGATGTCGAGCCTATTCAGCAGATTTTAAACACATGCTTTGGTCATGCGCCAATATAACTGAATTCTGCGCTCCATCCATGCTGTATTGGCTACTGTCACAGATTTAACAACACTCAATTCATGGAAAACAACAGCATTGGGGATATTTCCCAGAAGCAAGAGCCATAAGGCGAGGGTGCGTTTTGCGAATCTAGCTCTTCTCCTGGGAAAGCGCCTGCTGACCATGCATTGGCGGGCTCAGCGGGCTCCTGTTTTATGCGCGGTGGTGCAGGGACCGGCAACAATGGGGTGAAGCAGAGAGTTCTGCGCTACACTGGAAAGAAACCCGCAGAATTTGCAGACGCCCCATTCCCAGCGCTTGGGACGCCATGCTAATAGAATTCAAAGTGCTTACGACTGGGAGGCCCCTGCTGACAATGCACTGTCCCCTGCTCAAAATACATCCTCTCCAGGTCCAGTCCTCTCTTTGGTGGGTGGTCAGTCGCAGACTCCCCCTGGCCAAAATGCGCCTCCGTCTACTTAACTGCCTACTCATGTCAATGCTTGTGCGCTCTACTTTGTTCTCCCTCTCATAGTTGAAATTCCCTTTGTTTTAAGAAATAAATACCATGCGTCTAATCCGCGCCGGGACACTCTTGAGTAGCCGTGCGCGATACAAATGCCAATAACATAACTTAGATAACTGATTTACTGAGATAACTGAGGTACTTAGATAACTGAGGTACTTAGATAACTGAGGTACTTAGATAACTGATTTACTGAGATAACTGAGGTACTTAGATAACTGAGGTACTTAGATAACTGATTTACTGAGATAACTGAGGTACTTAGATAACTGAGGTACTTAGATAACTGAGGTACTTAGATAACTGATTTACTGAGATAACTGAGGTACTTAGATAACTGATGTACTTAGATAACTGATTTACTGAGATAACTGAGGTACTTAGATAACTGAGGTACTTAGATAACTGAGGTACTTAGATAACTGAGGTACTTAGATAACTGAGGTACTAAGATAACTGAGGTAATGTGAACCTGGCTCAGCAAAGTATATGAGACTAGAAGCTTCAAGATAATAGAGGCTCACTAAAATTAACCTTTTTACTTGTTTTTAACTACAGAATATTTGTTAGGAAGTGATGCTTATTGAATACTGTGTAAAGCAACATTGATTAATTGGAAAACTTACTAAGAAAATGTTTGAACATGTGACATCAAGGCTCATTTATAGATGGCCACCCATGCAAGCATGCTGTGTGTCAAACACACACAGACACAGACACACACACGCAGACACACGCACACACACGCACACACTCTGCATCCTTTCTACCCTCTAAGGCGCTTAGGAAATTTGAGTGTGAAAATGCATTGTTCATGTAACCGAAATTGTGAAAAGGAAAGAAGAGGTTTTACTCGAGTGTTTCTCCACATGGGAAGCAGCACCGAGAGACAATACTGACCTTTGAGCATCACAAAACATGAAGGGAACAGAGGGACGGAAAAGGCAGCTTGTAAGCTTTCCCACCCGGGAAAAAGATACCTTTCTTCTTAAATTACTGTAGACACCGAGAAAGGCACTCACTCCATGGCTTCTCACACAGAACACTGCAGCGCCTCGGTCATACAAAAGTGGCTTTTTTTGGAACACGAATTCTACACGGACTGGCTTGCCTTTGTGCAGAGGCAGGCTTGGAAATCAAATGCCTTTTTGCTTCCTAACTCATTGCCTGAACAAGCTACCTAGTGTTTATTGAACCAAGTTACATACATGGGTTCGAGTGCATGTAGTGTTTTAATAGCGGCACCTCAAGTTGCTTGAAAATAAAAAATTAAAAAATTCACAGGATAATTGTTTTATTATAATTAAAAAACATATACCTGAAATTTTCACTGAAGATTCATGAAAAATTATTATTTACTTATTTAGAGATGGTGTAGCTGTCAAACTACAAAATAAATTAGTTCTAGACATAATCCCAAAAAGGCAAAGAAGCAAAAAGTGTCAGACAAGTATCACAATCAGTGAACGTGGAAAAAAGGGAAGCTCTTGCTAGAGAGGAGCATGATTTGTTCCTGAGCATCGGTTCCGTGACCGTCTCTCCTACACATGAACCTTGAAGTAGAAAGGGTAAGCGGGTGAATAATTGGCCAGGCAGATTTTCTTTTGCTTGTTGGTGGAACACAGAAACAACATCCATGGAAATCTTGCCATTATCAGTGTATATGGTTCAGCCTGTAGTGGGCTAAGGAAGGAGCACAAATGCAGGTCGTTATTCTGGAGCAATATTAGGACCCTGAAAATTACTGTCCTATGTGCAAAGCCATAGGCTGTTCATGGAATATGCATATGGTCTGCTCCCATTGGCCACCCAGACCTATTCAGAATGGGCCTAGAACATTTACAATGCTGACGAAATAGCAACCTGGAATTGTTTTGACCAATCAAATTAGATCCTTTTTGTGAAACATTCTGATTAGCTGCTGACAGCTAATCAGATTGCTGCCGGCCTCCCTGAAGCACATTTCAATCAATCAATCAGGATTTATAAAGCGCGGCTAATCACCCGATAGGGTATCCAGATGCTTCCAGATCCCAGAAGTGTTTTTGGACAGGTCTTGAGGGCCATTCAGAATTTTGGAAGTGAGGTTGGTCCGGATGTGCGTGGGGAGGCTATTCCAGGGTTTTGCTACGCTGTGGGAGTAGAAGCGACCTCCAACTCTGCTCTGGTAGATGCAGGGAGTATGGGTAAGTGAGAGGGAGGCGGAGCATAGTCTTCTCGACGGTTGGTGGAAGTTCAGGTGGTGGTTAATGTAGGCGGGTCCTTGGTTGTGTAGAGCCTTGTGTGCGTGGGTCAGCAGCTAGAATTGGCATCTCTTCTGTACGGGGAGCCAGTGGAGTTTCCTGAGGTAGCGTGTGATGTGGGTCCGTCAGAGAAGGCCGAGGATGAGTCTGGCTGCTGCGTTCTGTATGGTCTGAAGTCTCTGTAGGAAGTGTGCGGGGATTCCTACATAGAGAGCATTGCCATAGTCCAGTCGGTTTGTGATGAGGGCCTGTGTCATGGTGCATCTCGTGTGTAGGGGTAGCCACTTGAACATCATACATAGCATGTGCAGAGTGAGAAAGCGGGAAGAGGAGATGGCATTGATCTGTGATTTCATGATGAGCTTGTTGTCAATGATGATTCTGAGGTTTTGGGCATGGGCGGAGGGAGTGGGTGCAGGTCCTAGGTCATATACCCACTAGGAGTTGTTCCATGTGTTGCTGCTGTTGCCAAAGATCACTACTTCCATCTTGCCATTTGGGAGTATCAAGATGTGCACGCAGCTCTAACAAAGGTGTTTTTCTGTTTTTGGACAAAAAAGTTATTAGTTTCTCTAGTTTTCTTGCAGAGAAGATGGGGTGTTTGCTTAACCCAATTTCAACTGGAATGTAGACAACAAATAAAGCTAATTTCACAAGTTTCACTGTTCACCTTTTTTACCCATCCCTACTCTACTGTTTGCTATTAGACCTCTTTTATTAGAGGCGGGTAGCATCTGTACCTAGGTGTTTGGTTGGTAGCTAGGTTGGACCCAGAATGTTTAACCATTTAAAAGCAAATTAGAATGTTTTAAGTTTCACTCACCGCTGCATGCACAGTTGGACAAATATTTTCAGGTGTTTCAAGCTTACTTTGGTATTCAAGAGGGGGATGATATGTGTGCAGGGCCCGCCTGTAATATTGATCCTGCAGGCACAAAGTAAATGCCTGTGTAATCCTAAAAGGTAATTCACTCAATTTCATGTTGCCTGACTCAAGTAAGGGAGAGAATTCTCTTCAGGTTTGTGCAAACACCCTTTAAAGACAGGGGCGGTTCCTCCACTAAGGCAGAGGAGCCTTGCACCACTGCTCTCGGAGAAGAGCAGCAAAAATAACACGATAATAACATTGTTATTTTCATTTTATTTTCTGGAGCTGCAGGGCTGGGTTAGGGCGGGTGGGGCTGATGGCACAGGGGGAGGAGTGCTTTTTACACTCCCTAAGTGCACATGACTGTTTGGCCGGCCCTCTTGGGCGGAGCCAACAGTCATGCGCACTTGCATGTTCCCCACCAAGCTGCATTACACACAGCGCTCATACCAATCACAACGCTGCATTGCAGTGAGCGCTGTGTGTAGCGTTGTGATTGGCTCAGGGGAGCCCTGGAGCCGGGTACCTCCTGCTCCCGGTACTGCAGGAATAAGGATGCTGAACAAGACGGAGGAGAGGCGGTGGCCGCCGAAAAAGTAAGTAGTATTTTTTATTATTATTTTTTAAATTTTCTCTCCCCCCGCCCCCCACCACCGTTCTCTCCCAGCCGCTACTGTTTAAAGAAGATAAGTATGTTCGGCACCTACCCTTACCCGTGACGCGCTTTCTGCTTCCAAGACAGGCAAGCAACCCGCAAAAACACCTTCATAGAGCAGCCGGAAAAGCCACCTCTAAGCAGCACTGCAGGCTGCGTGTTAGACCACGGTCTCTTTTGAGAAACACCTTTCACAATCCCACTTTTCCCACAGCGCAGCATATTGGCATTGTTAAAAGAAGTGTTACTATTAACATAATCCATGGCACTCCTTTCACCGGCCTCAGAAGAATGAAATGCTAAATCGTCTCCTCCTGGAACGAAACCTGTGACGTCCATGCTGCAAACAGCTCTCCAATATAAGCATATGAAGAAACGGTTCTATCTTACTGAAACAGCAGATTGCCCAGGTCCAAGTGTGAGCGCTAAGGAACTAGTGACTGAAAGACGAGGAAGAGCGATAAGATAGACGAATGTGTCCGTGACGTAGGGTGGCCTATGGTGGCCTGCAAGGACCGTCATTCAACACAAGCTCAAACACTTACCGCGCTCACTTGCTCTTTCCTCTTAAGGCATGTTCAGTTCTAATCCCATGTTTGTGTTTACGCTTCTACACTAACAATTATAACACTACTTTTTCCACTTAATGCTAGTTCCCCAGATGGGAGACTGTTGTGTCCTGCGAGACACGTTCTAGTGTCTCGACAGGCACAGAGTTAGAAGCCACTCCCCTATGGGAGTGGGCACACTTGCACCCCACATGCATCCCTCACAGGCGTCACAAGTGACGTGAGCCTGGTAATAAAAGGGCCCGGGTGCACGTGCTTGTGGCCAGTTGAATACCCAGCAGCACCGTCTGTGTCAGTCATTCCCAGCATGTGGGCCTAGGGCCCACAACATAACATTTGGCGACGAGGGGGTCTGACCCCACGCGAATGTGTCGTGGTGGGGAGATGAGTTGCCTGAACAGGTGGCAGCCCCATACCCGCAGCAGCCCGTGACGCTGACCAGCCCTGAGGTGGGTGACCAAAGACTGTGCATCCCAGCACAGCAGCCCCACCGCGCCGACGACCACCTGCGGGACACCCTGCATGCCCTAGAGGTCCCATCAGCGCCTCTGCGACGCGAAGTCGACCCTGTGGCAAGGCCG
This sequence comes from Calotriton arnoldi, assembly GCA_963921515.1. Classification (NCBI taxonomy): domain Eukaryota; kingdom Metazoa; phylum Chordata; class Amphibia; order Caudata; family Salamandridae; genus Calotriton; species Calotriton arnoldi. The sequence goes on from CAWUFW010004071.1 coordinate 439,173, forward strand.
GTGGCGCAAGTAAAAAGAAGGGGGCAGTAAACTAAAGCACAGGCAAGTGTCCGACCGACAGTGCCCGCGACGAGAACAAGACGCCGCAAGCTGCGTCTGTTTTGCACGCCCCCACCGTCGTCCAGAGAGACTCGGCACGCAGCAGGGAGAGACTGCATGGCGCCGGTCGTGCCCGGGTGGGCCACAGATGATGCCAGCCCCAGGAATGCCTCCAGATAACGCCCGCCATAAATGAAGGTGAGAGGAGGAGCACATCGGCCCGGCAGCGGCTCACGACTCTCCCACAAGCGATAGCGCTCGAGTCGGCGATCCAGCGTCCCGAATGGCAGGCAGCGCCACTAAAGTCACCGAAGTAAAAGGGGAACACATGCTCACCACTGCACCTCACCTCGCGCTGACATCTGGCTCCGCAGCGCTCACAGGACAGCAAGGCCTGCAGCCAGAGGACGGCTGCCGTGGCAGGGTGGGAAGACGCCGACAGCGACTCCTGGTGGCAGCCCAAGGAACCGCATCAACGTGGCACAGGGGCCCGAGCTTACTCCCGCAGCACGAGTAAGCACCGGGAGCGGATTATAAATCCCAACATGCCCCCTGTGAATGCGCCCGCACCGGCAGCGCCCGTGGGGGTGGAAAGACTGCATGCCCCAAGCAGCCCCTGTCAGAGCCGCAGCCCAGCAACTTCAGGTCACCCAGGCAGCAAGGCAGACAAACAGGCCCACAGAAGAGGCAAGCCCAACGAAGGGCCTCCCCAGGCGGGAGAGCTGGAAGAGACATTGCCCCACCGACAGGTCACCGGACACTGCAAGACAGCCCCAGGGAGACTTCAGGCGATACGGAAATAGTCCAGTGAGCTGTCACCATGGACTCCCACCATGTTCTTGACGCACCCCATAAATGAACTATTGTTACACACCACATACCATCATCAAGGTCAGCGGACGGAAGCTACGTGAGACTAAAGGACACGTACCCCGGCACATTCCTGGTGTGCAGATGACATCTTCAAGCAAGAGTTCGTGTCCTGAACCAATCAGGTTAAATGATGAATACCTGCTGAGTGTCCTGCCACCGTCGAAGTCACTAGCCCTTGTCTGTCATCTTCCTGATGCCGGACCCAAGAAACTGATGGACCCTGTGGTGTATATTTAATTACTGTTTATCCCTACAGGTTGAATTACAGAACTTTTGTTTTATTAAAATTTGGGAGGAATGTTGTGTCCTGCGAGACACGTTCTAGTGTCTCGACAGGCACAGAGTTAGAAGCCACTCCCCTATGGGAGTGGGCACACTTGCACCCCACATGCATCCCTCACAGGCGTCACGAGTGACGTGAGCCTGGTAATAAAAGGGCCCGGGTGCACGTGCTCGTGGCCAGTTGAATACCCAGCAGCACCGTCTGTGTCAGTCATTCCCAGCATGTGGGCCTAGGGCCCACAACATAACAGGAGACGGCCTTTGCTAAGTGACAACGATGCATTATAAACAATAGTGTAACCTCTCTGCAGCAGTTCACAACGGTCCTTCTCAGGAGCGGCTGGAAACCCTTCAAAGTGCTGGAGGGAGCAAAGTGCCCCACCACCTCCAAAAACACATTTTCCCATACTAAAAATAAACCCTCCCTCAAAAGCCCAAATAGAAACACCCCTTCCCTCCAAAATAAAACAAACTACATGCATTACACATTACATTCCTTAAAATAAACCTAAAGTGTACTCACCCACGGGCTCAGTATCCTCCTCGCTGTCCTTCAAAGCCTGTAGAACGAAGAACTCCCCCTAACCAATCCTGGAGATGCTGTCATGCTGCATGAGAGCAGTGCCAGGATTAGATGGAGCGGGTTGGCAAAATTCTCCTTCAGGCCCTAGAGGCCTGTGCTAGGTCTCCACCCAGCTGGGTGGAGACCTTCAAAGTGCGCATATCACTTTGGCCGGCGCAAGACTGCCGGCCAAAGTGACATGCGCACTTTGAAGTGCGTGGCCACCACTACTCCAGTCCTCCTGCAGCCAATCGGCAGCAGAGGACAGTCAGGACACACTCAGAGGCAGGCTGGCAGCTGCAGCGCGCCTTGGTTAAAAATAAAATGCCAATTAAATCATTCATTGCCGTTTTATTTTTAACGTTACGAGCGGCCCGCAGCTGGCAGGAGGATGACGGTCCCCCAACCTCATGAAGAAACTAACGCTGAACCTTCTCTATATTTATTCAGTCTGACTTAGTGATGCAAACTTAATTGATAAAGGCAGAGATTACTTTTAAAATCAGAACCATTGCAAAAAAAAAAATAGACTTGCATTTTTAGTGTGCCTCACAGGAGAATTTGACAGATTTCTAAGGCTTCTCAAATGCATGAAATATAGCAACTAAAACTAAGGTAAGCATGTAATTTGTCCAAAATCACAAAATATGTCAAGATGGGAGCTAAGCACCTCCTGGAGCGAAAGTCTTTAATGTAGCCACTAAATCACATGTCCTTTCTCTTACAGTTAAATATTTTACAAGTGCATCTCGAAGGCTGCAGTTTGGCCATGTCACTGAATTCTTTTCATTAATGAACATTAATGAGCTCAACATTAATGGATGAAAACCCCATGTGCTTATGCTACTTAGTTCTTGTGCTCCTTCCTTACAGACCTTTGTACCTACCTGTCCAGGAGTGTTTCTGATTGGGAGTTAAAAGCAGACGTACATTACCGCGTCACATGACATGTTTGGCCATGCGGCAAACCTGCCATCTACGTCTGTCGTGCATATGACATGTGGTTTACCATTGCTGAGAGAGATCAGAAGTGTGTGCTGGGAGAGGTTAGAGGTCCACTTTCTTTTGAGCATCCAACACACCCAGGGCCATATTTATAACCCGGTTTGCGCCGCTCTTGCACCGCGCAAATCTTGTCATATTTTTGAAGCCACGCAAAGCTGCTCCATTTGGAGTAACGCATCGCAGTGCAAATCGCTGCATTGCATTCCTCTGCTTTCGGTAGGCGTTCCATGGGCGTTTGCGTGGGAGTTTCCATGTATCTCCCATGGTTTCTGACGCATACCCAGATTTACAAGACCTTGTAACCTGGTAATGCGTCAAGAAGATATTTCTCCATAGGAGAGGCATTATGAGGAGAAATATCTTTAGTTCTCCTCGTTACTTCCACTTTCGAAGTGTGCTGCTTTCTGCAGCGCACATATGAAGAGGAAAACGTCTCTCAGGATTGCACAAAAACAATCCTGCCTTAAACAGAGGCGCCCTTGCAGCAGGTGCCTGCGTTGGCGCTAGGCTGCCAAAATGGCGTCAGTGTAAGGGAAAGGAACAGGAATGCGCAGTATTGGATACACACTGCACAATCCTGCCCTTTCCCTGTGACCAGGGCAGCACAGCAAGGTGCCTCGCTTCTCTGCCCTTCACCACCAAACTCGTAAATATGCCCCCAGAGTCTTTACATCTCCCTAGTAACAACCGGAAGAAGGGGCAGAGACTTTAGACTTATCAACAGCATATAAAGGTTTTATATGTCTATACATTTATACTGATAATCAGGTTGCCAAGCAACTAGGCATTCAGAATGTGTTTTAACTGCTGCATCAACCCAGCCCTTCCAGCACTCCACTGGCTCCCCACTGAAGCAAGAATCATGCTCAAAGTTCTCTGCACTGCCCATAAGGCCTGGGGACACTGGTGTGTCTGGTGAGTACACGCCTGATCACACAGTGTGCCGCCACATGGCTGAAATATGGATACCGCACTCTGGGAACCCTGGCCTCCAGCCTGGGGAGTGTACTCAGCCCAGTCCATAGGGTGGAATACAAGTACATGAGCGTCAGGAAAACCCTAAAACTGAGTTATTCCAGCTCCCCTACAACTGGACCCCAGGCAAACACGGGCGATGGCACGATGATTTCGGTTTGGGGTCTACCTTGTGCCCATCTTTCCACACCAATACACCAAACATATACATGCTCTGACATTTCCAAAGCAATCCTTAGTGTCTGAAAAGGAACCTATATCTCTCTCTAGAACTACTTAACAAATGAACGAGTCGCTGCTGCCATGATGATTTCTGGAGCCCGGGGCAAGACATATTCGGGCGTCTCCTCTTTGAAACAACTTGCACATCTTTTCCAATTTTTAGGAAATTCTTGAATGAAACCAACTGACATTCAATGATATGTTACACTTTCATAATCAGGAACACACAAAAACAGCCTGAAGTTCAATCTGCCCGGTCTCGGTCAGTCAAACTGTGCCAAAAGAAAGCTTCAACAAGCATTGATAAAACCACTTGTGTTTGTGTTTCAATTTAGATGAGGGTTGCTTTGTAACAACACTATTCTACATGCAATTCAGTGTCTAAGCAGGCGTTGTACACAAACGGCAAAGGTGGCTCGGTGGGTGTTTGCCGGGCAAGTGGATAACATAGCACTTAAAATTGTAGGTTTATTCACAGGTATCCGACACCTTCACACTGGCTTTCTAGCTGCAACAGGGAAAATCAAGGGAGAGCACTGAGGACTTTCACCATTTCTTTTGGAGAAATCTGAACATGTGCTCCTGGTTTCACTACCCATGTCTGCTGCCTCCTCCCCCCTTTCTTTGTGAACACTGCTCTGGTTCGACAGAGACCAAAAGAAAGCTACAAAGAGACAGAATTGGGAAGAGGCAAATAGAGAGAGAGGTACAAAGACAGGTACCTTTTTAGAGTGCGGTAACGAGAGATACATAAGGAAAAGCATTTGTAAAGAGGTGGAGGAGGGGTAAGGTACACAAACTGTGAGGTAGTGAGAGAGAGGTAAGGCAGAAAAAGGAGAGTCTTAGCGAGAAGTGATGGCAGAGAGAGGTGTAAGTAGATAGGGAGAGGCGAGGTAGTGAGAGGAAAAGAGAGGCAGAGAGAGAAAGAGTTGTGAGGTAGGAAGAGGGCCAAAATAAGAAGTCAGCTATAGAAAGACTGGTACGAGGAAGAGCATGGGGTAAGGTAAAGAGAAATGGGTGTAGATGAGAAAGAGATGAGGCTTAGCTAGAAAACAGGAATTGCAGAGAGATAGAGACAGATGTGAGGTAGAAGAAATGTGACGTTGATTCAGTGATAGATAGGGTGAGCTAGAGGGAAAGGTCAAAAAGAGAGGTGGGGTAGAGACGTAAAAAGAGAGAGAGGGAGGGGAGGCAGAGAGCATGAGTAGAAATAGGGAAGGAGCTACAGAGAGAAACGTCAGAGGAGATAATGAGGAAAATGGGTTGAGGCAGGGAAAGAAAGTATCAAGAAGTGAATAAGGTAGTAGTGGTGAGGTAGAAGTAGCAGAGGTAGAAAGAGGGAGCGGGGGTGAGAAAATTAGAGAGGTAAGACAAAGAGAAAGGAGACTAAGATACGGGTGGAGCACAGTAAGGTACAAAAGAGAGGTAGAGAGAGAAGGATTGAACAGAACAGTTAGTCAGGGTTGAGTTAGGGAAAACAGATAGAAAGGTGAGAGTATGTCAACAGAGACACAGAGATAGGGAGAGACAAAGAGAAAGAGGTAGGGAAGAGGCAGAAGAGGTGAGATGATGTAATGAGAGAGAAAGATAGGTCAGAATAAACGAGGTAGAGCGTGGTAGAAAGAGGTGACAGAGATAGTCTGCGAGAGGCATGGAGTAGAATAGAGAGGAAGGTGGGGATTTAGTGATTGGTGAGGTAGAGAGAGATGAGATACAACTAGATAGAGAGGTGAAGAGCAGCATAAAGTAAAGACAAAGGATGAGAAGAGTGAGGTAAGGAGTGAGGCGCGTACACAAAAGGGCCACTGAACACACTAGACTCATTCCAGTAACTAGGCTGTGTTCTCAGATTTGCCAGCTGAAGAGTTGGCGTGGACCACTCACATGTACAGGAGCATGTGTATACATTTGTTTTACCAGCTGTACATTTTATGTTCAGATATTACAATAAAAGGCATCACAACCGTGAGTTTGAATATTTAGACCCGAATTACACGGTGTGTACATGGTGAACCCTAACTGTAGTCACATGCAGCCCGCCTCGCTTCAGTCAGCTGTGCTGTCTATGCACTGGAGGCAGACACACACATTTCTGTGCATGCTTCCCTTGTGTGGAGTGGGAGTAGTGATGTCACATGTATCTGTATGCTTGGAGGGGTGGAAGGGGGTCCAGCCCAAATCCAGGTCCTGAGGTGAGAAAGAGGAGTGAATGAGTTGGGGTGGGAGATGGGTGTTGGTCCAGACAGAGATACTGGCAGATACCCTGAGTCTCTGTTGTATCTGGTTTATGGTATAATGCATCTTTCCTGATTCTCTGGTCCCTGCTGCTCAGCCAGTGTGTAAGTGCTGTGTGGAATTTTGGTGTGCATGGTGATGTAATGGAATGTGAGGATGCCTGTGATGTGAGTGTCAGTTGGAGTATGGGATGAGCAGCAGGGAGGCTGCTCCTGGTGGGGCTTACTACAGAACTTACTAGAAGACCATCCTAACTACTAAGATCAATAAATTCTTCATCTATATCCTTACCTCTGCTACTGGCTTTCCTCTATACATCATAACATTCTCCCATCATCCCATCGTCTGCTTCAAGGCAGAGTCAATATGGTCTTCTGGTGGCGGTGGATGTAGCGTTCGGGCGGTCGGACCGTCAAACTCGTAATCAGGCCCCTTCTGTTGAATGAGCGGTGTCTATAGAGACCTTCTTTGCCATCGGAGCAGAAACTGTACAGGTTGCAGTTTAGTTATCATTAGTGCAGAAGCATGGAGACACAGGAGTGAGGTGCCCCCGGCACCCAGCTTTTGCTGTCTCACTATACATCTGTGGGGCCAGGGCCCATTTCCTTGTATGCGCTGGGGCCCTGGCACCGCTGCTGTGTCACGTATAGTGCCTGGTATGCTATGCACAAGACTGTGATAGAGACATATAACCATGGCAGAGGAAATGTTGCTGCCTTGTGCCCACAGAGAAAACAGTCTATCAGCGGGCATCAAAGTGTATCGGTGTTGTGTGTGTGTATGCCTGGAGTCATTGTAAACCTGAAGCGGCTGCTGCCGAGGGCTTAAAAGAGTTCTTTAAATAGATGCCTCGGTGCTGTAGGCTTTCTGACAGCAAAGTTTTAGTACTTGAGAGTGATTCATCCTTAAAATAAACAAGCATTGGAAAGCTAATAGGACTTGCCTTTATAATGTGAGTGCTGAACTTTCGACTAGCCAAGGTTTGTCTGTAAAGTATTAGTAGAGAAATAGGAAAGAAGAAAACATTTCAAAATACTGGAGGGAAAAACAAAAGCATTTTTTGATTTCTCAAGACTTCACATTGAATTTAATGTTTTCAATCTTTCATAAAGGCACACTCAGGAAACTCTATTCAGAATTTTAAAAAGAATAAGAAAATGTGAGAATGCAAAGGTAATGCTTGCCAAAGCCTAGTTTAGTTTCCATCCCAGTCAACTATTTGGCCCTCTGTAGTAGCCCAAGGAGCAGATTTATGGGTTTTCAGGGGAAGGGTCACGCTAAGTACAGCTTTTGTCTTAGATGGCAGTGGAGTGAGTGCTGCAGATGGCCCTTTCACCAGCACCATAAAAGTCTTTGTGTGCCAAAGATTGTGGAATCCATAAGATAAAACAATTATGACCCTTAAAGTCTTCTCTTTAGCCACACCACAGTAAAAATACACCAATTGTTGTGCTTTTACAGACAATCTGGAGGGCTGGGGAGCAACACAGAGTGGTGAGGATGAGTATTTGGGTGGGAGAAAGCAACACATGAGAGAGAAAGCTAGAATACACGTGTATTCCCTTGAAGTGCTGAGTGAAAAAGAAAAAAGTAGCTCTCCAGGTGTGAGCAGTAGAAGAATGCAGGTCAGCCAATCAAAGGGATCATGGAGAGGGTCTGCTCCAGGGGAGGAGCACACAGAAGTGCAAGGCAAGTTATCAAATAAAAGCAAGCAAATGAGAATGACTATAAAGGCAGCCAATGGTAAACAATGGGTGTGCTGTAAGCCAACAGTAAGTTCACTATAGGCGTTTCACAACTAGACAGCTTGCACCGGCTGCTGGCAAGACCTAAAAAGGGCTCTTGGCAAACAGCAACACCAGCATGGGCTTCAAATCTGCCCATCTGATTGCAATAGTGCATACTTGAGAGAAAGGGTTTTTGTGGCAACTCTAGGAAGACTGGACCAGCCATGATTGAGGATAACCACTGACTATGAAAGGGTTCCATTTAGATCCATTTTATATCAATTCACCTTGTGAGGAAATCTTAGAAATTCAACATGGTCTTAGGCTATCCTGGGCCTACATTGGACATCCTGGCCTTTTATGGTGGAATTTTTAGAAATTGTTATGTTGTGTTATGCTATGTTCACGGGTTATTTTCTGAGCATCCTCTAAGCTCCTGTTAGTGTTTCATGGCACTTGAAGGTGAGAGAAAAATAAATCCGAAAGCCAAAAACAATTAGGTCAATTCTGACTTTCAGAAACTTGTCAGATGTTTGTAGAATCATCTCAGCTCTGCAATAAACATAAAAGTAACAGGAAAGGCGTTCCAAAGGGTAGGACTAAGGGGGTTCTGTCACCAGGTTTAAAGCATTTAAAACAGAACAGAACAGACTGGGACAAGGTAATTAATGATTATTTGTTGTCAAATTTTTTTGATTGTCTAATGTGCTGAGACAAGCTGCTAAGCGCCCTCTGCATATGGATTTGTAAGGTGGAGTTGTGAGATAATTCACTCCACTTCTAGAGTGAGGTCCAATGCTAATACCAATCAATATTGGTGACAGGGTGCTTTTTGAGAAGTTTCCTAAAAATCTGCAAACTGGATGCTGATTTTGTCGGGCAGAGTGTTCAACATCCTTGATCCATGAACAGAGATTCTTCCGTCTGTTCTGGGCGAGGGACCATTGACGACATGTCTGATCATCTCCTCGTGATAAACTGTGGCATCATCTAAGATGTATTAAAACACAATGAAGAGCATGTTTCAGAAAATGTAGCCCACGGCTAGTAGCCGTGTAACTTTTTTAGTTGCTGATACCATGTAGTTAATTTTTCTTCACCCAGTTATAGTACAAGTCCTGCCACTTAGAGTCCAATCTAGTCTTTTTTGGGAAATACACCATATAAGGCATTACACTTTTCGACTTTATCCAATATCAAATCAGCTATTGCACTGGAATTTGCTCTTCGGTTTGGAGGAATGAGAGAATTATTCAGATTCTTTTCACAACTTCCAAGGGAATGTTTTGCTGCACGTGTAGTAGGTGCAATGGTACACCACTGTTCCACACGCACTCCATGCCCCAGGACCCGCTCCCATAGCGGTCAACGACGAGACACCCCCGCAACACTTCTCACAACAACAGCGTCTGGAGGCGAGCGGGATAGCGCAAACACCACAACCCATCACTATGGATCCCCCCCTAGGTGATCACAATTGGAACTGAGCGCCATCCCCTCTCACGGGGCAGAATCCACAGCTGCTAGCACCCAAGCACTCAAGAGCGGGGCTGGAGGCTGCAGACATGCAAGAGCCTGGCCGTGCCCTGGCCGCCACCGGGGCCCTCTCCTCCAGCAGGCCCGGACTTCACAGTCTTTATGATAAAGTATCTCATGACAATGATTGTGGGCATCACCTCCGGCGTGTGGGTCTGGTCCAGCAAGACCCTGCAGTCCTGGCAGAGCTTCTACCACAGGTTGAGGGGCACAGGGAAGAGGGAGACGACAGTATGAGCCCCTGGCCTAAAAGACTTTAATACTGCACTGGCGAAGGGCGCACAGAACTTTGACCTCTGTGTTCTCTTTCTGAATGTCTACCGTTTTGTACCCCCTTCACCCTCCCCCCTCCTCTTTCATTCTCTGTCTCTCACCCTCCCCCACCGCTTTCCCTCTTTCATTCTTTGTCTACCTCCTCTGCTCCTATCCCCTCTCCCCTGAATCTCTCCCCCTGTCTGCTACGCCGCCTAGCCCCCTGTTCCTTGTGCCCTTTGACTAAGCACTCCTTCTCCCCTTGTTGGGGAAAGATCCAATATTTATACTCTGGAGTCTCAGTGTTCCCTCTGAGAGAGTCCACTGCGCTAAGGGAGCCACGCACAGTTGAGGTTTGGTATGGCGCCCCTTGCCAAAGCAGTCCCTCTCCCCTTTTTGGGGAAGGATCCAGTAGGTAGACCTTGGAGTCTCAGAGACCCCTCTGAGAGAGTCCACTGCTTAATAGGGAGCCTCTCGCAACGGAGATGGGAGAATGGTGCCACTTCCCCTGGGATCACAGTTTACTGGACTTTGGACGCAGCTATTACGCGTTTACCGGTTGGTGCTCCCGTCACCCTCCCTCTCTTCTTTCTTGCTGTGTCTTTCACCCTCCCCCTCCTCTTTCCCCCTTCATTCTCTGTCTACTCCCTCTGCTCCTACCCCCTCTCCCCTTGTATCTCTCCCCTTGCCTGCTTTTTCCCTTACATATATGTCCTTACTGTGTGTCTCGACCTAACATGTAATTATGTAGCTATGCTCTAATAACTGTGTAACCTTTGTAACGATATAACCTGCAACTATGTTCTGATTCTTATGTAAAGCGCTCTGATACCTCCGGGTCTAGCCAGCGCTATATAAATCCTTTCAAATGTTGACTACTAGTCACCTATGCTACCCATGTACTACTACCTACCTCTTTGTACTGAATGGCGAATACCGAATGTATGTATACTACCTCAACCGTCCAATGTTTAATAACTGGATATTGTAAAGCGCTCTGATACCCGCGTGGGTCATGTTCGCGCAATATAAAACTTTATAAATAAAATAAAAAAATAAAACTAGTTATTTGTACCTCATGTAAGTATCTAAGGTTATGGGAGTGTGCTTCAAAAGCGATATGTTTCAGGCTTCAGCAAACGGTTGTGGCAGCAGTAAACCACTCCGGCTACCACAAGGGTCAGCGACAGGACTGCATGGGCATCCTGTGCTGGGAAGCAGTCCATGTCTGAAGACAGGGGCATCTTTGCAACATCTCTGGAACAGTCAATTTGGAACCAAGTCATAAAACTTTGCCCAGATTTGCCAATGTAAATATTCTCACTTTGCTGGACTTTGCCTAGGAGGTTTTCTAACCTCTAAATTCAACATTATTCAGAGATCAGTTGTTAGCAGGTTCAGCGGTGGAAGGTGGGATGCAAAAAGAGATCCCATCTAGGAAATTGTTTATAGAACTCTTAACTTGGTGAGATCAGGTTACTTGATGTGGATTATGGAAGAGGGATCAGCGCGGTAGTGAAAGGTAGAATACAATGACAGATCAACTCTAGATAACTATTATAGAACTAATGACTTGGTGAGGTCCGGTTAATTGAAGTGGATATGAGAATTAGCCAACCCATTTCATAAGATGTTGAGAGTATGAGACTGAAGGAAGGAAGAAGCAAGGTTTTAGGAATAAATGGCGAAGGGAAGGTCGAGATATAGGAAATACTAAGCAGTGAGCAAGGGAAGGCAAAGACAAGGAAGGTGGAGAGGAAGAGATCAAGAATGTGTAAAATAGAGTAGAAGTGGAGCAAGAATATAAGAAATATGCAAGAAGTAGAGGCAAGAATATGCGAAGTAGAGAGAAAGGGGAGTCAAAGATATCAGAAGTAGAGAGGAAGGGGTCAAGGATCAGGGAATTGGAGAGAAAGAGGGCAATTAGATGGGAAATAGAAAGGAAGGGGGCAAGGTTATAAAAGGTAGAGCGGAACTATGTAAGAATGTGGGAAGATAGGCAATGATATGGGAAGTAGAAAGTAAAGAAGATATAACATGGCATGAAGTGAGGAATGGAAATCAAAGATATGGAGAGTGGAGAGGAAGGGGGCAAGAATATACAAAGTAGGGAAGAATTGGACATAAGGATATGAGAAGCCTGGAGGAAGAGCATGGATGTGGAAAGCAGGGGAAAAGGGGAAAAAAGCAATGGGATGTTGGGAAAATGTACAATAATTTGGGAAGTGTGGTGGAAGGAGAGGCAATGACATGTGAAGTCATGAGGAAGGAGAGCCAATGTTATGGGAAGTATGGAGGAGAGAGGTGGAGATACAGAGGTCATAGAAGAAGAGGTAAAGATATGAGTGAAGAAGGACAAGAATGTAGGAAGGGAAAGGAAGATAGTGATAATGCTGAAGGTTGCTGAAGAGAGAGGCAAAGTCGTGCACCTGTATATGATGTATTGTTGAGGATCAGCAAGGCTCGCCGGTCCAAAATGAATCTTTAGGACCATACATAGGCACAGCACTGTACATTTGGGTAGACTATAGAAGTAGACCTTTGTGGCACAGGCTACATATGGCCACATATCCAACCCTTGGAAGGCTTTGCTTGCCAGCACTGTGCAGGGACACAGCACTGTACACTTGAGTATACTATAGAGCTAGAGCTGTGTAGGACAAGTTACAGACTGACATTTGTGTAAGGCTTGTAAGGTTCTGCTGCCAGTATACCTCTCTACCGCACAGTACATGTGCACAGCACTGTAGCCTTGGATACATGAGAGAAACTAGAGCTCTGTAGGGTAAGTTACAGACTGACATTTGTGTAAGGCTTGGAAAGTTCTGCTGCCAGGATACCTCTCTACCGCACAGTACATGTGCACAGCACTGTAGCCTTGGATACATGAGAGAAACTAGAGCTCTGTAGGACAAGTTACAGACTGACATTTGTGTAAGGCTTGGAAGGTTCTGCTGCCAGTATACCTCTCTACCGCACAGTACATGTGCACAGCACTGTACACTTGAGTATATTATAGAGCTAGAGCTGTGTAGGGCAAGTTACAGACTGACATTTGTGTAAGGCTTGGAAGGTTCTGCTGCCAGTATACCTCTCTACCGCACAGTACATGTGCACAGCACTGTAGCCTTGGATACATGAGAGAAACTAGAGCTCTGTAGGGTAAGTTACAGACTGACATTTGTGTAAGGCTTGGAAGGTTCTGCTACCAGTATACCTCTCTACCGCACAGTACATGTGCACGGCACTATAGCCTTGGATACATGAGAGAAACTAGAGCTCTGTAGGGTAAGTTACAGACTGACATTTGTGTAAGGCTTGGAAGGTTCTGCTGCCAGTATACCTCTCTACCGCACAGTACATGTGCACAGCACTGTAGCCTTGGATACATGAGAGAAACTAGAGCTCTGTAGGGTAAGTTACAGACTGACATTTTGTGTAAGGCTTGGAAGGTTCTGCTGCCAGGATACCTCTCTACCGCACAGTACATGTGCACAGCACTGTAGCCTTGGATACATGAGAGAAACTAGAGCTCTCTAGGGTAAGTTACAGATTGACATTTTGTGTAAGGCTTAGAAGGTTCTGCTGCCAGTATACCTCTCTACCGCACAGTACATGTGCACAGCACTGTAGCCTTGGATACATGAGAGAAACTAGAGCTCTGTAGGGTAAGTTACAGACTGACATTTGTGTAAGGCTTGGAAGGTTCTGCTGCCAGTATACCTCTCTACCGCACAGTACATGTGCACAGCACTGTAGCCTTGGATACATGAGAGAAACTAGAGCTCTGTAGGGTAAGTTACAGACTGACATTTGTGTAAGGCTTGGAAGGTTCTGCTGCCAGGATACCTCTCTACCGCACAGTACATGTGCACAGCACTGTAGCCTTGGATACATGAGAGAAACTAGAGCTCTGTAGGGTAAGTTACAGACTGACATTTGTGTAAGGCTTGGAAGGTTCTGCTGCCAGTATACCTCTACCGCACAGTACATGTGCACAGCACTGTAGCCTTGGATACATGAGAGAAACTAGAGCTCTGTAGGGTAAGTTACAGACTGACATTTTGTGTAAGGCTTGGAAAGTTCTGCCAGAGCTCCCAGAAGGGGAGAAGACACCCAAGGGAGGTAAGTAAAAAAAAAAATTCTGTGCCCTCCCACTTCACCACTCTCGGTATAAGCCAGCCGCTACTGCTCCTCCTCCTCCATCACACTCCTAGGCGTCACACTCCAAGACAAGAACACCTCTCTGGTCTCTCACGAACCATACAAAGTTTCCCACATAGCATCACAACAAAAGCACCACTCAGCCAACCACGCACTCCCCTACAGTGTAGCGTGCTACTGTCATAAAATGTGCTTCTGCTCCCGCACAAGTATATGAGGCACTATAAACATGTTACAGTACAATTAAGCTACTGTTAGACTCGATTTGCACCAGCGAAACCTCGACAATGTGTTGAGATGGAACCGACAGTCACATAATCTCTGCATCTTCATCTGGATGTGAAATGCAAATGTTGATTTTAATTTAAAAAAGTCAAAAGGCGTCAAGCAGCCTCGCTGATTGAAAATAAATCACCCTACAATATCGGTCAGTTCTTGAGCAGTAAGTAAACTCGGAGACTGCAGGACGCAGCTCTCGGGGGATGGAGCAGTAATCATTTAAGGAGGTGCCGAATTATCCCAAAGTGGTTGTCAAGTGTTTAAGTGGGCGAGTTTAGAAGCACTTCAGTGACTGCAGCGTAGGAAGGCAGAGCGCTCTGCAGGACAATTTTTTGTTTGACATCTGTCCACGGCTCAGCTCTGCAGTCTGCGGCGCTGTACACTAGGCACAGTGGCAGCTCCTCCACTACGGCGGAGGAGCGTCGCTCCCTTGACAGCGGCCTCAAAATTTAAAAAATAAAACGATAATAAAACATGTTTATTATCATTTTATTTTTTTCTTTCCTCCCACGTCTTGTGGGCGGGGCCATTGTGGGGGAGGGGCAGTCACAGGAGGAGTGGTGGCACTGCACTCAGTGCACATGACAGTTTGTCAGGCTGTCTCAGGACGGCCAAACCGTCATGCGCACAGACATCATCCCAACTCGAGCTGCATTGCCGGGTGGATAGAATAGCAGGCGTAGGCTCTCATACCCCTTTGGAGTGGAAAGCAAACCCGCTCAGGCCAATCCCAGTGCTTCTCATGCATGAGAGAAGCACTGGGATTGGCAGCAGGGGAGTCTGGGAGCCTCATCAGAAAGGAGAACAGCGGCGATCAGTGAGTAAAAGGTAAGTTCTCTTTTTCTTTATTTTTGTCCTCCGTCCAACCCCCCACCTCATACCCCTCCCCCGCCCCGCCCCGCCCCACCACTCTGCCGTGAGAGCAGCCCCTACTGCTAGGCAGAACTCTTGAAGGAGAGCTCTGCAGGACAAGTTTCAACTCGCCATCTGTCCACAGCCTTGGTTCTGCAGTCTACAGCGCTGTACGCTAGGCAGAACTCTTGAAGGACTGCTCTTCAGGACAAGTTTCAGCTCGCCATCTGTCCACGGCCTTGGTTCTGCAGTCCACGGCGCTGTACTCTAGGCAGAGCGCTTGAAGAAGAGCGGTGGAGTCAAAGTTTCATGTCGCCATCTGTCCACGGCTCTGGCTCATCAGTCTACGGCGCTGTCCACTAGGCAGAGCTCTTGAAGAAGAGCGGTGGAGTCAAAGTTTCATCTCGCCATCTGTCCACGGTTCTGGCTCTTCAGTCTACGGCGCTGTAAACTAGGCAGAGCTCTTGAAGAAGAGCGGTGGAGTCAAAGTTTCATCTCGCCATCTGTCTACGGCTCTGGCTCTTCAGTCTACGGCGCTGTCCACTAGGCAGAGCTCTTGAAGAAGAGCGGTGGAGTCAAAGTTTCATCTCGCCATCTGTCCACGGCTCTGGCTCATCAGTCTACGGCGCTGTCCACTAGGCAGAGCTCTTGAAGAAGAGCGGTGGAGTCAAAGTTTCATCTCGCCATCTGTCCACGGCTCTGGCTCTTCAGTCTACGGCGCTGTCCACTAGGCAGAGCTCTTGAAGAAGAGCGGTGGAGTCAAAGTTTCATCTCGCCATCTGTCCACGGTTCTGGCTCTTCAGTCTACGGCGCTGTCCACTAGGCAGAGCTCTTGAAGAAGAGCAGTAGAGTCAAAGTTTCATCTCGCCATCTGTCTACGGCTCTGGCTCTTCAGTCTACGGCGCTGTCCACTAGGCAGAGCTCTTGAAGAAGAGCAGTGGAGTAAAAGTTTCATCTCGCCATCTGTCCACGGCTCTGGCTCATCAGTCTACGGCGCTGTCCACTAGGCAGAGCTCTTGAAGAAGAGCGGTGGAGTCAAAGTTTCATCTCGCCATCTGTCCACGGCTCTGGCTCTTCAGTCTACGGCGCTGTCCACTAGGCAGAGCTCTTGAAGAAGAGCGGTGGAGTCAAAGTTTCATCTCGCCATCTGTCCACGGCTCTGGCTCTTCAGTCTACGGCGCTGTCCACTAGGCAGAGCTCTTGAAGAAGAGCGGTGGAGTCAAAGTTTCATCTTGCCATCTGTCCACGGCTCTGGCTTTTCAGTCTACGGCGCTGTCCACTAGGCAGAGCTCTTGAAGAAGAGCGGTGGAGTCAAAGTTTCATCTCGCCATCTGTCCACGGCTCTGGCTCTTCAGTCTACGGCGCTGTCCACTAGGCAGAGCTCTTGAAGAAGCGCGGTGGAGTCAAAGTTTCATCTCGCCATCTGTCCACGGCTCTGGCTCTTCAGTCTACGGCGCTGTCCACTAGGCAGAGCTCTTGAAGAAGAGCGGTGGAGTCAAAGTTTCATCTCGCCATCTGTCCACGGTTCTGGCTCTTCAGTCTACGGCGCTGTCCACTAGGCAGAGCTCTTGAAGAAGAGCGGTGGAGTCAAAGTTTCATCTCGCCATCTGTCCACGGCTCTGGCTCTTCAGTCTACGGCGCTGTCCACTAGGCAGAGCTCTTGAAGAAGAGCAGTGGAGTAAAAGTTTCATCTCGCCATCTGTCCACGGCTCTGGCTCATCAGTCTACGGCGCTGTCCACTAGGCAGAGCTCTTGAAGAAGAGCGGTGGAGTCAAAGTTTCATCTCGCCATCTGTCCACGGCTCTGGCTCTTCAGTCTACGGCGCTGTCCACTAGGCAGAGCTCTTGAAGAAGAGCGGTGGAGTCAAAGTTTCATCTCGCCATCTGTCCACGGCTCTGGCTCTTCAGTCTACGGCGCTGTCCACTAGGCAGAGCTCTCCAAGGAGAGCTCTGCAGGACATGTTTCAGCTCGCCATCTCTCCATGGCTCGGGAAGCCTCCACTGTCTACGGCGCTGTTCAATATGCAGAACTCTTGAAGGAGATCTCAGGAGGGCAAATGTCAGCTCCACATCTGGCCACAGCTCAGGATGGTTCTGCTCCTTACGGTGCTGTACAATACTATAGAACAGATGATACTAGTCAGAGCTCTGGGAGGAGGGCTCTGGATGATAAGCTGCAGCTAACCATCCTGAGGCTCTAGAAAGATCTACTGCCAAAGATACGTACCTACAGTACTCTACTTTGGCACACTTTTGAGGCAGAGCTCTGGGACAAGTTACCGCTCGCCATTTGTTCACAGCGTGGACAAGCCCTGCTGCCAAGTGTGTAGGTCTCTGGCGCTTATACATAGAACTGCGTTTATGTATATACTATAGAAGATGAACCCTGTAGACAGGTTCTAGCTCAGCATCTGTCCTGAGTGCGGCAAGGCTCTGCAGTTCAGCCCACATGCCGATAGTGCTGCACTTATACACAGCACCGTGAACTTTGTACACTAGAGAGAGGCAGAGCTCTGTGTGAGTAGTGACATTTAGGCATAAGTAGTTCCAAGAAGCTTTGCTGCCCAACATATATGCCTAGAGCACTGTACGTATAAGGCTGCGCTGTACACTCATCCGCAGTATGGCGGTGGAGTTTGTGGGACAAGTTACAGCTCTCCGTCTTGCCAAGGCTCAGCAAGGCTCTGCTGCCCAGGATAAATCCCTACAATAGCGTATGTGTGTACAACACTCTACGTGTGTACAACACTCTACGTGTATACAACACCGCACCCCTGGCTACACTAAGCAGTAGTAGTAAGGAGGCTGTGTTAGTTCAATGTGCCTGCCTCAGAAATCTTTGACTAGTCTTAGGATGAAGGGTTTGAATCCTGGTTGGGATGACTCATCATTTCATTCTTCTGTGCTTGATAAAAACGAGTACTCTTGAGCTGTGTCGTAAACATATACACACAAAGAGACAGTAATTGTAAATCTCTGGAGCTCTTGTAATTTTTCTGGGTTATCTGTGCTCATTGAGGAAGCTTCTTCAATTGTACATATGTTTGCATGTGCTATGTTGTTGTACACATCACTTCCACTGTTGTGATGGTAGCAGCAAGACTCAACAACGATGGAATGGTTGACAGAGTAGATTTTGGGAAGCTGATGAACCAGCCAGGGCAACCTGTGAACTTCTGTCGCTTGATGGAAAGAGACTGCTTGACCTGTTGCAATAACCCATGCAAGTTATGAAGGGCTGCATCGTGTCTAGCCTGGGTATTATATAGTAATGTCAATCTGTAGATGCCTCTCCTGGATCTCATTAATACTAACACTGGGACACTCAGCAGCCGGGCAGCTGATGGCAGTCCGAACAAGCTGCATAATAATATCTCCTTTATACTGCTTGACCTTCTCACCCACATAAGACAGAAC
Organism: Calotriton arnoldi; assembly: GCA_963921515.1. Lineage (NCBI taxonomy): Eukaryota > Metazoa > Chordata > Amphibia > Caudata > Salamandridae > Calotriton > Calotriton arnoldi. Next base: position 457,592 of record CAWUFW010004071.1, read on the forward strand.
CCCTACGGGCCATGCCCATCAGCCAGGACTGCCCCGGTGCACGGCACCAAACCACCCACCACCAACTGCACAGGTAAGGTATAACTGAAGAGATCAGCTGCATACCTCTGGCCACCTGAGGGCTATAACTCAGTTCACCACTGCAGATCCCAAGTAGCCACAAACAATGACCTCTTCCTGACATCTCACAATGCCAATCACATGTGGGATTATAGGAGCAAAGTCCATCCCAGCAAATCTCCTCTCCATTTCTCCCTCTGACATATGCCTGCTCAGAACCATAAACTGTCAACAACAATTTCAGAATGAACAATAAGTGACCAGTAGCCATTAACAACAATAGAGGGATCTGCAGAGCTGTTGGATGCAGGCAGTTTGCTGAAAATCATAAACTGCGGCCTTTCTTTCACACATCTTCATCCATCACACTGTAAAGCGCTGTGTCACATAGAACAAGAGCTGCCCCTCAGTGGTTAACATGGACACACTTCCCACATAGGTTCAAAAGAAAGCTAACACCTTTCCAACCACACACCTTAAATGGCGTTGCATGGTTACTCATGCAGGCAAGCACTTCAGCATCCCACATAGTGTTAGTAAGCGCTATGTAAATGGTTCAATATAATAAACTTTAGCTCTATAGCTCTGTGGTACAAGTTGCAGCTAGCGATGTGTCAAAGGCTTGGCATGGCCATGCCGCTCAGCATATAGGTCTACAGTGCTGTGGTCTGCCCTGCACTACGTTCATGTTAGCACAATAGAGGCAGGGCTCTGCAGGGCAAGAACTCACCACCAGGCCAAAGCTTGAGATTGTGCAGCACTTCGATGTCAAGGCCTACAGCACTACACATGCACACAGCACTGTACACTTGGATACTCTACAGAGAGATACCTCTGAGTGACAAGTTACATCTAGCGATCTGTCCAAGGCTCAGGAAGGCTTTGCCTCCCTCAATGCATCAGTACAGTGATGTGCACGTACCCTGCACTGTTCCCATGGCCACAGCATAGAGAAATAGCTATTGTAGACATCTCTCCAACTCTCAGAAAAGCGCTTCTGCCCATGATACTGCCTTATGGTGCCAGGATGGGACTAGAATACAAAACAGACTCGGGCAACAAAATAAAAGTGGCCCCCAGTAGAGACTTAGTTGGCTATAGAAGTAGCCCACATTTGCAAATCAGGGAAGTTTTGCACTTTTAAAAACATATTGTAGAAGAGTTTTACAAGGTATGGAAGACTGCCTGGATTTGAGCTTGCTGCAGACAGTGTTTGTTTTAATATCAGTGAAATCAACAGTAAAAACCGGGCCATCAGATCATACAAAAAGCCCACAAACAATCAAAAAAAGAACCACACACCGACCTGCCAGACCAGCCCATCGGGCACTGTCTGATTGCCCTATAGGCCTGTCCAACCCTTTACGGTGTTGTACGTGTACCCAGTACTATACCTTTGGATACATTACAGATTAACAGCTGATGCTCACCCAACGAAGCCTGAGGATGGCTTTACTGTCCGGGCGCAGAACAAGTGCATCCTACGCCGCACAGCTCAGAATCCAGACTGTCCAATGCAGTGTGGCAGTGCACAAGCCATACTGCACAAGAGGCCGCACTAATTACAGATGTGCACCCTGCAAATATCAGTAACATGACATGTTAGCACAGTACCCAGGGTAGGCTCTTACAGGTGGGGTCTGCTGAGGAGGCATGCTCAGTGCAGCTTGAGTCTGCCCAACTCTCAGCCACCGGGTGCACACTCAATATAGGCAACATTATTTATGCCCCATTCTAAGGTTTAGAGCTACCCAAGTACTGTTGGTTTTACTAACACTGTAAGTATTATGCACTTAATTGAAAGGGCTTTCAGCCATCCCTCTCCATCTATTGGTCTGTACTTGTGTCATTCACCTGTTTCTTTCACTCACTACAGCATCAAGTATAGGGCAGTACGTCAGCCCACATAATCCATTGGCTAACTTCACTGTGAGTGACGCCATTCTGCCCCTTCACATGAAGCACATCCACACACAAGTAGGTTTTTCAACACAAAAATATATTTTTATCAATGTTTGTATTTTATTTTATAGCGACGAGGAACCAACAGATTTTTCAGCAATAAAGTTTATTAAGTTATTAAGCGCCAAGACACCCACGGGTATAAGTGTGCTATATAAGTTGTAATAACATTAAAAACTATGACAAAGGAAGCACTGACAAAGTCAAAAAGCAGATAGCCAACATCAAACCTATTGGTTTTGCCAATGCTTGCTTTGCACTGGTATCAGCTGCAAAGAGCGGTCTGCCATGAGAAAGCATTGCTTGACAGCAGTTGAGCAGCTGCAATTAACACATAGGTCTTCCAAAATCAAGAAGACTTGTTGGACACTCTAGTGTTCTAAGTTCCAGGGGTGTGCAAAATCATACAGTCAGTAGCGGCTCGTGGAGGGAGTGCCGCGGGGCGGTGAGGCGGGGCGGGAGAGCAGCAGTGTGGGGGGGTAGAAAACTACAGCATACGGCCGAACAGAGGTAAGTAAACAAATAAATAAATAAAACAAATTTCGTTGCGCGCGCTGCATCGCATTTGGCAATGCAGCGCGCGCAATAAAATTTGTTTTATTTATTTATTTGTTTACTTACCTCTGTTCGGCCGTATGCCGTAGTTTACTACCCCCCCACCCTGCTCCTCCCCCGTCCCGCCCCACGGCACTCCCTCCACGAGCCGCTACTGCATACAGTTTTTTTTAGAAATCTTATACGGGTTCATGAAACTGCCTAAATTTACGCTTGCTGAGCAAGAAGTGGGCTGCCGGCATCTCATGTGACTTTTTTCAGACGTGCGCGAACTTCGCGTGAAAAAGTCTTCGAGAGACACCGTCAGACGACTGATGCAAGCACAAACGGTCTCCGGGCAAGACAATTTCTGCACTAATGAATCTCCTGCATGCAAAATTTATGCAAAATACCACAGCGCAAAAACGAATTTCACATTACATGAGTGACGGGAATTACACAAATGTCACCAACATTTCTATTGGCTGCAACTCATTTTTGATCACTGAAATTTGACTCTAAGCTAAAAAAAAAAGAAAACAGAAAAGTTAGAAAGTAGGTTGAAGCGAGCAAATATGAAACAAAGAACAGAACGGAGAAGAAACCCACAAGAGTAAAATTAAGAGTCAGGAAGTGAAGGATGGAGATAGAAAGAGGCATGAAGTGGAATTATGCGTGGGCACAATATAATAATGTTGGGACACATCACTTTTTAAAAAAAACATTTTTTATATTTATTACTGAAGGTTTTATATAATAAAAACGGAAAATAATACAAAACATAGTGTGTACCAATTATTTAATAGCTATTACCTATTGGGTCTGCAGGACAACACGCAGTTTTGTGTAGACTGTAATCTTAATAGAGGAATAAAAAACTAACATTATTGTAAAGATATTGTCAAAAATTTAATTAAGAACCGGCTCTGTTAATTAAACAAAGTGATCTGAAGTGACCACAAGGAGACTTGCTGCATAGTATCTAACCACGCAATACCATAGTATATTTTTGTTCTATGTAGCGCCCTAAATCAATGTCGCTGTAACACAGAGCTTCGAAAGGGACTACAGCTCTATCCTGCTCTGGCACTATACTATAAAAAATATTTTTAGTATAGGTTAGAGGGTTGAATGCTTCCTGAAAAAGTCTGTGCAAACTCTCTGAGGTGTAGAGTTTGATCCTGGCATCTTTCCGGAATCGATAAATGGAGTACTACTGAGGCGGAAACCAATATGTGTAGGTATGAGCGGATAACTGCTTATGAGGGTGCGATGTATAATTTGATAAATATAGCTTTCACTAGGCTTCTTATATATATATATATATATATATATATATATATATATATATATATATATATATCGCAAGACAAAGGATGCGGCACTCTTTAGCAGACTTTTTCGTGCAAGTTTATTTTCAGATAGTCACTCCACCAACACGTTTCAGCCTCACTCGGCTTTTCTCACGGTCAGTGAGTCTTTCTTCTACAAACATTTATACTTGCCCACGTGGCCTTAAGGTGGCATTGTGGGATTTGTAGTTTGGAAGAATAATATAAAACTTTATACATATATACAAGAAAGACACATAGCGTCTTATGTCAACATTAGCGGTCATATGCAGCATTATATCTTGAATAATTCAATTGCCTTGTTCAAACCTAGTCATGTCATATGCACTTTTCAAATCTTAAACATGGTACAGTACCATAGATGTTCAAATTTGATCAATAAACATCAGTCTGCATGGATATTTTATACTGTATAACAGGGTATAGTACCCCTGTATAATATGCAATTGGCATTATGAGACAATGACTAACATATTTATATCAATTAGTCCAAATGTACAAAAAGTTCCTCGTCATTATTGATCCCCCTTGGGCTTTTTGTCCTGAGTCTTATAATAAGGCAGGATTCTGTTTGTCTTAACCTTTTAATTCTGTCCCCACCACGTTCACCTTGTGGGATCATATCAATTCCATAAAAAACCATAGATTTCCAATCTCCATTTTGGCATTTACTCATGTGTTTAGCTGTTGCATATGTCATATCCGCATTCTTGACAGCGCGTATGTGTTCTAGTATGCGCTTTTTCAACATGCACGTGGTGCTTCCAATCTATTTCATACCACATTTACATTCTATGACATAGATTACAAATTTCGAAATGCATGTAATGGTTTGATTTATCATAATTGATTTACCATTTGGTTCCATAAAGGAGGTCACATTTTTGCCTATTTTACAAGCTTTACATGAATTGCATTTTCTGAATCCTTTCTGTTGGAACCAAAGGATCACTGTTGGAAAATATATATATATCTATATGCAAAAAAGAAGCAGAGAACTCTGGGTAGTTCTCAAATTTAGGTTGCGAGCAGCTCTTATATAGAGCACCCTACGACACCAGTGACACTGAATTTGCACACCTCAAACATCTGCTTTTCTATCAAAGTTTTTAAGCAGAGGATTAGCACAGTGCCTTCCACCCCGACATAGAAAGGGACTAGTAACTTCTCTAGGTGGTAAACCTTTGGGGCGTGGAGTAGGATAAAGTGATCTTGATGAAAGCCAACGACTGTGGGAAAAGGAGTTGTTGCGAATCAGTCGATGGATTTTCCAAGGCAGCCACCCTTCCATAAACCCCAGTCTTTGAGGTGGTAAGTTCTTCCTCGGTTCCCTCTTTTGGACTTCCCAATTTACATACTTGTGAGCCACATTAGCATTCGGCAAGGTGCATTTGCATACACTCTTGCTCATTTACATAGTGGCGTGCCTTGATTTGCATATCACTGCTCTTGCCTAAAAGCTGACCTAGAAGCCAGTCCTCCCGGGGCACAGATTAAGTATTGCTCATTTAAAGGGTGTTGGAGTGGAGGTAACATAAAAGCCCTAGTCAAACAGATGATCTGAAAGCAGCAGCAGTCTTCATGAGCAGACCCCTATCGAACTAGCAGCTTCCGACAGCTTCAGAACGTGACAGGCCAAGAAACGTTCTATTTTTATTTGAGACTTGCACATTATAGAACTTAGGGAGTGGGGTATGCTGTATGTAGAATTTTAATCGGTCGCAGGAACCATTTTCTTGTAGTTTTCCCAAATTCAGTATTTGCTAGTATTCTTGGAGACCTGTTCTTTTGAGACATTAGCACTGTCTGCCCCCCCTCCCTCCCCCCCCTACAAGCCCCATGATTTCCCACTTCCTGTGAGGGGACATTTTCTGATCCCTTTGAATGATATCCCCTAAATCCTCCTGTCTTGTGTGGCCTGTGTTGTGCTTAGAGCCCCTCTCTCTGCAGCCAATAGCAGGACCCTGGGGAGGGGCTACCTCCCAAAATACATCAGAATTTGGGTTTTACTTAAGATTCCTGTGGAGCACGAACGTTTCTGAATTGATAACAAATTCTATCATGCATCAAGCTATAATTCTATAAATCTCACCCTTGCTGTCTCTGTCATATGAAAAAAGGATCAACGTGGAAGGGGAAAAAAATGATAATTTATGGTCCAATCCCAAAGAAAAAGAAAAATGGGTCCAGCAATTTCAAGCTGGTGCTGTAACCGGTCCAAGAAGACACCTTGGCCCTCGAAGCTTGAGATCTCCGTGCATCCGCCCCCCACCCTATCACCAGAGAGCCCCCTCATTGGTATTCCCCTGGAGACATCTGCTGTTCTTGAGTCAATGTCACCCACGCGCGTCAAGAGAGAGCCGGAGGGGCCTTGCAGCTGCTTCCTCTCTGATCCAGACTGTTAACTTGAGAAAGGCATTCTGGGAAACCTGGGCACTTAAAGAGCGCGAGCCGCTTCCCTGCGCCTGCCGTGAGGAGCCGAGGAGCGGCGCTGGCCCGGTGGCCCCACCCCGCAGTTTGGGGCAGATGTAAGTACATTCATCTCTGATTAGTGCTCAGCATCCGTCCTTGGCAGTGCCCTACCAGGCAGAGTGTCTCATCTGAATATATATGAACAAGAGGTGCCACTCAGCCGATACACGTGACTCGCCTTTTAGCACAATAAAGTGTGTCCTTGGAGCTATAACTGCGAATTTATGTGCTCTTTTCACACGTCCAGTGCACAAGTCATCACTACATTACGCTATCTATACCACCATACTAAAATTGCGTGGTACTTCTGCGATGATTACCTTCTTCAACGCTGCTCCTTTTATCAATTTATGAAGGATGAGAGTCTGAGCTGACTCGCTGGTAGATTCAAAGCATCCTCCATCAGGTTCCACATAGATCACTGCAGTGGACGCATTAGCCGGCCGAGCTGGCTCAGCAACTTAATGATCACTCACATTGCATTTCAATTTGCCATCAGCTTTTTATGGGGGGTGCAGAGTGGTAGCGGTGGGTCTAGTCAGCCTTCTTGCTCAGTCAGTTCTTTGCCTACAAGCTGATGACGCATACTATGCTATGGGTGTTACTCCCAACAGGGGCGTAGGGGAGGGGTGAATCGCAGGTTTCCCAACTACAAAAGCAGTTGGGCCGCTGGGTGAATTGGTGACATGACTAGGGCTCAAAATAGACTTTTCCCACAAGGAGCAGGCCAGTACTGGATTGCATTAGGTGGGCTTCTGGGGCGGATTTAGAGTTTGGTGGACACGTACCAGAGTACCCTGTCGGCCAAACTCAAGGTCTGCCCACCCGATTTTGAGATGAGCATATAGCAAGTTTTACGCCGACAGAGCAAAATTCCCTCCATCAGTGTAAAACTTATTCCAATGGAATAGGTACCAATGGAGGTAAGCCAGCTGACCGGCCGTCCTATTTAGAGTGGTTTCCACACCATGGATGAAACCCCCCATGGTGTGGGGGTCTTTAGTTATTTTATTTTTCAAAAACAAACTCTCGCTTTGGGAGTTTGTTTTTGTCTTTGAAAAATACAAAATTTTGGAAAAGTTTGACGGTCAGCCGATTCCAACAATAACAGAACCGCCATGTTGGCAGTTCCTGCCAGTGTACAGAGATGTCGCAGGTCGGCGGACATCTCTAAGTTTGGCAGACAGAGTAAAGGCAGGGTGGCGGATGTTAAATCCTCTGCCACCCTGTCTGCCTTTACTTCGTCTGCCAAACCCGAAATCAGTCCCTCGTCCAGCATGGCACAGTGGGTGAAAAACAACGCTTTGGAATGCTGCCCGGTTAGACTACTTGCAAGCATTCATCCCCCTTTGGGTGTTTGATTGGCAGTAGTAGGCCTGGAAACCAGAGACTGGTGCTGCCTTCCACGCCTAGTACTGCCAATGTTTCTGAATTTTGAAAAGTAGCAAATATGCATCCCTCTAGGGAGTACTTCCATGGGTACAGATATGCTGCTTTCTTTGGTAAACCTGTCAGTAAATATATATATATATATATACATAGGATGAAAGGTTTGACCCTTTTAATGAAATCAGGACTTCAGGACTAAAATAAAAACGTCTCAGCCAAAGCAGACGTGGCTCAGGGCCTCTAGACTCAACTACCAAGCCAACAAAGCATTTATTTGGGGGGCGTCACACTCCAAAGACCCCTCCCCCCTCCCTTACGCTATGGCCCTGGCTCTAAATTCAGGCTCTTGGATATCCAAAAGGGAACAATAACTTGGTTAGAAGTGGTTAAATAAGTTGAAGAGATGAAATAAACTATCATAATGTGATTAACAAATAGGGTCTAGACACTAGAGACACCTTTCTCTAAATCCACACAGGCCACAGTTGTGCCTTTTGACTACAAACATGGGCCATGACCACGAAACTCTGTCCTTTCTCGAACAACAAGATATAATACTCCTTCAAGAAACGTGGATAATGAAACCCACTGCAATATCTGGTTACATTGAACATCATATCCTAGCAGTAAAATTCGCAAGATTTGGTCACCCGAGGGAGGCCTATCAACATACATATCACAAAAATATGGTTGGCAAACAGAAGAGTTAGATGCCGGGGCAAACTGGATTCAAGTTATAAAACTTACTGGAAAGCGAAATTCAAATAAAACGGACTGGCAACTAATTTTAGTCAACGTATATGTTCACCCTGAAAAAAAAAATCAGAAGGAAAAATTTACAATACTAATAAAGCTGATTATCGCATTGCAAAAGTCGCATCGAATTCTGCCCTTTGATCATTTCAGGAGATTTCAATTGTAACCTACTAATACAAAATAAAATAAAGAGGCAGGAGGACTGGGGACATCAAATCATAACGCGAGAGTTAGAAAGGTACGGCCTGTCAATCCTGAATGGTAACATCGCAGGGGATATACCTTCAGCCATAACGCATTCCAACGGAAAAAGTCGATCTACAATAGATTTTACCATCATCAGCACCAACCTAGTCCCAAGAATAGATTCATTTCAAATCCTTACACGTATAGAAAGTGACCATCACCCGCAAATAACAAAGCTTAATATAAAGCTAGCTGGGGCGCAAAAAATAAACACGCTGGGACAACATGTAGAAAAGTTTAACTTGAGGAAACTAAAATGGCAAGGTACAAATACGGTGAACATAATGGATACCCTCAAAGAACATATGATTCAAACAGGGCCGCAGATAGAAGAAAATTGAATAAAAACTTGGGAAGATCTATGCCTCTTCATTACCCAAAGCTTTCCGGTCACTAATAGAAACATAAAAAGAATAGACATCAGAAACGATCCATGGTTTAACCTCTCCCTACGAGATGAAAAGAGAAGGATGGCAAAAGAGGTACGAATTCAAGCCATGGCGGTCAAAACGGGTAAGAAAAGAGACAAGAATAAATTAAAGGAGCTACAGAAGAATTACAAAAAAATGTTGAGGGAAGCCATGATAGAACATAAAGAAAAATCTGGATACAGCTACTGTGGGCAAGCACCTTGCCAAATAGCAGGGAATTCTGGGGCATTATAAATACCATGACCAAGGGTAGTAAATTACAACAAGAAGCGGGAATTAGTGAAAAAACCTGGATGGAGCACGTACATAATAAGTACAGTAGTATGAGGAATGATAAGCTCGCAATGGCAAAACCCCCAAAGGATCTAAAACCGGAAGTAGTAGAATATACCGGTCAATCAGAAAGTAACAACGACCAACATTTCCTGATCGACAAAAAACAATTGAGAGGAATAATAAAAAGGTTGAAAACGGAGGGGGCGGCAGGCCCGAACGGATTGCCCAACACACTATTCAAATATGCGCCGGAATTTTGGGCTGATTACCTCGCGCCATTATTTAATCTGATCTACAGTGAGAACAATGTCCCCAAATCCTGGAAAGGGAATATTATCCACCCAATATTCAAACAGGGAGACCATAATAAACCAGAAAACTACAGATTGATATCACTGATTGATGTTGAGGCCAAACTATACGGATCATGCCTATTACTTCACCTTCAAGATTGGATGGACGAGACAAACTTAATTCCAAAGTTTCAAACTGGTTTTAGACAAGGGATGGGTACCTTGACAAACCTGGCCACGCTGGCACTCCTAACTGAAAGGGCAAGAAAAAGGAAAACTAGGTTATTTGCATGTTTTGTTGATTTGAAAGCCGCATTCGACAAAGTAAGCAGAAATCGCCTATGGGAAAAACTAAGGGTATGGGGGCTGCCGAGCAAATTATTGGATGCAATAATAGCCCTGTATAGCGAAACCTGGGCTAGAGTGAAACTAGGCAATGGACTTAACACCACCAGCAGTATTTGCACAGAGCAAGGGCTAAAACAAGGCTGCGTCCTTGCCCCAAGCCTATTTAATTTATTTCTGGCAGATATCAGTAAACACATGCAATCAGCTGATTGCCATCCACCGAATCTAGTCAAGGAGCCAATACCCTTCCTACAGTACGCAGATGATATCGTGGTACTGAGCCAAAGCCCTATCGGGCTGCAAAGAGCGATTAACAACTTAGTCATCTATCTGGATAGAGATAGCTTGGAAATAAATAAAGATAAAACCAAGGTTGTACGGCTTGCGGACCCAAAAAAAACTAAGTTTAAATGGTACATAAAAGGGACCCCAATAGAAGAACAAGCGGCCTACAAATATCTCGGCTTAAAACTAGGGCGAGGCTCAACACACAAAGAACATAAAATGGACCTAAAGGCAAAAGCACAATCATTAATCTTTGCGTACAGACTCCTGAACAGGAAACTGGGCTGCCCGAGTTATGCACATCTTCTAAAAGTGATGGCAGCACAAATAGTACCGACATTGTCATACGCCCTAGTAGTTTTGTGCGGCAAAGAGGCGGATCTGCTAAACGATCTTCAGACAAAGGTCTATAAAGCTGTCTTCAATTTACCAAAGTCTGCCGCTCCAGCCCAGGTCCGGCTGGAGTTTGGCCTTCAGAATCAGAAATTCCGGAGCATGAGCGGCTTCGTGAACTATGCCACAAATTTCGTGCATCTGAGCCGGGGTCAATGAACAACACTTGCTGGAAAGAAATTAAAATCCAGATGGACCAAGACATTCCACATTCATGGGGAGCATACCTGAGAAAATCATTAGTGGAACTTGATATACAAACAACATGGGATAGCCAGTTAGAGCGGGTAGCTTTTGGTAAATTGGTAAATAAAACATCTAAGAAGAAGTCTTTCCTGGAAGACAAAATAACAACCTCGAAACGCAGACATGGGTGGACCGTGATTAACTCTTATATATCCACAAAGCCTCAGGCATATTTATTAACACATTTCAGTACCGAGCTAAAAAAGAGTTTCACAAAATATCGCTTGGGCATGCATGACTCGAAAGATCTACAACCATCCTGGCAAAGTAACCATCAAGCTGCACACTGTCGACTATGCGGCTTCTGGAATGAAACGCTAACACACTTGTTGTGTACCTGCCCAGCTGTCAAGGATATAAGGAGGGGGCTTTTAAAACCAATTTTTAATGAATTAAATATTCGGACTTGCAGGCAAGCAGTGATACGCTGGCTGGAAGGATCCTCAATCATTCTGGCTTGCCAGGGCGTCAAATACCTAGCAAAAGTAAGGAAACTTTTAAGGCAAGCCGATTTAGAGGCCATGAATAAAGCATGATCAAGGGCGGCAGGGGCTTTGCATACATGGCCCACTAGCCCAAACAGCAAGCAAAAAAAAAAAAAAAAAAAATGCGACAGGATGATAGAAATAACATAGAAAAATGGCTACGTTTGGAAATTTAAAATGGTCACTTTATCTCGAACAGGATTTAGCTGAAAGTAATCTGGGACTTTTTCAGACATTTGCGTAATTCTGAAAGTTTTTAATAGAACTCGCACAGATCGTTTTAAAATGTTAGATAATATTTTATGTGTATTATAATGTTATTCTGATTTTAAAATCTTGGTACCCACGACACTGAAAAGTAGAATTCAATGGAAGATTAAGTTTAATATTTTATTTTTATTTTTTATTTTTGTACATTGTAACGATTTTAAGTAATTATATACAATAAACTATTTGACGAACTTGACTACAAATATACACACTCAGCAAACACATTACACTCAGCACATGTGCATATATGGTTTATGTCATGGTGCTTTTTCACTTGTACTTGGTTTAACAAAAGATACTTAACCAGAAACAGGATGCAATACCTTAAATTTGTGCCATATAGCAACATCATGCTCTGATTTTTGGAGAGCTCTTCCCGTGCATAGAGTAATTGAAAAATGCAATGTAAGACATTGTAAACAGTAACCATAAAAATCTATATCTGTATCTATATCTCTCTCTCTCTCTTTCTCTCTCTCTATATATATTTATATGTATGTATATATATATATATAGATATATATACATATATATATATATAGGTATATATATATATATATATATATATCTATATATATATATATATATATCAAAACCACGCTGCATTCTTTTTAAAAAACAGCTGCTGAGGACACCAAATTGCTTTTCAAAAGCGGTATTTTATTCCGTTATCAGACCAGCTCGACGCGTTTCGGGACAACTCCCTAGTTCACTCGTGAAACGCGTCGAGCTGGTCTGATAACGGTATAAAATACCGCTTTTGAAAAGCAATTTGGTGTCCTCAGCAGCTGTTTTTTTTAAAAGAATGCAGCGTGGTTTTGGTGTTTAGAGGCTTGACCCCTCGCTGACGACCGCCGTTGCAAGTGGAAGGAGAAAGGCAACGGCAGTGCAGCTGCACTGCTTAGCGGTTTGGATATATATATATATATATATATATATATATATATATATATATATATCCAACCAGTCTTCCTCCAGGTAAGGACAAAGTGCGAGACAGCTCCGGGATAGGCTTCAAACTGACTTTAATAATTTCAAGCGTTCTTGTGTGCAGCAACCTTGAAACGCACGGCAGACGCGTTTCGCTTAAATAGCTTCATCAGTGCCCGTTTCAAAAGTAAAACAATGTCCTGGGGGTCCGGTGGAATATAGCTGTTACTGTGGCCACTCCCAGTCAGGTGATTACTTGCCCCTCCTCCGCTTCTGAGGTTGCAGGACATCTCGCGCTCCACTCCCCAGGCCACTGCATTCTGGGAGTAGAAGTCCTCCATGAGTGCCCATGCAGTGAGAGGCCTCTCAGACATCCAATGGTGCCCCAATCCTTGTTGGTTGGTGAACCCCACTCCTGCGCAGCCACCTCGGGGAGTGCAAGTCAGTTCGAGTCTCCCTTTTCAGGCATGAAATTCTGCCTCCTCTCTCCCCATGTGACAATAACTTCCAAATGGAAATGCGTGGCACCGGGGGGGCGACGCGTTGTAGACAATACTTCAACCAAAAGTTGCAGGTGTCCCGCGTAGCTCCAGACCGAGAGGGCGTCCCGCCAGGCCAGCACCTGCAAGCTGGCCAACACAACCAACCAGTCTTCCTCCAGGTAAGGACAAAGTGCGAGACAGCTCCGGGATAGGCTTCAAACTGACTTTAATAATTTCAAGCGTTCTTGTGTGCAGCAACCTTGAAACGCACGGCAGACGCGTTTCGCTTAAATAGCTTCATCAGTGCCCGTTTCAAAAGTAAAACAATATCCTGGGGGTCCGGTGGAATATAGCTGTTACTGTGGCCACTCCCAGTCAGGTGATTACTTGCCCCTCCTCCGCTTCTGAGGTTGCAGGACATCTCGCGCTCCACTCCCCAGGCCACTGCATTCTGGGAGTAGAAGTCCTCCATGAGTGCCCATGCAGTGAGAGGCCTCTCAGACATCCAATGGTGCCCCAATCCTTGTTGGTTGGTGAACCCCACTCCTGCGCAGCCACCTCGGGGAGTGCAAGTCAGTTCGAGTCTCCCTTTTCAGGCATGAAATTCTGCCTCCTCTCTCCCCATGTGACAATAACTTCCAAATGGAAATGCGTGGCACTGGGGGGGCGACGCGTTGTAGACAATACTTCAACCAAAAGTTGCAGGTGTCCCGCGTAGCTCCAGACCGAGAGGGCGTCCCGCCAGGCCAGCACCTGCAAGCTGGCCAACACAACCAACCAGTCTTCCTCCAGGTAAGGACAAAGTGCGAGACAGCTCCGGGATAGGCTTCAAACTGACTTTAATAATTTCAAGCGTTCTTGTGTGCAGCAACCTTGAAACGCACGGCAGACGCGTTTCGCTTAAATAGCTTCATCAGTGCCCGTTTCAAAAGTAAAACAATGTCCTGGGGGTCCGGTGGAATATAGCTGTTACTGTGGCCACTCCCAGTCAGGTGATTACTTGCCCCTCCTCCGCTTCTGAGGTTGCAGGACATCTCGCGCTCCACTCCCCAGGCCACTGCATTCTGGGAGTAGAAGTCCTCCATGAGTGCCCATGCAGTGAGAGGCCTCTCAGACATCCAATGGTGCCCCAATCCTTGTTGGTTGGTGAACCCCACTCCTGCGCAGCCACCTCGGGGAGTGCAAGTCAGTTCGAGTCTCCTTTTCAGGCATGAAATTCTGCCTCCTCTCTCCCCATGTGACAATAACTTCCAAATGGAAATGCGTGGCACCGGGGGGCGACGCGTTGTAGACAATGCTTCAACCAAAAGTTGCAGGTGTCCCGCGTAGCTCCAGACCGAGAGGGCGTCCCGCCAAGCCAGCACCTGCAAGCTGGCCAACACAAATATATATATATGGAGAGAGAGAGTTCACGCTGCCATATATTTATGCCATAACAAAGAAAGTAAATATTGCCTAATAACACATGTACAACAATTGTACTAATGAACACATCTTGTTCCCGCCGCTTGTAATGAGGGTCTCTGTCGGTACCCTGGCTTTATATAACCATGTGAGCGATGACGTAGCAATGCGGACCAAGCTGCGTCTGTGGACATGTAGCGGTTGCAACCTGTGATTCAAGTGAAAGGTGAAGAAATCACACATTGCTTGTAGTTTACTCATCCCTCACTCTAGAGACAGCAAAAGATCTCTTGTGTGTGGGCGACACTGACGTGAAGGGACAAAAAAGCTGAACAACTTTTGCTGTAGAACGTCAAGTGCATTGTGACTGTTCAGTGCCAATGGATCTTGACAATGCCACATATCTTGCAACACTAGAAAACCTGGGGCAATGAATACAAGTGGTGCAAAAAAACGCCTCACGCCTTATCACTCCAGACGTGAAACAAATCTCGTCAAAGATGGCAGCCCTCCACTGGTTTGTTTGTTTGCAAAGTTTTATATAGCGCTGGCTAGACCCGGAGGTATCAGAGCGCTTTACATGAGGATCAGCGATTTACATGTTACATAATTACATCAATTACAGGAGCCAAGTATAGACATAGGAGAAAAACATGAGATTACACAATAATATGGGTAATTAACGCGTAGTATAGCCAAGACACGGGGAGGAGGCTGGGAAGGGGAGGAAACACAGCGGGGAGATGAGGAAAACAGTGTCAGATGTCCGGCTGGGTAGGCGACGGCCGAGGTGGTGAGCCAAAGCCAAACTCCTCTATAGCTGCATAGGACAGCTCCACCGGGCATCGGCCAAGGTTGCTCGGGTTCCGCGGTAAGTACGAACAGTTAAGGTATCCGCCCAGGGGGCATCGTCATAGTTCCATCAAAGCACCGGTCCCGGTATTACTGGGAAACACGTAGAAAAGCCAAGACAAGACAAGGGGAAGAGGCAGGTTACCAATCAAATCCTGGGTACCATCCAAAGCCCATCTCATTCCTCAAAAAATCCATTCACCCAATGGCAGCAGGTGTTCTTGCCACCAAATTCAGACCATCCTGCCCTCTCTGCCAGCTGCACTCAGAATAGCAGCTGCTCCTTGCAGTTCCAAGGCAAAAGTAGGGACCATTGGAGGGAGATTTGCCTTCATTGCTACAGCCGAGCTATAGATTTCTCTCCCATGTAACCTGCAGGCATGGACTTCATTTAGAGGTCGCCAGGGGTCGCAGCTGTGACCCCTGGCATGCCCCTTGCGATCCCTGGCATAGCCTTTGCGACCTCCGGCCTTAGACATGGCAAAATCAGTGCCAGGAACACAGCCAGCTCGTCCTTGTAGACGTGGGTTGGGGCTTGACTCTTTGTTTTCTGTTATTTTTTTATTACACTATTAGTGAATCATATTACATTTTTCACTATTAGTATAATAAAAAATAGAGTACAATTAGTGTGAATTTGACCTTCTCTGGTAGCTGGGGTGAGCAAAAATAGCTTTTAAATGTATGCTGTGTGCATGCTTGTGGGTGAAAGTGTGTGACAGGGTGTGAATGTGTGTTTAAATGTAAACATGTTTGTGTGAGTGAAAGTGAAAGTGAAGGTCAAACGGTGTGTTATGTCACTTCCGCTACCCCTGGCAATGGTGAATTTCCGTCCATGCCTGCAGGCCCTGTTTGGAGACAACTAAGGACCTGCTGCTTTCGTAGTCCTCCCCAAACTGTAACAGAGTTATATATGATGGGGCTTTCATGTGATAATTCTATATGTGACTGTCTTTTGTCGGATCTTTCCATCGTGAGTGGTGAGTCACGCAAGCGAGAGGTAGGAAAGGCACGCACTCACATTTGAGACAGTGATCCTTAAGCTCCCACCTACATCTTCTGAGAGCAGGGGAGGAGAGGGAGAGAGAAAGAGAAGTTACTTTACTGTTTGTGAGGTGTTTTATAGAATGTGTACTTTCAACTGCGAGAAAAACTATGTCTAGGTATGAGGGACGTTCAAGGAGGAAACTCTGCAAACACCATGAAGGCCAAAAATCGTGAACGTAGACAAAAACATTAATTCCCTGTGGCCGAGATACATAAGTCTAACCCTACCTCTGCTCAGACGTGCACAGCGTTGCACCCGGCACAGATAGTGCGGTGGCTCCCATCCACTAGAGGTTCAGGTCGCGCATCCTCAAAGAGCTAGTCTACTCTAGCTTGTCTCATGCTATCCTCCAATGGATGCATTCTTCACCGCATGTTTCTTTTTGTCACAGCTCAGAAACAATAGTGTCCTTTTAATTAGGAAGAGTCCGCAGGCAGCTGCCATGATGGCAACTTCGAGCAATTTAAAGGCCCACTGGTCAGATGAGACAGCCATGAAATAGGCAAGGAGTGCACCCAACTGAAAAAGTTCCATAATCTAATCAGCCTCATTAGCAACCAATGATTCATTTAGCTGACCTGCAGATCTGAAGATGTAGGCCAGCCCTTCTAACCCTAAAGCAATTGATCTAAGACAAAATTTCATAACTCATGTGATAATGTGTTTTTGTGTCATTGACACCCCAATACTGATCATCTAATTTGACCTCTTTTAGTGCTGTGGCAAACTCCAAATGACAGAGTTAATAAACTATTGTAAGTTCACCAAATAACTCTTAGAGGAACACTGGTAGCCTGGACTTGCAGGGCCAAGACTGATTGGCAGACAGTGGCAAAATAACCATGGACTGGGGTGCAGCCCTGAGTAATTACCACTCCCTGAGATTAATTCAAGAATTCCACCCATCACTTTTTTGTATTCCTCTTTGGAGAACGAGGCACTCAACTTTGCCATGCTTCCTATCCAAGTGGTTGCTTGAATCAGCGGCCTTTGTCTACTCTACATGTCATAGGGGTGACAACCGCAGTGTACAGTAACACCCTTCATCTCCACCCTGATTGCACACAACACCACGTCATCACACTACGGATTTCTTTGAAAAAAACTTATTCGTAAGATTATAGCCCCCCGGCTTAATCCCCGAGGACAGCTACCATAACATGGTCATGTCCACTATGTCTAGATCTCCTCTGGACCGCCTAAGACAATGGAAGAAATGGGCAGATGAGTTCTTGACGCCAATATAACAACTTTGTAACCAATCCTTAAAATCTGGTACGGTACCCCTAAGTTGGAAAAAGGCCATAGTAAAGCCACTGCAGAAAAAACCATCAGAAGGCCCAACAATTTTGGCCAATTATAGGCCAATTTCTCTTCTTTCCTTTTCAGGAAAAAATTCTGGAACGGTGTGTTAGTAAAATCTTATCCCAATACCTGGAGGATTACTTTTTATTAGAAGAGGAGCCGTTCGGCTTTAGACCTGGCCATGGCACAGAGACTGCTTTATTGAGTGCCATGAATGAGATACGCAAGAGGGTGGACAGTGGCCAATCTATAGTGCTAGTTTTGCTCGATCTGTCAGCGGCCTATGACGCCGTTAACCACTACACCCTGCTAACAAGACTAGCATTGGTGGGTGTTAGTGGCACCCTGCTAAAATGCTACACCCCCTTTTTGCTCAGATATCAGAAGCACTCAATATGAAGTGCCACAGGGCTTGGCACTCAGTCCGGTGTTATTTACTAGTTACATAAAGCCATTATTCTTGTGAATAAAAACACACAACATTACTCTAATCAACTATGCAGATGACACGCAGCTGATCCTGTCAATCAATAATAGCCTTTCAGACCTGTGTAACAGATATCATAAAAGGATGAATGAAAATTCCCTGAAATTAAATGGGGACAAAACAGAGTTTCTCTGCTGCTCTGCGAAGAAGATACCAATGCACCTGTCTCCAAACTTTTGCCATTTCCCCACAGAGACTGCGTTATGCTCATTGGGTGTGGTACGCAACCTTGGAGTTACTTTTGATGGACACCTTTCACTTGAGAAGCATGTAAACGGAGTAGCTGGTGTGTGCTTTGCACTGCTCCGGGGCCTCAGAAAGTTGTTCCCAGTGCTTCCCTCACAGGCTAAGTCCCGAATTGCACAGTGTTGTACTCAGCAGACTCGATTATTGCAATGTTCTTCTCCTTGGAGCTCTTGACTGCCTGGTAAAGAGACTGCAAAGAGTGCAGATAGCTGCGGCTAAACTGACTCTAAACAGATCTCGAAGCTCCTCAGCATCTAACGCCCTCAGGGACCTCCATTGGCTTCCCGTAGAGCAGAGGATCCTTTTCAAGTCTCTGTGCAAGGGCCCAGAACAAGGGCCCAGTACCGTTGCAACGGAGATTAAAAAGATATGCTCTGAGGAGGCCGCTACGTTCGGCCACTGCAAACTGTATTCAGGATCACAGATTCCGAAGGTTACGCCATGGTGGACGAGCATCCTCAGTCATGGAGTAAGCTGCCACCTAACTTAAGATCACATACAGACCTGCTGAAATTTAGAAAAGCCTTGAAGATCTGGCTGTTCCCAAAACCATAAGTGCTTGTTATTGATGCCATAATTCTCTCCTTCTCCTATCTGGACAATAGTCGCCTCAGACCCCGGATACCAGTCTGGTCATAGTGTGCCTTACAAATACCATAAATAAATAAATAAGTGAGTGGTAAAGGAGCTGGAAGGAGCATAATGCAATGTTCATATATTTCTGGGCTGGCAGATTTCTTCGCTTCCTATGCTTTGTTCAGTTCCATTTTTATCCACCTCCGCAATTAATTACGGCTCTGACTCATACGCGCCTCGCCTTTGTCATTCCTTTTGCTCTACATTTGAACTTGTTCTGTGCTCTCCCACTTGTTTTCCCTCAATCACATTTTGCTCTCTCTCTGACTCCTTCACTTATTTACAATGTTCATTCATCAAGTTGGCTTATTTTCTATATTCCTATATCCACCGGCCCTCATGGCCCCCCTCTCTCATTGATTAAAATTCCTTTTATTTTCCTCCTCTTTCATTAATCTCTCCCTCTTTAATGATGTACAAATTCCACTCAATACAATGCCATCCCCCCTCATGTTCAGTTTTACGATACATTGCATTGTTTTCGAAAGAGACCTTAGATCAATGTTCTCTCTCTTATTGCCTCCTGGCTCCTTATGTACATTGGGTGCTGCTGCCAATCTTACATCACTAAAGTCAAAGGGACAGTAAAACTCCAGGGGCCACACAGAGTGTAGTACATGCCCATTCAGCAGGAACTGGTAAGAGTGGTGGTAAGAGTGTGGCATGTAGTCAGTGGTGCCTTTTGGAGGCCTCTGTTGCAATATATTACTGACGCGTGGTGTGGTGGCGCGCTGTCATTTACAGACAGCACATTTCCAATGAAATGGCCACTAAATGTGCACAGACATGCAGTTTTACTGCACACTGGAGCACACTAAGGATGATCGTGGAAATCAGTTTCAGTGACTATTTATCCTTTGTGCATCACTAAGTAAAGTGTATGGATTTGTTTTCAATCCTATTAAAATCTTTGTTTCCATCACACTTCAGAATAGCAAGAAAAATGTGCATCATTTGTGGTTTCCTAATTGCTGATATATTTGTACAGTTTATTTACTGGTATTTACATTTTGTGCGTTTGAAAAAAAATGAACACCCTACATCTTTTTCTTTCAAACACCCTGTGCCCCAGCAAGGTTGTGGCCGAGTTCACTTTAAAAAATACTCTCATTTTGCATTCAGAGAAAGTTTCCTAACTGCTGATATATTTGTACAGTTCATTTACAGGCATCTACATTTTGTGCTTTCTTAAAAAACCAATATCTTACAGATGTTTCTTTCAAACACCCTACACGTCATCAGGGTTAGGGCAAAGTTCACTTTAAAACAAATCCTCTCAGTTTGCATCAGATAAAGAAAAGTAAACGCCAATGCTATGTTAATGAATAAGCTGCAATTTGTCAGAAGACACCGCATGACCAGAAGACACAGACTGATGTTTGACCTCTGACCTTGAACTCACAACAATGCAACAAGACAAAAAAAAAAATTAAAGGCATCTTTATTTCTCAATCACCATCTGATCTCCAGCATGGATATTTTGGGGGTGTAGCAGAATCACCCACACCCCTACTTCCAGCGCCTATGACCTTAGGTTTATTTACACTGTACTTCATGGTCAATTTTGTTGCCTATCGTACTCTTTCTTCCGTACATTTAAGTGACCTTTCTTGCTGATGTTAGTTCTCTTCTTCCTGCCCTAGGCTCTGTTCCCCTGCCCCACCTACAGCTCCGTGTGTTTTAACACAACTACTAAGTTTCTATAGTCAATTTTAGCCCAGATCCCTTCCCAATCTTCACACTCATATACTGGGATACACTAATATTTCCAGTGCTCTTCAGGTGATTCAAAAAGTTCTCTGGCAAAGAGGCCCCTAGTAGGGCCCGCTGGGCATTGCTGCACCAGCCCAAGGAGGAGCAGGCCCGATGATGAAGCATGCCACCTTCGGGTAGGTGAGGGCACTTGCTTCTAAAAGTAGATGACGTTCTAGGTCCTAACTATATGACCTACAATTTCTAGATCGGAGCGGTGAACCCCCATTGTAATTGTTGCATCACTTAGGAGACTGCATACTGGATCTCCTTGTCCGCCTACATTTACGATAACATTTCATTAGCCCTCACTTTCCAGTTCACTATCACTCATGTGTCCCCTACTACCTGAAACACATATTTTAGTTTTCTGGCCTCGCTACTGCTGTGTTTTACCAGCCTTGGTGCCGGTCTTGTTTTAGTGGTCCTGATGGCCTATTATCACACTTCTGCTCACTGGTTGTAACTCGTGTTTTAGTACATTGGCCATCCTTAGCATTCTAATTTTCAGTGGCTTTCAATCTTGTACTTTACTGCTCCGTGAACTTTCTCTATCTCTCTTGCAAATCCTTTTTTGCAAGGCCTTCATTTTTAGAATTCTTAAACTCTGACAGCCTTCTTCTCTCCCTAATCAACTGTATCTATATACTACATTTTTCAGTACCTGCCTTTTTAGCTCTGGCCTAGGGACAGCTTTAGCTGTAGTTGTAACCTCACGGTTTCCAACCAAGGCAAACAAAATAATATTATGTACACATACAGGGGCTTTTGGTCAACCCTGCTCACTCATTGGTCTGCTTAAGTGTCAGTCACATTTGCGTCTGCCCACTACAGCATAAAGCATAGGGCCTTGGGTCAGTTCACTACATCCATTGGCTGTCTTGCAGTATGAGTGACCGCATTTTACCCGATTGCATGTGCACTGCGGACAGAAAAGGAGTGCACTTCATTGTTCGGGCTGGCTTGCTGTAGCTGATGTGATCCTACTTTATTTTTATGTTTTTTATTTTTTAGGAGTGTGTGCTTTAAAAAAAAGTAATAACAATAATAAATAAAGAGCCTTGAATTCTTGCCAAGGCCAGGCATGGTGGCTTTACCAATGCTTGTTTATGTAATCATTTTTATAAAACACTGGCTTGTAAAAGTTCAGACACATGATCTGCTGGACTTCCAAATGCTCCGAGGCGAGGACTTTCTACAAATGAGAGTAATGTGTTGTCAGAAATTCTTATGCCCCCACCGTCTCAGCTACATGGCCTTTCTCGGAACGCACGTTCCATTCCGAAACATGCTTCCGAGCTCTGGGATCTTTTGGACGCTGACAAAGCAGATATTTGTTTCATACCTGAAACATGGCTGCATACTGCAGCTTCTCCTTGCATTGCAATAGCATTCCCAGCGGATTATAGCCTAATCAGACTAGATATCAATCAATCAATCAGGGGTTTGTTAAAGCGCGACTACTCACCCGTAAGGGTCTCAAGGCGCTAGGGGTGGGGGTGGGGGGAGGGGGGTGCAGGTTCCATTCCATCAAGGAGGGGGTCTGTTGAAGAGCCAGGTTTTGAGGTTTCTTGCGAAGATGGGGAGCGATGTTGTCTGTCTGAGGTGGAGCGGAAGGGCGTTCCATGCTTTGGCCGCGAGGAAGGAGAAGTAGCGGCCTCCCGATCTGGTCTTTCTGGTGCGGGGGACCACGGCGTAGGAGAGCTGGGCTGATCGTAGGGTCCTTTGGGGTGCGTGGAATTTGAGTCGGCTGTTCAGGTATGCTGGTCCGGTGCCGTGGAGGGCCTTGTGTGCGTGGGTGAGCATCTTGAAGGTGATTCTCGCCTCGACGGGGAGCCAGTGGAGTGTGCGCAGGTGCTGGGAGATGTGGCAGTGTTTTGGCAGGTTGAGGACCAGTCTTGCGGTGGCGTTCTGGATGTTCTGTGGCTTGCGGGTGAGGTTTTTGTTTATTCCGGCGTAGAGTGCGCTGCCGTAGTCGAGTCTGCTGGTGACCAGGGCGTGAGTGACGGTCTTTCGGTGTTCGAGGGGGATCCATTTGAAGGTCTTACGAAGGAGGCGGAGGGTGTGGAAGCAGGAAGATTGCAGATAGAAAGTCAAAATCTGGGGGGAGTGGCTATCGCCTTTCGGATCCCATTAATAATGACTCTCCTAGAATCATGTACAGCCAATTGGATTGCATGAGTTGTTGTTAAATTAGAAATTACATCAAAGTCAACATGGGGGGGGGCTCTAGACTACCGCCCACCAGGTGTAAAAAAAGACCTTAGCACTAAGTCAATGGAATGGCTAGCCCCACTCATTTTAGCAGATGACAATTTTCTGTTGATGGGCAATTTTAACCATCATGCAGATAGGATCTCAGACCCAGACACTATTCGGTTGCTTCCTGATCTGGAGTCTTTGGGACTCCACCAAAAAGTAGTAGACCCAACTCCTACCACAGGACACATGCTAGAATTAGTATTTTCCACTTCCCTTTACTTCGAGGTTGACCCCCTGTTGCACAGGTGTAGATAGATCACTCCACCAGTCTCCATTTGCATATGGAGAAATGAAAAGCTGCTAATGCTAGTGTCTTAAAACTCCCTAGACCATGGAGGAAGGTAGCACCCTCTGTATTTTCTCCAACTTTTGCCCCCCACTTTTGAGGGACTATGGAGACATTAATACAGCGTTAAATGAGTTTTAGGGAGCTTTCATACAGGCCTTAGACACCATTGCCCCCCTGAAACTTAGTAAAGTAAAATCCAAGAGTCTTGCCTCGTCCTAGTACACTAGGCAAAAATCAGCCATGCAGAAAACCACTGAGGACAAATTTATTTACAAACCTGCATTAAGAAATTATCATAAAAACATCAATTCAGAAAGAAAGATTCACATTGTCGATAGAATCAATAGAGCAGGAAATCTGTTGAAAGAGCTTTACAAAATCCTAAAGGAATTTACCAATTCGGCTATATGTATTCCCACTTCCCCAGGCATTCTGTGATGATCTTCCAGCTGATTTTTATCAAAAAATTGACAAAGGGCTGGTCCTGCTCAATAAGATCACATCTGGATCACCAGATGATCCTGCTCCCCCCTCACATTGTAGCTACTCTGGCCCCAATACTTCTCGGTCTAATCACGGACCTACGTAACCTCTCTCTAAATTTGGAAGCGCTTCCAACTAAATGGAAAGCTGCAATGTCAAGACGATTCTCAAAACATCTATGGCCGACCCTACTGATTTGGTCAATTACAGACCCATATTATTGCTTCCCTTTCCTGGAAAAGTCACAGAGACCCTGGTCAACAAACAATTGTCTCGTTTTATAAACCCATTCCCTATAAGAGCCCTACCAGTCAGGTTTCCGTGCATCTTATAGCACGGAGACAGCCTTGGTGTAGGCTGCTGACACAATCAGGCTTGCCTTACACCAGGGGAACTCGGCTATCCTGGAGCTCCTGGATTTAACGGCAGCCTTTGATATCATCTCTTATGCAACCCTAATCCAGAGATTGGGGACGATTGGTGTCAGAGGCAGAGCACTGGGATGGCTGGAAAACTTTTTGTTGGAGCAGATGCATGTGGTACAGTTGGACCTCTTTACCTCCAGAATCATGGCCTTGGATGAAGGGGTTCTGCAGTTATCTATCTTGAGTCCACCCTCTTTAATATATATGTGCTCCCCTGGCTGAGGTCATTAGGTAATTTCCATAGGGCCAAACCCTGAATCCACCAAATATAAATTTGGAGACTGCATTACAAAGACGGCTTCGTGGATGATGGCTAATTTCCTTCGGTTCAACTCCTGTAAAACGGAATTTTAGCATTTTGAGAAGGCACACACAGTCTGGTCCAATGACTGGTGGCCGTCTGAACTGGGACCTACTCCAACTCCTAAAAAAATGGCCAAAATGTAGGTGTACTAATTGATGACAACCTTACTGTGAAAGAGCATGGCAACTCGATCTCTGGCACATGTGTTGGTCTGATGCACATGCTATGAAAAGCCTTTCATTAGATTCCTCTGCAGATCAGGACAACTCTCGCCCAGGCACTCATAGTGAGTCGCCAGGACTATGGAAATCCCTTAATGGTCTCAATGAATGAAGGTCTCTTTTCCAAACTTCAGATTGTTCAGAGCACAGTGCCCACCTGAACTGCAACCTCCCTCTACGCTCTCTATCTGCACCTATAATAAGATCTCTAAATTGGTTTCCTGTAAAAAAGACTGCCCTTTTTAAACTTCTCTGTCTGGTTTTTAAAACCTTGCATGGGAGTGGCCCATGCTGTCTTAAAAAGAACAGCCATTCATTCCGGCTACCTACTTTAGATCCAGCTAATTATTGGTGTTATGTCCCAACCAGATTCGCACAGTCAGATTTGAGGGGCGTTTCTTTCTCTTTTCTGGCCCCGAAACACTGGAACCAACCTCCACTGCAGCTTTGCTCTTCTCAGTACCTACCTTCATTTAAGAAGTCTTTAAAAACATGGCTGTTTAATCTCTAATGTGATCATGAAACTATGACCTGTGTTGGCTGCTCCCGCATCGAGAGATCCCCAGGGAGGATTCGTACACAATATATTGATATAACATACAAAGTGACGATTAGCAGACATTATCACCCCTACACCCTGCCAAATCACCTCTGCCCTCCATCTCCAGGAAGTCCTCCCCTTCCTGCACGCGCGGCGCCTGGTAACGCTCCCAGTGGTTCCAGGCTGCTGTCACTCACAGTAAGTTCACCGTTGCTTGTAATTGTCAGAGACTCCGAGGGCTTGCGCTTGCCTGCAGCTACCCAATTAACATATCACTAGTACACAAAATATTGTAATATGCTCTGTGTCCTGCCAGGAAGCAGAGGCTCGCCGCTCAGCTCCCATCTCCAGTGCCTCCTAAGCAGGGGAGCCGCCGCGTGACCAGCGGCAGGAGAAAGGCGGGAAGACAGGGGAAGGCGCCATTCTGACTGACTGACAATGTGACACGACGTTTTTCACGCTCTGGCTTCATAAACAGGTTTTTCTTTTCATTTGTGGGATCCGCGGAGAGAGACTCAACTTAAAAATCCCAAGGAAGAAAAGAAAGCATCCGAAGGAATGACAGATTGCTATGACAACACCGCGGGGCCCGGCCAGCGATGCGTGGCTGCGAGCTTGTCTCGGCCTAGTAAACACATGCATGGGGTGCTTATTTTTGGGGCATTATAGTCTATTCTGCTCTTTCTGAAAGGTGAAAGGCGTCTGGCATTTACTTGAAGCCACTGGACAACACAGGACGCGACACGGTATGAATGCGCCAATTGTAAGGTTGTATGTCAGAGTATGCTGTTGAAAAATACAGAGCCACAAACATATCTTAGCCAAAATCACAATATTGCAAACATAGTATAGATTTACTATTCTTCACCCACAGTTATGTACCTTGAAGATTTATATATTGTCATGATACAATGATGAAGATTTAAGGATAGTAAAGCTATACTTACCTATAAACACTTACCTTCACAATATTGAGATAGTGAATATTTTAGCTAAGATATTTTTGGAGCACGACATTTACAGTGCGATAGTCTGGTAGAATGAACAAATGTGATTGGAGACGGTGGGTGAATATGTAAATTGAGTTAATGATACTGGACAGATGGGGTTGTGTGAATGTATAACTGTCTGGATAATACCAGGCTTGAATCTTCATCTCAAGCCCCTTCATAACACAATGAAGTTTGTTCACAAAGGGCCAGATGTAGGTAACTTCAATTTAGCGAGTCCTTAATAGCGATTTTTACCGAATCGCTATTAAGGACTCGCTAAATGGAATGTAGGTAGGAATCGCTAAAATATTAGCGATTCCTTAACATTCCTTAATAACGAATCGGTAATTGAGATTCGTTATTAAGGAATACCTAGCCATTCATTCCTATGGGCTAGGAGGCCCATAGGAATGAATGGGAAGATATTCACTATTAGCGATTCGGTATTACCGAATCGCTAATAGCGGGAGGTATTTCAAGGGTGCCAGGGTGTCCAAAGGACACCCTGTTGCACCCCTGAAATGTGCATGTGTGCACATGTGGTGCACATACATGCCCTAAGGGCATGGATGTGTGCCACATGGCACATTTTTAAAAGCAAAAAAGTGCATTTTTAAAGGAAATCGCTACTTACCACCAACTTGAAGTTGGTGGTAATTAGCGATTCCTTAAGGCTCAAGTGCACTATTTTTAGTGCTACGTACATTGCATTTAAGGAATCGCTATTTTGCGATTCCTTATTTTGCATGTAGGTATGAACTCACCTACATTGCACTCAGCCAAATACCGGTCGGTAACGCTAAAATTCTCCGAATTTCGGCGTTACCGACCGGTATTTAGCCACCTACATCTGGCCCAAAGTCCCTTACAGTGCACGGAAGCTCATTTACAGAGCCTCTCTTCTTACTGAGCAAGCTCAAACGCTGAGCACTTCATACCACACTGGTATTTGCATCCTAGGACTCTCCTGTCACACTGACAAACTTGTTTACCTGGCCCCTTGAATCGCACGGTAGCTGGCACACAAGTTCCCTCATACACAGGGCCACTGGAATTATGTGATTGTGTGGCTGCGGCGATTTTCGCATAGTTATAGTTTTGCTGCATTTGCCACATAATCCATCGTCTGCTGTCTAATTTGTTGATTTGAACAAAAAAAATCATTTCTTACTAAAACGGTTCAAAAGTGACTAAGAATGCAATGACACTTGTTGCCGCGCTGTGGAAGGCCCCTTGCAAAGCTGGATTGGTCGCCTTTCTGTTGCTTATTGCTATATTTGCATGTTAAACTTGTACGAATGATGTGCAACCATTGCCCAGAGAGTATTACCAAGTTTAAAAATGATGAAATAATGACGTAATGTTATTGCAAAATGTGCTGCATTATGCCACATAATTTGGCTTTTCTAGCCACATAATTTGCTCAACCCTGCTGCATAATTTTGCCCTCTCCTGTCGCATAATGCTCAAACAGCATTGAATCGCACATACTGGCCCCCTTGCCTCACTAAAGCTTGAACGTGGAGCGTCTCGTACACAAAATAAAGTTTGTACACTAGGCCTTACGCACAGCACAAAATCCCGCATATTAGGATTTGCGAGTCCCACTTGAAAACAAGGCAACTCATGATTCTCGGACACAAAGCCCCTCATACCGAACTGACTCTCACACACTGGGCCCCTTATCCACACTTTACGCGCCGATTCTGAGCCCTCCATAAAGCAATGAACTTTGTACACTGGGCCCCTCATAGCTCACTGGGATTCATACTATGTGGTTCCTCATGCTACACTTTATGCTCATACACTGGGGCATTCATACAGCAGTGATGCTATTGCATAGGGCCTCTCGCACAGCAATGAAGTGCACACTCTAGGCCCCTCTTACTGCACACAAACTCTTACACTAAGCTACCTAGGTTACATGTGCATCTTCCATTTGGTGACTCACGCGCTTTTCCACTCACTATTACTTAGACGGCGTGTGTCATTATCCACCATCAAAGCCAGATTTTTAGCTTAGCCTGACAACTCATCAAAGTGGTGAGTACCAGACAGGACAAACCATGCCAGAATAAAGCTGAGGGTGATCTCGTTAAGGAAAACCTCACTTGTCATCAGTAAGGAGCCTACCAGCTCCCACTGCCCACCGGGGCATACCTGCCATTTCACATGGTGCCACCGTGTATCACACAATATCAGTTTTCATCACATGTTCACATTGTAAAGAGGCGACACCATAAGGTAAGCACCGTGTAACCTGGAAACCCCTCCCCAGAGAGGTTTCCACCTTGTCAGTGGGGGCTCTGAATCCATTACCAGTTTCACAACCTCCGCGGCTCACAGGTGGTAGGCGATTTCAGTAGCTTTTTATGGTCTGGCTTGTTAGCACAGCTGTCACCAATTATGTGAGCATCACTATAGGGGGGCTTTGGCTCCGCCCACATGTTGGGAGCCAGGAGTGCATGTTTTGATTGGGCAGAAGTTGTGCGATCCAACAAAAAAAGTGCTTCTCCTCCTTGCAGCTTGTTTATTTATTTATTTAGGTTAAACGTTATGGTGCACACACATGGTATTGTAATGCTGGAAAAGCTCTTAGGTAACTAGCTCATTGATGGTGTTTGCCCTTCTCTGGCAGCAGCCCAGATGGAAGGAGGGTAGTCATTACCCTACATGACATTTTAGGTCTAGTTGACAGTCAACTGTCACCTGACCTTGTAACCTACACCAATATTATTCTATAGTTCTTTGAGTCCACACGAATACATATCCATTCCCATGTTACTTACTTGTAATGCTTCACATTACCATACAACATTCCTTTGAAGCTAGACCTATTGGCACTGCCAATGCTTGTTTTGTTTGTGGGAAGTGAAGAAGTAGCCACACCCCTTTCCAAGCCACGCCCTTCCTGTGTGCATCGGTACTAACTGAGGCTGTGATGGGCTGACATGGGTGTCCTGCCACCTCCCTCACACAGTGAAAAATGATGCCAAGTTGGCATACCTGCCTGGGTGAAACCGAGGAGAGAGACCTCCACCCACCCGGCCTTCCACAATTCCTGTACAGGCTCTCAAAGTATCCTCAACCTTTCTCAATGGGCAGCACTGTCGTACTTATACCAACGCCTGCATACAAGCATGTGACTGGTACACACCTTTGAGAGGTGTCTCCAGATAGCTCAGGCTCACAGGCACACCAGGCTGACAACTCACCAACCTGAGGGCAAAGAAATCATTGACATGGGGATGGTGAACACACTGACACACAATAAAACCATGTCCAGGGGACAGGATTCCAACAGGCACTAGGTCAATGAACTCACCAACACCTGCACATGGAAATGTGAACACTCAGAGAGTGAGATAAGAACCCGCTCACAGGAGAACATTGGTGCTCACTCAGGGAAGTAGAGACACTAACACACTGAATCAAGCAATCACTGAATCTGGGGCAGGGTGAGACAAAAATGGAGCCAAGAGTAGAGAAATGGACATGGCACTGATATAGTCGGATAAAAACACATGTGCACACACTAGGACTGGGAGATCAAGACAGTAGGATCCAGACACGTGTGCAAGGAAACACCACTACTTACACAAGGAAAGCGAATGACTGATGCACGGGTTACAAGTTACAACAGGGACACACCACACCATTCTCAGTAAGGCTGTTCCACACCACACCATCCCTGTGAGGACCATTGCCACCCAAAGTGTTCCATCTCAACCATTTGTCAGATTCCTGCCTCCAATTTCTGTGTCAAATGTCTACATAAAAGCTACCAGCACACACGAGCCCTCTGACGTGCCAGTGCGTTGCCACAGTATCCTTGTCAGAAATCGTCAGACATATAAATATGGTACCAGGTACCAAAATATCACCACATTAGAATTAATAACAGAAAATCTCCACATAATGGGACAATATTTTTGTAAAAGATATTTAGGGCACGATATTTATATCAACAATATTTTGACATTCAATCGCCGCTCCAACCTCTCTTTTATGCCACTTCTATTTTGATCCAACTTCAACAGCCGAGTGCAGTTCACTTTGAGTAGACTCATCATTTCTTCTAACCAACCAACCACATGTCCACAAACAGAAGAGTGGCAGAAGATTGCCGTCTGGCAATGTGCCACTTTCATCAGAACATTGATACACCCCAGTTCTGCCCTCTTCCCACAGCATTACCGCCACCTAACAGAGCACGCACTGCATGAACACCTGCATAGGTACATAGCCAGCAGCATGTACGTTACTACCTACAAGTCTGGTCACACCTGCATCAACAGAACAGCCTCACTCCCTGGGGCTGGCCTGGAGACTCCCAGAGCCATGCAGCCACACAGGTATCCCACCTGAAACTGTAGTAACACACCCAGTGCTTAACTACTGCTGGTGTTTACAGGTGATTGGCGCCAACAACCATTCCAGTGACAAAGGGCGAGAGCAGGGATGCAAGAGGAACTGCACAAGTGAGATGAAGGACAGAAAGTGCAGCAAATCTAGGCAGTCTGGGCATGTGGCGGAGCAGAAGCGAGCTCCTAAGGAAAGCTTTGGGCCCCTGCATGTATGATGTGTAATAACTATTCAAGAAGCACACGAAAGCCACACACGTGCATTAACAAGATGTCCCAATAGCACAGATCTTGCAGCAACATGCACATAGCCAAGAATGTTCGGTGCTACATGGCTGGTGAATCCAAGCCTGCAATCACACACCCAAGTGTGCAATCACACACAGTCAAAAATGCCAAGAACCTACAGCAGCGCACAGCCCAGAAAAATAGTTTTTTGCTGTAATTCAGCTGAAGGAAACCAAAAATGTGAAAAACATGCAGTCCAGACAGCCCACAGACTGCTTACAACCACTGACAGCCAACAATGCACAGTGACAAACAGTCCATTTAGCGCACAACCATCTCACAGGTACAGTCAGTCAACACTGAGTAATGGCACAGTCTACACAGTCCACAGCCTTATCACGCGCACTGACAGCCAACAATGTGCAGTAACACACAGTCCAGACAGCCCACAACCTGCACACACGCACTGACAGCCAACAATGTGGAGTAACACACAGTCCAGAGAGCCCACAACCTGCAC
This sequence comes from Calotriton arnoldi, assembly GCA_963921515.1. Taxonomy (NCBI): domain Eukaryota; kingdom Metazoa; phylum Chordata; class Amphibia; order Caudata; family Salamandridae; genus Calotriton; species Calotriton arnoldi. The sequence goes on from CAWUFW010004071.1 coordinate 489,161, forward strand.
ACACGCACTGACAGCCAACAATGTGGAGTGACACACAGTCCAGAGAGCCCACAACCTGCACACACGCACTGACAGCCAACAATGTGGAGTGACACACAGTCCAGAGAGCCCACAACCTGCACACACGCACTGACAGCCAACAATGTGGAGTGACACACAGTCCAGAGAGCCCACAACCTGCACACACGCACTGACAGCCAACAATGTGGAGTGACACACAGTCCAGAGAGCCCACAACCTGCACACACGCACTGACAGCCAACAATGTGGAGTGACACACAGTCCAGAGAGCCTCAAACGATTGGATTAAATCCCTGCTGTCTGCTGTTTTCATTCCTGTTCCTCGTGGCTTAAAAAGAGAATACATTTTATTGGCCTTACTGATTTTAAGGTCTTGTTTGTTTGAGTCATTGTTGTTCACTTGGTCTTTGGCTGCTTTATTTTGGCCTTTCTTAAATGTATTTTTGATCCTTTAGAAAGTACCCTTGTCCAGTAATGTACCTTTTGATTAGCAGTGTCCTTGCCGGTGTCTGGGGAGTCTTTACCCGCAGTCCCCATTGTCGTGGTGGAGGCAGATGCGTTCTCTGTAGGAGCCTTACTGGGTATTTGGATGTGATTGGCTCCGGGTCTAAATGAGTTGTATCCTGGGCCAGTAAGCGGCTTGCCGGGGACAGTATTGGGCGGGGTGGCATTGAACCCCGATACCGATGACTGAATGCATTTTTCCATTCTATGATCATAGATTTAAGAACCTCCGGCACGGTCAGTCAAACTGAGTAGTGACACACATTCTACATTGTCCACAGCTGGCTCACACAAACAGACAGAGAACAGTGTGCAGTAACACACAGTGAAGACAGCCACCAACATGTTCACACGAACTGACAGCCACCAATGTGCAGTGACACAGTGTAGACAACTCACAGCTTGCTCACGCGCACTGAAGCCACCAATGTGCATTGACACAGTGTAGACAACTCAAAGCCTGCTCACGCGCACGGACAGCCACCAATGTGCAGTGACACAGTGTAGACAACTCACAGCCTGCTCACGCGCACGGACAGCCACCAATGTGCAGTAGTGACACAGTGTAGACAACTCACAGCCTGCTCACGCGCACGGACAGCCAACAGTGTGCAGTAACACACAGTGAAGACAGCCAACAACATGTTCACACGAACTGACAGTCACCAATGTGCAGTGACACCGTGTAGACAACTCACAGCCTGCTCACGCGCACGGACAGCCACCAATGTGCAGTGACACAGTGTAGACAACTCACGCGCACGGAGAGCCTGCAGTGTTTAGCTACACGCAGGCCATAGAACTAGGAACCTGCATTACGCGCCTCTAGCGTGTCAAGTCCTGGAAGAGCGAGCAGGCGCTATGGGCAGAAGAGAGCTCTTCCGTGCATTAAACGTCTCTGGATTCGCAGAGTACAAACCGTGCTCCTGGCGGTGAAAAAGAAAGACGTGCCGTTCACGGCCACCAGGAAGCACGCACGCTGCGGTGCACGCACCAGGAGGCACGCACGCTGCCGTGCACGCACGAAGAGGCATGCACGCTGCAGTGCACGCAGCAGGAGGCACGCCCGCTGCAGTGCACGCATCAAGAGGCACGCACGATGCAGTGCACGCACCAAGAGGCACGCACGTTGCGGTGCACGCACCAGGAGGCACGCACGCTGCGGTGCACGCACCAAGAGGCACGCACGCTGCAGTGCACGCACCAAGAGGCACGCACGCTGCGGTGCACGCCACCAGGAAGCACGCACGCTGCAGTGCACGCCACCAGGAGGCACGCACGCTGCAGTGCACAACCAGGAGGCACGCACGCTGTGGTGCACGCCACCAGGAGGCACGCACGCTGCAGTGCACGCACCAGGAGGCACCACTCTGCGGTACACGCCACCGGGAGGCTCCTGTACACGTTATACACCTGCCACTATCGTGAACGTGCACGGCGTGTGAACAGCAGGATAGCTGGATGCTTTTGAGAGCCAATCACACAGAAGGCCAGACCTAAAAACAAGGGCTAGTATCGGTGGACGAGGTTCATCATTTTAAAGCACCCTCAAAGAACAGCGTTAATGATCAGCACTAGAAGCAGCGAGGTTAGCTCGGTGGGTTTAGGATCTGGGCGTATCGTACACAGAGGGTTACATACTGATAGGGTCGACTCATTTCGTATCGGCCAGAGACTGTGTGATCCGCGTGTCACCGGTTTAAATCCCGGCAGAGCTCGTTCATCTTTTCATCTGCCTAAGGTCGATCGCCTATTGTTCAAGAGCCAATTAACCGCCCGTTTAGTGCGTGTGCTCAATACCTGGTGCCAGTCGGCCAGCCAGGAATGGTACCCTCCTTCACCATCAGCTGGACACTTTACGACTGCAGTGCCCCCGCCAGGGACCCTCCCTGGGACTTTACCATTATTCAAAGCCAGGACTGTAACAATTAATCGTTTCAGTTGCACTCTGACTGTAAAATGCCCTTTAACATTAGGACGCTATCTGGGCACGACACACTGCATGTTTATATTCAACATGAATCTACCCTACAAAGCGCACTGCCAAAAGTGGGCTGAAGCAGTGCACAACCATTCTAATACAATAGGATGATGACGTTTCAGAAAGGCGCGTGCCAGTGCAGTAGTGCTGGTGTGTGACGTGGCTGCTTGCGTCACGGTGATTGTCGCTGTTCCTCCAGTTACAGATTAGGCTGTCACTGTGGTTTGTGCCGGACACAGGCAGCCTTCGTGTGTGCACTTTTGTCCTTTCAGTATTTATGAAGCCCATAGTCACACGTGGAGTCGGGCGAGCAGCTAGGGCAGCTGTAGTGCCTTCCCTGTGTCTTCACCAGGTGTGCAATTGGCAGCCTCTTTCCGTGCCTAGAATCACCAACGCACGCCTGGGGCCCTGTCTTCAAACACAAATGACTCCTTCTAGACCAAACCATCCATCCATCCCACCCACTCACCCAACCATCCTTCCCCTCAAACCAACCCACCCATCCATCCAATCCAGCCACCCATCCATCCACCTATTGTTCATCCACCCACCCATCCATCTACCAATCCATCCACCCACCCATCCATCCACAATCCAAAATCCACCAATCCATCCACTCACCCATCCATCCACCAATCTATCCACTCACCCATCCATCCCACCCAACCAGCCCCTCCAACTAACCCATCCATCCACCCTCCCTTACATCCATGACACAATTTATTGTTTTGAATCAAACACCGCAGACACACTTCTCAGTCCAAAACCAAGAACTGTTCCACTCTGTGACAGTTTTAAACCCGGGCCTGCCCTCTGATGTTACTCCAAGTCTTCACCACGTGTGCTACTCACAGCAGAGGCCAAAGACTGAATGGCCACGAGCCAGGCGGGTTGTATCTGCTAAGCCGAGACAGAGGTACGTTGATGCCGGTGCTGAACAATGTAGCGGAGCTTGCAGTGATGGGGATTACTTCGAACGTAAATGCGCATGGCAAAAACAATGATAGCCCGGGGGGAAGCTTCAAAGCGCCAAGAGGCGATACTCTCTGCATCATGAACTGGACTCATCAAAGAAAGGACTCGACAGCACGCAGTGACCTGGCCGAGGCGTGTTCCGCCTGACTGACGTCTGTTATACGCGGTCCCGGGTCAGTCCGAGATGTCTCAGGATGCCCCGGATAATGCCCAGAGGCCGACGGGCTCTAGCGCTGCCCCTCATCGCCAGAATGAGTCATACAGTCAGTCCCACCGGCTATTTAACGACAAAGACACCGAGAGAGGTTTCTTATATATTAAAAAAACAGAGAAAACCTAAGAAAACGGTCCCTTTCCTTCGAGGGCAACTTTCCGCCTCCACCTTGTGTTTTATTGTTTTTTTGCATTTACCTAGCGCTTCAAATCACAAGGTGGGACGCCGAAGCGCATTTGCGAACAGTTCTGTTTTTATTGGCGCACGTGAGTCAGGCAGACACGTGTGTCATCGGCCGTGATAAATATGTCGGTAATGATTTATAATGATATTTTTAGTAGTGTAACTCTAGTGGTCGCATACGTGCACCCCAAGGGCCCTGGTGCTGCGGGCAGCCTGCGTCGGGAATTTTACTTTTCTAATTACAAATAAAACAGCACTTGCACCGTGCAAGTTGCACGACTCTCCACGCAGCACGTGTCTCTCTGCACAAGTGCACGTCACTCCGTATGTTGGAATGCACGGTCGTTACTGTCATGGCGACTCTCCTCGGAGAGTGCGGGCCTCTAGGCCTCTGTGTCCGACCTCACATGCAGCCCAGGCTGGACTGGGCTCTGGGCAGCTCAAAGACGAGGAAATGAGAAATACGGCACTCTCTCTTAGTGTGTTCAACGGCGGAGAAAGAGGGACATCACAGGTACAAGAGCGGGTGAAAATACCTTGACCCCCCTCCACCCACCCCAAGTGACACGGGGAGCGCCCAAGATGCGTCGGCAGCCCCCCTGGGGGTCCAGGTGAGTGGTCCGCAGGGTGATGTATGGCCACTATGCCCCAGGCATTGTCCAGAAATGCGTGACACTTTAGTGCTATGATAAGTTGTCACTCAAGAAGCGTCTGCATTGTGCCGCCGCCAAACAGCCCAACATTTTCTGCGAATCAAATGCAAGTCACTACAATTGCGAGTATCCGTAATTCTAGACACAGAAGCCACCTACTGCTTCCGTTGGTTGCTCGTGGAAACCACCGACTGGTTCTTTTGATGGTTAATACGAACCACTTACCACGGAACGCTTAGTTGCGTGCTGGTGGAAACCACTTGCCACTGATAGGATCCGATGGGCATGCCTGAAGAGCGTTTTGTGTTGATTGGCCCATTTGGGGGCTCAGGTTACCACTTGTCAGGGATTGGTTCAAGTAGGCGCCATGGGACACCACTTGTCTTCTCTTAATAGGGTCATTTTGGTGCCAGGTCTGGTTTGAGTCAAGTTTCGGCTTGGTTCAGTTGCCCCCCCCCCCCCCCTTGTCTTGGCTGCCAGATATTGATTGAATGAACGTGCCCATGTGTGGTACAAGGGATGCGCCCATCCGTGAGCCCCTATATTACATGTTTGGATGCGTGGCTTGAGTTGTGCGGGGTCTTCTAGGCGCCTTCTGCTCACATAGCCTGCTGATCATTCACTACAGTCACAAAAGCCTTGTTTTTGGCGGTGCTGAGAAAACAACGCCTCGCTGCAGTTTTTCTAAGCACCCTCAATCGGAGGGAGGTGGGGGAGGGGGGTCAAAGGAGATATCGTGATTTCCCAAGAATCACACATTTGGCTAAGTCGGGAAGCTAGGAGTATAAACACATTTTTCGCATCTGCTCCCGATGAATTGGGTGTTTTATCCTTGAAAACAACGTTCAGGAGGTTGGGGTGAATGCCCAGACACTGCACTCGAAATCCCGGCATGCACTGTGCATTGTTACTACTACCCCGTAAATGGGCAGGCGAGTGTGGCGGGCAGACGCCTGCACGGGCTTTCACTGGCTTTATACGGGGCTCCTGCAGGTTGGCAAAATGATTCCACGCTCCGCATAACTGGGGGAAAGAAAACCAAAGCGCTTAAAATATATATAGAAACAGATCCCTCTTTAGAGAACCCAAATTGTACGCATTGGGTTTATTTTAGTGAAAAAAACAAGTGGCAATTTGGGTTTATTTTAGTGAAAAAAACAAGTGGCAATTTGCTTTAATGAAAATCTCTGGCACAGATTACTTCCGATAAAACTCTGCCAGGCCCTACAGCAGGTCGGCCGGAAGGGCTCACCGTCCAGGTGCAGCCGCGAGGCTCGTTGGCTCCTCCCACGAACCCTTTCTATACCAGGGTGTTCGCGCATTGATAAATCTACTGCAAACGTGCGCGCGCGAATAGGGTAGTAATTCTGCAGCCAACGACGCTAGAAGGATGAATACCTGGATGAATGTAATGGTTCTCTGTGGGGTAACTGACACCTGGATGGGGGGTGGGAGTGGTAGATGGGTGGGTGAATGGGTGCATGAGAGGAGCGATGGACACGCTAAGCATGTCGGGATGTGTGCGTAGGAGCAGGTGAGAGCGTGAGGGGATAGATGGGACTTTGCAAAGAGGTGCGCGGGGGGGGGAGAGGGGCAGGCGAGCGTATGAGTACACAGAAACGGATGGACGCATATATCAGCTTATGACTGAACATTGGCATGGATGGGCAGTTGGGTCAGGGTTGTGTCTTTGAAATAGTGGTGGATGAGGGAATGGATGGATACCCTCGTACATAAAGCGGTCAGTAAGTTGGTGAACGGGTGGAGTGCTAGGGTATGGAGATGGTTTGAAAGAAGATCCTGTTGAGGGACCCATGAGAAGACGCGTGAGTGGCGGGGGGTGGGGGGTTTGGTGGGTGCATGCGTGACTCGATGGATGGATACCCCCGTAGATAAAGCAGTCAGTGAGTTGGTGAACGGGTGGAGTGGAAGGGTATGGAGATGGTTTGAAAGAAGATCCTGTTGAGGGACCCATGAGAAGAGGCGTGAGTGGCAGGGGGGGAGGAGGGCGGGGAGGGGAGAGAGGGGCATGCGTGACTCGATGGGTACATGGGAGGAGGGCCCTGTAAATGACAGTGTTAGAATATTTTTAAACGGGTGGAGTGGTGGTTGGTGATTGCATGCGTGGGTGGGTGGCTGGCTGACGGGTGGTTGTGCAGATGAAAGCACGCGAAGATGGGTGGATGCCAGTCTGTGAATGGAAGGATGGAGTGGCAGGGGTGAAAGGGCGGCAGGCAGAGGTTTGGTGTTCAGGATGTTTGAACAGCACTGGCATGGTTGTCCTATAGCGTGGAATCAAGGCCGGTAGGGGAGGGGTTAACTGCACTTCCAGGGGTGACACTGACCCTCACCTGTAACCTTCCCACTCACACATCTCACAGGGAAAGACACGATTGCAGTGCCCAGGGAGGGTGGCTTTATAGCCCCAGGCCACACGTGTGCCATGTCTGAGCAACTAATGCGTTCTGAGGGCCAGAGTCTTGTTTTAGTGCCAATGACCCGATTATAGAAGTTTAGTGACACGATTGTTTTGGAAAAAAAGCCAAATACAGGAAATACGCTACCCAAGGTGGCCTTAGGTCACACACAGAGGACACAGGCGAGCGCGAATGGCGACGAAGCCGCACAGTTACATCAGCGACCCGTCCAGCAATCCAAAAACTTACAGACCCTCAGATGCTTCCATCAAGTCGGATACCAACCACCACCCAGTCAACCATCCATACACGCATTCATCCATCCACCCACCACTCACACATCCATCCACCCGTCCCTCCATCCATCCACCCCTCACACATCCATCTGCCCGCCAGTCCGTCCCTGCATCTATCTACCCCTCACACATCCATCTGCCCATCCGTCCCTCCATCTATCCACCCCTCACACTTCCATCTGCCCGCCGGCCCTCCATCTGTCCACCCCTCTCACATCCATCTGCCCGTCCCTCCATCCATCCAACCCTCACCCATCCATCTGCCCGTCCGTCCCTCCATCTGTCCACCCCTCACACATCCATCTGCCCATCGTCCCTCCATCCATCCACCCACCAATCACATATCCATCTGCCCGTCATCCCTCCATCCATCCAACCCTCACACATCCATCTGCCTGTCCCTCCATCTATCCACCCCTCACACATCCATCTGCCCAGCCGTCCCTCCATCTATCCACCCCTCACACATCCACCTGCCCGTCGTCCCTCCATCCATCCACCCAACTCTCATACATCCACCTGCCCGTCGTCCCTCCATCCATCCACCCAACTCTCATACATCCATCTGCCCGTCCGTCCCTCCATCCATCCACCACCCCTCATATATCCATCTACCTGTCCGTCCCTCCATCTATCCACCCCTCAAACATCCATCTGCCTGTCCGCCCCTCCATCCATTCATTCACCCCTCACACATCCATCTACCCGTCCCTCCATACATCTAGCCACCCCTCACACATCCATCTGCCCGTTGTCCCTCTAAACATCCACCCACTGCTCACACATTCATCTGCCCGTCAGCCCGTCCATCCATCCACCCACCCCTCATACATTCATCTGCCCGTCAGTCTGTCCATCCATCCACTCACCCACCATCACACATCCATCCATCCTTCTCCATTAACATCGTACCGATGCCTCATGGGTCATTTCTAGGTGATTTTCTGTCAGTTCAACAAGGTTTTTTTTTCGGGTGATCCTGCGTGCAGTCAGCGGACATATCACGTTAGCTGCGATCAACGTGCTCTGACGTCACCAATCCTATTCCCTATTGCTATTTTCTTAGGGCCGTGCTCTCTCAGGCCGTGAATGGAGCACAGCACCAGGGTGTGCAGTGCACCGCACTGACACACCACAGACACGAGGGCATGGGACGTGCTCTCTTAGTCCGTGAATGAAGCACAGCATGGGGGTGTACAGTACACAGCACTGTCATACCACAGACACAAGGGCAGAGCCCTGCTCTCTCAGGCCGTGGATTGAGCACAGCACAACGGTTTGCAGTGCACAGCACTGACACACCACAGACACGAGGGCATGGGACGTGCTCTCTCAGTCCGTGAATGGAGCACAGCTTGCGAGTGTGAAGTGCACGCACTGACACACCAAAGACACGAGAGCAGGGACCGTGTTCTCTCAGTACGTGAATGGAGCATAGCACGAAGGTGTGTAGTGCACCGCACTGACACGCCACAGACATGAGGTCATGGGGCGTGCTCTCTCACTCAGTGGATGGAGCCACAGCATGGGGTGTACAGTGTACCGCACTGACACACCACAGACACAGAGCAGGGGCCGTGCTCTCTCAGTCCGTGAATGGAGCATAGCACGAAGGTGTGTAGTGCACCACACTGACACACCACAGACAGGACAGCAGGACCGTGCTCTCGCAGTCCGTGAATGGAGCACAGCGCGCGAGTGTGAAGTGCACCGCACTGACACACCACAGACACGAGGGCATGGGACGTGCTCTCTCACTCAGTGAATGGAGCCACAGCATGGCGGTGTGAAGTGCACTGACACAACACAGACATGAGAGAAGGGGCCGTGCTCTCTCAGCCCGTGAATGGAGCACAGCACGCGAATGTGCAGTGCACGCACTGACACACCACAGACAGGAGAGCAGGGGGCGTGCTCTCTTAGTCCGTGAATGGAGCACAGCACGCGAGTTTGAAGTGCATGCACTGACACACCACAGACAGGAGAGCAGGGGGCGTGCTCTCTTAGTCCGGGAATGGAGCCACAGCACGTGAGTGTGAAGTGCACGCACTGACACCACAGACACGAGGGGGCAGGGGCCGTGCTCTCGAAGTCCGTGAATGGAGCACAGCATGAGGGTGTGCAGTGCACGCACTGACACACCACAGGCACGGAGCAGGGGCCGTGCTCTCTCATTCCGTGAATGGAGCACAGCGCGCGAGTGTGAAGTGCACCGCACTGACACGAGGGCATGGGACCTGATCTCTCACTCAGTGAATGGAGCCACAGCATGGCGGTGTGAAGTGCACTGACACAACACAGACATGGGAGAAGGGGCCGTGCTCTCTCAGCCCGTGAATGGAGCACAGCACGCGAATGTGCAGTGCACGCACTGACACACCACAGACACACCACAGACAGGAGTGCATGGGACGTGCTCTCTCACTTAGGGAATGGAGCCACAGCACGCGAGTGTGAAGTGCACGCACTGACACACCACAGACACGGGGGGCAGGGGCCGTGCTCTCGAAGTCCGTGAATGGAGCACAGCATGAGGGTGTGCAGTGCACGCACTGACACACCACAGGCACGGGGCAGGGGCCGTGCTCTCGAAGTCCGTGAATGGAGCACAGCACGGGTGTGTGCAGTGCACAACACTCACACCACGAGCACAGACACGAGGGAAGGGGCGTGCTCTCCCAGTCCGTGAATGCAGCCGCAGTACGCGGGAGTGTAGTTCACGACAGTGCCACACTACGAGCACGTGCACAGGAACGCCATGTTTTAGGGGTTATGCAGAGGGTTTCCTGCGTGTTCGGCTGCCAGTATTCACTAATCTGACGTAATCGAAAAACCACCTAAAGACAGCTGTCAACCCCTCCGCCCCCCTTTAGAAACACATCTATCAAGTAAGGCTAGTAAGGATAGATGTAGCACGCGCGGGGAAAGGTTTATTTATGCATACATAGGTTTATACACACCTACCCGCATACGTATATGTACATCAGTAGCCACATAAACACATAGGTGCACCTATATCCAGGAACACACAGCCCTAAACTGATAGATACACACACGCACACTCTCTCTCACACACACTCTCTCTCACACACACTCTGCTCACACACACTCTCTCTCACACAAACACACTCTCTCACACACACACACAAACACACTCTCCTCTCACACGTGCAAATGTCCCAGTGGCCAGTGTAAATCTGCATTTCTCTCCTCGAGGGACAGACATGATTCAAGTGCCCAAAGATGAATAGATATTATATTTGCTTCACTTAATAAAAAGTGGACATACATTTCTTGGATTAAACACGATGAAGGCGAACAAGTAATGTTGGAGGAAGTACGTGAGACCATCATATGCACCTTGCACCTTCTCGTCCTGTCAGGAGTAGTTTCACCACCACTGCCCCCCTTTCCCCCCCCACCCCACCCCGCCACACACACATACAGGCCCTCCACGACGCCCCCGCTCCCTCGACACGCTATGCAGATGCCGCGTGGGCAACAAGGCACGGGGACCGGAGAAGCTCCACGCGCGGCGCTTGTGCACGCGCGTGCACGCCATGAGCACACGCCACTTGTTCATCGCACCGCTGCCTGCCCCAGCCCGTCTGCTTCTGATCCCCCCAAGCACTCGCCAGTTTACGGCCCTGAAATCCCATCAGAGGGCGGAGGAAACGTGAGGTGCAGATAGATTACTGTCAGTACCGCACACCATGGGCTGAGACGGCTGAGACACTGTACACCCGTGTACATCATATGTATAAATACATATAGATTTATGTATGGGACCGGCCTTATAACCGAACCAGGGGGTCTATCGCTAACTAAACACACGCGCACACACGCTTATAAGGATAGGTAGGTAGTGATAGATAGATAGATAGATAGATAGATAGATAAATAGATAGATAGATAGACGGATGCAAAAATTGTTTGTTAGCTAGATAGACAGATGAATCGATAGATTCAGAGATGCACATTAAAAGACTGACCAATTCTCAGATAGATAGATAGATAGATACTTAGATATATAGATCAAGTCAAGTGACAAACAGCCAGTTAGATAGACAGAAAGATGGATTAGATAGCCAGACAGACACACAGGCAGGTAGACAGACAGACGGACAGAGGCAGCTCTCCACCTGCCCAACAGACTGATATTTTGGGCGGATCTTTCCTTCCTTCCATGTCTCAGGGCGTACCGGTACCCAGGTATGAGGGGGCCCCGTCCGCAGGCCCGGCACACCACGGCAGCACCTGTCCGGGCAGCCGTGACCGCACCTCCTCGGCCGGCCTCTTATTATCAGCTGCCCTCCGTGATACATGGAGCTGATCTGCACTGTCAGATCGGATAACGGAATTTAAATTGGATCTGTTCGATTTCCAATGTTTTAAATATATTAGTACTCCTTCGCTCCTCGCCTGGGCTAGCGCCTTGCCTGTTGGTGCGCTAGCGCCTTGCCCGTTGGTGCGCTAGCGCCTTGCCTGTTGGTGCGCTAGCGCCTTGCCCGTTGCACCCGAGCCCCCACTCTCAGACTGCAGCATCCACACAGAGGTCTGGTCTTGGCTTCAACCGTCCACAGATGTTAATTGGCCCCCCTCTTTGGGGGAAGGGTAGGGGTTGGAAATGGCCTCTTCTATTCCTGTAATGAAAAAGCCCATTTTCTATACTTATTTACCGCCACCGCGAAGAGAACAGGGACAACCCTCATTTCTCAATAGTTGGTTAATATAAACCACGCACCAACACCGCGATACCCTTAAATCGTCCACCAATAAAATGAACCCACTTACCGCGTATCTGCCTTCAGATTTCAGCGGACATTTTCCAGGTACATATCCAGGGAGTAGTAGACCCGACGGGGTTTCAGGCCCACCGAATAAAAGCAAAAAAAATGACAAGAGTTGAAATCCGCCTGCGGTCTCCCATCCGTTGCAGGCACCAGACACTTTGCATCCAACCCAACCGAAACAATTCACCCACAACAAATTCCTCGTCCCGACATATTGAAACTCGAGTTTTTCCGCTTGGTCTATGCCAGATCACCACATTTCCCCAGCTGGATGGCACGGTTTCCTCCCTGGTGTAGCTGGGAGTTGGAAAGGAGACGCGCCATTAAACTTTACCCCCTGAGTGGCCATCTCTTCCTCCCTCACCGCCAGGGCCGGCGCGCGCAGGAAACAGGGCCCCCTTGGGTATCTATCTCTCACTCAGCAGGTCTGCACCGAGCCGGATCCGTCGGTGTCTGAATCTTCTCGAAGGAGTTCCGGAGGACCCGCATGCTTCAGCGCCCCCCTCGCGCTTCCCTTCGGCTTCCATACATCCCATCCGATTTTTGGCCCAATTCAGGCATCTAGTGGCGCGCGCCTTCCAACCCGGACAGCCCCTTTCTCCTTCACTCCTCGCACATCCTTCTGGGGGTAGAACAGCACCCCGTAAGAGGGGAGGGGGCAAATGAACTTTCCATCTCCCCCTCTCGCCGAAGACCTGATTAGGTTTCCAATCACAGCCCAGTGCGGAATGGGTCTCCCTTGCGCGCCGGGCTCAATCCAGACGCGGGGCTCCGCTAACTTCCCTCAGCCGTCTCCATCCTCCGGTAATGTCACATTCACTGCAAGACTGCAGCTGGGGGTGCAGCTCTGGAGGGGGGCGAGGGGGCGCCTCCCACCCTCTGTCACTCGTCAATCCATCATCGTTTCTCCCCCTTTACCACAGATCGCCCTCTCTTTCCCAATCCGTTCTCCTGGTGCGTAAAACCGCTTCTGGGAAAGTGCGTGTGTGTGCTTAGGGGGGATAATGATGAATTCGGGGTACTTTCTGAAATGCCCCTCCAAGTGATTCTCGGTTACACTGTATGGACACTTGGCGCCTCTTCCAATTACCCCCTGGTCCCCTGCCTCGCCTCGCCGACAAAGCGCTTCGAGTCCATGAAGCCAAAAGTTTCCAGGGGCGCTCTGTCCTGGTCAGGTGGACCGCTGAATCTCTTGCCAGCTCCAACTGGCACGCGAGAGACAGTTGATCACCGCCTGTGTCCACCCTCTTGCCCTCTCGGAGGGGTTAGCTCTGAGCTGTGGTCACCCAATGGTCATTTGCTGTGAAACCCCTCCTTGCCATTCCAGCCCAAAAGGCGGACATTCCCAAATGCACCTTCATCCGTGCCACATGTGCGCGCGGGGAATCCGGCACTTGCAGCCGTAGCCGGATGCTTCATGGCAGGAATGCGCGCTCCGCAGACAGCATCATCCCCTGGTCCCTGCCAGGCAGGCGGCTCTCGTCTCTCACACCATCCACCCTGCAGAGGCAGCAGCAGTGAGACTCCCCCAGCGCCGCAGTGGGCACAGCGCTTCCGGCCCCTTCTCCCCCGGCCCTCTCTCTCCCTCTGCCCCTCTTCCCCCTCTTGCTCCCCTGCCCCCCTTTTCCGCTTGCTTGTGATGAATAAAATGCAATTACCCAATTACCTCCCATCATCTTTACACTGATTGGTCAATTGCATTAACACTTGATGTCAGTGGGAAGGGGGGCTGGAGCTCTGTGGTGGGGCGCTGCTGCCACCTGCCTGTCAGCGGGGGGACAGTCAGCGCTGGCCCGGCGTCCCCGAAAGGAGAGCTGTGGGAAGAGCGAAGCGCGCGAAGGGCAGAGTGGAGTCTGCGGAAGCGCCGAGAAACGCAGGATTAACTAAGAAAGAAGGCATCACATGTCACTAGTCTGGACTGTGGATATTACTAAAACATCATCTAGGTGTCTGCGGACTGTACAGTGTTCAGTTAAGTGAATAACGATGAACTACTTCTCCTAATAAGTGTACATACTAAGTAGTATTAATAATGCCAACTCTGCTACTACTGCACCTCATAGCACCAGCACCAACAATAATAGTGGGAAAAGCGATACAAATAACGATGATAAAACTCATCATCACCACGATCATGATGACAATCATCAAACTACTACTAATGTTGTTATTACTACTACTACTAATAATAATGTTATTGGTAAAGGGCAACAATATTACTAAGAATAATGATGATAGTAATACTAATGGGGGTGATATTTGTTTTTTAAAAATAATTTGTATTGTTATTATTGTGTGTAATATTGATAACCCTAACAACACCAATACTACTACTACTACTAATAAAACAATAATAATAACAAAAATAATCATTATTTGAATTCATCTAGTGCTTCTTTTCACCTTCTGATGTCATTTGAGATGTCATCAGTGATGTCATGAGTGATGTAATATGTGAGGTAATAAGCAGTGCATTGCAGGGGCGCGAGTTATAGTCAGCTCAGATAATTATAACGGCTGCATTTCTCTGGTTTTGAATGAGAGAAATCTGACCCTAACTATAACCTCCATGTAACATTTGTTTTTTTAGTGAATTTCTACGGTTTTTTAAACTCTATTTCCTAACTATAACGTCCCTGTAACATTTGTTTTTTTTAAGTGAATTTCTATGATTTTTTTAACTAGAAGTAGCGTTTGTAGAGTGGTGGAGAAAGGAGGAGGGGCCTCTGACCAGCTCTTGGAATCCTGCTGTATCGGACTTACTGGCGGTAACAGGAGCGTTTCTGGGCCCCCAAGGAACCCCAGCATCCAAGAGGACTTCATCCCTCAATTAGCAGTGTACCAGGAGGTGCATTTACAGAGTGATGGAGAAAGGGGGCTCGGCCTCCGAAGACCTCCCAGCAATCGCGCTGTGTGAACTTACTTGAGGTAACAGGAGGGTTTATTGGCCCCCAAGGACCCTCAGCATCCAAGGGGACTTCATCCCCCAACCAGCAGCGCGTCAGGAGGCTCATTTGCAGAGTGGTGGAGAAAGGGGGCATGGGCTCCGAAGAAATCTCAGCAATCCTGCTGTGTGGGACTGACTGGAGATAAAAGGAAGGACCCTCTGCAGCCAACGGGACATCCTCTCCCAACCAGCAGTGCACCAGGAAGCACGTTTGCAGAGTGGTGGAGAAAGGGGGCATGACCTCTGAAGTCCTCTCAGCAATCCCACTGTTTGGGACTTACTGAAGGTAACAGAAGGGCTTGTTGTCCCCCAAGGACCCTCTGCAGTCAAGGGGACTTCATCCCCCAACCAGTTGTGTGCCAGGTGGTGCGTTTGCAGATTGGTGGTTAAAGGGGACGGGGACTACAGCGACTTGCCAGTAGTTTATTAAAATATATTAGGGAAGGGGGGCTGTGTGGCCCCCCTTCCCTGGGCCAATTTTGGTCCTAGGGACCCAACCCCTTGGGCCCGGCGTTTAAAAAAAAAAACTTTTAACAACTTGGAGGGGGGCCGAGCGGCCGACCTCCTGGGCCAATTTTGGCCTTGGGGAACCCCATTCCCTGGGGCCCGGCCTCTTTTATTTATTTTGTAATTAATAAGTAAGGGGGAAGGGCCCCACGGACCTTCTCCCAGGCCTAATTCAGCCCCTTTCCCCGGGGCCCGGACTCTATTGTGGGTGCCCTGGTCCCACCCAGCTCCTCAATCTAGGCGTTTGCCCTGTTAATCCCACCTCCACCACCTGGGCATGAGGTATAGCATATACAAAAAATGGTAATATGTGGGAACAGATAGAATCGTGACTCTGCTAGTAGAAAATATAAATTATTCTCTACAACCGTATGTAACTATACAAAATAACATTTCTTTCTATGTCTACACTCACAAGCAAAGGCCAACTCCAAGTACCGGGTGTGTTTTATCAAACAAACAAACAAGTGGTACATAAACAAAACAAAACTTGTTATTTCACACATCCTACAATAACAACGCGTATCAAAAACATATAAATGTACTTAAACTATCTTCCAAACAAACGGTCAATATGACAGCAATGCTTATTAGTCAGTAGCAGTGCATAGTGGAGGTAGTCCAGTACAGATACACACATGAGGTAACAAAGGGCCCTCGAAAAACAGTGGTGTGTATCCAATCTTGAAATAGTTAAATGCTATTTATGCTTAATCGGACTCCTCCAAATCCAGAAAGTCGACATGTTTTTGCCCATCCATTCGGTTCTCTTCAGGACAAGGTAAGAAGAAAAAGAACACGAACAGCGCAAAACAGTGCTCCAGTGGCTCGTCAGACCTGTAGCGGCTGTCTAGTCACCGTAATGTGGAGAGAGACCGTATCCACTGGTGCATTATTGCTTTCTCGATCAAAAAGGCACCTTGTTGTTCGCCTCTGGGCGTGGACTCGGGACATCCACCCAACAACTCTCAAGCGGAAAAACACGTGCTGTGCGAGGGTAAAGTCTTACTCAACCGTGATTGGGACTACGGGGGGCCCCAGAAGGCCCCCACAGTCCCTGCTGGCTCCCCGCCTCCTGCGGGAGTCGTCATTGCTTTTACACATAGGGAGCTGCTGAACATGCAGCTCCCTCTGTGTAAAAGCAATTTCACTCCGCTTCCAGCAAGTGAGAACATTCTTAATGCTCTTGCTTGCTGGAAGGGGCGCACAGTTTGCGATGACTTGGCGGGAGTGGTAAAGCTCTTGTCAAGCAATAACAAACAGCTATGTCCTGTGGATGGGAACCCCGGGACATAGCAGGAGTCGGCACTGGGGGTCCCCAGGGCCATCTATGGCTCCAGGAAGTGGGCCGCTCAGCCCCCTCCTTTTTTAGATTTTGCCCCAGGAAGGTGGCGGTACCCGGGCCGTTGGGGGGTCTGTGTGGCCCCCCCATTCATTAAAGTTAAAGTCCCGGGGAGGTGGCGGCCCCGGGGCTGCGGGGGGTCCGCGCGGCCCTCCATTGTTTTAAAATAGAGCCCTGGGGAGGTGGTGGTTACCAGGGCTGGGAGGATCCGCGACCCCCCCATTCATTCTTGTTGAAGCCTCTGGGAGGTGGCAGCCCCCGGGGTTGCATGGTGGTCCATACAGCCCCCCCATTGTTTTAAATCAAAGCCTCAGGGAGGTGGTGGTCCCCGGTGCTGGGGGTCCGAGAGGCACCCCATTCATAAATAAATAGGCCATGGGAAGGTGGTGGTCCCTTGGGCAGTGGGAGCAGCCGTATGAGCCTACCCCCACATGCATTTGTAAACAAGCCCCGGGGAGGTGGTGGGGCAGGGGCCATATTAAGCCCCAGGAAAGGGGCCCGTACTCCCCCTCCCTTATTAAAAAAGGGTTTCTGAGTGACGACAAACATAAAATAAGAGCGAAGCTCCAGTTGTCTATGACATCACTCAGAACCCCGAGGCGAAAAACATCTCCACAATTCACTTTTTACCGATTTATTATTTTATGGTGTGTATGCCCTCCTGAATCATCTGTCATCGTCCAGCATAGGTAGAAGGCAAGGCAGCAGAACAAGTGGGAAGTGAGCGCTTCTTCTAGGTGATGTCAAAGCAGTGGTTAACCACTTTCACTAAGCACTGTTGCGATATCACTAGAGTGAATAGCATATTCATATATATTACACTGTGGCGGCTGTCACTGTATATTTACAGTTAGGTGAGATTTTCTCCATAAGAAGATCATTTTTTGTTTTGCTAATAAGTTTGGTGCTGTTTGAAGAATTGTTACAAAACTTTCCACAAAAAAGGTCATCCGCCTCTGCAGCTTCCTGAAAAGTTTTGGGGTGATTTGACAGCAGTGGCTGAGAAAAAGGTCAGGTCCCAAAATACAATATTCCAATGCATTTTCCATAGTGATTTTTGAACAGCAATACAGAGAAAAGGGCTGAACAGAACTGCACCAAATTTGTAAGAGAGCAAGATCTTTACAGAGAAAGCATGCTTTTTGTAATTTGGTGTAAATCTGTTCAACCATTTAGGAAATAAAGGTTAAAAAAATAGTGATATCTGGATGGTTGGTGCCAGATAACTGCACATTAAAAAAATTGTGTTTTTGTTTGGTCAAGAGGGCTTTTCCCCTTATTGACAAGACGGTCCAAAGGACCAAATGATCTCATTGGCTGGCTGCAACATGAAAGAAAATGTTGTGCCTGCTATTACAAGACACGGGGAGACTTGGTCCCCATGTCATGAAACTTTAAACGTAAAATGTAGTTGTAGGCAGGGTAGGGGTACCCGAGCCCTCTAGAGGGTACGTCCCAAAGGGACACGCCTGAGGCTAAATTACAAAAAAAAAATTCTTTTATGGCCTGCCGGACCCACATTACTCTTACAGGGGATTTTGACAGTTACTGCAACAGTCACGCTGAACCAAGTGTGGGCCACCGTGTGGCCCCACTGGAGTCCTGTGGGAGCCAGCAAGACACGTATACTCCAGCAGGAGTCTGTCAGGACTGAATTTAAAAAAAAGGAAGAATGTGAGGTGGAGGGAGGTTAGCAGCACGCGGGTACGTGACCGTCTGCAGTGGTTAGGTGCTTTGTGGCGCAACTCACGTTGCCCACAGCCTAAGGCCATACGTGGTGGGGGATTGGCTGTCCATGGTGGATTGGGCAAAGGGCTAAGTCTGAGTTACTAAGGCAGGGGCATAATACAAATAGTTGTCTCTGCACAATAAGGTGTCCTGTTGTGTCACTAGACTAATATTAGGATGCACACCCCAGTTAATCTGTATACCTTTCAGTATTTTATACCCTATGCCATATGGCACAGTAAAAAACAAGAAAACTATGAAGAACCAAAACTAGAGATAAAATACAAAGCAAAAAAATGCATATTAAAAGACTTTTATGAGATGCAGATTTAAAGCTCACAATGAATAAGCTAAAATAAAAAAAAGACTATTAAAATTTAAAAAAAAATCAAAATACACAACATTTGACATTAGGGAAAGGAGAAGCACACTAAATTTCACAACAGTATTGTCCTCTACAAACTAACACCTTACAATATTCAAACTTTTGCTTCATTATAAACAAAATCCTTATTCTATCTGTTTGAAAATTGTTTTAAACAAAAGATATTGCCAACCTTAATTAGGAGTTGATAAATAAGCAAAGCCTCAGGTAGCACAGTACTGCGAACAAGTTGTATTAAAATGATTTCATCCCTTTTAAAAAGTAAACATGTAATTGAATCCAGTATATAACAATAAAATGTTAAAAAAATTATAGCACAAAACATTTTAACGAGAAGCAGTGATGTTCTCAGTGATGTCATGAGTGATGTAATCAATGATGTGACTTGTGATGTCATCAATTCTGCCTTGTGTGGTGTCAAAGGCAACACAAGGGGACGGCACAAATGAAGACTGAAGCAGGCAATGGTGATGTCATAAGGGATGTAATCAATGTTGTCACTTATGATGTCATCAATGATGCGTTTGGTGACATTTGCAACGCAAGTGGGAAGTTATTCTTTGCGCCATAAATTTCAATGCTTTAACGAACTATAACTCAGTTTTTCTATGATATGCACAGCATGAAGAATCAAATGTAGGCCATGATTCAGAATATTGGAAAAAGTATGCTTTGTGCTGCGGACTGCTGAGTGAACCCTGATGCTAACACAGCAAGGATGCGGATGTAGTAAACATGAACAATTATTTTTCTCAAGGAAGTAATGTGCCAAAAAGCTAATAACACCCAAGATCCTGACAGTTTATCAATGGATCTGTTGAAACACTGATCCTGGCTGGATACCCGTCCATATCCAAGTTTTGAATACAGTGGAACCATGAGGGTTAGCCACGAAGTCCTGGTTACAAACCATAATTACTCCAGTCCTCAAAAAGGGGGCACATGTCTGATCCAGCAGCGAGACAGGCGAAGTCTTAAATTTGAAAGGCAAAGTTGGTCAACATTTCGAGACTAAGGGCACATTTAATGCTGCAGGATGCCCTGTAGGTGGGGCATTCTGGGGCATGAAATGCAGTTTATTGATTGGCAGCCTGCAACCCTCCCCGCACTGCAGGTAGAAGGTGCGAGGTGGCAACATACAGCTTAGATGAAAGAGTCCAGTGTGGTTCATGTGGGGTGAAAAACAAGTAGAGTTGCACCAGTGGCGGGTGGTGGGATGCTTGGAAGGAAGCAGTGCGGTCTAAAGGTGGCTGCATATGGGAATATAATGGTGGCAGCAGGAATGCGCTACCTGCAGGTCCAGCCCCACATGGGGACTTGGCACAATGAGGCCTCTGAAATGGCTCAGGGGATAGCTGCCAAATGTGACCAGTCCATCCACTGCCCCTAGTAGTTTGTGGCAGCAGGACCTCTGTCCCACTGCCAGAAAGGGCTGTCTCATCTGAACCTCTTTGTTGTGAAAAAACCCCAAACATTACGCATTGCATAACCCACAAAGTTCAAGAAATGTGTGGAGATGCAGCCATCCAAGTTTACAACCTCGCATACCCATACGTGTTGCGTAACCAGACTGTTTCTAGATGCACATTCCCAGGTTCATTAGAAAGATCCTTCTTGTAGGTTTTAAGAGTGGGTGGATGAAAGATGTCAGATGACACCATTGTAAGGAGAAGAGTGAGAACTCTATTGGTGGATAGCTCCATCGTGATGGCTAGGACTGAGCGGTCACCGCCTCCTGCAGGGATTGAAGGTATATTTCAGGGCCTAGCTTGTAGTAATATGACCACACAGTAGTTTATGAAAATAGGGAAAACAATTCACTTAGAAAAATAACCTTAAGCTGTGGAGGTACTCATTGGAACATGTACTACATTAGGACCACCAAGGAGTTATTTTGTCTTCAAAGTGTGACAGGAAATCCCAGGTTAGGTACTGCAGGATGGTGGAGCTGCATTGTGACTGAGACGTGGGACATTTGTAGTAAAAGACACAGTCACCTCAGACTTCTGCAGGAAGAGAATATGAGGTTCTGGAGAGGGTATAATGTGGTACTCGGGAAGGACCTCTTAAGAATTTTTTGGGCAGAGACTAGTACTCAGCCTAGTAACCCTAGGACCAGGACGCAGAATAGAGTGTTTGGCTGACAAGGACCAACTAAAGACACTGACCTTCACCATCCGATTGTAGTAGGAACCCACAGCTGATCCTCATTGAGATTTGGCCCGGATAGAGTTTTCATCATGCTGGCATAATACCGCATGCCAATTCATGTTACACTTATTACTCAAAATTCCTGAAAGGAAGCCATTACATCAGGTTCTGTAATTTTAAGTCCCTTCAGGTAAAAATCCTATTGCAAGAACATGGAACAAGCCAAAAAAGAGAATATGAGTGGCTGTTGTTTGCGCCACACGTGCAAGACGTACAACGTAGGTGTTATCAAAGAAGAAGGACGGCGAGGAAGGAGAGTGGCCATGGCGAGGAGGAGGCAGCACGGCAGGTAAGTGTTTTAAAAAAAAAATTATAATTACTTTGGGAGGGGGGAGGGAGAAGAGCGGAGTTCCACTGAGTTTTTTTTTTCCAACTCCGTGGAACTCCGCGTAGAGGCACTACGCCTGCTCCGCCCACCCTTAAACCACAGTGCAATTTATGGGTGATGAAACAAAATCCCACAGACAGCTTTTACAAATAATAATGCTTCTACACAAAATTGTTTCCGTGGTAGGGCCTGAATGTGCCAATAGCCAGCCATGAAAGAACAACCCTCTTCGTCAGCCCACCTCTTATTTCAGAGCAGTGGGTGTACTACCTTTTATGGTAATACTTTAACCACTATACATAATGCCATAGGAATTGTTTGGGTTACAGGTCAGAATATCGGATACAAAAAATATCTTGTGACAGAAACATCCGCTGAGTCCACATTTTCCATGATAAACTCCAATGGGGCGATATTCTCGTAAACAATATTTAGGATAGGGCATTTATCAGTAGCGGCCCATGGTGGGAGTGCTGCCGGGCGATGACGTGGGGCGGGGGAGGGGAAGGGTGGGGGGTAGTAAAGTACGGAATACGGCCGTATAGAGGTAAGTAGACATAAATAAATAAAACGAATTTCGTTGCGCGCGCTGCATCGCCAAATGCGACAGCTACGATATTCTGGGTTGACACCATTGGCCGAGGGTCTCAGTGGTCGGGTGTGCAAATATTCTGTTGACACAGGGGGCTCTAACCATACCTTCTCTGCCTGTGCCTACTTCTGCTGAAGTCAGTGCGAGCAGCACATGTGCGAATACAGTGACTCTCAGCCTTGCCACAGGCCTTTGCCCCTTCGTTCACACATTCAGACTCGGCAACAGATTCTTCTTTAATCAAGAAATGATCAAAGATAACCTCGCCGTCCCACTCTCTGAGTAAATATTTTCTCCTCCAAGACTGTTTGATTCTCAGTCTGGCAGGAATACGTTCAAGCTGCAATCTATGTAAAGTAGATACAGTATATTTATAGTTTATGTGACTTTCTCACCTTCACATCTGACTAAAGGTTCTTTCTCACCATCTTCAAACTGACAGGATATAAACAAATAAAGACATCTTCGGTGCTACAATAAGAACTGCACAGTAGCAAAGCATTCCTGTGCGTTTGAGAAGGGAGCCAAGGACAGAATTACAAGCAACAGAAGATGCAAACTCCTCTCAAGGTGAGTCATGGGTAACACCAGACACATATTTAGACGACATGTGAGTGGACTTAACCTTCATAAATTGTGAGTCAGTTCTGTAACTGCTAAAACTAAAAACAAGATCAGACTTCATATCAACACTGCCAAACAGATGTCAACCTTGCCCCATTCCACCATACAATGCAAGCGTACCATCTTCCGACTAATTTAACAAGCATTTGCAATCCAATAGGTCTCGCATTCACGCGAGTTTCAGCTATTGGCATTGCAAATGACTTTTATTTATGTTTTGAGTTTTAAAACATAAATAAAAGGCATTGTCATTTACAATACTAATAGCTTAAACTCTCGCAAATGCGAGACCTATTGCATTGCAATAAAGGGCCTTCTCGACCGCTTGTTAGATTGTAAATATCAGAGGAATAGCGACGTCTTCAGAGTAGTGATAAATAGTGCAGTGAAGAAGATGTGTAAGTGTTGTAAATTACACAGACACAAAGTGTGAAGTGAGAGTTATATATGAATCGAGCTATAAACACTAACAAAGCGCTCCCAACATCTTTCGCTCTGTGATTACACTGTGATGGCTCAGGAGGAAGAGCGGGAGGGGGCGGGGGCTATTTCCTGCCCTCTCCATGATTTGAGTGTGCAGTGTGGCATTGCTTAATGTCATTGCTATCTTTGGCCTAATTAAAAACACATCAGCTGTAGTAGGCCACTGGCTTCACCTCCTGGTGGAGGGTGGGCTGTGCTTTATGGCAGGCATGGAGGGAGGGAGGAATGGTCTCGGCTGCAGCTCCGGCCTCGTACAGTGCCCCTGCTATTACTAGTGAGCGAGAGGCGCTGAGGTGGTGGTATTGGTATTGGTGGTGGTGGTATTGGTGGTGGTGATGGTACTGGTGGTGGTGGTATTGGTGGTGGTCTTGGTGGTGGTATTGATGGTGGTGGTATTGGTGGTGGTGGTGGTATTGGTGGTGGTGGTGGCATTGGTGGTGGTATTAGTGGTGGTGGTGGTATTGGTGGTGGTGGTGGTATTGGTATTGGTGGTGGTTTTGGTATTAGTGGTGGTATTGGTACTGGTGGTGGTGGTATTGGTGGTGGTGGTATTGGTGGTGGTGGTGGTATTGGTGGTGGCTGTATTGGTGGTGGTGGTATTGGTGGTGGTGGTATTGGTGGTGGTGGTGGTGGTGGTATTGGTGGTGGTGGAGGTATTGGTGGTGGTTGTGGTGGTGGTATTGGTGGT
Source organism: Calotriton arnoldi (assembly GCA_963921515.1). Lineage (NCBI taxonomy): Eukaryota > Metazoa > Chordata > Amphibia > Caudata > Salamandridae > Calotriton > Calotriton arnoldi. Next base: position 513,033 of record CAWUFW010004071.1, read on the forward strand.
GGTGGTGGTATTGGTGGTGGTGGTATTGGTGGTGGTATTGGTGGTGGTGGTATTGGTGGTGGTATTGGTGGTGGTGGTATTTGGGTGGTGGTATTGGTGGCGGTGATATTGGTGGTGGTGGTTGTATTGGTGGTGGTGGTGGCATTGGTGGTATTAGTGGTGGTATTGGTGGTGGTGGTGGTATTGGTGGTGGTGGTATTGGTGGTGGTGGTATTGGTAGTGGTGGTATTTGTGGGGGTGGTATTGGTGGTGATATTTGTGGTGGTGGTGGAATTGGTGGTATTGGTTGTGGTATTGGTGGTGGTGGTATTAGTGGTGGTGGTATTGGTGGTGGTGGTAGTATTTGGTGGTGGTGGTGGTGGTATTGGTGGTGGTGGTATTGGTGGTGGGGGTATTGGTGGTGGTGGTGGTATTGGTGGTGGTGCTGGTATTGGTGGTATTGGTGGTGTTGGTGATGGTATTAGTGGTATTGGTGGTGGTGGTATTGGTATCGGTGGTGGTGGTACTGGTGGTGGTGGTATTGGTTTTGGTAGTGGTATTGGTGGTGGTGGTGGTATTGGTGGTGGTATTGGTGGTGGTATTGGAGTTGGTGGTGGTATTGGTGGTGATGCTGGTGATGGTGGTATTGTGGTGGTATTGGTGGTGATATTGGTGGTGGTGGTATTGGTGGTAGTGGCATTGGTAGTGGTGGTATTGGTGGTGGTGGTAGTGGTATTGGTGGTGTTGGTGATGGTGGTATTGGTGGTTTTGGTGGTGGTATTGGTATTGGCGGTATTGGTGGTGGTATTGGTGGTGGTATTGGTGGTGGTATTGGCGGTGGCATTGGTGGCGGTGGTATTGATGGTGGTGGTATTGGTGGTGGTGGTGGTGTTAATAAAACAGGCTTTTGAAAACAACCGGTCAGGTGACTTTAGTACAGATGACATGTAACACCGATGTGCTGTTGTAAGCTTCAGCCCATTAGCACAGGATTATGTGCTACCTGGAATTCACATGACGTAATTCGCTAATCATTTCTAAATCCATTTTACTTGGAGGGTTGAAACAGACCCGAGATAATGCCAGGTTAAAGTGATTGAAAGCAGGTGCCTGTGTTACGGGGCGGCCGTGCTGCTTAAAAAAACACAAGCGATTTCAGCTGAAATAGCGCATGTCCGGCCTGGTTTCAGCTGGAGCAGCGCATGTTTGGCCTGCAGTAAGAGAAACTAAATAAAGTAAATAGTGCTTACAGACTAAATAACAGGTCCTGTGTAACAACTGAAGTAAAAGGGCCAGTTGCCATGGGAGGGTACAAATGAAGAGAAGGCCGTACTAAGGAGGGACTAACAAGCCTAGTAACGAATCCGAAGGCAGCATTTACGAAGGACAACGACACAAGCCAATGAAAAATATGGAAGGAGAGAAGGCACGGCTTCTCTCCCATACTCTACTACAGCAATCTCGCAGAGCGAGTAGCGCTTGCGCGCTGCCACTAGGCTCGACCTAAAAATACTGACCTCTCTGGCATCCACACATCTCTCAGAGCCACCATCTGTAAAGTTGTCATCCTACCCTAAATATTGGTAAGGCCGTACTCTAAAGAAGTATTCAGATCTCTAATCAAGATTGTCAACACTGCCCTAGAAAGGCGGGGCCGGCATCGGCCACGCCGAAGGTATGGCGGTCGGCCGGCCCCCGATGACCATGCAGGGGCGGGCCTGTCGCGCGCAGTGATGACGCGACAGGTGCGCCTCGTTATTCACTGGTCGAAGCCTGGGGCGTGACCCGGATGTGATTGTAAGCACATCCGGGTCGCGTGTTTGAGCTTACACCAGGCCGGTTAGAACTGGCCTGGCTGTGAGCTTGGCAATAAAAGGCTGGGGAGCGGCGGACGCTGCCTCTTTGCTCGCCGCTCCCTTCAGCCTGCCATGAGTCACACCAGCCTCGCGAGGAGGCTGTATTTTAATTTTCCTGGGCGCTGTTTCCAACGGCAGTGGCCTTTCCAAGGATGGCAGAACCAGATCCTGATGCCAGAAGAGTGCCCGGCGTGCCAGGAAATTGAAACCGAGTCTACGGCCTGGGTGGCGAGGGCCTGGGGTGCCGGGCGCCCGAGCTGCAGAGCCCCGTCGCCAGGTCTCCAGAACCACGCTGCCAAGAAGGAGGTGCTGTGTGGCACGGACAGGAACGGCGAGCGAGGGAAGAGAGGAGCAGACAGCTGGTGTGAGCATCGCGGGATTCTCCAGCGGAAAGAGCAGCGGAGAAGTTCGGTAGCGCCCGAACCCGATCGTGAGGACTGCGGGGTGCCGGGCGTGCTGTGATGAGCAGTGGTGCAACCGGCTGGCCGTCCCGCATTGGGTACGTAAACGCGCGCTACACGCGCACTGAAGCATAGTGGTGCGCCCCTTTTGGAGGCTATCGGCTGTTGGGTGCCAGCTGCGGGGGCGAGCGTAAATTGTGTGGCTTAAGTGGGTTTTAGTGGCTCTGGAAGCTAAAAATAATATCGTGGGCGTGCACATTGCCCCCAATAGAGTGACACTGAGACTGGCACCTTATTCACCTCAGAATGAAAGGTTCAGTGTCTTAAACACAGGTCACCGCGGTGCACTCATCCCACTGAGCGGTTACCATCTCGCCCCTATCACGGATTGTACGGATACTGCCTACCTCGCTCCAACTATCTATTGGGATGTGACCTCGGTGCTTCTTTCCTCGGGGTCCGGCTGGGGCAGTTCGCATCACTGCGGGTGGGCAGCTAGTTCCCAGGCCGGTGCACCCTCAGCTGTCAGCAGCTCAGCAGTGTTAATCTCTCGCAGATCTTGGAGCTCAGGGGTAATGCGCTGCTGTTTGTCTGCGCACACGCTCCAGACTAGCTCCATGAGCTGAGCATTTGGGCCTATTCCCGTTAGGAGTGGGGTGAGGTCCACGGGCTGCAGCGGGGCTGGTACCTTAGCTGTGCCTACGAGAAGCTGCCTTTCCTGTCAAACCCAGGTCAGTTGATGTATGTCTGAAACCAACAAGCAGGCATTTTTTGCATTGATTTTCCCTTTCTAGCGCGTCAGCGTCCCACATAGAGGCAGTAAGCGCTATATAAATGTAATATAATACAGTTTAAACCCTTCCCCTACCTGCTCTAAAGTATTGCTTAACTCGCATTCTTACCGAGTGGTTTTCAAGCCTAATTTTAGGTGTTTGCCTGCACAATTTCCATATGGATGGTTTTTACCCAGTGTTCTTTTGTTGGGTTTATTACTTTCACTCGAGATATGCAGTTTAACTCAACTTCTTTTTTTGAGGAGAGGGGTGGCCTGACGGGAACCGGGTTCGCGTCTCAGCAGGGTCGCTCAACATCCTGTAATTGTGGGCAAATCACCTAATCTCCCCGTGCCTAACAAAACAGAGGTCACCTGTTCTCATGCCGTTAGTGCCATTGGTCGAATGATAGAATGTCGCATTTACACTCTCGCAATGCTTGGCAGTGTTCCTTTATCGCTTTATATTGTTGCTTTTCTTTGCGACTGGGCATGATTCTACCCCTTCTGTATCCATCCCAATTTCATTGTTTTGTTGTTTTGCTGCGTGTGAAGACAGTGTGTTACGTGCACTGTGCTCTTCGTGTGCCTAACTTTCACTGCTCACCGTGAGGTGGTCATGCAGCTTGGAATGTTGGCTATGCCACTTTGGTGACATAGAAAGAGCGGGAAGTTGGATCACTTTAGAGCTGGGGCTAAGCTGTCTGGTATGTTGTTGTGGGTACATTACTTCTTGCCTGTGTACCTCCCATTTTCAAATAGCAAAGATTACCTTCTCTATATGCGGTCTGATCGTTTTCACCCTGAACTTATGTGAGGCTGTAACAATTTGTCAATCTGACAAATACTACTGGCCCAGTCTGTCGAGGAATGCCTATTAGACACGTCATTTCCCAAACATTTCTTAGAGAATATCCCCATGCCACCTTGTAAACCTAAGAGGATGAACAGACAATGCAAGCGGCTGAAAGAAGCCCATTTCAATTACAGAGTAGAACGCCCGACCAGGGGTATGACAAGCAAATTTGAAAACTCTGAAACGTTCTTGCCAATGACTTTCGCGGCAATCAAGTTGGGCACACAGGACTCAATATTTTGACAGCTCAAGAAGCTTCTCCAACTGTTGGTAAACCTCTCCGAGGTCACCACACACACTCACCCTTTGTTAACCAAGAATGAAGAAGAAAAACAGAAGCCAAAGAAGGGAGCATTTCTCTTTCAAAAAGTGTATGAGTCAAAGTGTGCAGATTTACTGTGTGTGGCAGGCTCTGTAGAGTCTAGGTATGGGCAGCTAAGTCACTCCCAGGCTCTTCCCTCACCTGGTCATTTTGTGGCGATGGCATGATGCAGGCAAAGTTGAGGTGATAATATCCAGGGCGTATGCCGCGCATTTTTGGACATGATCTTTCACAGAGCTGCGGAGGGCTCTCGGCCCTTAACAGGAATGAAGCTCTCTAATGGTAGTTGCTACGATATTTATGGACAGCGACAAGGGGTCTTCAGAGTCAGGGGTCATCACACAGATAGTGCACACGATATACTGCTTGCCCCAAGTAATATGATTCAGGGACGCATGGGGTCTGGGAAATGGGAACCTCAACTCCTTGGTTTGGAAGCGCAGGCCGCTGACGTCTAGCTCGCTCTCCCTATCCTCATAGTGAGTGGCAAGGCTGTATGTGATGCATTAAAATTAGTACATGGCCTAAATACGCCGATGTTCCAGGAGGGGAGGTGGTGCCTTTACCAAGAATGGAACGCTAGGAAGGTGGGAGTTGATACGCATTTATTATTCAGGCGAACATGCTATGAGGCAAAAGTCCAAATTTACACAAACCTAATTGTCAATCAACAGGGGATGGTACTTGCTGAAAAGGGGTCTTAACCTTTGGGGGCAGTATGTGGTTTGAACAATGGGGTTAGCATACGAATGCTATCTGTTTTGGCAAAAATGCTAAGTGCATTGATTCATATGTGTCTGTTTATTTATTTAATGCATGGATTACGACTGGCAACTGGGAGGAACCACATCACGATGACGTCAGGATGCTGGCAGGAAGTTGGACCGGGGGATCCGGAACGGGCATGGCCAACAGAGGTATCGCGGGCGGTGAGCGCGCTGGAAGAAGCACCATTGGAGGCAGCTAGCATGGGTGAGATGCTGCGGCCCACGCACTGCCTTGGGGCTGGTATAGATAAGACTACACCAGGAAGTATAGCTCAATGGTAAGTCTGTTGTCTCTAGTGGCAAAGGATCTCGCAGGACAAGGGTTTGACTCCTGCTATGCTATCGTGTTGTCCCAAGGTGGCAAATGTTCAAAGGCTGATCTTAACAGAAGTTAGTGGCAAATGTTCTAATACAAAAAATTTTGCAGAATTTATAGTCAGCAGAAGGTATTTACCAGTCCTCTGCGACCCAGGGTACATGTTTCGGCCATCATGACCAAACTCAGGGGCCGCGTACAGCTACAGCACCCCCGGCAGCTTGTTGAGCGGGTATCTGCCATTAGGCGGTATTTTACTGCACTTGTGCACGCAGGTGCCAGCAGCAGTCCTCTGCGTTCCAGAGGATAGTTCTTGCCAGCATGCCCAAAATCAGGGGCCCCTTACAGCTACAACGCCTTGGCAGGTTGTTGAACGGGTATCTGCCAGTAGAAAGTATCGTACTGCACTTGTGCACGAAAGTGCCATCAGCAGTCCTCTGCGATACAGAGGACAGGTCTTGCAGCATGGCAAACTCGGGGGCTGTGTACAGCTACAGCACCCCGGCGGCTTGTCGAACAGGTATCTGCCATTCGGCAGTATAGTACTGCACATGTGCACGCAGGTGCCAACAGCAGTCCTCTGCGTACCAGAGGATAGTTCTTGCCAGCATGCCCAAAAATCAGGTGGCCCATTACAGCTACAACGCCTCGGCAGGTTGTTGAACGAGTATCTGCCAGTAGACAGTATCGTAATGCACTTGTGCACGCAAGTGCCATCAGCAGTCCTCTGTGATACAGAGGATAGGTCATGCCAGCATGCCAAAAATCAGGGGTCTGCTTACAGCCACAGCACCTCAGCAGCGGGTTGAGCGAGGTATTTGCAGTTACACAGTATCGTACTGCACTTGTGCACGCAAGTGCCATCAGCAGCTATCTGCGATCCAGAGGATGGGTCTTGCCAGCATGCCCAAACTCGGGGGCTGCATGGCAGCTACAGCACCTCCGGTGGGCTGCGCGGCTCTACAATGCTTACAGGGCAGCAATTTTTAAGTGCAGCCATTTCACACCCTGCAGGACCACTCCCGGTAGTTTTGGAGTATGGGGTCCGCACAGAAGGAGAAGCCCACCCATGTCCTAGAGCAAGCGGGCTAGGGGTTCCTTAGAGGAGGTGGCCTGGATTTGTCATATTCTCACTCTAAAATGCACAAAGTCGCTTACAGGTGGTCATGCGTGATTCCCATACCACAGTAGGAGGGGTGGGTCTGTCTGGGCTCCTGAATCATTCAGGAGAAAGCTTTAACAGGCAGATTGATAAACTATTCGAGACTACAAGACTGCGGGCAGCGGGGCATTGGTCCCTTCATGGGAACTTTTTCTATTACAGCATAGGGGACACCTCTCACAACTGGGTAATGAGGTCTCATAAAGTAAAGACGGCGTCCATTTGTCCAAATTAGGGAAAGAAATCTTCATGGAGATTCTTCTGGCCTAGTTAGGTGTGTATAGGGACAGGGCATGACCTTTCAGTGAGTTTTTTTGGGGGGGCCTGATAGTCGGGCAACTATGCAGGCCTGTGGCGGTAAGGTCATGATTGGTGAGCAGTAAATTTAAAGTCCTTAGAGGGCGGCGCCATTCCTGAATGGGGTCGCCCAAGGGGAGGGACAAGTGGTCTCTCATAGAACTCCAGGGGCAGTTACAGCCGGTTGGCTGGATGGGTGCGGGGAGGGGAGTTACGCTTTCCAGTAGGCTGCTTGGCCACCCCGCACGTGCACAATGGCGCAAGTAAACGGCGCATAACTGCAAGGGCCCCATTATGGAGATAATCTACAGGGCGTACGGGGGTGACCTGGGGGGGGAAGTACCCTCACGGGAAACGGGCCCTCTGCGCATGCGCACTCCGGTTTGGAGGGCGGGCATAAGGGCGTACAGGGGTGACTTGGGGGGGAAGTACCCTCATGGTAAACGGGCCCCCTGCGCATACGCACTCCGGTTGGAGGGCGGGCATAATTTGATAAGGATCTGGCGCCACTTATTGACCTTGCCGTAGGCTCAAAATAGGGATACGCAGAAAATGAAATGTGATTATTATGATTATCGATTATGGTATGTTTAGATTCGGATAGGAATACCTTTGTATTAGAGATATGTTAAGGTTAGCCATCTGACATCTGTACCTATCAATGAATCAATGTAATGTAATGGTTTTCTGCGTATTGTGAAAAATATTGTATATTAATTGTGTTTTAAATATTTTATGTAAATAAATACGGCCGGGGGTTTACGACCCCCTAATCCAAAATCTTCTCATGTTGTTATTATCTTGATATTGATAAGGGAGGAGGGGGGTCTAGGTAGTACCTGGCCATATAGAAAGGCGGGGCCGGCATCGGCCACGCCGAAGGTATGGCGGTCGGCCGGCCCCCGATGACCATGCAGGGGCGGGCCTGTCGCGCGCAGTGATGACGCGACAGGTGCGCCTCGTTATTCACTGGTCGAAGCCTGGGGCGTGACCCGGATGTGATTGTAAGCACATCCGGGTCGCGTGTTTGGGCTTACACCAGGCCGGTTAGAACTGGCCTGGCTGTGAGCTTGGCAATAAAAGGCTGGGGAGCGGCGGACGCTGCCTCTTTGCTCGCCGCTCCCTTCAGCCTGCCATGAGTCACACCAGCCTCGCGAGGAGGCTGTATTTTAATTTTCCCCACCCACCGTCCCCTAAAAGCAGGTTTCTAAGGGGTATACTGTTAGGAAGTTTTATTTTCAGGTTGACATGGTTATGTTTATCATATGTGTGAATTTTATTTCCCATTGTTTTAGGAGATTTTTCTTGTACAAGTTATCTTTATTGTCGTATTTTAATGCTATTCCTTGGTCAGGCGGTAAGGTCATGATTGGTGAGCAGTAAATTTAAAGTCCTTAGAGGGCGGCGCCATTCCTGAATGGGGTCGCCCAAGGGGAGGGACAAGTGGTCTCTCATAGAACTCCAGGGGCAGTTACAGCCGGTTGGCTGGATGGGTGCGGGGAGGGAGTTACGCTTTCCAGTAGGCTGCTTGGCCACCCCGCACGTGCACAATGGCGCAAGTAAACGGCGCATAACTGCAAGGGCCCCATTATGGAGATAATCTACAGAGGCGTACGGGGGTGACCTGGGGGGAAGTACCCTCACGGGAACGGGCCCTCTGCGCATGCGCACTCCGGTTTGGAGGGTGGGCATAAGGGCGTACAGGGGTGACTTGGGGGGGAAGTACCCTCATGGTAAACGGGCCCCCTGCGCATACGCACTCCGGTTGGAGGGCGGGCATAATTTGATAAGGTTCTGGCGCCACTTATTGACCTTGCCGTAGGCTCAAAATAGGGATACGCAGAAAATGAAATGTGATTATTATGATTATCGATTATGGTATGTTTAGATTCGGATAGGAATACCTTTGTATTAGAGATATGTTAAGGTTAGCCATCTGACATCTGTACCTATCAATGAATCAATGTAATGTAATGGTTTTCTGCGTATTGTGAAAAATATTGTATATGAAATGTGATTATTATGATTATCGATTATGGTATGTTTAGATTCGGATAGGAATACCTTTGTATTAGAGATATGTTAAGGTTAGCCATCTGACATCTGTACCTATCAATGAATCAATGTAATGTAATGGTTTTCTGCGTATTGTGAAAAATATTGTATATTAATTGTGTTTTAAATATTTTATGTAAATAAATACGGCCGGGGGTTTACGACCCCTAATCCAAAATCTTCTCATGTTGTTATTATCTTGATATTGATAAGGGAGGAGGGGGGTCTAGGTAGTACCTGGCCATATAACTCACAGGGGCCGCTCCGCCGCTAAGGCGGAGGAGCTGCGTCCCCCCCTCCCATTCAGCACTGCAAAAAAGAAAAAAGAAAATGATAATAACGCAATGTTATTATCATTTTATTTTTCCGTTCTGAGGCAGTTTTACGGGGGAGGGCGGGGCTGCTCTGACGACAGGAGCAGGGGGAATGGTGAGTACACTTTGTAAGTGCGCATGAATGTTTGAGCAGCCGGCTCAGGCAGGCCAAAAATTCATGTGCACTTTGCATGTTCTCCACCCAGGCTGCATTACAGCGTGGGTGGAGAACATGCCCAGGCTCCCATTACCTGTCTGAGTGCCGAACCACGGTGCTCAGACCAATCACAAGGCTGTACTGCAGCCTTGTGATTGGCTTAGGGAGCCTGGGTGCTTCCTGCTTCCTGTTAGCAGAGAAGCCAGAAAAAGAAGACAGAGAGGACAGAGGCGGCCGACAACCAGCCGACCGGCCGCCAGGTAAGGGTTCTCATTTTTTTATACCTCTCCCCTCCCCCTACCCACTCCCCATCCCCACCCCACTTCCGATTCGCAGGAGCAGACGCCACTGCTAACTCAAGATACCTTCTCTGAACCACCCAAATCTGAATGAATCCTACCACTCCTGAAGAGTCCACCCCTGGACCCCAAAGGACAGGCTAATTACACATCAATAACATACTTACAATTTACTTGAATGCTAGCCAAGCAAGCTCTCCCCATGCAGCTGAACAGTCACATCAACAAGTATCTCCTCTCCTCTTTCATGACTACCACCCTGGCTTCAGCTATCAATGCAGCATAGATATCATAACCATCAAAGCCATGGACCACACCACCCTCATCACTAAGAAGATCTCCGCTTATTACCCCTGCTTGACCTCTCCGCTGCATCCAGTCATCAGGCCCTGACACACACAGTGGATTCTTACATGGGATTCTTAGACATCCCTGTGGTTGGGTGTAATCAGGAAGCTTTGACCTTGGAAATGGAAGCCAAGGCTCCAAGACTTTGCTCAGTCAACATTTAAGAACCAGGGCTGCATGCAGGGAACATTTCCAGCTCTAGAATGTTTGTTAGGCGGTGCATCCTGGAGCAAGGACTCATGGGAGCCTGCCACCCTTCATGAGATCACCAGCTACGCCTGACAGGAAAGAGGAGCGGGGGCAGCACTGAGGATGATGTGGACAATCTGTAGAGGCGATGAGGCAGGAGAGCGGGATGTATCTCAGGAGGAGGGTGATCCTGGAAACTGTTAGTCAGAAGCAGATGCAAGAGAGTTTGGCACTTTGGATGAGGTGGCTCGGGAAGGTTACGGGGGTATTTCCCATCAAGTGACAGTACATTTGTTGTCCCAAGGATTAACATGAATGGTTTTAGTGCTGCTCAGAGCAACTGAACCTGATCCTTATTTTAAACTTTGGAAGTTTTGCACTTTGCTCAAAAAGTTTGACATAAAAATCTACCAAGCTGCAAGTCACTCTAGTCCACTGTTTCACACACTCCTGCTTACAGATCTCTGTTCCGTAAAGGTTCACTTGCACATTAGTTCATTTGCAGCGGCGGCCGGCACAGGTAAACGCGGTGAAGCGGGGCAGTGCGCGGCAGGCCGTGTTGGGGGGAAGCCGACAAAAGACAGAATAGGTGTTATTTATTTAGTTATACCTATTCTGTCGTCTGTCGACTACCCCCCGCTCCCGCTCCACCCGCTGACTGTGTTTACCTGTGCCGGCCGCCGCTGTTAATTTGTACACGGACCATCCAGAGCAGTGTGGCCTCCATGTTCAGGCTCGCATCTCGAACCGCCTGAATCTATAGTGAGTCACCGAAACAAGCCACTTAACAGGTTCAATCCTCTAGCAGGGAATCATAAGGACTTACAAGGACACTGACCTACCGAAGACAATGTATCAATGAGATTGCTGGACTCCTCCCTCATTCACAAAAACAGTGTGGCAAACAAGCAAAACCCATATCACAAAAATATACTACCAACACACAAACTGAGCAAGCAGCAGTGGTCGGCACAGGTAAATGTGGTGAGGCGGTGGGGCGGGCGGGGCGGGGTGGGAGCGCGGGGAAGTCGATAGACGATGGATTAGGTATAATTAAATAAATAAATAACACCTATTCCATCGTCTGTCGACTTCCTCCCGGCCTCGCGCCACTGCGTTTACCTGTGCCGGCCGCCGCTGTGAGCAAGGACATCAACCAGCACAGCAATTAAAGGATACAACATTAAATAAGACAACTGATCACAAGAAAAAATGAGCAACACACCACATGCTCCCACAAGGGTGACACAGAAAGAAATAGGCACTCAGGAACCTGAAAATGCTTACCCATCATCTAGGCTGGACCTACAGGTAGTACATCACCTTCACCACCATTCAGGGAATGCAAAGTATCTAGTCACATATTTATACAGCATCACTCTCTATTAAGACAGCCCTTGCCAGAATACCACACCTTGTCGGGTAATACCTCATGCCTTCTGGTGTGCAGTTGGCACAACCTGAATCCAGCCATCTGCACCCTCTTTTATTGCACCAGATGCCTTCTGGTGACCGGTCTGTGCAAGAAATCTGAACTTATTGAGACAGTGCTTGTTGGCTAGTTCCACACTCCATAGTCTACACAAGCCCAAGCACCCTCTTGTATGATACAAACGTAGCATTAAACCATTTAAAACAGTGTTTCGTAAACTTAACATGTCACTCACTACTGTATGGATGAAACAGCAGAGCTCGTCCAATTACAGCTGTGTTGATAATTCACAAGGAATACCACAATGCCACAGCATAGAGACACATTTGACCTACACACACTGCTCTCTATATACAGTAAGTTCAACATACTTTCAATTAAAAAATACAAAGGTACATTGGCATTGAACAATGTACAAGATAAGCTGGCATTGAGCAAAGTACAAAGGTACACCGCATTGAATAAAGTGCAAAGGTACATGGGCATTGAAACACTCGAAATATTAGCAGTACAACTTAATTTGATTTAAAAGGCACATTTGTAGAGCCCGTATTCAACCATGAAGGGTCTCTTAGGGGAATCAGCCTTCACAACAGAGGCTTTACCACACAATGCCTTTACCATGCATCATTTACCACACAGTGCCTTTACCACGCAAAGCGACCACGCAATGCCTTTACCATGCATGTTTTCACAACGCATATGCCTTTATCACACATGCCTTTACACCAAAAGGTAAGTATATTTAAAGTAAGTGTGTATGTGTGTGTGTGTGTATATATATATATATATATATATTCACTGAAAAAACCATAGGTTTCAGACACGTTATAGTTAGAAATTAGCATTTATAAAACCTTTGAAATTCACTGAAAAAACCATAGGTTTTAGGGAAAGTTATAGTTAGTTGGACATTGCACTCGTACAAAACCCGTGAAATTCCCCCGTTATAGTTAGTTCAGCTAACTATAACTCGCGCCCCCGCAATGCACTGCTGATGACGTCACATATTACATCACTCATGACATGGTCAGTGACATCACTGATGACATCATCCAGTGACTGTGTGTTTCTGTAAAGTTTAAATATTTTTAATATATATAGGGAAAGGCGTATTGAAAAATGAGTGGGTGTATAAGTGTCTGAATGGATTATTTAGTAGGTGCGTGACTAACTCTATAAGTGAGTGATTAAACGTATCTTACTGAATGCATGGGTTAGTGACTAAACTGGGTGAATGTCTGTATCCGTCTGTCTGTTGCTGTGTAAGGGGCTGCATGGGTTTGTGAATAGCTATATGAGTGTCTATATGAGTTATTGATTGGTTGTCTGAGTATCTGTATGGGTGCCTGAGTGTTTGTGTGGGTGGGGTGTGTGCGACTCTGTACATAGATGTGTGAGTGGGTGATTCACTGGGTGGATGGTTTCAAGAGTGCATCTGTGATAGACTGTATGGGTGGGTGAGTGTGTGTAAGAGTGTGTTAGTGAGTGAATGTATGTCTCAGTGGTACATGTGTGAGTAACTACATATGTGTGTTGGAGTATATAAATAGCTATAAGTGAGAGTGTGTGATTGTGAGAGTGACTCTATGGATGAGTGTGTGCTTGTATCAGTGATTGTATAAGAGCGTAAGAATGTGCTAGTATTTGTATGAGTAAGTGAGATGGTGTGTGTATAACTGTATAGGTGAGTAAATGGCAGTGTGATTAATTATTTGCATGACTGACTAGGTGTGTGAGTACCTCTATGGATGAGTGGCGGTGTTTGGAGTGTCTATATAGGAGTATGAGTGCATATGATAGTCCTGTACTGAGTGACCGTAAGTATGAGTGACTGTACGGGTGAGTGACTGGATGTGTGTGTAGACCTAAGAATCAGTGAGTGGGTATGTAGTTATTGGTGCTGGAGTGTGTATGGTTTTGAGAATGGCAGTCTGTAATTTAGAGTGGGTGTATCAAAAGTTATATTAGGGTGTGAGAAGATGCATGAAATTATCACATGGATGATGTCATCAGTGATGTCATCAGTGATGTCATTTGAGATGTCATCAGTGATGTCATCAGTGATGTCACTGGCCATGTCATGAGTGAGGTAATATGTGACGTCATCAGCAGTGCATTGCGGGGGGCGCGAGTTATAGTTAGCTGAACTAACTATAACGGGGGAATTTCACGGGTTTTGTACGAGTGCAATGTCCAACTAACTATAACTTTCCCTAAAACCTATGGTTTTTTCAGTGAATTTCAAAGGTTTTTTAAATGCTAATTTCTAACTATAACGTGTCTGAAACCTATGGTTTTTTCAGTGAATTTGAAAGGTTTTTTAAATGCTAATTTCTAACTATAACGTGCCTGAAACCTATGGTTTTTTAAGTGAATTTGAAAGGTTTTTTAAATGCTAGTTTCTTACTATGCCTACAGAGGTAGGACATGTGAAGAAAGAAGAAAAAACGCACAGAAAGAAGCAAAAGAAATGCAGAAAGAAGCAACAGAAGTCCACAAAGACGAAGAAAAGTGCAGGAAGAAGCAAAAGATGTGCAGAAAGAACCAACAGAGGAGCAGAAAGAGGCCTTGTTGCAAAATCATCCTGTGCCCACAACTTTTTCAGACGGGTACTGGTGGTAACTGACTCTGACTAACCAGAGCCAGTGCTATGCTAAAAGACACTTAGAATACAGTGAAAACACCTACATACACTAGGGAACACTATGCGTTGGGGTACCCCTGTGATTAGCATGACCTCCTCTGTAAGTCCCTAGTACATAATAGGGTAGGGGGATTAAAACTACCTCTTAAAACGCGCGACAGGGCGCGTTTGCACAGTGGTGAAGGGAGTGGGGGCCTGAGGTGACATGTGTGCAAACTCGTCCGTGTCGCGTTTTAAGTTGCGGGATTAAGTCCCCTTGAATCCTGAGGGTCCCTGGGGCCCAACTAGCCCCCCAGGTACCTACAGTTAGGACCACAGAGCTGAGTTGCAGAGAGGCGTTCCGAGGCCACGCACCTTTTTTCACCTCTCTGCAACGCAACTCTGTTGTGCTTACTGAAGGTACCTGGTGGGCTAGTTGGCCCCCAGGGTCCCTCAGGATTCAAGGGGAATTAATTCCCCAACTTAAAACGCACCACAGGGCGTGTTTGCGCACATGTCACCTGAGGCCCCGCCCCCTCCCTTCACTACTGTGCAAACGCGCCCCATGGCACGTTTTAAGTTGGGGGATTAGGTCACCTTGAATCCTGAGGGTCCCTGGGGCCCAACTAGCCCACTAGGTACTTCCAGTAAGCACCACAGCCCTGCGTTGCAGAGAGGTGGTCCGAGGCCACGCCCCTTTTTACACCTCTCTGCAATGCAGCTCTGTGGCGCTTACTGGAGGTACCTGGTGGGCTAGTTGGACCCCAGGGACCCTCAGGATTCAAGGGGACTTAATCCCCCAACTTAAAACACGCCACAGGGCATGTTTGAACACATGTCACCTCAGGCCCTGCCCCCTCCCTTCACCACTGTGCAAACGCGCCCCGTGGCGCGTTTTAAGTTGGGGGATTAACTCCCCTTGAATCCTGAGGGTCCCTTGGGTGCAACTAGTCCACCAGCTACCTCCATTAAGCGCCACAGAGCTGCGTTGCAGAGAGGTGTAAAAAGGGGCGTGGCCTCAGAACACCTCTCTGCAACACAGCCCCCTGGCGCATACTGGAGGTTCCTGGTGGGCTAGTTGGCCCCCAGGGACCCCCAGTATTCAAGGGGAATTCGTTCCCCATCTGCAAACGCGCCAGGGTCGCGTTTGCAGAGTGCTGCAAGGAGGGGGAGTGGCCTCCGGCGCGATGCCGGTCTTTTTTATTTTTAAGAAGGGGGGCTGTGTGGCCCTCCTTCTTTTTGTAATATATTTGCCCTGGGGACCCCATCCCCCAGGGCCTGCCCCCTAATTTCTTTTTTAAAACCAAAAAATTTGGAAGGGGGCCGCGTGGCCCCCCTCCCGAGGCCTTAATCGGCCCCGGAGACCCCATCCCCCGGGGCTTGGCCTTATTTTTAAAAAAAAAATCTTTTGGAGGGGGGCTACGTTGCCCCCCTCCTCAGGCCACTTATGGCCCCGGGGACCCCATCCCCCGGGGCCGGCCTTTGTTTTTTTTTTTATATATATATTTTTTTTTTATTTCAATTTTGGGGAGGGGGCCGCGTGGCCCCCCTCCCGGGCCACTTGTAGCCCCGGGGACCCCATCCCCGGGGCTGGCCCTCTCCCGTTGGGGACCGTGGGGGTCCCCAATTCCCCCACGGTCCCGCCGGCTCCCCGCGTCCTCGGGAGCCGGCATTGCTTTTCCACATTGGGAGCTGCTAAGATGCAGCTCCCCATGTGGAAAAGCAATGATCTTTGGTTTTTGGAAGAGAGAGCAGGTTTCCTGCTCTCTCTTCCAAAAACAAAGCAGTTTAGCTATGGCAGGGCGGGAGCCGCGAGGCTCCCGCCCTGCCATAGCAAACTACAGTGTCCTGGGGTGAGCACCTCGGGACACTGCAGGAGCCGGTCCTAGGGGTGGCGGTCCCCAGGGCCATCAAGGGCTCCAGGAGGGGGCCGTGCGGCCCCCTCCCATCACTTGCACAGCCCCGGGAAGGTGGTGGTCCCCGGGGCTCGGGGGTCCGAAACGGACCCCCACATTCAAATTCTTAGTTCCCCGGGGAGGTGGCGGTCCCCGGGGCGTGTGGGGAGGCTCGAGCCCCCCCACACAGGTAATTTTAATTAAAAAAAAAGAAGCCCCGGGGCTGCGGGAGGGCCCAGTGTCCTCCCGCACCATTTTTATTTGAAAGCCCCGGGGGGGTGGCGGTCCCCGGGTCTTGGGGGGGCCTTAGAGGCCCCCCACTCATTATTTTTATAAACCCCGCATGCCCCCGGGACTTGGCCCACCCGGGGGCCAAATAACAACGAAGCGCGGGAGCCCGTGCTTCGTTTTTTCCACGGCGGGATCCGCGCATCCTAAGTGCATCCCACCAATTTTAAGCAGGCCTAGGGGGTCAGGGTGTTTCTACCCTGCCCCCTTTTTGCGTTTTGCGCACTTGTTTCTGTGCCTCGGTTCTACCGAGGAACAAGATGGCTGCCAACACTTCGTGGTTTGGAGTGTTGACAGCCAATTAGCATACAGCTCGTGATCGGGAGGGTGCGCGGACCCTCTGCGGCCATAGATATATATGTGATTTTACTTTTGATTTTCTCAGGAACTACTGAATGGATTTATACCATTTAACCAAAAGGCACGACTCTGAACCAAGGGCTACCTTTTTGCCAAATTTGGTGTAATTCCGTTCAGCAGTTCGGGCTGTAGCTGCGACTAAAGGTTCCTATGGAAAATTGCATGGGGAAAACATGTTTTGGGACCCCCCTTTTTTCTCGGCCCCCACTTGACGAATCACCCCGAGACTTTCAGGATAGGAGCGGACCGGAGCGCCCCACGAGTTTTGAACATTTCGTGAAGATTCGTCAACCGGCGCCAAAGTTATTGGGAATAGAATGTTGCGGATTTCCTATGGAAAATAGGTCCTAACTATAACTATCTACTGGCGACCGCCAGTAGATAATATTTATATATATATGGTTTGGGCAAGGTTATTGGATAGTAAGGGCTTGTTATGGTTAAGGGGTGGGTAAGGGGGTAGGATGGTAAAGGTGTTTTTAGGGTTTAGGTGTGGGAAGGGGTATAGGGTGGTAGAGTATCTTTAGTGTATAGGGATGGGTTTGGGCATAAAGTTGCTATGTTTAACCTACACAAACATTCACTATTTAGCCACCACTCTATGTTCTGAAGTTCGTTTTTCAAACTTTGAGAGATATATAACGCATTTAATTACGCTATTTCATTCACAGTTTCTGAATGCCAAACCTTCACCTTGCAGTGTTTCACCAAAACTGAAAATCCCTTCCATTGCTAGTACACACTATGTCAGGAGGGGGGTCTGATTGGATTGCTACAAACGCATCTTCGGACTCCTTTTCATACCATCCTGTGGGACGATACGGCTTACCTCTACAAATGCAGTCTGTTCAGCAAAGGGACCTTACTCCCTGCTTGTTGTGTCCCTGGTGGTAGGCCAATGTTCCCCTAATGGTTATGAAGAGATGAAAGGCTCTGGGCAAACATCGAGTCTCTATGTCATATTGTATTAGTGACAGACCAGGAAGGGTTGAATACATTCATGATGTAAGCATGACACCCGTATATGGAAGCTTTCCTTCCTTATGTGGGATTTGCTCGGAAGACATGAGTCGTTCTTGGAAAGTGAGTTCATATAAAAGACTTCTGACAGCACAACAAGTGAGTCTAAGTGATACGTCTGCTCTAAATGAACCTGCTGAATGGTGATTGTTAAAGAACAGACTCTTTGCGGCCTGCATTGAGGCTCTGGGTATCCCTAGAGCCATGTTGTGCGGCCATTGAACGGTCTGCCTCTACATCCAGCCAGCATTGTCAAGGCTTACTGACCACTGGTCATCCAGCTTGCCAAATGTGACCCTATTTGAATTAGCATTCCCATATCAGCTTCAAGAGCATTCTACCCCCAATAGCCCACTCACCACTCGCGCATGGAACAATATGAATGGGGCTCCATTAGAAGAACAGCTCTCTACCTCCATGTCACCACTGCCTAATGATATAGAGGCAGCTACGGCGTGGTATACTGAATGGATCCATTCAGCGTGCAGGGTTTTAGCACCAGAACAAACATCTAAACCTAAACGTTCCTATACGACCACACTTTGGCATTCGGAGCAACTTAGAGAGTAAAAAGTCATTTGCAAGCGCCAAGAATGCAATTGGAGAAAGAGCTATAATCGCTCAGAAAGAGAGAAATATAAACAAAGCTTATCCTTCTATAAGGCATTGTTAACAAAATCGACAACTGACTTTTTTGTCAATCAGATAACTGCTGCAAAACACTCAACCTAAGAACTTTTTAGGACAGTATCCAGACTAGCCTCTCCCTGCACTCCAAAAATTACTAGTAGCCAAAAGCTAACATAATAAAGATTCCCCTCTAATACTTTAAAAATAAAGAATATTTTAAAGAACAAAATGACACAAAAAAAACCAAATTCCAACAAGGGGAGTGGGTGGTTTGAATTTTTAAAGTGCCAACTATTTGAAGCTAGTTGCTCTAACCATGGACCTGGGTACGTTTTAATACCAATTGTGGAGGAGCGCGGGTCAGACACAGGGACCAGATTTGTCCCATTCCAAAGTTACCTTTTCACTTCTAGATTTTTATAGAGGTAGAAACCGTTCAGCAGAGCCAGGCAGTCACTTGGATACGAGGAAGGGTTTACCGATGCAAGGGAGCTGCTGCGCGAGATCTCATAGTCGATCAGAGACTGCTCGGAGTCAAGCCCGGTGAAACCATCGACCAAGTGCTATTCGGCGTTGAATCCAGTGAAGCCTTTGATGAAGATTGTCGGTGTGTTGATGCTCAGTGTCAAGTCCGGTGAAGCTTTCAGTTAGGTAGGAAGGAGTACTTTTTGACCAAAACTAAGGGCTCGAACACATGAGGACCAGCAGTTGGGGGTCAGCACTCACTCCTACTGAAGCTACCAGCAGGGTCCTGGCCAGGTCCAGTGGCAACTGGTCAGCTGGGCTCTTACAGAAAAGACCACTACTTGCAGCTACTGTGTCCTTCTAGCTTAACAGGAGGTCACCTAGCGGACCCTGGGAGTCCACTTCTTTATCCTGGGTACAAGTGGGAGCAGGTCCAGCCCTTTGGGTGCTCTTTAAATGTCTCAATAGCAGGTGCAGTCCTTCTTCTGTCTTTAGCAGGTCCAGTAATGTTCTGAAGAGGATACCCAGGGGTGCCACATTTATGTCTGGCACTAGCCTATGGGTGACAGTGGCTCCTGGCTTCTCCCTAAACAATAGGGAAAGCGTTCCCAGGGGTAACCCTACCCATGTTTGTAGCAGTTCTTGTGTGCCCTACTGCAAGCAATACTAGAGTGCGCCTCAAATAATCTAATAAACCTATTAAAGAGGAAAAGACAGAGGAAGAAATGCTCGCTAAGACAAATAAAGGAGGATGGTGTTTGGATGCAGCTAAAGGAGGCAGCCTCTAAAAATAATTCCAAAAGGTATTGGGAAGTAATTGCAGATTGTTGTGGTACTAGAATGAAATCTCTCCCTATACCTATAAAAGAAGAGAAATGGAAATCCTATTTGTTAGATTTGTATTCCGCGAATCCTAATTCCTTAAAATCATACATCACAGCACTCGATCAACCTAATACTCTTGTATCCAACTATGCACCCTCAGTTAATGAAGTGACCGGAATCATAAGAAAAATGAGATCTTCAGGAGCTATGGGCCCAGACGAAATCCCAATGACGGTTATTAGAAAGGAGCCGCTTTTGTGGGCTACCTACCTTGCTCCATTATTCAACTCTTGCTACTCCCAGGGGAAGACTCCACCCTCTTGGTCCGGATGTGTTTTAATCCCCCTGTACAAAAAGGGCCCTAGAATATACCCAGGTAATTATCGGCAAATCGCCTTATTGGACGCGGTAGGAAAAATATTTGCTCGTAGTATCCTGATTCACCTTACAGAATGGGTGACGGATATGAAAGTCCTTCCCTTAGAACAAGCAGGTTTTCGCAAAAGTCATTCCACTCTAGACAATATATTTATGTTGAAACTAATTGAGGAAAAATATACAATTACTCGTATATCTAATGTGTATATGGCTTTCATAGACTTTTCTACAGCCTTAGATAAGGTAGATCGACCGCTTTTATGGAGAAAGTTGCAAAAAATGGGCTTGCCTCTACCCCTGTTATCCTTAATTATTGCTCTTTATTCCCAAACTTGGTGCCAGATATTAATGGGTGGAAACCAAGGTCTATCTGACATAATCCCCACAGAAAATGGCCTGAAAGAAGGATGCCTGCTAGCACCGCTGCTATTCTCTCTATATATAGCGGATTTACCGGACTGTTTTGCACAAACTATAGGAGACGCACCTAAGATAGGCTCCTGTCCTTTAGCATGTCTTTTATACGCAGACGACATTGTAGTAATGGACCTAACCCCTATCGGGTTAAATAGAAAGCTGATATCACTACAGAAATACACAGTAGATCACTTTTTGAAAATAAACGTTTCTAAAAGTAAAATTTTAATTATGAAAAGTTCTAAAAGTAGGAAGTCATGTAACTTCAAATGGCAAATCGGTCCTGAAAAGTTGGAGGTGGTAGACTCATACCTCTATTTAGGGAAACTCTTAACAGGCAGTTCGAAGAACAAACCTCACATTGATCATAGCATTTGTAAAGCTACCTCCCATGCCAATGGTTTGCGTATTTTCTATCGTGCTACGGGCAGAAGACACTTTTTACACCTTTTGACGGTTTTTAAGGCAAAAATTCCGCCAACTCTGCTCTATACGATTGAATCAATCCCCGTTAAGGACTGGAGTTTTTTAGATAAGACTGAAGGTCAAATATTACGTAAAATTTGCAAATTCAGCACGGTAATTCCAACGGAAGCAATTAGATTAGAATTTGGGCTGATAAGCTCTTATATTCAAGGCTTATCTAGGGTTCTACGTTGGGGATATCAACTAAAAAATAGTGAACCGGATACACTAAGAGGTCTTTTATGTCAGGAAATTTTTAACGTTAAGGCAGGTAAATACTCCTTTTATCAGGATTTTTTATTGGCACAAAAAACCTTTGGTATACAAGAAGAATCAGTGCTCTCACTCTCACCCTTAGGATTTAAATCTCTCCTAAAAACCTTATGTGGCAAAATTAGCTTTAACAAAGATATTAAATTTTGTAATTCTAAGGAAAGACTAAAGCTAATAGCCAAGACTAGCACATTGAGAACTCCACAAAAATACGTATTCTGGAATTTAGACCATGGAATTCGGCACCTGCTAATTTTATGCCACATGAATCTCCTACCCCTAAACGATTTAACTGCAAACTGGTCTCGGAATTTAAATAATGGAAGAATTTGTAATTTTTGTAACCTGAGCACCCAGACTTTAGATCATGTTTTGTTTGCTTGTCCGGTATTGATTTCGAGTCGTTATCGTTGGCTTCGGCCGATGTTTCTGCAAAACAATGTAAAAAATGTAGCATCAGCCCGAGACTATCTTTTTTGTCCAAAAAATGAAGCCGTATGTGTAAAACTTTTTAATTATTTTAAAGAATTTATGTATATATTTTAAATTTGTCATATATATACATACTTATTTTAATTGGGTAATTAACTTCCTCACTTAAGAAAATCTTACGAAGTACTAGTATCTTGCTCTCTTAAATTGTATTTTGCACATTACTAGCTGCTATTTATTGCTATTTTGCACATTAGGGATATGTTGAGTATATGTCCCACTCTGACCTTTTGGTTATTCCTCAAAATTAATTGAAGTGGAATTTTGCATGCATTTTGCACATAACTTAGATGCTATTGAATGACTTTTTGTATAGATCGGGCTACGCTTAGTTACTTTGTTACCATGCTGCTATTCCCTAAATTGTACTTGAATAGGTTGATATTTACTCCCTTTTGAACATTTGCTTATTTAGGAGATGCTTTGTTTCCTTTCTCGCCTGGTAATTAATTGTAATTGTTTTTTATTCGAAATAGAATTTTTGGGTTTTATATAACATAAGAACGGGTAGCTATCTGATGTTTATGCACTTTTCAGGATATTGTTTGTTATCTCATCCTTTATGCTGCAAACTCTAAACACCATTCATAGTCGAATTGTTTACGTGTTGCTGCGGTAAATTCTATGATGGCATGTGGAGTGAGCCTGGTTATGTTTTGTTATCTTTAATATTATGCACGTGATTTTATGTGGACCTCCTAGGAGTTCCAAATCTTGAATAAAATATTGAATTGAGTGCGCCTCACTACCTAAATCTAATATGGCAGAACCCTCATTTCCCTGTTCAGAGCTCCTGTGCCCTCTCTAGAGGTATGGCCAGGGTAAAGAGCAACACCTTCTTTGTGGTCACTCACCGCTTTTGGGAGCAGCTCCTTTCCTACTGGGATTGGAGCCTGGCTGGCTAGGAAGACAAAATGGAGGCTGGCTAAGGTGTGAGCGTCATCTGCCAGTGACAGGGTAGGCATCCTTTGAAGATATGCAAGGGGCTGGGCACAGCCCCCAAGCTATCCTCTCAAGAGAAGGTCAACCTCTCCCTTCCCTGGTTCCTAGGTGGAGATAAAAAATTTTGCTTTTAATAATGTATCGCAGTGCTTTCCTATGGAACAGCTAACCCTGCTACTGTGAAAATAGCTTAGAGGGCATTGTCACTGTAAGGACATGTTTAAGATGCAAGGTATCACAGGTTACACAAAATATTTTCTACTAAGAAATCAATACAATACAAAGGACAAATGTGAAAATGCTTAAAATGCCCCATCTACAGTTGTTGCGTACTTCACAAAATGCACAAACTTTGTCCACAAAGTAATAGGCAAACAGGCGTACAGCAACTTATTTACTTAAATTCCGTCTCCTTATACAACACAACATCTGACATGCGAACATTTCGTCTACGTGAAGGTTCGATCATCCATAAAGGAAACTTACACTTCACAGTTTTTATCAGGTGTTTACAATCTTGGAATCTGTGCAGAATAATAAACCGGGGGGCAGATTTACAACTTCTAGTGCATCCCTGCAAATCAGCAGGGATGCGCCAAGAAAGATGCGTCACGCACAACTACCCGTGCGCCACCATGGATGCGCCGCATTTACAATGCGGCGCACCCTGGTGCACGGATAGGCAGATGCGTGACGTATCTGCCGACGTAAGGTTGGCGCAGTGCGAGAGTAGTGTCGCGGGCGCGACGCAACTCCAGCACTGTTCTAACCCGGCCTATCTCCAACATGCTGCGACACGCCTTACGCCTGCTTCAAGCAGGTGCAAGGTATTGACGCAGAGGCGTCGGAAAAGTGACTGAGTGAAATCTTGTAGATTTCACTGCGTCACTTTTCCGAGGCTTTCCTCCGACGGAACGCCCACACTGCAACGGAACGCCCACATGAAACCTGACGCAGGTTTCATGTGGCGCAGTGCTTTACGACGTGATGCATCTGCCTAGATGCGTCACGTTGTAAATAAGTCGCAACGTGGCGCATGGTTTACGCCGCCGCTGCGTCACAAAAGTGACGCAACGGCGGCGTAAAAGTGTCGCAAGGGGCTTGTAAATCTGCCCCTAGATATTTTGAGCAGCGGCGAGCCGACACCACAAAAGCAGCCACTGACGGCGCGAGCTCTCTGTATCAGGCATTGCTACCCTGCTTTTTATTGCTCTGCACAGGGGTTTATTTGCAGCTGAGGCGCGGAGATCAGGTTTACCTGTGACATGGAGCTGTTTGGATCAAGGCCTTTGATAATAGGTAATCACAAAGAAACAATAAAATGCTGTATCAATAGATAGGATGCTAGCCGCTCGGAGATGCCTGTTTTAAGGCTAAGTGTAGAAGGCAGGACACTCCCCAGGTTGTCAATCACTCGGTGAAAAGCAGCGGCCCATTCCCAGGAGTGTCAAGGTTGTTTGCTACACAGAGCGCCGCCCGGGGCCCTGGGACCTGGGTCACCTCAGCCTCTCATGGGCAAGAAGAAGCTCGGCGGATCTGCAGCAGACAGAAGAGCTTTTTTCCAAACCCAGCTACCGCAGCCATAAAAACCTCACTTTCACACCTAAGAAGCTTTATTGCAAACTACAATATAAAACATTACGGCATTGTTCATTAGCATGACAGATCCGCATGGTAACACCGCCTGAGTAAACACCCGACAAGTGAGAATGTGCGTTAAAAAAGCATCGCATTTGTAACCTGCAGCATAAAAGCGTCTACGTGCCACTATGTCCCTGGATGGCGAGCCCTCTCTGACATTTGGGACAGTTCGCAGTATTGATATGAAAGATTGATGCTTTTATATGCACGCCTGCAGTGTTAATGCTTCTGAATTAAAACAAATTATCAGGATGATGCTGTGCTAGCTTGGTGCGCCTTCCAGCCCGAGACACCCAATAAACCATCAATAATCGATGAATCCTGTGAGAACAGTCCGAAGGTGCGCTGACTAAGAGCGCTCGATCCAGCTGTCAAACACATTTTAACACTGTATCAATTTGTCTTCGTGTATGTTCGATAGACATGATCACGTTTACAGGTCTAATTATGCTTTGGGGTGGATAATGTTATTGATATATATATATATTTTTTTGGGGGGGGGGGGGAGTTTTATATAGCGCAAACTCGACCCGAAGATATCGAAGCCCTTTATAATAATAATAATCTTTATTCGGCATATATAAAAAATATGACCATAAAAGATACACATTCATCAGCACAACAATACAGTACATTGATCATTATATAATAAG
This sequence comes from Calotriton arnoldi, assembly GCA_963921515.1. Taxonomy (NCBI): domain Eukaryota; kingdom Metazoa; phylum Chordata; class Amphibia; order Caudata; family Salamandridae; genus Calotriton; species Calotriton arnoldi. Next base: position 537,925 of record CAWUFW010004071.1, read on the forward strand.
AAAAGAAGACAGGTCAGTCAGGGCACCGCTTAAACATAAGGAGCAATGCTCAAAAACTTCTTAAAACATTAAAAACAATAAAAAGGTGCACCGCACACTGTCCCCACTAATACGCCAGATACTTAAAGGTCTTCTGCTTTTATGTTCCCTCGTATTTCTTAGCTTTAGAGCGGATCTTAAAAAATTTGTGACACATGATAATGTAAAAGCATCGGGGGACAATTTAAAAAAAAAGTAAAGCCACCTGGGCCTGCTTAAAATTATGTTTCCTTAAAAGCCCCTTAAGATACACTCTTCTCGGGAATGAGTAATATGGACACAAAAGAACAAAATGAAGGGTATCCTGTGGAGATCTATTGTCGAAGCCACAGGGCCCTTTTTGTTCTGAGGGTGCCGTATACCCCGCCGGTACAGCCAGTAAGTGGTGCAACAAGTTCAATCTAAACCATGTGATTAAAAATCTGTCATGAGCACTGGCTATAATAGTTAAGTACGGATCTATACTTTGTGTCGACATGACTAAAATATAATTTCTGACCGAGGGCTTTTTCAGTTCATTTGCCTCCCTTTGGGCCCCAATTAATTTAAAAAACTAATCTTTAATAAGAACTTTATCCCGTGGGCTCACCTTATCCGGGTGAGAGAACAGCTCTGCCCTGCCCAACATAGTAAAGGAATCCTTTACATATTTCAGCCACAGGATTTTTGACGCATGATCCGTGGAGAGACAGTCTTGAATTACTTTCCTATTAAAACCTGTCTCCTCATTGGACCACATGTTCACCCAACACAGGAGGGGTTTCACCGCCACCAGGTCAGAAATATACTTAGACCCCCAGCTCCTCATGAACAATGAAAGAGGAGGTACTTTGGGGGACTCTCAGCAGCCGCCTAAAATACCTGTTTTCTTCACTTTGTATTTCACTTGTCCTAATAAGACCCCACACTTCACTTCCATATAAAATTTTTGAACTACAGAATGAGTTATACAGTTTTAAGATTGTCCCCGGTGACCACTTGCCTAACCTGTGAGCAAAGGCTGTAATTGCTCCCGTAGACTTTATCAGACCTAGACACTTACTCTCCACTAGCTGTTTAAAACTCAATTTTTCATCGAACAAGATGCCTAGATATGAGAAGGCCGGTACTTTCCCCAGAGTATGTGTGCCGACTACGTAAGAATTCGCCTTCCTGCTCCTTTTCCCTAGTTCCATTATGTAGGGTTTTGTTAAATTGGGTGTCAAATCCAAATCATTCATAAACCCCACAAACCCATCTAATAGGATCTGCAAGGCCTTAGGTGTGCGAGCAAGGAGGACCGCATCATCCGCGTAAAGTAGAACGGGGACTGGTCTTGAGCCTACTTTAGGGGAGTCTACTTGTAATGCGGTTAATGCCAAGACCATTAATATATAATGTGAATAAAAAGGAGCTAAAATACATCCCTGTCTAACCCCGCTTAAACACTTAAAATAATCTGTAGTCTTCCCTCTTGTGTGTATCTTATTGCAGCAGAGGTATTGGAGTGTAGAGCCATTAGTACGTTAATTAGGGCCAGGTACACCCCCAGTGATCCCATGAGCTTCCACAGTTTGGTTCGGTTTACACAGTCAAAAGCTGCGGTAAGGTCCATAAAGGCGAGATAAAGCCCCCCGCCTTTGACTATTGTGTACTTCGCATTAATCAAATAAATATTTAGACATTGCGCAACCGTGGATTTGCCCGTACGGAACCCATATTGAACATCCGTTATTATTCCATGGGTCTCTGCCCACTCAGACAACCTATTCAATACCACTCTGCCCAAAACCTTTGCTGTCACGTCAATAAGGGATATTGTGCGATAACAGAGTGGACTGTTCCTATCCCCTTTCTTGAATATCGGGACAATGGTTGCCGTGGACCATGATGGAGGCATTTCTGTTGCGACTGACGCATTTATTACCCTCACCAGGATCGGCGCCCATACCTCTGGATTACTACGGAATAGATCAGGTGGAATCCCGTCTGGTCCCGGGGCTTTATTCCGCGCAAGACAATCTATTCCTAGTCTCACCTCATCTAGGGTGAAAGAAATAACATCCGTTCTCTGAGCACCAATCTGTAACTGTGGCTCATCTCCTCTCAGGGGCTGATTGTACAGTCCCTCATAATGAGGCGACCATCGCTCAGGTAAGATATTATGGGACAGACTTGGATTATTTGAATCTTTAAAACAGGGACTGTTTATAACCTTCCAAAATCTGGTGGAGTCCTTAAGCTCAGCGGCCTCTTCTAGATCTTCCCAAGCCTTCAATTGAAGTTGGCGTTTCCGAGTCCTAACTGCCTGTTTATACACTTTACGGCAGGTCATAATCCACCCCTATCTCTAGGTGATTGTTTAAGGGCCTTCTTTAAGACTCTAAGGGCCTTTGAGCATTGCCATCAAACCATCTTGGCACGTCCCTGAGGCGTGTGGGCGGAGGGTGCTTTAAAAGGCTATCCACTAATTGCGCAATAGCTGTGAATGTCTGGATTAAATCCTGTCCCTGTGTATCTAAATCTAAACAATTCTGTATATCCTGCTGACCTCTCCTAAAAGGGATTTATTAAAAGCAACTGTGTCGACCTGTGCCCATCGCAACCGTCTTCCTTGATCCGTTGCAGAGATCAATCCCCCCATCAGACTGTGCGCAACCAAATGCTGTCGTGGAGCAACAAGTCACAAAGAATCCCCCCTTGGGTAAAAAACACCTATACAACACCACATTCACACGAGAAACCTTATATCACCAACACGTTAACAATAAACAAAGGATCCAAGAAATAAACAAATCAAGTTAGTTCTCAATGAATAGTACACATTTATTAAATTCAGTATACAGTAATTAAAAATGTATCTTAAAACTTCACAGTATTTTTCTAACGTTCATCATAAAACAATAATCAAAGAAGCTTTATCAAGTTAAAAGGATTAGACACACATGTTTTGAGGGCAGATCAATACATACAATTAAAAAAAAAACACAAAAAACATATATGGGAGAACGAGCAGGAAAATTGTTTCCAAGTCACAGGTGTAGCCACATAATCATACACAGATCAAATGTCAACTCATGAGAGAAATCTCTCCTTTGTTTTGTACTCAGTAATAGTTGTCCACATCGATTTAAAATGGGCTTGCCTTATCTGTGCATCGACGTGTTTCGGTGGGCACTATGTTTAGGCCAACACCTTCTTCAGGATAATAAAATTGCTCCCAATTTATCACTCACTTTCTCAAGTATCTTAGTGATCACACCTCCTTGGGTGGTCCGTATCTATAGTTGTCACGATAAAATCAGATAAAATCTATCTTCACACTTTTCCAGTATTTAAACATTACCTCCAATTCACAGGCACCTTCCTTGATACTCTTTTGTCTTTACGATCAAACCAGTACCGGAGACCTTATGATTTTTAGGAAATAGGAAATGGTCAATGAGAATGACGGAGGCACACACCCCGTTTTCTCAGCAGGACTGAGATACCAGATCTTGAACAGTCTTCTAAGACGAAATAAACTATAAACAAATCAGAAGCTGATGTGATTAAGGGAAGGATTTGACTCATTGACCATTTCCCTATTTCCTCAAAAATCATAAGGTCTCCGGTACTGGTTTGATCATAAAGACAAAAGAGTATCAAGGAAGGTGCCTGTGAATTGGACCCTGGTACCCCCACTAGAACCACCGTGTACGGACAACATGCTGGTGGGAGGTCTATGACTGGCAAATTCCGTGTGTTATGGACTAATTGAGCGGCGCCACTGGCTTGCCGACCCAGGTGCTGAGATCCCCCCTGATTACCTCTTTCATTCGGATCCCTGCTATGTTGGGTCAGCTGGCCAGACCTCAACATCCCCACCACCTGTCCCCCCGTTCCCCCTGCCCTGTTTTGTCCATAGCCACTGATGGGATCTGAGACTCAGAGCCTATCTATGTGCGTGGAGTGGCATTCAAACCTATTTGTTGTTGGGCGGTATGGTTAGGTACAGCATCTTGCCTGGACTGAACATCCGGGGGCAACGCTTTCTAAATGTTCGACAAAGATACCTTAATATCAGTGACCGTGTTTGATAACTCACTTAGGAAATCCTTTAAGAGGCCAGCCACCAATGACACAATTTTTTCTTGAGAGACCCCCAAAGTTCTTCTGCATCCTTGCCCAGTTCCATGGCGCCCCTAGAGTCTGGGTCTTTGGAGTTTTCCTTCGGCTGCTTGGGCGCTATTTTCCTCTGCACCTTACGCTGTCTCTTTGGGGCTGGCGGACCACTCTGATCCATACATCGACTAGTGGACAACACGGCCCTGCTCCGTGTGATCTGCCCAGCTTCATGGTTGTTTAAACTAGTGCTGGGACTCTGATTTAGGTCGCAAATCTCTTCTATTTCCTCCCCCTGCCTCTGGCTCAGAGTAGTTCCTGCTCCATTTCCATCCGCATTTCCAGCTACCAGTGCCGGGTCCCCTTCCATTGTCAGCGCTGATAATCCAGTCCTGCCCAGGGAGAGACGCCTCTCGGCTTTATCAATTTCTTTCATGATTGCTCCCACTGCCTTTATTAGGAAAGAATCAATAGTGCCCTTTGATGTGTCCGGGGATAAACCCGTAGGGGGGCCCTTCCTTTTTCCCATGATCTGCTTGAAAAATGGGCTTACCCAACTGAACCTCGCCCAACAGCTGCTGACACAGGGCACGAAGCAATTGCAGAGTCTTGGTGCCGCAACACAACACTCTAGGCACTCCAGTGCACAAACTCAGTCTCAGCCCCCCCGGGCTATAAATTAATCGTCACTTACTTTGAGGAGTCATGTGGGTCTGATGATGGGTACATAAATAACCGTTGGCAGATGAAAAGGGTATAGCCCAGCCCAGCCACCTCCGGTCAGTGACGGGCAAGGGTGGGCCCGCCCTTGGCCCGGGCTTTGCACAGGCACGCCCGCGCGCGTCCTGCGCTGTGGGAGCCTGCCGGTGTTTAAGCGTGCCTCTGGGCGCTGCTGGCGTGACAAGGCCGTGCAGGGGAGCCTGGAAGTTGGAGTCCTGTGGACCAGCTGCGCGTGGCTCTCACCCCCTGATGCTGCTGGCGGCTGCTGTGGCGTCCCGCGCTGGGGGAGCCTGCAGGTGTTTAAGTGCGCCTCCGGGCACTGCTGGCGTGACAAGGCGGTGCAGGGGAGCCTGGAAGTTGGAGTCCTGTGGACCCGCTGCGCGTGGCTCTCACCCCCTGATGCTGCTGGCGGCTGCTGTGGCGTCCCGAGCTGCGGGAGCCCACCAGTGTTTAAGTGCACCTCCGGGCGCTGCTGGCGTGACAAGGCGGTGCAAGGGAGCCTGGAAGTTGGAGTCCTGTGGACCCGCTGCGCGTGGCTCTCACCCCCTTTAAATGAGCACCAGTTGCGTTAAAGACGCACACATTAATTTTGTTAGTCATGGGGAGATTAAGTGATTTGTCCAGAACCATGGATGTTGAGCGTCCCTGCCTAGACTGGAACCCGGTTCCCTAGCTTCGAGGTCGACCATTCTAGCCGTTAGGGCACATCCTTGATTGAAGAAAAATTGAACAAAAATTACTAAAGCGTTAACAATGTTTTGAAAGCTGGGCCGAACACCCTTAGTCAATGCACCTTGGGACTGTACTCATAGGACTTCATAGGGGAAAAAATGTTGTGCAAAATAGAGTGTACGTTTTTTAAAATCTAAAAATTGAATTTTTGAAAAAAAAATGTTGCCGTTTTATATAGCGTGAACTTGGCCTAAGTGGCTTAACGGTACTTTGCCAGCCTCTTTGGATTCAGCGGAATCGATGCATTTCCTCTGCTGTGCGGCTCAACACCAGGTAGAACCAACGCATCACTGCTGCTGCATGGATTGGAACTGCTACAAAGACCAGCATCACATCGTAACCCGCCGCCACATCGGAAGTGCCGCTGCGCAATGCATGTTCGGTGTAGGCCCTCCCATCCCTCGTCGATGGCAGCTTCAACAACGACAATGGACTCCACATCACAGCCACGCAGCTCCAGGGAACCAACGCATTGCTCCAAATGCGCAACGCTTCCTTGACTCTGGACTTCGCATTGCAAGCCCTCGTTGATTGGATCTTCAACGTTGATGCATCAGGACTTCACACAGCATTCTCGCCGCGTCTCTGGACTGACACATCGTTTTGGCTATGTAACGCATCTTTGATGTGGATCCTCACAAAGCTCCACAAACCAGGCTTTAAGGTACTCTGTTCAGCGGGCCTAATTGGCTCCTTCTAGCCAAACTGTGCTCCATCGCAGTCAGTCTGAACTTGTGACTTAGTCCCGGTCCAGTGCGACCAGATATCCACAGTGGGTGCTTTGAGCCTTTTGGCGCTATTTTCACTTACATCTTTCAAATTGAATATCTCCGTTTCTACTAATTGGACTTTTGTCGTTCTGGTCTTGTTTTATTTACAAAAAATTGCTCTGTTTTCCTAAACCTGTTGTGAGCTCCTTTTGTGATGTATTCTTACTGTGTTACAGTTTGAAGAGTTGCACAAATACTTTACATATTGCGTCTGAGTCAATCCTGACTGCTGTGTGCCAAGCTACCTGAGTGTTGACCACAGGTTAATTTAGTGTTTGCTTGTGACTTCACCCTGAGAGGAATTGTGGTTGCTCCTTGAGAAATGTTTACACACCTCCAACCAGTAACCCAATTTCTTACACCGGGGGTCTGGCCGGGTAGAGGCAGATGTACTCTTTTGACGTAGTTTGTTACTTAATCACTGTTGTTTCACAATCACTTGTATCTCTTTAGTATCACAGAAAAAAATAATCTCCTGTGTTCTTTCAGTTCAATGGGAGCCGGTCCTAACTAGCCCGATCTGGCCCTTCGGTGATGGCCAAGTTCCAGAATGGGAGGGGCACGGACTGTCCCCAGTCCCATGTAGTCACCACCCCGGCACAGTCCTCAGTGGAACTACACTAACAAGACCATACCCAGAAATTCTCTGAACTACAAGAGGCGGTCAGCAGTCTCAAGGTTTCCATTGAACCAAAACTAGACTCTCTTATAATTGATATGGGGCTCCTGAAAGATGACAACAAAAAACTAAAGGACAGAATTCAGGACAAAGAACAGACACTTGAGGCGGTACGTCCTGCAGTCACGGACCATCAATTACAGATCAAGCCACTACAGAAGGAGGTGGCGCTATTGAGAGCCAGAGCAGATGATTGAGAGGGCCGTTCACAGCGTAATAATATCAGGGTGGTTGACTTTCCGGAGGGGGCGGAGGGGCCAAGCATGGACTTGTACCTAGAAACGTTGTTATCTGAGGAGGTGCTCAGCGGAAAGACCTCTAAGTTTTTCTTGGTCTAACGATCACACAGAGTACCCGGCTCCCCTCCGGCCCCGGGAACACCACTACGACCAGTGGTCGTGACACTCTTCAATTTTAGAGAACTGGACAATATACTGCAAATTGCCCATACTAAGGGTCCCTGAATAGTACATAATAGCAAGGTCACCATCTTCCCGGACTACACCGTAGATGTCCGCAAGCTAAGAGATGCATTCCGTGATGTGAAACAGTGGCTCCGCACTTTGACTATTAAATACGCATTGTTGTTCCCGGTGAGGCTAAGGGTTGTATTCGACACTGAGACATTGTTATTTGCAATGCCCGAAGAGGTGTGGTCCAGGCTGGAGTCTAGGGAGGACCACCTGTGCACACCTACTTTCGAAAGTGCGGGGGACTGGCAATCACAAAAATGCAGGAGGCACACCACTAAGGGATGTGGAAATGTACGTGGCAGACCTACCGTGGCACAGGCTGCTTTGGGCAGAGTGGAGGTGTTAGCTGCAGTGGGATAAACTTTGGTATCCGGTCAAGAGGACCAGGACTCTGATGTTGGTGGTGGGGCTCCACGGGTCAACGAGCTGGTGGTGGAGTTGCCAGAGAAACTGCAGATTGGACTGCAGATCACCCCAATGACTGTGGACATATTTCATATATGTTTTATTTTTATTCTACATTTTTCACTGGTCCTCAGGTTCAGCCTGCTGCAGTGTGTGTGGGTGGGGGTGGATGGAGGAAGAAATAATGTTTGACAGATGTATAATTGCAAGTCCATACCATTATTTAGCAGCGAGGATGGATGTTGCTATAGTTGTGATAGCGGGGGAGAGGGGCGCCTTTACTTGTGTTTGTAATGGATCGTCCCTGTTGGACTTGGCCCTGCTTGCAGGGTCATCTCGGAACTTTTTGCCTTCCGCCTAGCCTTTTTGCTGCTATGGTAGTGGTGGTTTATGTACTCTGAGCACTTTGGCACGGGAGTTTGGTGTAAAGTGCCTGTGCTCTCTGCCCTCCATAGGCTAGCATTGAGAACTTCCCCCCCTATGGATAACCCCTAAATGAAACACAATAAATATGTTATGGTTGGTGGTTGAACTGAAAATAAGAAATATTGCGCAATGGTGTACGCAGGGTTATTTTCACCATTGTAGAAATGTCACTTTTAAACCGCCACCCTGGCTGTGTGCTTGTGCCTGCCTGAGGTGGGTTACCGGTCTAGTGCTCAAAGTGGCCAAGGCTGGCTCCGCCCCCTGGGGTGTGTCCGTCTCACACACCCCCAGCTTTTGGAGGGAAGCCTGGCCGACAGGGTGCTCTACACCTCCCCCCAAAACCAGTTGGGACCGGTTTCCCCAGAGGACCTTCTAGAAGGTTCTGGCCCTTTCTGGTAGGTGGGGTGAGGAGTGTATATATAGAGGAGCTGAGACTCCATGGGAGAGAGGGTGCGTGGACTTTGATTGAGAGGGGACACTCTGCCAGGAGGTACCGCCGCAAGGGCCTGTGTGCTGGCCCCTGTGCCCATCTGTACCCCCTCTGCTGTCCACAGGGCCAGTGAGAGCCCTTTGCTGGAGGGAAGACTGCTATGCCAGGAGGAGTGCCACATTATGGGGGTTGACTGTTCATAAGAACTGCTGTCCTGTTTTGATGAGTGCCCACTGTCTGCTGATCTTACCCAGCATTGCCTGCCTGCTCTCCTGCCCTAGCGCCTCGGGAGCGCTATAATTTGCTTGCCTGCACTGCAAGGAGGTGAGGAGCGTGGGCGCTACGTGATTGTGTGGGAACTTGACTGTACTGCATAGCGCTGTGGAGGAACTGTAGCGCTATGCCTCTGTAATTATCACTGCCGCCCGGGGCTCTTGGGGCACTGCAAGGCGCTGTGAGGAAGAAGCGATGTGTGCCCGTGAAGACACCGCTGCGGCCCGGGGGCACCGAAAACAGGAAGAGCGTGGAGCCGGCAGCGCTGAGGCTGCGACGTGCAAAGGGGGAAGCCCCGGTGTTGGGATCCCCCCTCCCGCACTGCCTGCAATCAGCGGGAGCCTACCCCGCATGGTGTGTCTCTGTAGCGGGAGCCCACCTCGCTGCGGTGCGACCCCCGAGGGGACCCCCGGCGTGGGAATCCCCCCCTGTGTGCAGGAGAAAAGCGGGTGCCTACCCCGCAGAGATCACAGTAGAAATCACCGCCGCTGCCCAGGGAGTAGCTGAGGCCGCCGCTCTGCCTGCGGCGACCCGGAAGGAGTCGGGACCTCGCCCGAGGGGCCGGAAGTGAGGAGGAGGGGGCTCCTGGAGTAACGAGGGAGCCCCGTGTCTGCCAAGGAGCCAGGCGGGAGCCTACCCCGCGCTGGCCAACGCCTCAACATCGACGGAGACTTTAGTCCGTAAGGGGGGGCTCTCCGTGAGCTGAGGAGAGCCCCGAGTGCCGCCTGAGTCGTCCGGAGCCCCGCCGGCTCCATGTCGAAGTCCCGGGCCCCAGGCGAGGGACCCGGGTGAAGAGCGGAGTGGCTGCCTGCACCGCAGGAAGAAAGAGAGCCCTGCAGACACCGAAGAAGCTGGAGCAGTGCGTGCTCCATTCCGGCCGCCCCCATCGCCTGCCAGCAGGAAAGGGCCTATCGGGGTACATTGCCGGTGCCCGGAGATTGCCAGAAGAAGTCCAGCGAGCCCGGTGAGTGGGGCTCAGTCTTCCAGTAGTTGGGGGTTGTGTCGGGGCACATTGCCGGTGCCCGCCCCCGGTACCAGCGCTCATTTTGTTTTTCAGCTGCCCCACCGGACAGTGGGCAGCTGCACCGGTTGGGCATTGGAGACTCGGGGTCCCAGAGTGGGGGCTCCAGAGGCACCGTAGGTGCCAGTGACCCTTGGTGACACCCAGCGGCACCGCAGTAGCGGGCCGCCGCAACGTGGGGCAACTTTTCTTTGCAGAGTCCCAGAGCCGGGGCTCCCCCAGGCGCAGTGGTGCCAGAGACTAACCTGCACAGCTGCCCTGCGAGAGCGCGGGCAGCTGCCACGTGTTGAGGACCCTGACTGGGCAGGGCAAAAGGCATTTTGGGCTCCAGGCAAGGCCAGCTGGCCTGGGGTCATTCCCTGATGCTTTGTCAGGGCGCAAGGCCCTGAAGGGGATGCACCCAGTTGGTATTTCCGAGGTGCACTGCGGAGGGCAGGGAGTAACATACTTATGCTGATGTTATTGATGCCACTAAGGTGCTATGTCACATGCATATGTTTAGGCCAACTCTGATTTATGCACATGTTATTTATGCTCACGATTATGCAAGGATGTTTTTAGTTCATGCCTAATGCATATGTTTATGCCCAACTTTATGCAGGATGTGTTTCCGGCCTCAGGAGGATGCCTAATGCATATGTTTATGCCCAATGCAGGAGGTGGTTTATGCTCATGGTTTATGCCTCTAAGCTCACATGGTTAGGTATACTGTGATTTATGCTAAGGAGATTATGCCCACAGGTCCCTGCCTAATGCCATGTTAGGATGCTTTATGTTCCTGCCACATGCTAATGTGTTATGCCCAATGTGGCGTATGCTGATACAATGCATAATGGGTTTAGGCCTGATCTAATGTCATGCTATGATGCGTTCATTCTATGCCTAATCTAAGGTGTTTGTATGCCTAATGCATCGATGCTGCTAATGCTGTTTCCCTAAGACCTACACGGCTGGTTTTATGCCTACGTTGATTTACGCTAATGTGATGTTCCTGTTCCGTGCCAGGAGTTACTGGCCATTACACAGTTATCGCTGGTCTTACATTTATAAACTGTGCTCTGTGATGGTCCTGGCAGCGGCCCGATTGGCGCTGCCCTGTATATAATTCCCCCCCGTAAAAGTGCTACCTAGTGCCGGCTGGCACAGTATTACATGCGTCTGTGGTTATGATTCTAATCTGTTCTCATAATACAAGAGCTATTTTTACGCAACCTGGTGTGGAGTCTCTTTTGTAGTGTGCCTAGTGTGTCGCCTGTGAGAGTGTGCTGCGCAGATGCTTTACACAATCCTCCGGAGTTTAGCCTACCCGCTCCGCACCATGCTACCCCGTTTCTAACAGTCCCCAAAAGAGAACAGGCTTTGTAGTAGTTGCCGAGTTATTGCTGGCACTAAGTGGCTGTGACCGACTGAGGGTGCGGCCAGGGTGTGAGAGTTGCAGAGAAATGTTGGAATTGGTTGGTAGTTTGTTCATTTGTAATTTTTTGTTTTACTGCTCGGCTCTCCTCTGTCACGCTTAATGCCTGGCTTACACTGTTGGCTCTGACAGCAAGCCTTACACGATTCACATGACTCCCCGGGAATACGTGGTACTGTCCTGGAATAAGAGGGGCATGGGTAACTATGGTTAGCAACACAGGATTTACTCCTACCTGCGGAGACGCAATATCCAGTTTGCATGCCTCCATGAAACCCATTTGATTAATGAGGAACTCATCAGGCTACGCAAGCGATGGCAGGACTTGATATTAGGTGCCACGTATTCAGCCTATGCCAGGGGGGTTCTGTTATGAGAGGCACCGGGAGTTCCATTTGCCCTGTGGCACAGTTTGATTGGCCCGGAGGTCTGCTATGTCATAGCAGAGGGTACGCTGGATAGTGAACCTCTCACATTTGTGGTAGTGTATGCCCCTAACGTCAGACAAACCATATTTTTTAATTCAACCGCACCTTCTCTCCTGCAATCACCGACAACACCATTATTGTGGTGCGGGGATTTTAACTATGTCCCGGACCTGGTAATGGATAGATCCACTCTCCCGGTCCCGGGGGCACAACCTCACGTTAATTCTAAACAGCTATGGCAGTGGGCCCATGATAGGCAGATGGAGGATGTGCAGCGAGCCCTATATCTATTACATCATGAATACTCCCACTATTCACATTTACACATACCCCATACACGTATTGATTCTATTTAGGCTAGCAGAGGATTGATGTCTACCTGTAAGGGGGCTAAATATTTGGCTAGGACATTATTGGATCATTGCCCGTTACGAGTGACTTTTCAATGTGGGCGAACCCCTCCACTGATACCCACCTGGCGATTGCAGCCGAGGGCACTGGCAGATAAACCATATCGGACTATGTGGTTGAGCAGATCACTCAGTGTTTCACAGAGAATGAAGGAATTGAATAGGATGCATTCAAGGTAACGATAAGAGGGTGTAGGTTGCCTACACAATTTGGCATAAAGAGGGGTCTAAAATGGGAAATTCGTGAGTTAGAGGGATGACTGAGGGTAGCAGAATAGGCATGGAAGTTAGACACGAGGGGGTTCCATAACCTACAGGGCATTCGAATCACGTATAGAGAAGCGATTCATCGCCTATTAGCCTCTGATGACAGGGAATACACTAAACGACAACATGATCTGGGAGATAAGGCTAGTGGTTTATTAGCCTGATTACATTACTCTGAGCAGCCCCAAACCATTATAGGAGCCATCCGCACAACTTTGGGTCACTAATGTGAAATCCCAATTAGCCATTAATAGGGAATTTGAAACTTTCTATGTAGTGCTCTACCAAGCACCAACGATGGTACACCCAGACGAAATTACAGCGTACTTACTCCCCCTTGACATGCCTCTTCTTTCCTCACTCCTGCAATAGGAATTAAATGAATTTCTGACACTGGAGGAAGTTCAATTGGCCATTAAACAGATAGCTAGGGGAAAGACGCCCAGCACTGATGGGTTACCGATAGAGTTCTACTCCATGTTCCGGGCCCTTCTTGCCACTCGCCTCTTGAATATATATGGTAAAGCCAAAGAACAGGGTAGATTGCCAGACATTATGAGAGAAGCCTTAATGACGGTGCTCCCGAAACCTGGTAGAGACCCTCTGGAAGTAACATCTTATTGCCCCCTTTCTTTGTTTAATCTTAATTATAAAGTGCTGAGTTAGGTATTGGCCAATAGACTAACACCGATGATACACACGGTAATCCATTCGGATCAGAATGGGTTTATCCTGGGAAGGAATACATTTTTAAATCTTTGTTGGCTATTCGGGCTTCTGGACTGGGCAAGTCGAACCAACACGCTGGGATGGGTGGCCTCCCTTGATATAAAAAAGATAATTGACACTCTGGGTTGGAATTACTTGCAGGCGGTCCTGGTGAAGCTAGGATTAGGCCAGGAGTTTTGTTCCTGGATACGAGTTTTATATAAACACCTATCCCTAGAGAACGTACAGGGAAGATTATTTCAGATAGTTTCAGGATTGAAAGGGGCACCAGGCAGGGTTGTCCCATGTCCCCCCTGATGTTCGCCCTGGTCATAGGGCAATTGGCTTGTATGCTCTGCAAACAGGTACACAACTGGGGTTATTCAGTTGGAGATTATCCAAACATAGTCTCCATGTATGCGGACAATACGCTGACATACTTACGTGCTGACCCTGCCATTCTGCCGGGAGTAATGTCTGCTTTAGATGCTTTTGGCCGCATCTCCAGACTACGAATCAACTAGGGGAAATCCTGTTTATTCCCCTTGTTACGGACACCTGATCTTCCACACCACCCCGCTGGGGATGTCCCACTAATATGGAAGTATGACATCTTCAAGTATCTGGGAGTGTAAATATGCCACTCTGAATCAGACCTGGTAAAGGGAACCTTGGGAGGGCCATGTCCTCAATCCGACAATCACTATCCTTCTTTACACAGCTACCTTTATCGACTCTGGGGAGAGTGTCTATTGCTAAAATGTTGGAACTACTACGAATTCTGTATTTCGTTGCAGCACTCCCAGTGATACTGAAGATGCCTTTTTTTGCAGACCTTTGGCGACTGTTGGCCTCATTGATATGGGTGAATAAGAGGCATAGGTTGAAACTAGAGACGTCATATGCGACACTGGAGAACGACTGTTGGGTGCTCTCAATTACGAGCTTGATTTATGCCGCGGCCCAACTCCAATGGCCACTTCGTTGGCTGCTGGAGGAGACCAACTCGGAGCGGCGTCTGGTGATCACTGCCTTTGGGATTTATTTGCCACTAGAGTGGTTCTGTACCTCCCCTGCACATGCTGCTATTAGTAACATGTTAGTGAAGGTGGCGATGTGGAGTTGGAAGAAACACATATTACAGGGTAAATGTGATACACCCTATGCACCTAGTCTCCCACTCTGGGCACTCCCACAGAGCAGACGCCTAGCAGGGATTTTTCCAGTGGAATCCTGGACCTCAGCCGGGTATAAGAGGCCTTTTGTTCGATCCATTCTGGGGGTACTATTAATTACTATGGTGCTACGAGATATTGTTGCCTGACCTGATCCGGTAATGGGAGGCGGAGCAGGTTGCAGGCGAATGAGCAGGTTTAATTGTTTTCTTTATTTGATATGTGTTTCTTTTCCATGATGATAGTTGGTTCATAGCAGCGGTTGATGGCAGGGCCTTCAGACTCCTTTGGTTATTGTTCATTCACTTGTAAATGTGTTTCTACATAGGCTGATTCAACCAGATTCACCAGCACCAAGGCACTTTAACACCTTTGGAGTGTAAAATATATACTGCAAGTGGACTGTAACAACATTTAGATAAATATAGATATGTATTAAAAAAGTCTACCGCAAACAGTGACAACTGATCAGCGCTAAACTGTTACTTGGTGCTGTTTGACTGAAATGCTTAAAAATTCACATCTTCTGTTCCCCTCACTAGAATGTTATTTTTGTTTTGGTGTAATTTTGCTCATTTACTTTTCTCTTTTTTTAGAAGTTGTTGTGGGATTTTTTTATTGTGTTGTGTTTTGACTTTGTGAAAGATAATTAGTTAAACAACTACAGCATAGTTCACATGCCAATAGCTTCGGGATAGACCTTGTGTTCAGCTTACATATGATTTTCATCTCTAAGTATTCTGAGATGATTCTTTCGACTGGTTTTACACTCTTCAAGTGTGAGACACATTTAGATTATAGGTAGTGGTGTTGTAAGATGGAGAGACTGGACTCTGGGTCCAGGCAGTGCTTTAAATGGAAAAAAATAAGTGAAGGTACTCACCAAGTTAGGCTGTGTGCTAGGGGGGTGGGCCAGGGGGTGTGGCTTGGGGGTGGAGCTAAAGGCAAACATTTGATAGGGTCCAGATCTTCTTGGTGCGCATAATAGAGACATTTTTGTTATCTTTAGAGTATGCTTGTTGTTCTTGCATGTACCAAAGGATACCTTTACTATTTAACATTTGTGCAGATTGCCTCTGCACAAATGGTACAAAGAGAATGTAGATACTATATACAATTATGACTAATGTGGTCAGTTTCTTTTTAATGAATAATTAAAATTGAAAATATTTCAATTCTGAAATTGTGAGACTGAAATAGACATTAGTAATGTCTTGAAGGTGTAGTAGTCTTTGGAATGTCAATCAATCCCATCCTTCCCTTTTTACAGGTAGACACTAGCACCATTTTTTCTTTCTGAAATCCTCACAGTATCTCTGTTTTCTCAAATGTCTTTACACTGAGCTTTTGCATCCTTTTCTTCACCTCCCCTTCACTGTGCTCATTCACACCCACAAACATGCGCAGTCTCTCTCTACTCACCTGTAAACACACCATTATCTTTGTCAATATTTTATAAGCTGCCTACCTCCTTTGCACACTTCCCTTTATAATCATAATTAAAATTGGCAAATATGGAACTATTGCTCTGTGCACTCTGCTGAGAGGCCAAGGATTGGATGTGCACCTTTGTATCCCACTGGCAGGCACAATGAGAAGATCACACTGCCTTTATCCTAAAGTCCAGAACTATTAAATGTAACCCCACCATGAACACTAATGCACACCCTCACCCCTCCCAGATCACAAAACCTCATTTCTAAGGCTGGATATATTACACCACCTACTGATGCAGACAGACCCGGGACCAAGAAGTAATTAGAGGCAACTCCGAGCTATCTCAAAAAACCTAAAAACGGCAGTGATGAAAATGGGTGGGGACAGTCCAATAGGGAATTCACATAAATAGGGCATGTGCAACTTAATAAACAATGCTTCAAAAAATGTACATGTTACAGAGGGAGTATTTTTCAAAGGTGGAGAGCTCTCCTGGCTACTTTTTATGATAAGGCCCAGAGGTACCATGAATGGACACCATACAGCAGATGCAGCAGACATTACTACGTTGTGGGGTTAAATGGGTTTTTGGGAGTCGGCACTTTATCATATGTGTCCCTTCTTGGCATCCCTTAGACACCTTAGGTCTGCTGATCTAAAGAGAGTGGTGCCACAGAACACCCACACTTTATCCAAAGTATCCCAACCTCCCCACTGCACAACATGGCACACTCCTGCTCAAGAATCTATTTCCAATCAAGTTGGTAAGACTGACCGTTCTCAATTTAGAGTCCACAAGTATATTTTAATGCCAAGTAATAACAAATGATTCACCATTTTAAGCAGTTTGGAATCTTCTCATAAAGGAAATAATGCAAATAAAATCACACACAAACGTGGGTCTACAGAGCAGGGCCGACTTAACCCTTTCCATGCGTCCGTCGGCCAACGGCCGTCGCGAGCACTACCTCCGTAGTGCTGCGCACGTCCGTTGGCCGACGCGGCCCTGCCCACTCAATCAAACCGCCGCACCGCGGCGGAATTGCCGCCGCGGTTAAGTGGTTAAGGTATGGGCAAACTGGAGCCAGGCTCAGAGTGGCTTACTTCAGATGGGTGCACTGGGCTTCCCTATCAAATTGATTTTTTTAACTATTTTTGGAGATGCCCAAGTACTGTGCCACACATGGTTTCCACAAACACACAGAACATGCTCGCTACTATGAGAATGCAAATCTGAGATCAGAGTCCCCAGTCCCTTTCACTTTTTCTGACTGGTTTCGACCCAAAGGCATGCTCTTTACTATTCTTAATGTATAAGATTTACACCCACCTGGATGAGTTACCTTTACATTTCTTTTTAGGACGTGGAGGTTCAGCACGTATTGCAGGTTCAGCAGATTCTAGCAATGTGCGTGCTGTGCCATGTTAAACAGATAATTGAGGGGTTACCCTAAACCTGCGCAGAGTCCACACTCCCTGAGTTTTCCATTCCAAAGGAATGACCTTTCCATTCGCTAAAACAAAATGAGTTATTTCACTAAACTCTTTAAATAAAACAGTATTACATAAAATTCTTAGCGCTGATTCAAAATGTATATCTAGTCTATTGACCTTGGAAGGATTAACTGCTGAAACATCTTCACCAGAATTCAAATGTGAGACCTGCACATCACACACTGATCTCGGCAGAAACTGCGGACTTTCCTAAGGTGAGCGTCCTATTGCACCAGGCAGAATAGAGCCAGTCCCTTCATTTCACTATACCAGGTAGAGAAAAAAAAAACAGTCACCTGATCTCACTGAACCAGGGAGAATCAGTGCCAGTCTCCTGATCTCACCAGGAGTTTTTGAGCCACTCCTAATTTCACTCCACAAGAAAGACAGGAGCCAATCCTATGGGCCAGCGCCAAGGCTGCCACCTGGACGTTTTTTGCTGCATTTTTAGATGCAGGCCGGTAAAAATATTGGGAAAACTAAAGCAACCCGATATTTTTTCCCTGCTGAGACAAAAGCCTAAACCGCAAACTAGATGAAGAAATGAGTTAAAACTTCTTTGAGGACTGTCTAAAATGTCTCAGAATGATTAAAAAAACAAACTGAGAGAAAATTGTCATGTAATAAAACAGTCTCGACAATTTTACAAGAATTGTTTTTCACCTCCAAGCTCTTGGCTGTACCAGAATTAGAAGAGGTGAAGACAAACATTGCCAGTGTTTTCTGTCTAACAGAGGTGGCGGCTGCTGCCCCGTTTTCCGTTTATACACCCGCACCTCACTTCTAGTTTGAGGCAAAGGCTGGCGCTACCGAGCGGCAGCCACCTGCAGAGAACATGACGGCCTCCTCGACAGTTCAATTCAGTATTCCTCCCTGGGTCCTGACTGGAAATTACCGGTCCTCTCTTTTCTGGGAACATGGGCGCTAAGCTAACAGGTTCAGTTGGCAAAGAAGGAAGGAATTCAATTTGCTTCTGCCACACTGCAGCGTCGCGGGTGATGCCACACGTCACATTTAAAGTAGTGGCTGATCAGTGAAAAATTGTCATTATAGAGTGCGTGTGCACGCACGTGACCGTTCTGCTCAAAGCCGGATTGGCCCAAGTGAGTACCGGTACTCTCCCCAGGCCTGGAGAAGTTCCGGTACTCAAAAGGTAAAAAATTAAAAGTGCTGGTACTCAGTACCGGCGAGTACCGGCCCATTTAAAGCACTGGATCCAGGACTAGGAACTCACGTGTTACTAGCAGTTTCTGATTGGTGGATCACATATTATTGGAGGATGAGTTGCAGGTCAAGTTATCAGTGATGTAATGCAGGGAAGAGCCATGTACCATATAAACACATCTAAAAACTGCTTGTGGGTGGTCCTGATTCAAGGTGAGAACTACTCAACTGCATGATGAAATGTAGTAGGGTGTGTTAGACTGGGCAAGTTGAATAAGGTGGTGCTTGTAAATTTAAATACTTTGCCCAGTGGGATGAAAGAATGTTGCAATACGCTCACCAGTAGTCTGCTGCCATAATCGAATTTGCCAAGAACTAGAGAGTTAGTTAATACCTTAGCTAACCTATGAAATGGGAGACTTGGGCATATTTTTGTTTGTTCACTACTTCGTATTACGCTGCCGTGGCAGAGGTCTCTTCCTAGGCACAGAGAGGTAAACGGTACACTGAAAAGTCTCGCCAAGAAGGAAAAGGGCATGGAGTTGGGAGGGAAGTGGACAGAGGTGGGTGAGGTGATGGAGCAGAGAAGTAGAATCATTTAAGGATCATCCATTTGGCACTTCAACATAAGGTGCAAGAGAGCTGGGAAAGGTGTGGCGCAGTGGCCAGAGTGGCTGACTCCGGAGCGCAGGGCTCACCGTTCGATCCCTCGCGGCATGTCAGCTCAGCATCATGTGGCTCTGGGTAATAGCTCACTTAATCTCTCTGATATCCCCCCAGCACCTCGATACCCTTAGAGGTGATACGTTCACGCTTTGCAAATGTGGAATTATTATTATTATCCATAGATGAATTGTAAAAGGAGGAGGAACTAGGAGAGACAACACCAGACAGAAGGCTTGCAATTACTGAGTTATATCAGAGTGTATATCAACTTTCAGAATTAGCACATTTTCATATTCAAAAAGATACACACTGAAGTGGCCCATCTTAAAACAAATGTTATGTTTTATTCAAAATGTAATTGTAGAGGTTTAATCACAAACCATTAAACTTGATTCATGGGGATTTTACACTTTTATTTTCACAGATTGCAGTGAGCAGAGTCCAGGAAGTGGTAAGGAGGCAGACTAGTGCTGTCTCTTTCCTAAAAGAGTTAAACAACGATTTTCCCTATCTGTGATTACTGTCTTTGCCTGTGGTTGTTACAGTTTAAAAGTGTAGTTTTAACCTGCCCGTGATTGCATATTTAATTACCTGTTTTGTGTTCAAACATGTGGTTTTTCCTGCCCATGATTGCTTCCATTTAACATGTTGAATTGTGGGATTTGCAGTCCTAAATCTCTGTAGTTTTTCCCTCTCATTCCCGGTGACTATCAGTTTTCCCTCCAAATTTCCCCTTGTCTCTGTGCTAAGACCTGTATGTTAAACAGTGCACCCCCAGCCACCATTTTGTGCTAACAAGTCAGTGAAACCAGCCCCTCCCCCACAGCAACAGGGATATTCTACATCAGAGTGTGCTCTGAGGCAGCAGTGATCTTCTGTGTGCTGTTTAAACTGTGTTTAATAGGGACTGTGCACTTCGTTTTTTGTCCAGGAGAGGGAGTAAAGTTTTATACAAACACTATTTTCAGAGGACAAGTTAGCCCTTTACCTGCAGAAGTCCAAAGTGTGGATTGAGCCTGTCTGTCTCCTAGGAGATTCTGAACAAGAGAAGCATATCCCCAGTCCCAGTCCCCACCCCCAGGCCAGCAGATCTAGGACTGGGGATTGGCTATTCAGCTCCCAGGCAACTCTGAGCCCTCTCCTCACACCTGCCCAGGCACCTTAAGGCTTTGCTGGGTGCACCCCAAATCATTCTCCTCCATCTTGTGAGTTGCAGCCTACCTGTGCCCCAGATTGCAGTGAGCAGAGTCCAGGAAGTGGTAAGGAGGCAGACTAGTGCTGTCTCTTTCCTAAAAGAGTTAAAAAACGATTTTCCCTATCTGTGATTACTGTCTTTGCCTGTGGTTGTTACAGTTTAAAATTGTAGTTTTAACCTGCCCGTGATTGCATATTTAATTACCTGTTTTGTGTTCAAACTTGTGGTTTTTACTGCCCATGATCGCTTCCATTTAACGTGTTGAATTGTGGGATTTGCAGTCCTAAATCTCTGTAGTTTTCCCCTCTCATTCCCGGTGACTATCAGTTTTCCCTCCAAATTTCCCCTTGTCTCTGTGCTAAGACCTGTATGTTAAACAGTGCACCCCCAGCCACCATTTTGTGCTAACAAGTCAGTGAAACCAGCCCCCCCCAGCAACAGGGATATTCTACATCAGAGTGTGCTCTGAGGCAGCAGTGATCTTCTGTGTGCTGTTTAAACTGTGTTTAATAGGGACTGTGCACTTCGTTTTTTGTCCAGGAGAGGGAGTAAAGTTTTATACAAACACTATTTTCAGAGGACAAGTTACCTCTGTACCTGCAGAAGTCCAAAGTGTGGATTGAGCCTGTCTGTCTCCTAGGAGATTCTGAACAAGAGAAGCAGCTCCCAACTCCCTGGCCAACAAACCTTGTCTGAGGTTGCTGGGACCTTGTATAGTCTGCTAGTGGTAGGTACATGTATACACTGATTGGAGGTTGTATCTGAATTTTCTATTGGATTAGGGTTAGTGTCCTCATTGGTTGGGTATTTGAGGGTTCTGATTGGTTTCTGGGTCTGTGATTCAATCAATGTAGGGTTGGGACTAGGGCTAGGGTTAAGATTTCTATTGGAAGTCGGCATTAGGGCTTCCTGTGTTATTGGTTTTTGGGACTGGGGTGGGATTATGGCTAGGGTTAGGCCTTTAATTGGAAGTTGCGATTAGGGCTTTTGGTGTGATTGGTTGCTGGACTAGGTGTGGTACTAAGAGTAGGGTTAGGCTTTCTATTGGAAGTAGGGACTAGGGCTTCCTGTGCCATTGGTTGCTTGGACTTGGGTTGGGACTACTGGTAGGGCTAGGGCCTCCATTGGACGTAGAGTTCAGGGTTTTTGAAAGTTATTGGGTGCTTGGACTAGGGCTGAGATTGGCTGTAAGGTCTTCGTCTCCTATTGTTTCTAGATTTTAGGGCTAGTGTTGTGATTGGATAGGGTTAGGGCTAGGGTTCCCATTGGCTGAAGGGGTCACCTGACTGCTAGGGCTATAAACGTCCGAGGCTTAGGGCGTCTCAGCTAAGGGTGGAGAGGACAAGGGTGAGGGCCTGTTTGAGCCTGTTCGAGACTGGTCGGGACCTGGGCCAGAAATGCTGCCCATTTTCCCATTCATTAATACCCACCCTATGTATGTGTCCCTCTATATATAAGCATTTATTTTCACTATAGATATGTACCTATCTTTGTGTATTGCTTTGTATAAACATGTAGAATAATTATGTTGTTATAAAAAAAATAAAAAAATCATCTTTGGTCTAAATGTACTTGCTTCCATTGTGCATCTATGTACCTCCATGTACTTGGATCTGTGTGTCTGTTACCTTTCTCCTGAAAAAGCATATCCAATGCACTACCCTATTTCTCATCCTGTACCTCTATCAATATCTTTAATCTGCATATACTTACCTCCTTTATGCATCTATATACTTTCAGTGTACTTATGGATCTATATATTTATCACTTTCTTCTAATTTAGCATTTCCAATGCACTACCCTATTTCTCAGCCTATACTTCTCTCAATATATCTTCTAGCCCAACCTTCTGACTCATCTCAAACTTCTTTCTACTACTCTTTCCAATGCACTACCCTATCTCTCACCCTATACATCTATCAATATATCCTCCACATCCACTCTCTCATTTATCCCAAACCCCATACCACTACTATGTCCCCCAAAATAACCCTTTTTTGACTTTCTCCTACTCTACCCCTCCTTGCATCATCTGACACCTCTTTTACTATACCGATCCCCCAGAACAAACCTTTCTAAACTCTTCCCTCCGACTCTTCCCCTCCAAAAACCCTTTTTACTCATCCAAAAGCCTCCTCCTATTGCTATGACCTAAGAAAAAGAAATCCTTCACTCTTCTATCCCTCCACTATCCCTTTCAATAAAAATAACAGACTAACATGTTCACTTCTCTAATTCCATATTCCACTATACTAATTCACCACTAATCCTTTATGGGTTCCAGAGTAGCATGCTACTCGCCAACAAAGCGTTTCAACATCTCATCAGGGTTACAAACGCTATATAAATGGAAACCTTTTTCCCTTTTTTACCCCTCCCCAACCCTTCTCAATCCAAATAACTGACTAACATATCCACCACTCAAATTACTTCATATTTCACTATACTAATTTTCAACGCTAATCCTTTATGGGTTCCGGAGTAGCCTGCTACTCGCCAGAAAAGCGCTTCAACACCCCATCAGGGGTAACAGGCGCTATATGAATGCAAACCTTTCTTTCCTTCTATCCCTCCGCTATCCTTTTCACTCCAAATAACTGACTAATATCCACCACTCAAATTACTTTCATATTTCACCATACTAATTCACCACTAATCCTTTATGGGTTTCTGGAGTAGCGTGCTACTCACCAAAAAAAAGCGCTTCAAACCCCATCAGGGGTAAGAAGCGCTATATAAATACAAACCTTTTTTCCTCTTCTATCCTTCTGCTATCCTTCCGAATCCAAATAACTGACTAACATATCCACCACTTAAAATTTACTTGCATGTTTCACTATACTAATTCAACACTAATCCTCTATGGGTCCCGGAGTAGCGTGCTACTCGGCGAAAAGCGCTTCGAGGCCTCGTCAGGGGTAGTAAGCGCTATACAAATGCAATTACAATACAATACAATTAGTCATCACTGATTAAGAAGTTCTAAATTTAAAGAAAGAGATAGAAGTATTAGTGCTCCAAGATCCTGCTCTCCCACTTGTTAGCTGAATTTATTACTCAAAAGACAATATCTGGTTGGCGTATGTATGTACCCCTAATTGTCCTGGGTAGGGCCCTCTAGCCTAGTATTTTGTGTAAATGTAAATAAACCACACAAAATCTGTGAAATGTAGGACTGAATCCTAATTAAATTGTAAGCTGTATTTTGTAATTTTTTAGGCTATAATTCAAATCCTTTTTCTACAAAATCTGTAAATACAGATGTTCCTAAAATAACAATTAAGGTCTGTCATTAAAAAAAAAGTTGAAAAGGTTTAACAAAATGTGCAACTAATTACACAACATTTAAGTCTAAAGAATTAATGAGAGGTGTAAAAAGTTATCTAATGCTATTGTATGGTGCGCATATCTCCTGGGAGGGTATCCTGGCGCCGAAGGGTGGATCTGCTCTTATTGAAGCCTATTGGAAAAGTCAGGTTTTCAGTTTCTTGATGAACTCTATGCTGGAGCTGCTGCCTCTGAGGTGAAAGGAGAGGCTGTTCCAGGCTTTGGGGGGCCAGGTAGGAAAAGGCACGGCCCCTGGCTCGCAGATGAGGTGGATGTGGGCGTAGAGGAGGTTAAATGAGTAGCGGTGTCTGGTTGGTGTGTGGAACTGGATGCGACTGTTGCGGTATGGTGGGCCTTCCTTGTGTAGGGCCTTGTAGGTGTTTGTGAAGACCTTGAAGAGGGCGTGTTGGTGGATCGGGAGACAGCGGAGGCCCTTGTGGTGTCTGGATATGCGAGAGCAGAGTGGGAGTTTGAGAGTGAGTCTGGCTGCTGCATTCTGTATAGCTCGGAGTCTCTTGGTGAGTCGAGAGGTGATGATTGATGGAACTCGCATGCATCGTGACTGTTATCCTGGTTATTCTGCCAATCAGATAGGGATTTGGCCATCCTGAAAATTCAGGTATAATTCACATTCAAGGCAGGAGTACAGCTGGAATACTCACAGGATTATCTTTGTGAACAATGGCCATTTGGCTCCTGAAACTTTCTCAAACACACTTTTTCCAGAAGTGAGAAGGAAGGGGCAGAAAATAACTGAGTCATTAAATATGTCATAAACCTCGCACACGCATGCGTCATATTTGCAGAGGGAACGCTTTGATATTGCCATGAGGCATTCAGGATCCTACATGTCTTTGGTCATGGAAGATGCAATTCGAGGGGACGGATGGAGAGATCCTCAGCTTGTGCTGTATGCCCAGTTCAGAAACAGCTCTGCCACCCATGCAGGTGGATAAGCTTCACTTTTTCTAACCCTTAGTTTAAAGCGTAAGATCTTCTGAGTGCAGCCGGCACTCCAGATACATTTTAAATATCAGCTAAATGAGAGCATTGGTCTCTGGGTTCCTGACCATGTGTTGTTTCTTGTTTTCCACATATTGATATGAAAGTATATTTTTTAGAAGCTATTGTCTATATCTATCAGGATCTGTTAAATAAGAAGACATTGATTGAGGCAGATAATTGAACTCATAGAGTGAATGAATTTCATGTATGTGTATGGGTTATGATAGATGTATTGTTTTAAAGCCAGATTGTATACACATTTATGTATATGTTATATGTTTGTCAAATTTAAATGTGAATAATAAAATAATTTTGATAATGTTTTACATTAATGTGTTGATGAGCTCTGTTTATTATGAAATAATATGTTAGTAAATATATAGAATGGTAGCCTGAGGATGGATTTACATTATAAAAAATGACATCAGACACAATTCTGTAGACAGGCACTTTTCACCTACAAATCATTGATTTCCCTTCTGTTAGTCTAATTTGTTCAACAGATGAAAAGCAAGACTACAATCCCCAGAATGCATTAGGCTATCAGACAAAAGTGCAGGACTGGAAACAATGTACGCAATGACCTGGAGGGAGATGGTCTGTCTTTGTCCAACTCACTGTGAGGGAGCATTGGTCTCCCTCTGAGGCGCCATGAGGACTCCCATTGGAGAATCTCTGACTGCACCCATCCTGCCCCCTCAAAGGGCCTGTGGTGGATCATTGGGCACATGAGCAGACTTTGGGACTAGTCACCCCAAAGAGTTCACAAGAGGTACCCCAGCTCCTTCTATCTCTTGGGCATGTTCCCTAATTGCAACAAGAATGTCCTAATTTGTCTCAGTCCCTTCTCTATTACTAATGAGCGAGTCCTGCACGCACCATGGGAGGACCGCCTACACACTGTATTGCACTGCATTGTAGCTGCATTTATATAGTGCTGCATCCTCTTGAACAGGCGCTAAAGCACCTTCTTTGGACGGGTACATGCTACCGCCTAGGGTAGGTACGGTCGGGAGTGTGGTCCTGCGAGGGGAGAGTTCTGCATGAGGAACTAAGGGTGGCCCGATGGGTCCACGTCTGAACGCGGGTGAGTAAAGAGGACAGACAGTATGGCTAACGCTTACATAGAAGGATGGTGTGCGGTTAGAAGTCGGGCGCTTTGTAGTGCTTAACGCGCCTCCATTCATAAGACCTTGACCTCGGTCACAGGCCTGCACTCTCCCCGGCAGCTCCTTCGCTTCGTCACCGCCGCTGAGCCCCCTGCCTGGGTGTTCTGGGCTGCTGCCTGCCACGAAGCGGTAACTCTGACCACTGAGCCTTGCTCATTGCCATAATTGCGTTTGTCTTGTAATTCCTCTGCTCCTCTGTTATTCACTTTCTCTTCATTTATTTGCTGTTACTGTTATTACTTTTGTTCATTTTCCGCTGTATTTGCGTAACTGCTCATTGCCCCTCGCCGTCCCCAGCTACCGATCTCCCGCCGCTGCTGACCCGCGGGCCCCTCCCCCCTGCCTGCGCCCGTTTCCCGCCTCCCAGCTGAGCGTCCCTCCCCTCCCCTATATCATGACGACCGCTGCGGGGGAGCGCTCGTAAGACCTTGACCTCGGTCACAGGCCTGCACTCTCCCCGGCAGCTCCTTCGCTTCGTCACTGCCGCTGAGCCCCCTGCCTCGGTGTTCTGGGCTGCTGCCTGCCACGAAGCGGTAACTCTGACCACCGAGTCTTGCTCATTGCCATAATTGCGTTTGTCTTGTAATTCCTCTGCTCCTCTGTTATTCACTTTGTCTTCATTTATTTGCTGTTACTGTTATTACTTTTGTTCATTTTCCGCTGTATGTGCGTAACTGCTCATTGCCCCTTGCCGTCCCAAGCTCCCGATCTCCCGCCGCTGCTGACCCGCGGCCCCTCCCCCCTACCCGCGCCCGTTTCCCGCCTCCCAGCTGAGCGTCCCTCCCCTATATCATGACGACCGCTGCGTGGTCGCGCCAAAGGCAAGCCCGTTTGCGCCCGTCCGCGACCCGCCCGCGACCAGCACCAGGAACCCTGCCTCCCCGGGGCCCCGCCGATACGACACCACCGCCCTCCACGCTCTCAACATCGGAAGACACCCGGACTGCCAGTGCGCCATACCGAACACCACACACGGACCTTTCTCCTGCAGACGCTCCCATCGTTCCTTCACCATATTCACCGCCCCCATGTCCACCGCAGGCCCACGAGGCGCCCGGAATCCCGAAGGCCTGACGTGCATCCTCCTCAACGAGCGCTCCCTCCACAGACACGCCGTAGAGATCTGGGACCTGATCGACACCATCGCGCCCGACGTCGCCTTCTTCACGGAAACCTGGACCAACGCCACCTCCGGTCCCGCCATCGCCACCGCCATCCCCGACGGCTACAAGATCCAGAGGAAGGACCGCCCAGACCGCCCAGGAGGAGGACTCGCCATGGCACACAAGACCTCCCTCCGACTCTCCATCTCCAGCACGACTGACCCCCACTCCAACATGGAACACCTACACTTCCAGATCCAGACCTCCCCCAGGACCACGCTCCGCGGCACCCTCGCCTACAGACCCCCGGGACCCCGCTCCCTGGCCACGACAGCAATCACTGACCTCGTCGAACCCCAAGACATCACCTCCACGGACTACATCCTACTCGGAGACCTGAATATCCACCTAGACAACCGCAGTGACCCCGACTCCACCGCCCTCCTCGACAACCTCTCCAACCTTGGACTGAAGCAGCTCGTCAACACCTCCACGCACAGAGCAGGACACACCCTCGACCCCATCTTCGCAGGAGGGTCAAACGTCCACTTCAGCCACACCACACAGCCCCCTTGGATCGACCACCACTGCGTACATTACACCTTCAACACCACCACCGCACCCAAACCGGACCTACGCCCGCCACGAAGGAACTGGAGCAAAATCACAGAGGAGCACCTCGACTCCACCCTCCTCCAAGACCCCCCCACCACTACTGACGCCAACTCCACAGCCAAAGAACTCCATCGATAGATCTCCAGATGCGCCGACAAGATCGCCCCCCTCCGTGACCCCGCCATCAACGCCCCCTGAAGGCCGCCTGGTTCACCACCGAACTGCAAGTCGCCAGGCGCACCCACCGACGCCTCGAGAAATTATGGCGTAGCCGGAAAAACACGGAAAACCTCAACAACCATAGAAGCGCCCTGAAGGACTACCACCAGCTCATAAGGGACACCAAACGGACCTTCATCAAGAACAAACTCGACACCAACGCAACAAACGCCAGAGAACTCTTCAATGTCATACAGCAATTCACCAAACCCACCAGTGAGGCCACGGACATCACACCATCCCAGGAACTCTGCAACAAGCTCAGCACCTTCTTCCACCAGAAGATAAAATCCCTCTACGACCACTTCAGCAACCAGACGCCCTTCACCACCCCTCCCCCGCCGCCGACCATCACCACCTGGAGGCCCACCACGGTGGAACTCATCACCTCGACCGTGATGAAAACCTGGTCTGGAGCCCCCACGGACCCCTGCCCACCTCACATCTACCAGAAGGCCGCCACCACCATCACCCCTGAACTAGGACGGACCATCAACACCTCCCTCCAATACGGCACCTTCCCGAATGATTGGCAGCAGGCAGAAGTCAAGCCCCTCCTCAAGAAGCCCACGGCCGACCCTACAGACCTGAAGAACTACCGGCCCATCTCTCTGCTCCCGTTCACCGCCAAAATAGCCGAAAGAGTCTTAAACGCCCAACTGACCGCATTTATCGAAGAGCACTCCATCCTAGACGCCTCCCAGTCCGGATTCCGCAGCAACCACAGCACAGAGACCGCCCTCCTCGCCGCCACTGACGACATCCGCATGTTACTCGACCAGGGTCACACCGCGGCCCTCATCCTACTCGACCTCTCCGCGGCTTTTGACACCGTCTCACACCACACCATCGCAGCCAGACTGCACGACGCCGGGATACAAGGAACCGCACTCAACTGGATCCAATCCTTTCTCTCCGGCAGAACCCAGAGGATCAGACTCCCCCCTTTCATCTCCGAACCCACAGAGATCAACTGCGGAGTACCACAGGGATCATCGCTCAGCCCCACGCTCTTCAACATCTACATGGCCCCCCTCGCCGCCATTGTCAGACAGCATGGGCTCAACATAGTATCCTACGCCGATGACACCCAACTCATCCTCTCCCTCACAAAGGACCCCGAGGACATCAGGCTCGTCTTCCAGGAAGGAATGAGGGACGTCGCGGCCTGGATGAAGGACAGCTGCCTGAAGCTCAACACTGACAAAAAGGAGGTCCTCATCCTGGGACCCGCGACCTCCGCCTGGGATGACGCATGGTGGCCCTCCGCCCTCGGAAGCCCTCCCACCCCGACAGACCACGCTCGGAACCTCGGCATCATCCTTGACTCCTCTCTCACCATGACTGGCCAGATCAACGCCGTCGGCTCCACCAGCTTCAACTGCCTCTGCATCCTCCAAAAGACCTTCAAATGGATCCCCCCCGAACACAGAAAAACCGTCACACGCACTTATAACTAGCAGACTTGACTACGGAAACGCCCTCTACGCCGGCATCAACAGGACCCTTCTACACAAACTCCAAACCATCCAGAATGCCACGGCCAGACTCGTCCTCGGGACCCCTCGGCACAAACGCATGACGCAACACCTTCAAGACCTACACTGGCTCCCGGTCGAGAAGAGAATAACCTACAAGCTTCTCACCCACACCTACAAATCCCTCCACAACATCGGACTCAAATACCTCAACGATAGAGTCTGTTTTCACGCACCCAAAAGAGCTCTCTGATCCGCCGACCTCGCCCTAACGGAGGTTTCCCGCATCCGCAGAAGCAGAGCAGGAGGAAGAGCCTTCTCCTACATCGCAGCCAAGACATGGAACGAACTCCTGGTCAGCATCAGATGCTCCCCTAACCTGCACATCTTCAGGAAGGACCTCAAGACCTTGCTCTTCGACTGAGCCGGAGCTGCCTACCTCCCACCCCCCCCCCAGCGCCTTGAGACCCTCACGGGTGAGTAGCGCGCTTTATAAACCCCCTGATTGATTGATTGATTCTCACGGGTCCACGTTCACAATGTAGTAAAGAGACCTCTCATCTCCCATAAACTAGACCTGGGCAACTGAATACAACTCCATAACACAACAGACTATTTCAAAGGGCACGCTCTTCGCCCTTTGGTGCTGATAACAGATATGTATTGTTACGCAGCTCAGTGACACTCATTTTGTCGACCTTGAAAGGATGAAAGGCTGAGCGTACCATTTAGGATTCAAACTTGGAGGTCTCCAGGGCCGTCAGGCCTATGCACGGCACAAGCTGAAGTACACGACTGAGAGAGGCATCTAAGTGAAGTGATATTTTAAACACGTGTTTCTGCACTTCCAAAGCACATCGTCTAGCTGCCCAAAATAGAAGTTTTTTTAGGGAGCGAAAGAAGCAGAAAATTGCTGCTATTTCTGACGAATCTCCGCGGACTCGGTATTTGAAAATGCAAGCCCTGCTAGGACTTGTTGCTGCTCTAATTTTAGTATCCTGAAAGCAGAGACAATTAACCACGAAAAAACTGATTATGTGGCGCTCGGCCGTGCAGCGGGTTGAAGGCGCTCCAAGGCTGCTGAGTAATTAAGTATGTTTGCAATAAGGCAACCTACCACCATCTATGGCCATGCGAAAAATAAATTAGAAAAAAACACGAGCTGGTGTACAGGTGCAGGAAGGAGACCTTTCAGACATCAATGTATTCCACCTTTCGGGTGAGGGAGGGAGTAGTCTACAAAGTGAAAATATATTTTTATTTACTTGTTCACGAATTTTGTAAAGCGCTACACGACATTTATTCTCGCTGAGTATAGTTTCTTCCGTGGTCTGGCCCCAGGCAGTCAACTACCTTCCTTTTACTAACCAGAGCTTTTTGCATTTAATTTTCTACAGTTTATGGCCATAAAATCTGATTAGTTGAAACATAGCTGCCAAGTTTTCAGTTTTTTTTTCCTTCAGATTTATATAGCTCGAACTCGACCCAAAGGTATTGGAGCGCTTTACATAAGCGCCAGTTACGTTACACAAGGATACATTCATTTTTAGGTCGAGCCTGCAGGCAGCGCGCATGCACTGTCGCTATGGCGACAACTTGTGTTTAAAAAAAAAACTCAAAAGGGGCTTCTATCGCACCCCCACTCACCATTTGTTCACAGCTTAATAACTCTCCTTTGCTGCCTTCTAATTCGGCAGAACTTGCGTAACGTCACTTCCTGCGCTTGTGTGGAGCACCGCTCAAGCACACATTGATTAAACTTAATTAATGCCCCTCGCTGGTCGCGCTGTTATCTCCAGCATCACCTTTGCTCGCAGCCGCCCCTGGCCTCTTTCCTTGCTTGTGGCGATGTTGATCGGCTTTTTCCCGTGGAGTGTGTAGAGAGCCATCCGGGCTCTCTCAAACATTGTATCAAGTCACACACACGCATGTACCCCTCGGGGCGGGCTCGACCCGAGGGTATAAATAAACGGCGGAAGACCGCTCGTGGTCTTCGCGCCAACTGACGACTACCTGTTGTCCAGCGTCCATTATTTGCGAGGAGCCCAGCTATGGCGTTCTGCCTTCTGGTGACTCTTCACACTGGCGACGAGGCCGGTCGGACCGGCACGTGTGCGCGCTTCGCCCGGTACAGCTGCTGTGCCTGCTCGTGCGAAGACTGCGCCGTCGCCCCTGTGAGAGGCGCCCGCCCACGCGTCTCCTAACCCAACGGGAGCGTGTTCAGCTGGCGGCGCCTGCACAGAGAGCCGACGACCGTTCTTGCAGCCTGCGCCTGCCCACGCGTCTCCCTTGTCAGCGGGAGCGCGTTCAGCCGGCGGCGCCCTACCTGCATCGTGTCAGAGCGGTGAGTGCGCAGCTGTGCGCGAAGCCCCCGCTCGGGGACGACGAGATCGCGGCCGCCTAGGCCGGTGCCTGAGGCCCCACCCCCGCTGGGAGTACCTGACACGCCAGAGCCCTGAGGCTCCACAAAGTCAAAAAAAAAAAACACACAGCCCTGCACAGCCGAAGATCGTCGGAGAAGGGCGGTAGCCTGCAACTGCCACAACACAGAAAGCACACATCTCGGCCCAAGACACGGTGAGGCCCTGCACACGCCGGCGCGCTGCCCTGCACAGACTTAGGTGACCCTGCACCCATCACCTCACAGTGCCCACAGCCACAACTGCCCTGCCACGCGCGCAGGCCACAGAGACGGGGCATCACGCGGCATTTCTCCCAGGAGGTGGCAGGCCAAAGAAGGAAGGAGGAAAAAAAAAAGAGAGCACGGCAAGCTGATCACGGCAGGCTGATTAAGGGAAAGGGCGAGTAGACCTCCCACAGCGTCGCTAGCCCGTTATTTCACTGGACAGGGAGAGGACGGCGCGCAGAAGATGAGCAACACACAAACGGCTGGTGCACAGGCTGGGGCTCAGGGCCCGGACGGTGGACAGGCTGCGCATCACCCCAGACACCATCACACCGCCATTGCTCCCCTACCGCCGTTCAGCAAAGCTTCAGACCCCGCTACCGCCGCGCCGCGATGGAAGGCCTGGGTAGGGCGGTTGAATCTTTACTTTAAAGGAACGAGGGAAACAGACGGCACCGTCAAGCGGTCGCTCCTCATATACTACGGGGGGCCCAAAATCTATGACCTGTTCGAGACGCTTCCCAACACGGGGGAGGAGGATGACTACGACGCGGCAGTAAGGGCACTCGACAGACACTTCGACCCACAGCTAAATCCAGATTTCGAGAAATTCAAGTTCAGAAGGGCCTCACAGGCTGATTCGGAATCGGTCGATATGTTCTACGCCAGGCTGCGCCGGCTGGCCAGCACTTGCACATTTGTCGCTCCACAGACGGAAATCAGGGATCAGATCATCCTGGGCTGCCGATCGAAAATCCTACGTAAACTCATACTGCGACAGCCAGGAATCTCATTAGACGAGATCCTGGTCTTAGCACGTTCTCACGAGCTGTCAGATGTCCGGGCAGAAGCAATGGAGGTGGCACTCCATACACCCGTAGCAGCGCAGGGTACAACAAGACACCCCGTCATCAAGGAAGAGAGAATAGATGCCATACAACGGCGCCCCGCCCAAGTTCGGCAAGTACAACCACCGTCACGAGGCGGCCAGTGCGGGTACTGTGGGGATGAGCACGCGAAGACAGCGGTCTGTGGGGCAAAAGGGCAGACGTGCTCCCGGTGTGGGAGACTCAACCATTATGCCAGGGTATGCCGAGGCGGACGATTCCGGCAAGGCCCGTCAAGACAGAGGAGCCTCACGCAACGGATCCAGCAAGTGTCGCTCGAGGATCCGCCCCCTCCCGAAGACGCCAGACAAGTGTGGGAAGATGAAGATGATGACGTCTTTGTGGTGTCCTATGTCAGCCGAACGGACAGGCGACGGAGGCCTCCCCCGATGTGCTCGGTGACAGTGGAAGGCACGGACGTGCGGGCCCTTATTGACACGGGTGCCTCGGTCAACGTCATGGACGCGGAACAGTATGATCGACTATCACCGAGGCCCCCGCTTGAGCCGTCCACAGCAAGGATATATGTGTATGGAGGAACCGACCCACTACCACTGAAGGGAGTTATCCAGGCCAGAATTGACAGCGGCTCTTACACCACGAATACCCGTTTCCATGTAACAGAGGGACGGAAGGGGACCCTGCTCAGCTGCCACACCGCGGAAGATCTCGGCCTCGTATTCTTCGCGAACCAGATTCACGAGTCACATGCGGAGGCCATACTCAAGGACTTCCCAGCACTGTTCACAGGTCTGGGGAAACTGAAGGGCAAAAGGTTCAAGCTACACATTGACCCAGCTGTCAGACCAGTGGCACTCCGGCATCGGAGGGTGCCATTCAATTTAAGGCCACAAGTCGAGGAGGAGCTAAGGAAGCTAGAGGCGCTGGACGTTATTGAAAAGGTCTCAGGTCCCACCCCCTGGGTATCTCCGCTGGTGGTGGCCCCCAAGCCCAAACAACCGGGGGCCATAAGACTCTGCGTGGACATGCGCCTGCCGAATGTAGCAGTAAAGAGGGAGCGCCACATAACCCCGACTATGGAAGACATCGTGGCCGACCTCAACGGGGCCAAATGGTTTTCAAAACTGGACTTGAACGCTGGCTACCATCAATTGGAGCTGGAGCTGGAGAGCAGATACATAACGACATTTTCGACCCATGTTGGTCTCAGGCGGTATAAGAGACTTAGCTTTGGTGTATCCTCAGCAGCTGAAGTTTTCCAGAACGCCGTGCGAGAAGTACTGTCTGGACTGCAAGGAGTGATCAACTTGAGTGACGACATCCTTGTATTCTCAAGCACGTTGGAAGACCATCATAAACACCTCCGCGCGATGCTGAAGAGGCTAGAGGACTCCGGGCTAACGCTGCACAAGGCAAAGTGTTCATTCTATCAGGACACTGTGGAGTTCTTTGGCTACGTGTTTACGAGAGAAGGGCTCCGAGTGGACCCGAGGAAAGCAGCTGCCATCCGGGCGGCCAGCGTATCGAAAAACCCCACGGAGGTGAGAAGTTTCTTAGGCATGGCAACGTATTGTGGGCGTTTCATCCCGAATCTCGCCACGTTGTCCGAACCACTCCGGACCCTGACGAAACATGGACAACCATGGGAATGGTCGAGCGCCGCCAACAAAGCGTTCAAGGACATCAAGGAGGGGTTGCAAGACAAAGCAGTCATGGCGTACTTCCATCCGAAAAAGCGCACCGAACTGGTCGTGGACGCTAGCCCAATGGGCCTGGGTGCAGTGCTACTGCAGGAACACAGTTCGGACGTTTGGAAGCCGGTGGCGTATGCCAGCAAGGCCCTCACGGACACCGAAACCAGGTATGCTCAGATAGAAAGGAAGGCTCTCGCCATCAAGTGGGCGTGCCAACACTTCCACTTATACCTGTGTGGCCAGGACTTCCAGGTAGTGACGGATCACAAGCCATTGATCCCGCTCTTCACAGGGTCATCCAGGCTGGCACCCCCAAGGATTGAGCGATGGGCTGTGCAGTTACAAGCATATCAGTTCAAAGTCGTGTACAGACCCGGAGCACACAACCCAGCCGATTACTTATCGCGCCACCCTGACCCCTCATCGCCCACGGACCCAGCTGCAGAGGAGACAGCCACCGAAGAGTTCGTAAGGATGGTTTCGCAGCATGCCTGCCCGAGGGCGATGACGCTGGAGGAAATCGGACAAGCGACAATGGCAGATGGAACATTGGATAGGGCGAAAAGAGCGTTAGAAGAAAACACGTGGGCTCGTTTCATGGAGGGGAGTTGCCTACTACGCCCGGAGATCTGACATGAGCGGCAGCAACTGTGGAAGGTGCGGCATGAGCTCAGCGTGGGGGAGCATGGCGTTGTCCTGAGGGGACATCTGGTGGTGATTCCGGAGACCTTACAGCAACGCATTCTGGAACTCGCTCATGTTGGGCATCAGGGCATGGCCAAGACGAAAGCGAGACTACGGCAAAAGGTCTGGTTTGCGGCCATGGATACCAAAGTGGACGAGATGGTCCGAGGGTGCCATGAATGTATCATCACAGGGGGGGACCCCCCAACAGCACCAGTGCTCACGGGAGACCCGGTGAAAGTCCCCTGGACTCATGTCAGCCTCGACTTTGGAAGCTTCCCAGACGGCCGGCACATGTTGGTTGTGGTTGACACCTTCTCGAAGTTTCCCGTAGTGGAAGTCATGGGGTCAACGGCATTTCCACACGTGAAGAAAGCGCTGGATAAGATCTTTGCCATGTTTGGGCTGCCCGAGGAAATCAAATCGGACAACGGACCTCCATTTCAGGGGAGGGTGTTCCAAGCATATATGGAAAGCAAAACCATCAGACACCGCAAGATCACACCACTATGGCCCCAAGCCAATGGGGAGGTGGAGCGGCTGATGAGAACTCTCAACAGAGCCATACGCATAGCGGTAGAACGAGAAGAGGATGCTGAAGCAGCCCTGGATCAGTTTCTTGGAGCTTACCGGCAAACGCCTCACAGCACTACCAAGTGTGCGCCCTCACATCTGATGTTTCTGCGGCCACCGCGGGATAGTATCCCAGCAGACCCGAAGTGGATCCCTCCAGTGAGAGATGATGACGCCGTCCAATCCCGCCGAGAAACCACTAACCGGAAGGCCAGTGAGACCCGGAGGGCTCAAGAACCCCGAATCCATGTCGGAGACAGAGTGGTGATCAAAGATCGACACCCCGGGTGGAAGTTCCGGACACCATTTGAGCCTGAAGCATGGGTCGTGACGGAGGTGCAGGGAACAATGATCACTGCTCAGAAAGGGCATGTCAGGGTCACAAGAAACGTGTCGTGTTTCAAACCGGTGGCTGAAGATGTCCAAGATAGTGAGGAACACGATAACCCAGCTGGGAGCCCGAGTGTGGTGTCCCCAGAGTCCCCCAGGGCTGGAGCCTCCCTCACCGAAGGTGGGTCACCGGTGACTAGAGGAACCGTCAACAACCCACACATGGCCAGTTCCGAAGATGGGTCTGGCTCACCCATGGGTGTAAGGAATGACACTGAAAACACCGTCGCTCCCCGGAGCCAGAAGTATGGCCTCCGGGCAAACCCGATGCCGAGCCAAAGGTTCAAGGACTTTGTATATATGTCCCCATAGACAATACCGACGTTGGTGACTGGAACCAAAAGAAGGAAGGGATGTAGAGAGCCATCCGGGCTCTCTCAAACATTGTATCAAGTCACACACACGCATGCACCCCTCGGGGCGGGCTCGACCCAAGGGTATGAATAAACGGCGGAAGACCGCTCGTGGTCTTCGCGCCAACTGACGACTACCTGTTGTCCAGCGTCCATTATTTGCGAGGAGCCCAGCTACGGCGTTCTGCCTTCTGGTGACTCTTCACAGAGTGCAAGAGAAACAAAACGTGCACCGAAAAGTGAAATAGCCTAGGTGCACTCTAAGTTAATGGCTGCGTTTGGATTTACAAATAAAGTTGAAGTCCTGCACTCTCTTACAGTAATGCAATGCATTTAATGGTACTAAACCACAATACGCATTCGGAGCAATTGAAAAAGATTTGCATTTTTTCCTTCCCTTTTTGTGGTTTCAGAGATCCTTCCAAACATGACGGCTATTCCCTTCGCCAGCAACATGAGTGCTGTAACCACACAATTACTGAGCCTGGAAGTTTAATTCGGCATAATTTCAGGTTAACCATTCCACTGTGCAGCCTGACGAGGGAGCGAACCACAAGCCCAATCGTGTGATATGAAGGCAAGCAACGGGGACTTCCGGTGCATCCCTTTGGCACCGCTCTGAAAACTTTCAGGGAAATAGGGTTTCTCACACCACAATGGAAGGGTACTGCTGCCCTAATGGCGGACTTATTTGTTACACAGCTGGCGCTATACATCACTATGAAAAGTGAACTTCAGAATCTATTCCGCTTATACAAACCTGCACTGTTAGCCCTGACTTCAACATTCTTGGAGCATCTCACTCGTCGTTGAGGAGGGTAAAACGCTGGGTATTCTGCAGACCCTCACAGTAGTCCAAGATTCAAACAATTGATTACAGGAGACATTTCATATCAGCAGGCTGAATTTAAAACCTCATTGAATCTGCAATTTTCCCGAGTGGAAAAGATGAGGGGGTTAAGGTTAAACACCTGGACTCTCCGAAAGGATACGGTGGGGTGTGGGTTCAATGAGGAACCCTTCGCAAAGTTTTCACTTTGTCTATTTTCAGAAATCATATCAGTGGTTTTGACATCCAATTTTAAGCTCCTTTATGCCAAACAGAACAGTTTAGGGACACTGCGCACATAATACATAAACACAAATGGATTTAAGGAGCATTGACAAGACCCAATAGGCTCTCTGACAGGAGAGTCTGCAGCTAGCACTGTGTTTTTTCGGCTGGGCTGCTGCAGAGGTCACAAGTGGTTCTGCTGCATTATTTGCCTAAAGCCATTTCAATCGCTGAGAATTCCCCCAGTGGAAAAAGGAAAATCAAAATCTAACAGGCCGCGCAGGGCCATCCTTTTCAGAGAGCTGCAGACATACATGCACACCCCTCAGAAACCAGGTGGCATTTATAAGTGCCCAACAAAAAAGCTAACATACTCGCAAATTATGCGTTCCACGTATGTGGAGGTGCTTGAGATAGATCAGCTGGTTAATGCATCTGCTGTGAAGCAATGTGTAAAAACAGCAGGGTTGAAATGTTGATGGGGAAACGCAGCCTGTCATCCTTCTAAAGTTGATAACGTAAGTATAGTGAAAGCTGAGTATATCATATGGCAGCTATTAACAGCGCTATGGAGCGACAAGTCTGTATGTTAACAGCTGTCATGTCTCCAAGCGTAACATAGAACAGCAATTTGTTATTATTACTGCTACATCTGCTGCGGGACTCAAAAGCGCTCCAAAAGGGTCACTGCTGGGGGTTCAAAGAACTCACGTGGACTCTCTTCCCCCATAGGGTTGATGGAGGAGGCTACCATTTTTGTCTGCCTACGGCTGATGCCGGCTGTAAAGCCCATCTGTTTCCTGTTACTCAGTTCTACAAAACGTGCACTCATCACTACCTCGAAGAACACACTCACGAATGCTTCTACAGCATTGGGTACCGCAAAAAGAGCAATGCAAACACAAAAATCTGACACTGTCTCGTAGTGTCATGACAACCTAATCCAGTGACACTTTTCCTTTTATGTTTTGCTTGCGATGGCTACAGCTCACTGGTAGCCAACATTTCTAGCCCTGGGTGTTCATATAATATACCGGCTCAACCAATAGGAGCTTAAAAGTTTTAAAACTGAACAACTGGACCAGCCCCCCCAAAACACAACTTGTTCAATGGAAACGTGAG
Organism: Calotriton arnoldi; assembly: GCA_963921515.1. Lineage (NCBI taxonomy): Eukaryota > Metazoa > Chordata > Amphibia > Caudata > Salamandridae > Calotriton > Calotriton arnoldi. The sequence goes on from CAWUFW010004071.1 coordinate 576,594, forward strand.
TCAGAGCAGGAAACGTGGTAATGCTGTGACATGGAGCCCCCTGATCAACCTCATGATGAATGTTGTGACCACCAACATGATGGCTGCCCTCCTCCCATCTGTGTTGCTGCCAGAGAAAAACAAAACAAATAATGTAGCTAACTAAAGCAGTTTCATAGCATTCCAAAGTCATGTATGTGCCCCTGAAAGATCAAGCTTAATAAATAAACAAAATGATCACAGCTGTGTGGAGGAGATACCACTTGTTTGTGGAGGCACACAACTTCTGCCCAATCAAAACATAGACACCTGGCTCCCAACATGTGGGCCGAGCCAAAGCCCTTCTCTAGTGATGCTCACATAATTGTCTTGTGTCAGCTGCACTGTAAATCCAGACCACAAAAATGATCTTGTACAAAGGAGGTAGAGTGCCGAAATAGTAAAGTGATCTTTGGTACCTTAAGGCGAGTAGTTAGCATATACCCCTACTGTTCATTGTTTAGGCTATTTCTGTTTGCTTCTCGTGAAGCAGAAGAAATACTGTGAAAATGGATTGTAAAAGAGGGAAAGTAAAAAATGTTTACTTAGGTGTGCGGAGGCGTGGAGATATACCTCATTTAGGTATTAATCTTTTACACCTTGTAAGGACATCCCAACCCAGAAGGCTAGAGGGCTGCTTTCCATAAACAGATAAAAATTGGACGTATAAATTACATGTACAGATATAAACCAGCAAACAAATACCGAGAAAATAAGGGATATTTTAAAAAATAAAAAATGGAGAAGAATCAAAATACAATTGAAAAAATAACAAAAAGGGAGAATGAGAGAAGGAACATAATTAGGCCCCACAACACTGTAAAAACAAGTAAAATATTTAGGGGAAAAAAAGAAAAGCAACTAAAAGAGTACAATTTAAAGACAAAAATTAATAAACTAGGAAGTAGGCTAGTAACTGCAGTATTTCACAAGAATAGAGATGTTGTGGAAAAAAACAGTCCGGAAAATGCCGCAGGGAGGATCTCAAAAGAATTGAATACCAGCTTTCCTTCAGCGCTCCCCAAACTCCCTCGGGAATCTAAGATTGACTGCAAGACAAGTAGCCTCCCCAAGGCTAAGTGCATGCACAAATCATATCATCAATAGGGGAATGAAGGGGTAATAAGTGCAAATTAAACAGAAAATGGGAGATGTGATCAAATTTACAAGAGCCACGGCAGCCGTGTGAAGAATGGATTTTGGATGGGAAAGTGGATTAGAGGTGAATCCAGCAAGTCTTTCTTTCTTGCTGCCTACCTGCCTGGTTTGTCGTGCCTCCACTGGACTGTTCCGCGCTGTGTGCTGCTGATTCTGCCCCGGAGGGCTGTGGTTGCGGGGTACCTGGGTCCATTGGCTTGCGGCCCTCGCTGGCGATCATACTCTGGGAGAGGACTCTGACCCCCAGAGTACACTTCACCTGGTCCAGCTGCCGTGAGTGAGGGGGAGGCGTGGTCACCGCGCTCATAGCGCCGCCTCTCCCCCCGCGACGGGGTCTTTCTTTCTTGCTGCCTACCTGCCTGGTTTGTCGTGCCTCCACTGGACTGTTCCGCGCTGTGTGCTGCTGATTCTGCCCCGGAGGGCTGTGGTTGCGGGGTACCTGGGTCCATCGGCTTGCGGACCTCGCTGGCGATCATACTCTGGGAGAGGACTCTGACCCCCAGAGTACACTTCACCTGGTCCAGCTGCCGTGAGTGAGGGGGGGGCGTGGTCACCGCGCTCATAGCGTCGCCTCTCCACCCGCGACGCGGGACGCGTGCGGGACGCAGCCCGGACGAAGCACGGACCAAGGGCGGGCCCGTCTGAGCCCGTCCGAGACTGGAGGAGACTGGGCCACCCCATTAACACCGGACTTATCATCAGGGGGGTCAGTTCAGTTGTAATATCGTTGCATCATGCCACCTGTTGGGGCTAGCCTTTTGGGCAAACGTAAACCCGGAGTGGGGAGTGGAGTAGTGGGAACCCTTGATGCTTTCTTATCTAGGGCTGAGTCTGCGCTCATACATGAGATTCAACTAACGGAGCGCAGGCTATCGTTAGATCCTTTATCAGTAATTGATTTAGGTAATCCAGCCCCACTTTTTATGCCAAGGCAACCTGCTGCCCTTGTAGTTGCTCCGTTAGGGCCATCAAGCCAGGTTATATCTGCTTCATCCGCCCCACAAGACTCCACTCCAGTCTGCCCAGGAAATTTGCACAGAGCCTCCCCGGTTACAACTAGGGGTAAGAAAGCCAAGCAGCTTAAGCAGGGAGCGGGGGGAGTAGAGGGTGAACCCCCTATAAAGAAAAGGAAAGCCCACGCTTTAGGAAAAACGCATACCCATCCAACTAGGGGTAAAAGTCGGAAGGCCCCAGTCAAGGGGAGTGGGGGACGCTTACAATCCTCAAGTGATTGCTCTCTTGAGGATGTTAATCCGGATTCTGATCCAGTAAATAGCAGTAGGGAAGATTTCAATACCCAGCTATTGCAGAAAATCTCCTCTTTGATTGACCCCTTGATGCAGAAACTGGTCTTAATTGAAGCTAGGCTCACTGAAATAGAGCAGGGTCTCCCTAGGATCCCAGTGACTGACTCTACAGCTCAACAGGGTGGAGGGGGGATGCATCTCAATGGGCTAACGGGGGGCCAATTGAATAAGGGACTATCAAACCCTACTCTCATTCCCCCTAGTGTAGTTTTGGGTATCAGTCAATCATATCCTCCAACTGGAGGTGGGTCAGGTCTATGCAATACCCTCCCGCCCTCGAGAGTAGGTAGTTCGCAATTATTCCAGCAAACTTTAGCGGAGAAACTGCACCCCCCAACATCCCTTCATTTACCACCGGAGGCCACTCCTTACACCGTTGTCCTGGGGAATGTCCCTGAGCTGGAATCACAGGTGCAGGAACACTGGTCTACCCTGCGTAATAAGGCCTTTCACTTTCTAAGCTCCAGAACAGGGCTATCAACTGAACTATTCACTGAATTTAAAATGGTGCGAAGGGTTCCGTGGGTGGGGAAGTCACAGAAAACCTTAAGGGGGATTGTGTGGTTTTGAGCTTTAGGTCACCAAGCATGGTACAGTTTATCCTGTCAAGGGCAGGGACTTGCGATGTAGGGGATATTATTTCTGTATTACCTCTGGGTTTTTTTTATCGACCCAAAATCGATCATAGCGGTTCTAACCGTGGTGGGTTTTTCCATCAATCGGGGACTTTTGTTCATTCTGTCCCTGTAAGTAACCGCTTTGATGCTCTTTCTACCCTAGAAAGTAATGATTGACTCAGCTGTGGCGGTGTGCCTGTAACACCTCCAACAAGTCCAAATAAGGAGCTTGGGAGATCAGATCTAGGTTCCCCTATTAGTGACCCAGCTGATAGGTCTACTCTTAGGAACCCTCTATTAACGGGGGCTGCTAGTATTACAGTGGGCTCCTGGAACATTGCGGGTCTTCCATCTAAAACTGATTCCAGTGATTGGTCCATTTTTATTGATCAGCTAGACATCTGGGTATTTCAGGAGACCTGGTCTATGGTTCAGGTCCATCACCCTGGGTTTCTTAATTTTTCTAAACCAGCACAAGGGGGACGTAAGGGTAGACCATCGGGTGGACTAACATGTTGGGTGAGACAGCAATCGAGCTATACTGTTAAGGAAATCTCAATTGACAGCCCGGATATCATGGCTCTTTGTGTATGTATGGGCCAAGATCGGGGCATCTTGCTAATTAACATCTATGCAAGAGGCCAGCCGGGTGGGAGGCGTTCCGAGACAGTTGCCATCCTTGGCAGTTTTCTGGATAGTTGGAGAGTAGGGTACAATTTAATTATAGCGGGGGATTTTAATTGCTCTTTTGAACCCCTTGGTTTTGAGGATGGTAATTTAACAACTGTTGAGGACTCTCAATGGAACATCCCCCCTCTTGATCTCAGTCCAATTTCAAAATGGACGGAAGCTGCATTGCAGCTCAAGGGGTTGTGTCTGGAGAGGGGTGTAAGGGCAGTTAATGGGAGATCACAGTCGGATCGGAATGGTGCGCATACTTTCAATAACGGCTTAAGATCAAGCCGTATAGATTATATTCTTCTTAATGTGGAATTTTGGGCTCATTTACACGACATGTCGGTTGTTGAGCGGACCGAAAGTGATCATGATCCTTTAGTATTATCACTCATGGCTTTGAGCACATCAGGCAATGTCAATAAGGATGAAGCACACCCCCTAGTGGAAGTAGCTGTCTCGAATAATGATAGAAGAGTCAGATGGGATAGGTTGGTCGAAAGAGAGGGGGACTTGGAACAGATGAAGTCTATGGTTGCGCATTCGGTTGCTATTCTTACCAAATGTCTCTCACAGGAGGATATTAATCGTATCGTTTTAAATGTTCATAACGAGTTATTTCTCAGTTTAAAATCTTTTTTTACCACACGTCACTCTAAGAAGAAAATTTCAGGTGTTAAAATGGCTTCTTGGTATAATAAGTTGTGTAGAGATGCATACCGGGAACTTGCTAAGGACATTAAATCTAAAAATGTGGGTGCGGTTAGACTGGCCAGGTCTAGGTATAAAGCAGTCCAAAAATCAGCCAAGAAGATTTGGGACGACAAACGTTGGCTAGACCTCCTCGAAGCTAGTAACGAGAGAGACATGGTTAAATGTTGGCAGATAGTCAAGTGGGGTAGTAATGGTACACCAAATATACCTGCCAACCATGTAGCGCCAGATTCATGGGTCGAGTACTCTGAGGCCCAATTCTCAATTCTAATGCTGTCGATTCTTATGCCTTACCCGGACCTATGCCCACTACCTTATCGTTCGAAAGCTCGGAGGTTGAAATGGTCCTCTCATTGATGCCGAAAGGAGGGCCCCGGGTCCGGATTGTATACCGGCCGACTTGTTCCAGTATGATAAAGCGAACTGGGTCAAATATATTACCTTTATTGCTAATGCTATAGCTAGTGGTTCACCCATCCCGGATACATGGTCTGGAGCTATTATATTACCAATATATAAAAAGGCGATCGCTCGTCACCTGGCAATTATAGGCCGATCAGCCTTATTGATTCAATGCAGAAAATTATTGCCAGATTGGTCCTCAGTAGAATCCAGGTGTGGATTGAGGAGAATGTTGTTTTGTCACACTTGCAGGCTGGCTTTCGCCCTTTTATTAGCACCATTGACCAGGTTTTTAGGTTTGTTATGATTTATTGTAAAGTAGTTATCATGGGAGGAGGTTTGCTATATGCAGCTTTTATTGACCTTAAGTCGGCATTTGATTTGGTACCTCGTAAGAAACGGTGGAATGCCCTTTTGGATGTAGGGATGCCCCAGGAGCTATTAGCTTTGATAATTAAACTGCACACTTCGAATTATGCGCAGGTGCGGTGGGGCACAAATGGTGAGGCTACAGCCAGATTTCCAGTTCTAAAGGGGGTGCGCCAAGGATGTGTCCTGGCGCCCACGCTGTTCTCCTTGTTTATAGACAGGGTGGTTCATTACTATTCTACATGTCAAACAGATGCCCCTAGTTTGGCGGGGCTGAGGATACCATTGCTCATGTTCGCTGACGACACCTTGATCCTATCCAAGACGCAGAAGGGCCTGCAAGCAGCATTATCTAGGTTCGAGGTGTTTAGTCACGACCATGAGCTGGTGGTAAATGTGGACAAGACAAAGTTTATGGTCTTTCACAACTATAAGACCATTAAAAGTAGTGTGTCTATGAATAATGTTTTATTGGAACAGACTAATGCGTTTGCATACCTGGGGATTACCTTGGGTAAGAGACTTAACTGGAAGCCCCAGATTGATCTCTTAGCTATGAAACATGCACAGTTGGCAGGAGCTTTGGTAAAAGAACACAAGCTCTCATCCACCAAGCCCATGGCCCCGGTTCTTAAGATCTATAACACCAAGGTTATTTCCTCAATTCTATATGGTGCGGAGTTATGGGGCTTTGAGAACATCTCCTCCTTGGCACAAGCTCAGAATAAATTTGTTAGAGCCATTACAAGCCTTCCTCAATCCACGCCCCTCCTGCCACTTTTTATGGATCTGGGATGTCCTCGTATTGAGGATTTAGCCCGATTCAGACCGATAGCGTTTTGGAGACGACTCTGGGTTACGCCCGAGCTCTCCCAATACGCTAAATCCGTTATGGATTTCAGGGGGTCGGCTGTACGGGGAAGATTAAATGGCTACAGAATGTAAAAAACACCTTGTGCGGGATGGGGATGAGTGGTTTATGGGAGCATCCCGAAGATAATTCATTTCCGTCTAAAAGGGAGTTTAAGGCCGCATACTGGGAGATGGTTAAGAGTAACTATTTTTCTTCCACTACTAGGCCTACTTTAACCAGGGACTTCCTTACGGAAAAACAGGACTTCGTGCTCGAAAAATATTGGGATACCATCCTTAGACCGGTTGATAGGAAATTATATCATCAGTTCAGGGTTGGTTCTCTCCCAATTAACGCCTTTACATGCAAATGGCGCTTGCACGGGTCAGAGCATTGCCCTGTATGTTTAGCTCCGATGGAATCGATAGTCCATTTTTTGTTAGTGTGCCCGGCGTATAAATTACCTAGGAGTAAATGGCTGAAACCCATTTGTACGAATTTGGGCACTAGATCTGCTATGGAGGCGCTAAGGATTTTGCGGTCATCCACTGAGACCCCTATAGTTGTAGCTATGGCCAAATTTTTGAGTTGGGCTTGGATTATTCGCTGTAAAAAAATCAAGAGTATCCAGGGCCTAGTTACAGCTCCATAGCTGCGGTGTCATCTCAGCGAGACTCTGTTATTTAACCTGTAGTAGTGATGTTAATCTGGTTTTATTTTGTATCTGTATTTTTATGGTTTTTAATGTGGCTTTTGGCAACAGAGCCATTTTTTATAAGAGCCCTGTTTTGTATAAATATTTGTTCCAGTCTCACTGTTATGATTGTTATATATAGTACTGTGTTTTACTTCAAGCATTTTTAACATGACATTGTATGTTTTGTCTTTTATGATTATTTTAATCGAAATAAAGACTTAATGAATGGAATGGAATCCAGCAAGTCATCATTCCAGTCGTCCACTCTGGCAAGAGCCAGGGTTTGGTCGCTGGTCTGAGGCTGGAGAATCTAAGCTAGGCCTCATCTTTCTTTTTTATTAAGAACAATTGAAGAAAAAAATAACAATGTCGAGATGTTCGTATTATGATGCTCAGTCCTCATCTGAGACTCAACAGTGAATGCCAGTGGCTCCCCCTTGGGGTACGTGTAGGTCACGTGTTAAGTCACAAACGATATTTGGGGCCAGATTTACAAGAAAGTCATGCAACGCAGCAAGACATCTTGCTGTGCTGCGTTGCATGACAGGGAGAGGACATGAATGCACCATATCTACTAAGATACGGCTCATTCCTGCTCTCTCCCTTGCACTTACACACTTTAGGCAGCCTAGTGTCAATGCAGGCACCCATGTACCATGGTGCAAGGGTGCCTTCGTTGCATGCAGGATTGTTTTTGGGCAGAAAGGGACACCTTCCTGAACCAAAACAATCCTCAGAGGCTTTTTCCTCTTCCTATATGTGCTGCAGATTGCAGAAGACGTAGAAAGAGGCAATAACGAGGAGGAATAAAGATATTTCTCCACGTTACATCTCTGTTTGGGATGGCGTACCATTTTGATGCATTGACAAGATTACAAGTCTTTGGAAATCATGGAATGCCCCAAAATGCATGGGTGAATGCATGAGAATGCCCACGCTCCACCTATGGAATACCTTCCCAACGCAGAGTAACGCAAAGCAGCCACCTTCTCTACCATGCGTTACTCTGGATTTACTAATCCACAATGAGCCACACAGGGTGGCTATGCTTGGTTTAGTCAATTCTACTAAAATGCTTGTGTTGCCTTGCGTTGCATTGCGTGATGCAAGGTCAATGGAATCCCTTTGTAAATCTAGCCCTCGTCTCGACAGTAGGAGCTGCAGATGTGGAGGGTGTTACAAGAGACAGGGAAGAGACACTTCCTCGAGTAGTGGAAATCTACCAGAAATGACATTTGTAGACAGAGGGTTATACCTTCACTAGTAGAGATGGAAGGAATGGGAGACATCATTTGGTGAAGTATGCATGACTTCACCAGACTCCAATGATTTAAAGTTTTCCTACCAGCAGTCTGCACAACAGGTTCATTTTCCAGCCGCTGGATGCCACACCCACGAGAAGCAGGACATTTGGCGGGCGATGTGGCATGGGCTCCAAGTCAACAGACTTCACAACTTTTCTCTCTCCTAGTCAGCACACTACTGGACAGCAGTGTCAGATCACATACTCATACACACTGAGGGTTCTGTGGACAAATACTCTTCCCATTAATATCTAGGGACCGGATTCATCAATGTAGCTTAGTTGTGGACTACTTGGGCGGAAGCATTTCTCCTTAGTGTAAGGATCCCGTCAGTGATATGAAATCCCAAATAGTTTATTTTCTCTACACCTCCTTGCCTCGCAGGGGACCTGCAACTTACATTTCAATGCAGCCCCCTTGTGCTTCCCTAAATGCACCTCTGTCCAAACTGGAAAACGCGTTGGGCTTGGCCTGGACACCTCTGCTCACCTCGACTTGACTAAAAGTGCACAGAGGAAGTGTGTTACTGTGCAGGTGGACCAAGAGACATGCCAGCACATGCTTATTTTTAACACTGCATGGAAGTGGAAAAGATATTTCTCCCTCACTTGGTATGTGTCTCTGTAGGCTGGGTTTTACCCACATATTTGATGCTTGTCTAGACGTCTTGCATCTAATATACCTCTGGATAATTTACAATATATATTTCATAACATCCCCCAGTGATAGACCTGACATACATGAATATTGAAGTAAATGTTGAAATATGGCTGAAACTTGCAATTGTGAATTGAGTTTGGCAGTAAGATGCTCCTATGTGATATATCCAGATGAGACTGCAACAATATCACTTAAATTTAATCTCAGTCATTCCCCCCTTCAATTATTATCAACTCCTGAAAGGGGTGCTTAGAACTGGTTTCCTCTATCAAGTGTTCTTCAAAGCAGAGTACCCCATGATGGAGATACAACCATTGGTTTGAACATCTTCTGCAACCTTGATTCTATGTGTTGACTTTTGCTGCACACGAGAGAATTATCTGGAGGCGAAAATTCTTTATCTGCTGAACCTAGTGTTTAATTTGAGCAGGTGGGTCCCAGTGGAAAGCACCATCACCCACTTGGACTGTTTAGATCGTCCCAGGCATGGCCGGCTTTAGCGCGTTGTGACCAGTGCAGCAGCACCTGGGGTTGACCTTGGGGGGTGCTTTGTTATGAAATAATATGGGTTTAAAAGCACCTGCTGCAGAGTTCCTTGTGTGTCCGGCAGATTCCAGGCAACAATAAAAGTGTCAAGAAAACGCGGCTGATTAGTGTTCCTGCTGGAGAGAGATCGAGTTTTGTCTAGTGCCAGTTTTGACTCATCATAAGGTAGCACAGGGAGTTAACATGCCTGCTGCAAAGAACGTGTACCATGCAGACCTCAGAACTGTATTTTATGTGGATAGCTGGGTGGGTTACTGCTTTTGTCACAGAATACGCCCGTTACTTGCAGTTCATTAGCTACAATCCAATATAACGCAGTGATCTATGAGCTGTCATGAAAGAGCTGTAAGCAAACTTCAAGGCATAGGCTAGAACATTAGGTTTTTTCCCCAGTCTTTCATTATCCTAAAGTTGCTAAAAAAAAATTGTTTAGGTAGAATGAATTCTTATTAGCAATACCAACCCCAACCACTGTGGTGCATTTGAAAGCATGAGTTTGTGCTTCTCCAGACAAACACTCTTAAAATATATTACCTACTAGTATGGACGGCATGTGATTCCTACACCTTGAATTCCTCGGTGTCTTGTATAATAATTCATATGAACTGATTTACACATGTATGATTCATTGTCTCTGTATAATGTGAGTGTGATGTAATGTACTCTGACACCATACACAGGTATAAGCAGTATAAAACAAATGAAATGGTGTATGTTGCACTCACGTAATCCCCAAACACGCATGGCTGAACAGGCCGTTTTAGCAACTACCGCGTCTTAACCACGCATGCCTTTACCATGCATGCATTTACCACAAATTGAGTTGTAATGGCATATTTGGTAAAGGCATATGGTTAAGATTCTCCCCTAGCCTCCATCCACCCCGCCCTCAATCCTAAAAGCGGACCCTAGCCTAAATACTAAGCCCACCCCAGCCTTTAAAACAATTCAGACCCCCACGCCCTGAGCCCTAAAACCCGCCCTCCAGACTTGAAATTGACCCGCCCCCCCGCCCTACGCCCTAAATCCTTCATCCCAGAACCCGACCCCCCCGCCCTGAGACCTAAAACCTTCATCCCAGACCTCGACCCCGACCCCTCTGCCCTAACTCCTTCACCCCAGAACTTGACTCCGACACCCCTGAGCCCTGAAACCTTCACCCCAGAATTCAACCCTGATTCCCCCTTGCCCTGAGCCCTAAAACCGCCCTTCACCCTAAGCCCTAAATCCTTCACCCCAGAACTCGATCCCCCTGCCCTGAGCCCTAAAACCTTCACCACAGAACTCGACCCGGCTCCCCCCCTCCCCGAGCCCTAAAATCAGCCTCCCCACCATTTAAATTTTTTAATTAAAAAAATCATACTCACCATGCCACTCTATCTGTCCATTCCTCGTCCGGAAGTTACCTCAGCCCAGTCCGACCCTCTCCTAGAGTCTAGAGCGCTAACTACCACATACGTCTAAACCACGCATATGCGTGGTAAAGGCATATGCGTGGTTTAGACGTACGTGGTTCTGCCTGTGTTTTTAAGCCATGCGTTGGCCTGTCCTCGTGGTTTAGGCTGTTTCCCAAATGAAATGCATGTGAAAGAGGGTCTACGGAGAGTTAAGGGGCACTGTGGGGGGGCAGTAGTAAAGGAATTTGTGGAAGAGGAGGTAATTTGGGCGGGGTACAAAAAAAGATTGGTCTCACTGGGCGCCTCCAGCACTAAAGTCGGCCCTGGCCCCAAGGGCTACAGTGCTGATGATAACAACAAAGAATATGAGGTCTCGTTGTTGCCTCGCAGTCACCTTCGGCTCTTCCCAGGCCCATCCATGGACGTGGCATGGTGCTTAATTAAGGCACCATCAACTCATACTATACGCTATTTTCCATCAAGGGAACCTGTCCCATGGGTGGCGAATGAGTGTTCCCACGCTACCGCCCATGGTTTTTGGCACCAAGCCATATCTACTAATATTTGTATAACCAAAAAATATGCCTCCGTGAGGCAGGCAAATATAGTGGGGAAGTTTTTTCTTCAATCATTTCCCAACTTGCGCAAAGTGGGAAAACGTTCACAATTAGTGTAAGCATAGTACTTTGTACTGGAAAGGCACTCTTCCAGTATAAAGCCTGTCCTAGACTCACACTTTCACTTATGCACTACGCTGCATAGGTGTGTGTGGTACAAGGAAGCCAGAAATTGCATCAGCGCTTAGAAAGAAACCCTCAGCAGTAGATATGGCGCTGTCCTGCTCTCTCACTTTCACTTGTTGTATTGCGTGAACAATAGTAAGTTGCCCCAAAGTGTCTACCTGCCATCACTAAGTGCAGTGGGGCATGGAAAAGAAGAAGAGAGAAACGAGCAAGGTGCTTGGCACTAGTCCAGGGCTTCCTTCCAGTTTGTTGCTGTTAGAAGTGGGAGATGTGTAAATAGCACTCGGGAAAGAGACATCTCATGTCATCATATCATCATGTGACGTGGCATGAGGTATCTTAGGGGCACATGCATCAACATAAGGAATTGCGATTCCTTAATAGCGATTTTTTACAAATCGCTATTTAGGAATCGCAATTCCTTATGCATGTAGGAATCGCTAAAAAAAATTGCGATTCCTACATATTCCTTAATTGCGAATTGCGAATTACGATTCGCAATTAAGGAATAGCTTCCCATTCATTCCTATGGGCCTTGAGGCCCATAGGAATGAATGGGAATTGCATGCGCAATTTGCGAGTACCAAATAGTTACTCGCAAATTGCGCATGCAATTTCAAGGGTGCAAGGGGGCCAAAAGGCCACCCTGATGCACCCCTGAAATTGGCATGTGAGCACATGTGGCGCACACACATGCCCTAAGGGCATCTGTGTGCGCCACATGGCACTTTGAAAAATGCACTTTTGTTTTTGCAAATTACCATCAACTTGAAGTTGATGGTAATTTGCGATTCCAAATAGTGAAATTGCAATGAAATATATATATAATGGAAGTGCATGATGCATTGCATTTAGGGAATCGCAATTTGCGATTCCCTAAATGCATTCGCAATTTAGGTCATCGCAAAATTTGCGATGACCTAAATTGCGATTTTGCATTTGGGTTGATGCATCCCAAATTCAAAAATACCGGTCGCAAAGGGGCCGATTCGCAGAATCGGCCAGTTTGCGACCGGTATTTTTAATGATGCATGTGCCCCTAAGTGCCGTGACTTGAATGGTAGGGGTTTATTTCCAGCGTTAGGCAGTATGAAATTCTATTAATTTGCTTAGGGAGCATATCTACTGTCCCTCCCAAAGTTCTGGATGATCAGATTAATTTAACCTTGAATAATTGCATACATCTTTTAATAAACGTCAGTAGGTGACGCACTCGGTGCTGAGAAATAAGGAAACTGTCTCACAGTTTCAGAGTGTAAAACGTGTAACAAATGTATGGAGTAAAGAAATGTTCGCGAAGTTAAACTGCTCACAGTGCTCAATTTCACAATTGTTTTTGCTTTTTTCATGTTGACATCTCGGGTCAGAGACCCACAACATTCATTGCGATCTGATAAAATTCACGTGATGTAATTGTCTGTGACGCCATTGTCTGATCAAAGGTCATATGATGCCATTTCCAGTGATTACATCATTATGCTCATTACCACTTTTGAATCCTAAAAACTCCTGCTTCTTTTTGGTGACATTTTGGTGAATATAACAGCTCCATCGGCTTAGTTTTTGTGTGGCATTATAGTAGAGTACAGCGAATCGCCAATCCTCACCATTGCCTTCTTCAGAGTGGGAAGCATTTGTAACGTTTGAAGAAAATCACTTTTTCTAGATCATTTTTATCTGCATTTGGATTTTACAGTTGAAAGGAAGCCAAATTAGCATAGTCAGATGTCCTCAGTGTCCCTTCGGAACCGCTCGATTTTTAGGCCAACGGTAATGGACGACACTGTCCACCCGGTTCATCTAAACTCGGACATTCATTAGGTCAACAGCGGAGATTACACTGTCTCTGCCACTGATATAAACCTCTGACGGCGTAAAGGCCATTGGAGGTTTGGTCATGTGTTCATCCACCCGATTTAGAGTGGGCGAATACATGGCTAGTAAAATCTGGTGGTAAGGGGCAATGAAAACTGCAACATGCAATCTCGCCATGGGAGAATACTTTCTGGCGACGTGGCATTGTTTTTTTTTATTTTCCAAACAAAATCCCACATTGGGTTTTTGTTTTGGAAAATAAAATGAGAAACATTGCAAGTCTGCAGTGCAGCTTCATCATGTTGACAGAGTCATTTGTCAAACTTACAATGCATGGATAGGAGCCACCGTGACGGTGGTTCCTGCCAATGTTAGAGGTATCCACTGGGCCGCACGATGTCTCAAAATTTGGCAAGCAGGGACTCTGTTAGGGCAACAGAGCACTTTACTCCGTCACCCTGATGGAGTAAAACCCCATCCACCAAAATCTAAATTGGCTTGTTAGTTTAGTTTTGGAGCTTAAAGACTTCAGTGGGGAATTTGAAAAGCTGAAGCAAATCACAGTCGTTTGTAGTCGGATACTGTGAGAAAACTCTAACCTCGTAGTCCGTATCCAACGGAATCAATATATGTTTCCCCATCTCTTTGAATCCATTACCAATAATACACGGAATAGTCTGGGATCAGGTGGAATGGAATAAGAAAGAAAACACTGGATTCCTTTAGAAGGGCATTGCTTTCAACTGAAGAGCAATTCATTTCTAGAGATTTACATTGTGTTTGCACCACACAACGTGGTACGTGTGTTGTGCAACCTCTATGACAGATTTGTTAAGCCATGCAAAGCCACTTTGCGTTGCTTCATATGTATGGAGTAGTGCAACGCAGCGCAAATTGTGGCGTTGCGCTACTCAGCCCTTTCTCTTTGGGGAGAGAATGTGGCCTAACAGCTAGGGCGGTCGATCTCGGAGCTGGGGAACCGGGTAGGGATGCTCAACATTCTGTGATTCTGGGCAAATCACTTAGGGGCACATGCATCAAAGGTTTTTGCGATCACAAACGGTGCGATTCGCAAAAATCGGCCGTTTGCGACCGCAAATTGGCCTTTGGAGATGCATGAAAGTGTTTCCTATGCGCAATTTAAGAATTCGCAATTATTTGCGAATTCCTAAATTGCGATTGCATTTAAGGAATCGCAATTTGCGATTCCTTAAATGCAATGCTAGAAGCACTTTCAAATAGCGATTTCGCTATTTGGGACCGCAAATTACAGACAAATCAAACTTGTCTGTAATTTGCAAAAACTTTGAAAAATGCACTAAAATGCATTTTTTAAAGTTTTAGATTACACACACACATGCCCTTAGGGCATGTGTGTGCACAACATGGGTGCACATCACAATTTCAGGGTGCAACAGGGTGTCCTTTGACACCCCTGCACCTTGAATTGCATGCGCAATTTGCGAGTACCTATTGGTATTCGCAAATAGCGCTTCATAATTTCCCATTCATTCCTATGGGCCTGTAGGCCCATAGGAATGAATGGGAAGCCATTCCTTATTTGCGACTCGCAATTTGCGAGTCGCAAATAAGGAATGTGAAGGAATCGCTATTATTATAGCGATTCCTACATGCATAGGCTTTTGCGATTCCTTAATTGCGATTCCTTAATAATCGCAATTAAGGAATCGCAAAAGCCTACCTTGATGCATGTGCCCCTTAATCTCCACGAGCCTAACAAAAATGAATGTGTCCATCTGTAGCGTAACTGGTGCTCATGTAAAGCGCTATGATACCTCCGAGTCTAGTTTGCGCTATATAAACCTCCAAAAGAAAAGTCCTGGGTAGGTGTTCCATGGGTGTTGCTGTGGGTGTTCCCACGCAACCCTATTGGATTTCGAGGCTTTGCCAGATTTACAAGAACTGCATCAAAATCTTACACCTTCCCAGGAGAGATATAATGAGGAGAAATAACCTTCTTTCTCCTTGTTATTTCCTCTTTCTCTATTTGCCGCATTTTTCAGCACACATAGGAAGAGGAATTTGCCTCCTGGGATTGTTTATGTGCTGGAAGGTGCCCCTTCCTGAAGAAAAACAATCCTGTCTGCAACACAGGCATTCTTGCACCATAGTGCAAGGATGCCTGCATTGGTGCTAGGCAGCCAAAACGGCACCAGCACAGGAACAAGGACAGGAATGCATCGTATTCTTGTAAATATGGCACATTCCTGCCCTTTCCCTGTCATGCAGCGCAGCAAAGTGACTTGCTGTGTTCATGACTTTATTTGTAAATATGCCACAAGATCTTTAGCAGCTTATCAGACTTGCTACAGTGTCTAATTATATGAATGTCAAATGTACTCAGAGCTAATAGACTTTTCTGACTGCAGACAGCTATCTTCCACACATTAGAATTATAAAGTTCACATGACAACACACAATCACTTTCCAAAACTATATTGATATCTAATACGAGTAGCCAAAAGAAATGCACCTTGCGTTCTGTAATGAGATGTGCAAAATATGAGATCACAATCCTTAAAGGACAGCTCCTGCAACAGTATTGATCATTGTAACCTAAATTCTCAAACATGAATGGCATCTAAGAATGATTCCTAGTATCCATCTGAATCTTACATTGATTCCAAAAGTATTGCAAACAGTGTTCAAAGTTTCCCTTAACTCTGGCAACAAGTTCCTGGCTGCAGTGACTGTGTTTCTTGATTGCCTAGGAAGGACGATTTGGACCGCAAAGAATTTCTGCTCTGTGACTTCAAAATTGCTCCCTCTGTTTTCAAACATCAGCAGAGTTCTGTGGCTTCAGAGGACTTATTTTATCCTTTACTAAACTCAGGCATCTTGCTTGACCTTACTTCAAGTGGCAGCGCACAATGCCAGCCTTTCCTGCTTCTGAATACATTTATCATTAGGCAGTTCGATCTAGACAGATATAGCGTTGTCATGCTCCTGCTGAAGTCATTGGTTTTGGCACCAAAGCATCAAGTGGGGAAAAGATTTGCTTTGTATTTATGGAGGATACTTTGCAGCTGGTGTAGATTCATTTACATTCAGAATTAGTCACTTTCTGATTCTCAGTATCCACCAACAGGCAAGCCTGGAAGCTATAGCCAGACAGGACTCAACAAAGTTGGATAGCTTTACCATGAACTGGCATTGAACCATTTTTCAGTGTGTGAAAAATCTCTGAGTGTGAAAATCCTGATTGTTTTCCTACCAATGGTGTGCCCTCCTTGGGCAATCTTCAGCACCTTGTCAAGGTCCTCTGGAGATGGAAAAGGTGACGAAATCCTAGATTTTGCAACAGTTGGGAAAGTTCCTCCTGGATACTCTTGCAGAACTTTGGCCCTCTTGGGCAGGTTTCAAGGCACCAGATCTCTCTCCAGCCAGGGCTCAATCAGGGTACAGCCCTCAATGATCAGCTGAGCCTTGTTGGTATCAGGTATCCTTCTGAATTTAGTGACCCTGAGCAGGCCAACAAAGGCCAACAACTTAACAATTGGAGAGCAATTCTAGTCCCTGGTTGCCGACAGACATGCTTGAGACTTCTTGCAGTAGTCAAGCATGTCTACTTCATTCAAGATGTTTTCTTTCCAGGTCCAGGAGCATTCTAAGGACATGACGGTGAGGTGCCAGGGTTAGCCTGTGCATTGGCCCATGTTTGGAGACATTCCAACACCAATCCTGAATGCACTTTCCCAGTAGCTCCTCGTTGTTTTCAGCACTTCCTCTCTTGATTTACTGCTAGAATGCCATGAAGCCCTAAAACCAAAATCGCTGTTGCCATCCTACACCTTGAGGATTTCCGGTACTCCCTAGCCACTCGCCTATTTAGATGAGAAGCTTTCACTCCATCATGGTCCAAACTATTGTTTACTTTTGCAGGACTTGGGGCAATAGAGTCTAGAATGACCCAGGAAATGATTGGGAGCAGTACCTGCCAGTCTTTTTTGGCGACACCAAGTTAAAAGATGAAGCGTTAAAAATGTCCTTTGTTTTGGTGACTGTTCGTTCCCCCTCCTAGCTGGTTAACCTACCCAGTTGAACCCACACCACCTCTCACCTGAAGAAACTCAACTTGCTTCTCATCCACAAGAGATGCCAATTCAATATTCGGACCCAAGCCTACAAAGCTCTGCACAACCAACGACCAGCATACGTCAACCACCGCCTGACTTTACACCAACCCTCCAGACTCCTGCTCTCCACCTCCCTCTCCCTCATGCACACCCCTGCATCCACTCAAGCAACAGTGGAGGACTCTCCTTCTCCTACCTTGCCACAAAGTCCTGGAACAGCCTCCCCCTCCATCCCCGGACCTCATCCTCTCACTTGGGATACAGAAGGGGACTCAAGACCTGGCTATTCAACTGATGCCACCGTAGCAGCTTGGCTCTCAGCAGCTGGATACCCTCACAGGTGATTAGCTGCGCTTTATAAATCCTGTTTGATTGATTTATCAAGAGGCCAATCTATTATTCTCCAAAAGCATGGTCTTTAGCACCCAGCCTAGATTTTACATAGCGCTCGTGGAGTATGGCAGAGAGGTACACTGGTTCTAAACCAATTTTGTATCCGTTAGCACAGAGTATAATTCATTAAATTTACTTTTCCACAAAAGGTATCAAAAATCTGCTTTAACCGATGATTAGATTTTTTTAACTAAATCTTGAATCTTTTATATTGTATTTTCTCAGACAGAGGTATCAAATAATTATTATATTTATAGCTAGACCTGTTGTTCACTGTGAGGGTGCCCTATTTCTAGTATGTGCCACTGGTACATTTATTGGGTCCACCTAACCTGGTCTTAGAGGAAAGAAAAATTAGCAAACTATGTGATTCGAATGCACAGTACAAGATTTATGGAACAACCACAGACACAATACCACTGTTAGCAGCAGCATAGCCTACAGACTCCTAAAACCAGAAAAAGACAGGATAAAATTGGGGGACCCAGACAAAAATCATATCTTCTCTAACAGTTAATATGTAAGCAATTACTTAGTAATCCTTATTCTTGGGGTGCATTTCAGTCTCACATCATCCAATTCTACCATTGCCTGAAGTGAAAAATCAAAATACTGTGATATAGAGAGAAAGAACGTTTAGGCCCATATTCTCAAAGGTTTAGCATCAGGTTGGCGTTACTTTTGACTTTTGTACCGCTAAACCAGCGCTAAACCATTTTTGGGTTTCACAAGCCAACGCCAATTGGTATTTGCGTTGGTTTGTATGGAAAAGGAAAACAAAGGAGCTCAAAACGCTACTTTGCATTACTTTGCGTCTAGGGGGCATTACATGGGTCGTACATGGGGGTTTCCGTGCTACCACCCATGCTCTTTGATGCTAAACTCTATTCTCAAACATCAGTATTAAGGGTTTAGTACCAAAAAAGCAGGCGTTAAACGGAGAAATGTTATTTTGTTTCCGGCTTTACATGTGCAGCACACATGCAAATTAGGAAAAGCTTTTTTACTTGTATAAACATTGTATTTTGTACAGTAAGGATACCCTTCCTGTACATAACCTATGCTAGACTCACGCGCACACACTCTAGCGCTATGGCGCTAAGGTGTGTGCTGGCGCTCGGTAGCTGAAATCACCACCGGCGCTAGAGGGAGGGGAGGAGAGTGTCATTTCTATGTGAATATGGCACTCTACTGTTCTCTCCCCATCATACGGCGAAGTGCAGCATTTTTGGGTGCTGTGGTGCGCTGCGCTGCGTTGCCTGTCAGCTTTCAGAATCTGGGCCATAGTGTCAGGGACTATGTAGACAGCTGCTGCTGTCTCCTTACATCTTCTGTTTCCTCACTGCCTGTAAGGGTACGAGCGGAGGCGCAATGGCGGTTATCATCCATGGCTTCTGGGTGAATTGTGGCCCAAACATGTATGTACTCTTGAGAACCGCTACCATCCATGCAGTGAGACTGGCCTATGTTAGGAGGCACATTAACATGCACCATGTGGGGCCTCTCCTCACTTGTCCCATTTGCCCTTGTAGCTGGGTGGAGGCAATCTCTCTCCTGTGTAGGCCTACTGCAGAACTGCTTCTCATTGATTCGAATCTAACTTTCAGAATATCTTGCATGCACCCAACACTGCACAGATATGTCTAATGGTTGGTCTTCATGATGTTCCTAACAACCACCAACACATGAAATAACTCAATCTCCCACAGATCACATCGAACAGCATGCCTCACCTGAACCCAGCAGAGTGTGAAAATGAGGTCCAAACATTTTAACCCAAAAGGCAGCCACATCTCTCAAAAGCCAAATAAGACATCTAAACAGATCAGCCTCATCAGGCAATGGCAATCCTGCAGCCAGTAAAAAAAGAAATTAACAGTAAACCCCCGTAGCACACATCTGTGCACATAATGCACGTAGATCTCTGACATGCTCAGCACACATTCTATTTCGTGCATTATTCAATAAGAATCATTGCTAAAAAGTGGGAAACAGCCTTTACTATGCAGCCAGAACTACACAGTACCATAACAACGCGAGCAATACGACGAACTTGTTGTTACCACGTATTCCATTACCACGCATTCCATTACCAAGCGTTCCATTACCACGCAAGTCGTTACAACGACTTGCATTAGGGAACGTGTTGTTGGATTTTACATCCAACACCTTCCCTCTATTGCATAGACTGGAGTTGGAATAGTAATATATACTATTCCAAAGTCCAGCGCTTCCTTAAGACAAGTCATTGTAACGACTTGCGTGGTATTGCCCGCGTTGTAATGACATGCATTGTAAAAGCATGCGTGATTGTGTCCTGCATCCCTAAAATGTACATGTGAGAGAAACCCTTCTCTAACCAAACAAAATGACAACAGACCATCTTACTTCTGAGCAACGACAAACCTAGAATCTGAGAGCCCCTTTGGGCTATAGTAGAGGTAGACGTGCAGTATAGAAACACTGGTGTCATGTCTAAAAGCCATTTGTAGGTCTCATGGTTGTCCAGATAAGAACGACCACTTTCGATGACTGCTGATGGTTGTCATCACCTTGAGACCCTTACAGGTGAGTAGTTGCACTTCATAAGAAACCTGATTGATTGATTGATTGATTAATTGTGTGTGTCCGGCTACTCCTGCTATCCCTTGGAGGTGCCTGCAACAAGCCAGACTAATGCATTGGTCTAGATTTGCTCAAGCTATCACGGTCCTCCATGCTGCGCTGCACAATTGTGCTCTATGTCTATGGACCTTTATCATGGGGAGTAAATCAACACAATCCTTTTTGTGTCTTTGCACCGTGTAACACACAAACCTCAGTTAGTAATTCTCTTTGATGCATTTCACCGCCTGGTTGCCTCAGTTCACCTCTGCCCCACAATACATTCTGTACACTCGGAACTTCAGCACTTTCATACTTAGTTGTGGAAGAGATATGTGAAAAAGAAATATGAACAGGAGGAGAAATGCAACTCCCAAAAAATGAAAGAACTCTCTCAATCAGAAGTTATCAGATTTAGGCCTGAACGAAATTATAGTTTATCTCCAAGAAAAAAGCCGGCTAGAAGGAAAATGTTAAACACCTATTACTTCCGATAAGACACTGGTGATGTACTGCACTCCTGAAAAGATAAGGGCAAATTACATCAGCAGTAAATCAAGGCTGGTCTTTGGAACAAGAGATTATGAAATGGGGAGGCAGCTTATACAGAAATACTAGCACCGGGGAGGGCGTGGCCTGGTGGTTCATGAGTGCTCAGAGTGACTTTAGATTTGGTAGGAGTAATGATGACCAGAGGTAAATGTGGGCAAACAAGCAAATTAATTGGAAGAGCTGAGCCAGATCTTGAGATAGGGGTCTGGCATGTCTCTAAGGGGCATATTCACAAGTACTTATCGCCGAGTTATCGCCACCTTAACGCATCAAAATCAGAGATAGATTTAACGCCCCATTCACAAGCGGGTGCAAACTGCAGACATCGCCAGTATTCCCGCGATAACTGCCGCAAAATTTATCTCCATGGGTGACACCACCAACTAACCCTAATGAGATACAGAGCAGGCGTTCCCGTGCAAAAACTCCCGAAAACACCACTACACCACTTTCACAACGAACTGCCAGATCTGCGATGCGAACCAAAAACAGGCGATAAGCCGCGGCAGCAGGGAATTAACACCTGCCTTTTGCTGGTGTTGAGCAGGACGACTACCTGCAGCATGAAAGGGAGCCGAGCCAAGAGCCACATCTGAAGACCCACAGATGCCATGGAGACAATGATCATGCAGCTCCGAGACCCATGAGGGCCACAACACCCACCGCCACCACCCCCAGGCCCACCACCACCCCCAGGACCCATCCCGCCCCCGACCCCCCCGGACCACCACAGAGGCAGAGTACACAAAGACAGCGGACCCACCTTAAGCGCACCAGCCGCACAGACCGAACGCCAGAGGAGGACATTGCCCACTACAGGCCCAAAAGGACAACCATCCCCCGCATCCTGACCCACATCGCCCACCTGCTGACGGTACCAACACAGGGGACAACCAACATCCCTCCGCAGACAAAGCTGCCGGCTGTGCTGCACATGTTGGCGTCTGGTACCTTCCAACCCACAACTGCCAGAGTCGGAGGAGTCTCACAGCCAGCCCCATCCAAGTTCATCACACATGTCCTGGATGCCATCATTAGCCTGGTACCCCAGCACCTCCACTTCACCCACACTGCGCAGGAGCAGGTGGAGACCAAGCAAGGCTCCTACGCCATAGCTGGATTCCCTCACGTGTCGGGGGCAATCGACTGCACACAAGTACCCCTCGTGCCCCCTGCCGACACTGCACACAACTACCGCAACAGAAAGCACACGCATCCCATAAATGTGCAGGCAACAGTGGACCACCCGGGACTCCTCAACAATGTCGTGGCTAACTTCCCAGGCAGAGTGCATGATTCCTACATCGCCCGATAGTCCATCATCAACCAGCTCTCCCAGGATGGCACCTATGGAAATGCAGTGCTCGTTGGTAAGTACCAAATGAACACACCACACACCTCCACCCCACAGACATGCAACTTACGACACTGGCAATGGGCACGCAGCAGAACTACATGCAACATGCCACACAACATGCCAACCGACCAGACACAACAACACGACTCCATTGGGAACCTGGGCTTGCCATGCACACAACCCAGCCACGGCATGGCACCACAGCCACACAATAGCAGAATGTGAGGAGAGGCTTGGAGAAGGCATGTGCGGGAGCGGCAAGTGACTAATGAATGAGAACCTACCCAATGCCAGGTGTGGCGTGGAGGTGCCGGACAGACTCCAATGTGCAAACCACGGAAATGACCATGTGGACATTAACTGCTGGTGCATGGAGTGTAGTGGCCAGTGGACGCTACCATGTCCCAACAGGTTGTGGGGCAGAATGCGGAAATGTTGCATGTTACGTCCCCCCCCTGTATGCGCGGGCGGAGTGGGTTGGCCCTGCGTATGCCAGGCCTGCGTAGGGGTGTGAATAAAAACCCCGTCGCACTGGGCGTGGTTCTCTTTCGGAATGGCCAACGTGTCTGCCAGGGCGTCGCCTCTCAGCTCGCCATGAGGCCGAGCGCGGCGGGGCCTGCATCCCTGTGCGCCTGCAGCACCCTGGGCCGCTGGTCCCCAGACACGTCATGCCTGCCCCAGCGCACCAAGGAGGCTCCGCTCACCTGCTGACACCAGCGTGTGTCAAAGAGGGCCCACCACGTGCTGGTGCAAGCTCCAAGCCCCAGTCCTGCGACCTTTGCAGCCTCCGCAGACCATCGCTGGCCTCCACGACGCTGGCCCACAGTACTCCTTTCTCATTGACATACTCCACCGTCGTACTCTTCGGCCCAGTTGTTGGCACATGTTGTACCGAGTCGTAAGTTAAGAATGGCAGTGACCCCAAGTCTGTGGCAGCGTCCACATCACTGAACTCCCTCCGATCAGTGAGACCAAAGTCTGCATCGCAAAACGGCAACACGTGGTGCCACTAACCCTGTTCAACGCAAGCCGGCGACACGTGGTGCCACTAACCCTGTTCAACGCAAGCCGGCGACACGTGGTGCCACCAACCCTGTTCAACGCAAGGCGGCGACACTTGGATGAGGGCTCAGGCCTACACTGCGGCCCAGTAGGTCCCACATGTGGAACTGTGTCCTGAGTCTTGAATGGCAGTGACCCCAAGTCCGTGGCAGCGTCCACATCACTGAACTCCCTCCGATCAGTGAGGCCAAAGTCTGCATCGCAAGCCGGCGACACGTGGTGCCACTAACCCTGTTCAACGCAAGCCGGCGACACGTGGTGCCACCAACCCTGTTCAACGCAAGTCCGCGTCCCGTGGTGCCACTGAACCTGAACTACGCAGGCCGGTGGGACCATCCAACGTAAGCCGGCGACACTCAGTGAATGGCCCCTGCTGACTGCTGCCTCAGGCCTACACTGCGGTCCAGTAGGTCACACATGTGGAACTGTGTCTTGGAAAGATATGGAGGAGTCCACACCATTGGACACGCCTCATCGCAGGCGGCATCCCCTATCAGCACTGGTGCCACTAACTCTGTGCGCAATGAGTCATGGGCACTTTCTGGTTGGACTTTGGTGGTGTCTGAGTCCATGGCCTTGGGGTTGTCTGCATCATCATCTAGCTGGGACGGACTTGGTGTTCGACATGTGTCTGTTCCATTCATCTCCACCATGGTGACTGTTTCTGCTTGGTTCTGCCCTCTGCATCATGCCCTGGGGGTACACCTACCACTGTCCACCGAGACACTCCGCGACAACCCCCTTTGTCATCTACGAGAACCTGCTCTGCTTTCGTGACCCTGCTCCAGTGCACTGCAAGTCAGCGGCCCGTGGCGGTAGGCCCGTGCAGGACGCTGTGCATCCGGGGCCACTAACTCTGTGCATCTCAAGTCATGGAGCCTTTATGGTTGAATGGTTGTGTCCTTAACGATGTACACTGTTGTCGTTTTTTGACTGCACCAGGCACTCCATGACGGCTGGTGTACACACACCCCACACACATCCAACACAGGTGTCACTAGACATGTGAGCCTGCTAATAAACGTGGCCGGGCGCACGTGCCCGTAGCCATTCACATGTTCTAAGCAAGTGTGTCCGTGTGGTCATTATGTCAGCATGATGGGCCCGAGGCCTGCAACATCACAGTGTGCTGTCTTCAGCGGATGATACCATGTCACCTCAGCAGTGGCCAAGACATTGGACATGTCGCTTCGCCCGCCCCCCCTGCATGCACAAGCGGCGTGTGCTGGTCCGGTGTACGTCAGGTCAGCGCCAGGGTGTGCTGATTAGGCAGGGGGATCAGGGCGTGTCTCTGGTCTGGCCTTGAGCAGGAAGTGCGGTAAGCGTGTCTCTGTGTTGGAGTGTTGTCGCCACCAGGTCCACAGTAGTCGTTGTTACAGTGTAGCATGCACCCGGAGGGCGGGCCCGCACGTACGGGTAAATGTAGGAGCGCAAGACGGCTCGGGGTCGTGGCTCATGCATGCCAAGTGTTATGTGTATCAGTCCTGCGGCTGCATAAGTCAGATGCCTAGCCTCAATCGCAGCGCGATCATAGCTAGCCATGGACTGTACACCTGTGTCCGCCCTGTCCGGACCATTGGCTTACACTCACGTGGCCGCACACCCTCAACGGCCAGCTTCACGGTGTTGTTGGCATGCCGCTGGACATGCGCGGACAGGCATGACAATGGTGTGCCGTAGGAGTGCACGTGATACAACCGCGCAGTGCACACAAGTGTGGGGGCTCGTGGGAGGGAGGAGCAGCTGTGAGGCAACGTAACACACAGTGAGGCCGCTCATGTGCCATGTGCTCGGCATATCATCCATGATTCCCTGGGTCGCAGACATCCCACCCCACCCACATCAGGCCTCTGTACATCTCCTGTATGCAAGCAGATGGTGAAGTTGCTGTAGGGATGAAAGGTCCTTTGTCTGAACTATCAGGCGGTAGCACATCTGCAGCTCTGAGCTGGGACTTGCATGTGCCCAGCACCCCCTGACAGATACGATAGCATCTGCTGGCGACTCCCACACTACGCACTGCCCGACGTGAGACCAACGTGTACACATCCCACACGCAGAAGTCCTTGGTCGTAGTTAGCGTGCGTGAAATGGCCTTCACACGTACTACCACCCCACCCCAGGCCTGCACCCATTGCACACAGACACTGCTCATTGCTCCGAGCTGTGCCATTTCATCCACAGGATTGGCGCGGGTCAAGACAGTGCTGCTTCAAGCAGAGCCACTGACGCAATGGCAGACCATCCCGGACACATGCACAACTCCAGTCACGTGGACCTGTACCGTGCACGTCTGCTGCATGTACTGGGGGCACTGCCATTGGCAGTGCTGCGGATCAGTTACCGGCTAAGCTTCCGCCTTGCCAACGTCACCTGCGTTCAGCCTGTGTTGCATTGTCGCTCGTGCATATTCGAGTGGACCATGGATGTCTGCCTCTCCAACGTAACGTTAGCTGACCTGGATTTCGACGTGTGTGTGCGACCCCTGTTGGCCCACGACCAGGAGTGTCACCGTGATGCCCATTTATGGCATGCCTGGATGATTGGCATGAATGCTGGCAACTGGACCTGGGAGATTGCACGAGTTGTCGTGTGCAGTGACCACATTGAGCCCCTCCCCCATTGGGCTTTAGTGCCAATTGGGGTTAGGGGTTGGAGTCAGCACATCTGTCCGGGACAGCTGATGGGTTACGTCGCCGACATGTTAGATGTGGTGGACAACAAGCTCTCATTGGAAATGTTGGCCTACGCTGCTGCACTCGCGTTCATGGACGAGTGACAAGGTACCTGCAGCCACAACTGAATGTGACCCATTGCATGTGTCCCGACGCCTGGTTGCATGTTGGGGATCTGGTCACATGTCCCAAGACGACAGTGGACATGGCTGCATTGGCCTGGACTCCGGATCCATGCGCGGACAACCAACGCGTGTTGGCACTCACTTGTGTGGGTGATGGACTCCCCCGGGGTGGACATGGGCGCTTTCCAACGTTCCTCATTCAGACATGCTGCTGCATTGGTCTGCATGTCGTGGCACTTCTCTTGGCCGCACCTTCACTTGTCTCCAACTGTGATGAGTCTTGATTTGTATGCAAATGTGTGTGTGTCACGGTCTATCTGGGTCCCTGCCATACGTGCATTGCTACCCCATCAGGGCTGTGGGTTTGTACTTGTGCATTATCATGTCCCTGTTTCATGCTTTGCCAGATGCGTATGGCCATTTACCGGCCACAAGCGGGTGCACTTGTGTCCCCGCGTTCGGTTGTGCAAATGTTGCTGTTTGTACCACATTGTGTTCGATGTTGGGGTGCTCTGCTTCCTATGTGTGTGTGCTGCATTGTGTGTGAGATGTCCCTTCAGCTCTGATTTGGCTCACCCTTCTCCCTTTCAGGCAGTGTGGTTTTCACTTCTGTGCTTGTCGAGTGGTGTGATATTGCTGAGTTGTGTGACTTGTGCTCTTGGTTGGTGTTGTTACTCTTGGGCATGGTTTGTCTGCAGTTGTGCTGTGCTTAATTGTGCATGTGTGCCATTGTGCCCATCTCCCCCCCGTCCCCCCAGTCCCTGGTCGTTCCTCTCCCTGTTACTGTTGTGTCTGTTGATTTTGAGTAGTTTCCGGTCCCCGACTCCTGCCACCATCTCCAGACTCATGTGGTGGACTCCATTTCCTCCATGTCATCCAGCTCCTGGTGTGGCGCTGGACTCCCACCTCCGGTGTGCATTGCTGCCTTCTGGTTGTTGGTGTGTTTCTGCTTGTTTGTGCGTTTCGCATCATTCCAGCTGTTCTGGTTTTCTTCCATTGTCCTCCTCCGCTCTCCGGCTGCATTCACCTTGTCCACGATGGACTGCCATGTACAATGTTTTGTTGCCAATGGGGCTTGTGGGGTTGTGTACTAGCTCCGGCTGCCTCCATTGTGCTTCGCTGTTGTTTTCTGTTTGGTTTGTCTTCCTTTTTCCTGCTTTTGTTGTGCTTATTCCCGCCTGCCGTGTGTGGGTCGCGGGCCTGGTGCTGCTTATCGCTGCTTTCCTCATCGCGAATGGGCTCATCGCACGTTTTTTGGTGTTGGGGTTTGTGTTTTTATCTCCGTCGCTGTGGTATCGGGGACATTGGCCGTGTTTTCGGGAGACTATTGCATGGTACCGCCGTGTTGTGAATTCCACGTTAACACTGGGTTATTTTCCCGCGATGGACTGCGATGTGTAAAGTTGCGTTAACATTTTTTGGAGATGTTTAGCGCACGTTCTTGTGAATATCCCCCTAAGAGTCTAAACACGCCTCGAGCTATCAAAATATTTGTAATGTAAATTAAGAAACAAACTCCATTTAAAATATGATAAAGAATATAAAAATCAAAACATGTGCTTCTTTTACACTTGCAAATCTTCCCATTAACTGCATAAGATTTTATCACTGCATTGAATGACATTTATTAAAAGTAAAAGAGCCCGACTTAGAGTTCAGCGGACGGGTTACTCCGTCACAAATGTGATGGATATCTGGTCTGCCGTATTACAAGACCCATTAGATATAACACACTAGTAATACGGCAGACGGGATATCCATCACATTTGTGACAGATTAACCCATCCGCCAAATTCTAAAACAGGATCTAAGGGGCTAGTTTTGATTTTAGAGGATAGGTTGTACTCCGTCAGGGCGACAGAGTAATTACTCCATCGCCCTGACGGATTACCCGCCTGCCAAATTTTGAAATGTCCGTCAGCCCGACAGACATTTCACCCATTGACAGGAACTGCTGTCCTGCCAATGTATTGGAACTTTGCTGTATGGATCCGTCATACATGACAGAGCCATACGGTAACGTTTTAAAAAAAATTGTTTCCAGAAACAAAATGCCAAACTGGGTTTTTGTTTTTGAGAATAAAATAAAAAAAATGCCCCCCCCCGCCATGGGAGTCATCTCACATGGTAAAGGGGGCATTTTTCATTTTTTACTGACACCCCCCCCCCGGCGGTGATGGGAGGTAAAAATTGGCTATTTGTCCACCCATCTAAATTGGGTGGGTGGACATATAGCCATTTCTCCAACTCTAAAGTTTCAAAACGTGTTTTATTTTCAGAAACAAAACCCCAAACTGGGTTTTTCTTTTTGAAGAAGAAAAAAAGCAATGCCCCACTCCATTGCCATGGGAGTCATGCCATGGTGAGGGGGGCATTTTTAGTATTTTACCTCCCCTCCTGGTGGTGACGGGCAGTAAAAAACGATAATGTGTCCACCCATCTAAATTGGGTGGGTGGACATATAGCCATTCCTCCAACGACAGTTACTCCGCCAGGCCATTGGAGAAGATTGCCACGTCTCAGTTGGTGCCAAACTGTGGTCCGCCCGCATCTAAATTCGGTGGGTGAGCCATCACATTGGTGGTAAGGATACTCCATCACTGTTGCGACAGAGTATGCGTACTGACAATATATAAATCAGGCCCTACATTTCTAAAACACACTTAGAATCATCCTCGAACTTCCCACCACCTTGATGAGGATGTCTTGAGTGAGCCAAATGAGAAGCCGCCGTACATGTGCTCCTTACGTGTGGCCAATATTGTTGCCTCATATTGGACTGCATTGTAGTCTATCAAGCCTTGTACAAGGCTTCTGTGGAGACCACGGCCTGAATGACTTCAAGGCGCTCTCAAATGTGACAGTTAAGGAAAATAAAACACTGCGGAGGAAAGTGATTTAACAAATGCTAGACAGTTTGTACAAGCAGAGAAGCCAGAGTCCGATCCTAGGGTCCCTGCTAACATTTTCTGTTCTTTTGCCTCTTCATTGGTATCTTCTTCTGCATCTATTTCGCACCAAAGGACAGTGATTTCATTCAATTATGTTAAATGAATACACTGGCTTATAAGTTGTGTCATCCCACTCTGTGGGGAGGATGGCCTCTCCTGCTGGTAGGCATTTTGACTATGCGGAAGGTTCTGGTCATCCTTCTGTGACATCCCTGAGTGGATACTATTACTAGCCTGTCCGAAGGATCACCACGCCACAATCATGGATTGATGAGTTCCACTTTTCTGGTCCTTTGCTTTGAGAATTAAGGTTTTCACCTGTGGAAAATCTCCCATTTTGTCTACCAGTTCTGTGGCCCTTTTGTTGCAGCGTGAAATCTAGGTACCTTTTCAGGATTTAAGAATTGTTGTTATCGCTCACTGACAGTGTTTTAAGATAGCTTGAATTGTTGTACCATTGTCATCACCAATTCCACTAGCAATTATGTCCCAGACTTAACTCACTAAGGGTTTGAGTCGCCGTTTCATCATGCAAGGTGATGAAAGCCTTTAACTCAGATTTATTATGCCACGCAGAGCCACCTTGCATGACTCTGCATGGCATAACAAATCTGAAGTAGCGCAAGGCAGTGTAAGTTGCAGCCTTGCACTACTCTGTGCTCGTAGGCATTCCATGGGTGGAGCGTATGTGTTTCCATGCATCCACCCTTGCCTTTTGGCGCATTCCAAGATTTACTATTACTAGTAAACCTGGGAGTGCATCAAAATGCTACGCCTTCCCAGGTGAGACGTAACGAGGATAGTTTTTTCCTCTTCCATGCGTGCAGCATTATGTAGCACACATGGAAAGAAGAAAAAGTCTCAGAGGATTGTTTTTGTGCAGGAAGGTGTCCCTTCCTGCACAAAAACAACCCAGGCACCCTTGCACCATGGCACATGGGTGCATGCGTTGGAGCTAGTCTGCACTCAGTGCACCAACACAATCGGGGGATAAGAAGCGCCCGGTCCCTTTTCTTGAACCCCTCATCTTCAATCAAGAACAATTCATGAACCATTCCATCTCCAGAAATGCCAGAAGAATTTGGAACTACCCCCCTCTGACCCTCTACCTCACCCCATGTCATGATACCTTCTAAAACATTCTCTGGGATTTTGTTTCGAAAGACATCTGGATTAAACTTCCCCTGCCGCCTCCCACTCGCTGAAGTTGTTTCTCAAGTTTACACTGCATGGACTATCGTTGTACTTTACCTATGCACTACGTTCTTCTCATGTACTCCTGATTATCTGTGATGTTGCATCTCTACGGTACCCACATTGTGATTCTTATGTTTCGGTTCTATTGTAAAGCGCTCTGATGCCTCCATGTCAAGTCCACACTATATTAATCACAAAAATGAATAATAAATAAATATACCGTTTGCCCAAAGATGCTGGCCAAATGCCAGTTATAAAGCAAACCAACATGTGTTGTCCACTCTCTGTATCAGGTTTTTAAAAGAAACCAACTCCTACTTCTGTAGCCAAAAGCTAGTGAAAGACAGCAAACCGCGGCTAACCCTTATTCAGGAAGGATCGCAAGACCTGGCTCTTCGACTGAACCCCAGCGCCCAGACAGATCAGGAGCCCCCTCCTCTGCGCCTTGAAACCCTCACGGGTGAGTGGCCACGCTTTATAAATTGATTGATTTATTGAAACCAACATAATCAGAACCTTCTAACTCAATCGTAAATCATATATATGTAAATTTGTGACCACAAAAAGATACATAAAAGTTATAGAGTGATGAGTCAGTGTTACTCAAGTAATCAAGACGTCACATTCCTTGTAAATTTCAAATAATTCTTCTAATAATTTTGAACTTCATAAATCCAAAATATATAACTACTCTTTGTATCAGCCATAATGACCTGAATTCTAAAAAATCCCTACTGCAGTTGCCTTTCCTAAATCATGTTTAAGGGATAAACATAGCATTGAAATACTCAAAAGTTTGGAACAGATCACTGAATTATTTCTGAATTTAGAAATCAACAATTTTATCTAAAGAAAGAGAAACTTTCTCATTTCATTGATATTTTCCAAACCATTGCAAAATTATTCTGGGATATCAGGCTGTTTTCACTTATAAAACAAGTATCCTTTCTTGACAGTCAACAGACTCAGTCTGGATGCCAGAAAAACTAGTAACGTTACGAAAAGATATAGACTCATCCTGCCTTAAATGTGCCCAGCCAAGTGTAAGTGATAGCCTCATAGTTTTAAGTTGCCCAGCTCTCCATAACTATTGGCAGAGAGTAAAGTGAGTATAAATATTTCTAAGATCCACCAAAAGAGACTAAAGTTAAGCAATTTACTGGTGAAGTTTGCATCCTTACATTTCTGTATCATATTATCTTCAGAAGGAAGGGCTACTATTTTCCCCAACAAATGGATCTCAAGGTACTCTTCCAGTTAATGGCTGGCTGCAAGAAGCAAAACAGACAATCACATGCTCTGGATGACTCCAGCTAGATTTAGCAGGGAAGGATACTTGGCTCTCGCTTCTAGTTAAAGAATGCATAAATGCCAGAGGTCAGTAAACACTCCTGTCACTAACTTATATCTAGCACAGTCCTCAGTGACTGTAGCCATGAGAGCATTTTACATTACAGTTCTCAAAAGATTGCCCCATAGTGTGGCTGCCTGGTAAATTAAAATCTGGCATCAGAGAATTATATGAGAGTGTTGGAAATCAGGACCTGTTTGCAGGGTCCCCCCACTTTTTGCCCCATTTGAGACCCCTGGAGGCTGTTTTCTGACTCTCAGAGTGCCCTGGGCTCTGCTCCAGGTAGGCCCATGGCCAGTGCTATGCTGAAAACACCCACTGCTATGCTGAACACACAGTGAAAAACACACATGCATTATGGTATACTATGTGTTAGGGTACACCTATAATTGCCATGACCTACCCTACAAGACCCTAGTAGATAATAGGGCAGGGGGAATAAAACTAACTTTACGTCCCTAGTACACAATAGGGGATGGCAGTTTAGAGGTCAGCAGCCTTTGTTGTACTTGCATGTGTGAACTGCTGAGCGCCTGAGGTCATCTTAAAATCAGCACTGTGTTGCAGCACTGTTTTTATATGTAAATTGTGCCGAAACTCGACTTTGGTGGTAGGGGCACCTAAAAAGTGATAAACTACAATATTGTTGCATTTTAGGTATGCCCTGGGTCTCCCCTAGGTGTCCCAGTGGTGGGGGACATGTAATTATAAGGAGGGCCATTATAAAAGATGGTTTATATGCCCTGGGGATAGAGAAATGGCACATTTCACTTCCCCATTGTGATAAAGTGCCCCTCAAAATAAACTTTGGTGCTAGGAGCAGTGTGGAGTGAGGATCTACACCATCTTAGCATATTCAGGACCCCTAAAGTCTCCACTAGGTGTCCCAGGTGCGTAGGTCATGTAACTATAAGCAAGACCCTTATAAAAGATGTTTTATATACCCTGATGATAAAGAAATTGCGTATTGCAGTTTCCCCATTGTAGATGCTTAGCCCCATAGTTTCTGAATGCAGAAATGAATTAAGATATCATTTAAGGACATAGGAGAATGGTATTGCTAAATCCAGCAGTATGGCATTGCTGAATGTATCCTAAATTGTACAGAAAAGAAGTTATAAGACTTTCTTGTCTGTAAGGCAAAATTCAGCCTTCCTATCCTCTTCCCTGATTGGTCAGAGTTAAAAGAATTAGCCAGGCTGCTTTGATGAAGTGATAAGTGGCTCACCCAGGGAGAGGCTATCTGGTGGAGAGGGTTCTGCTACACAGGAATGCCAGAGCAGGGGGAGGGTCATAAAGTATGAAGCTTCAAAGGGGAACTAGGACAGGCAAGAAATGTCAGGTCCATCTACCCACAAGCCCCTCTAATCCCGC
This sequence comes from Calotriton arnoldi, assembly GCA_963921515.1. Lineage (NCBI taxonomy): Eukaryota > Metazoa > Chordata > Amphibia > Caudata > Salamandridae > Calotriton > Calotriton arnoldi. Next base: position 609,607 of record CAWUFW010004071.1, read on the forward strand.
CAGATGACAGGCTTAAGGCAGGAATTTGAAGATATTAGGGGGAGGAGAGCTATGGAAATGAGCCATACTGGAGGTTGGTTTAACTAGTTCTTGCTCCTATTCTGAGATTTCAGCCGTACTGAATTTTGGAGGAGTAGTGCTCTCTGGAAGAAGATTATCCCACACTTTGTGGTCATGCTCTGGGTTGTTGCTCCTGCATGACCACAAGGAGTACTGAATAAATATGTGAGAGGTGCAGAGCCTCTTAGATCTGCTGCTTGAAACTAAGAGAAGAAGAGGTTTGCCAAGCTGGAAACTTGATTTACACCATCAGGCCCTGCATTCTGACTGACTGCACCTGCTGCATTATCTGGTACTACAACCCAGTGGATGTTCCTTGCTTCAAAAGGATTAAAGAGGGGACTCTCTGCAAGCTAAAGGTTAGCGGAACTTACCTGGACAATCACCACCAGGAATCCCCTGCCTGTAGTACATCCAGTGGATTTCTAAGGGTTTTGTCCAGGCGCCTTGTGGGAATTGTGGCACCAAACTTTAAAGGACCATCTTGGAGCTCTCAGATGCTTGGATTGTGTTTTGGACACTTTGGACCATCAAGAGGATGTTCCGGAATAGAAGTTTGGAGCAACTTTGGAAAAATGCTCCAGAAGGGAACCGGCCATCTTCAACCACGATCCGACCTGACCTGCTGGTTCATCCCGCTGTAAAGCTCCAGAGGTTCGACGTCCAGAGTTTGATAGGGAGCTCTCTGAAAACAAGCCGGCCTGGTAAAGAGCATCGAGGGAACCCGGCAGAGAAAGCGCCAGAAAAGTTTCTAAGTCAGAAGGTAAAATTTTGACCAAGGCCTACCGCGAGGGGTATCTGAGCAGAGCTCCATCACGGTAGGCCTGAAACTTTGACCTTGTTCTGGTCAAGTGCGACCAGATGTCCCAGAGTGGCGCTATAGGCTTTTAAGCACAATAGATTCATAATTCTTTAAACATTCACATGTCCGAGCGATAGTGTTGTAGTGTAGCTCCTATTTCCCTAATAGGCTCTGCGCATTGGAATAATATATCCTATAGGTTTGACATAGGACTAAGGTCAGTATGTCCCTATCGAGTATATTAAACTTAATTACTTGTGCCAGCTAGCTCAGAGGCCACTAGAAACTCCTTGGATAACAAGAAGGGAGTAGTTTCTGGCAGCCGTAAGAACATGACCACTTTGTTTCCCTTTAGAATCAGAACGTGTCCCAGAGTCGTGGAAACAATAGATAACTATTTCACTCAGCTCAATCGTGCATGCTTAGTTTTCTTCCAAGTTACACAGAAAGAACAGACGGGCGTTTCAATAAAAGATTTATTGAACAGTCTTGTTTCTGAGTGTAAGTAAAATGTGCTGTTACGATCACAAGACAGTATGCGAGATAAATAATGTACAGTGTGAGCAGTAGAAATAAATAATACTGCGATAGCATTATCTTTTAGTATATATGCCTTTACATAAATAACACAGACTAAAAATGCGAGTACTCATACGATGCGTTTCTAATCTAGTTCTACCCCAATGTACCTAACCTAACCTAGGTGTAGGGAGAGGAATGAAGTAGGTAAAGTATTCCTTACTATGGTATACTAAGAGTATGTTAAGCCTAGTATGCAAAGAGTCCCTCTAGGTTCTTGTCAGCTCCATACCTGAAGAATAAGAGAGGTAGGAATCTCTTTGCCAGACTCGAACTCCAACACCCCGCAAGGGAAGTCAGATCACTGGAAGCTGGACTCTCTGCATGCAGGGATGAGAGCGTCTTCTCAGTGCGTCAGGCCGGGAAACGGGCTCCTCTGAAGTCGAGGTCTCCTCTGATTTACAGGGGCTAGGGAAGGTATATTTATACCTGAGAAGTACCTAAGAATGTTAGTATTGACGTGAGTCGGACAGCGGAAGACGTCATGAATGAACCCCTAAGGAATAATGGTTCATGCATAATATATGAGTCCTTGAAGAAATCAATAGTCCTGGGCTAGGGAAACTCCCGCAGCCTAAGGGTCTGTTCTTCATGAACTCGTTGTGACGTTAGGGTGGACGGATGTCAGAGACCATGCCTGTATTTGGAGTGCATGGTTTAATGCCTAAATAAGGGCTGGGATTTTATGCCTATATAAGGGCAGGGCGAATTGTGCCTATATAAGGACATGATACTGGAAAGCCCGTTTATGGACACCATAAGAGGAATACAACACCCACTCCACTTTCGTGTGTACGATAATACTAAAATGCTAAACATTTAAAATGCTAAACATTAAATGGAGTACCGCATATTTAAAAATATTTCTTAAAAGCATTAAAAAACATAGTAAAAAATGCAAAAGGTACTGTACATCTGAAGCAAATGCTTTTTTTTCAGGCATAAAGTTCGAAAATAAATGCAATTGGAATGAAATAAGCAGTAATATTTACATGTGACAGAAAATGATCGATAAGTTTCTCAAAAATCAAAGTCATTTCATGTCATGAAAATTAATGAACTGTTTTAGACACACAAGATGACTAAGTGTCCGTGGAAGTACCGTGAAGTCTGTACTATAAGGCTAGTTCTACTTTAAGCAGATTGAAGTGCCATTTTCGTTCGAAAAATGGGAAAAAGTTCAAATTTGGTAGAGTTCCAAGTTGTTTTGAAAATGAAGGCCAAATTGTTACTGCATCTGGAACACTGTATGCTGAATCAGAGTCAGTTTACGGGTCTGGTGTAAACATGAGATCATCTATTTCTATAGACAAAACATCATCCACTGAAGTTGGTGTCAGTTGGAACACCTCGTGTAGTAGATTAATTGCACAGAGATGAGAAGCATCGCTTCCAGCATAGGTTGCCACAGCAATGTTCGCGTCCGTTGTTACCTGTGTGCCTGTAGATTTTTCTCGTACCTCAGCAGCAGCCGGAAGCGTCTGTGAGATCTCAATGAATGCTGACATCAGGATTGGTAGCCTCTGGGGACAACACAGAGCATGGGCCGTTATCGGGACCAGCAGAGTATCGACATCCGTTGGCGTTGCTGATGGAAACGTGAGACAAGTGTCTAACACGCATTCTTCACCGCATAGCAGGCATCGTAGAACAGGTAAGATGCAATCTTGCCAGATTGGTCTGAATGACAGGAACCACGTGGTATTCAAGTCCCGTAGACGAGTCATGCCCAATAGCTGTACTATTCGCTCACGACACTTTCGTTCAAGGAGAGCTTTCTCCATTTCGCTCGGAGTGATGTCTGCGAATAGGCTGGCCATAGCGCAATAGCAGGAAGAGAAATAGAATTCCGGCAACAAGTGCTAGAATTAATGGTATGCCACCAAACACCGAATGTGCAAAGTTCGGGATGATTCCGAGTATTGCCTGGAAAGGTGCTAACAGACCGGAGCAGATGCTCTTAAATACATGTACAATTCCGGTTGTATCAGACATATTGAAGATACGTCCTATCATTTCTACGAAATGTATAGGGCAGTTTGTACGTATTAAAGTCTGTATCTCAGCCGAAGTCCTTGCTACTTGTAGATCATAGGTTTCTTTGGCCGAGGTCAAAGGCACTGTTTGAGCAGAATGAAAGCCATGCTTTTACAGCAAAGTATCAAATCTTATAAAAGAGACGTTCAGCGAAGGCCATAGAGGCGACTCCCTGACTGTGTCTATTGGGGCAATCAATACTTGCATACAGCAAGTGACCCTGGAGTTGACCGTTACTAGATATGGGATGCCTGGCAGCATGCCGCAGCAACTCTGATCATTCAACATGAGGTAACTCCCATTAGAAAGTTGTCCAAACGTTGGATTAATCACAGCAGCTGGTGTACCCTGCTGATGGCAAGACAAATTTGCCACAGAACCATTACAAGCCCCGTGTAAAGAAATGTCCTGACATATAGTGTGGCTCAATGGTTAGAGCGGCAGACCCTGATGCAGAGATCTGGCCCGGGACCAGGGTTCAATTCCCGCCTCGGCGGGTCTTGGGCTCAATTTCCTCGGACCTGATAATTCTCGCCTCGGTGCCTATTCTAATCATGGGTCCCACTCTGCAACTCTGGGCAATAGCTTGCTTAATCTCCACAACGGCCCCACCAGCGCTGGGATGCCTGGCTTCACCTTGGGGGTGCCCAGGAGTGGACATCTCACAGGGAATAGCCAGGAAGGGTTCCACAGCGGTATGCGTATAGCGCCAGGACGCCTCTGTTGGGGGCAGCAGTGCGCTTTACAAGTACGAATTTCATTTCATTTCATATAAGTGAACCGCTCAGTGCACGTTTACAGTGTGTACCGCTCAAAAACACTTCACGATCCCCACTCCAACATCTATATGTATACGGTAAATCCCAAGATGTCTTAATGTATTCCTTACCCAACCTTTCATATTTGCCTGCTTGCATTTGTCTGAGGCAATACTGAAACTGAAAAGTACTCACAGGTAATGTGATTTTGCCATGAATTAGCCATTCTGTAGCTGGTTTTTCTGCCACTCTAAATGGTAACTTTTCCAGTTTTTCAATGCTCAGCACTGTATACTTTGCTCCTCTTTGTGCCAGTTCGATCTGTTTATCAGTTAGATTGTATTCTGCAAACAGAGCCGATGTGTTGATGAAACGCCAAGGCACATAGCCTGCTCGCAAAGATTGCAGCGTCCAGCTTAATAACATAATAGAACGTAATTGAGACTGGCCTTGCTGTAACATCACCAAATCTTGTTCTAGTATGTCGATAGCAGAGGATACAATGCAATCCAATGAATATATTCTGGAGGACAAAGTTGTTAACCCATTGTCAACAACAGAGAGTGTTTTCTCTAAATTAATACGATCAAGTTCACGTATTCGTTCTGCGGCCTCCATCTGTGATACTTTCCATGCTTCATTATAGGCAGCATAAATGCCGGCATATATGAAACGTTTTTGACGCGGTTTTCTTGGTCCAAGCAAGAATTCCCTAAGGTCTGCGTCCTTTTTAAGTAAGGTTAAGTGTTGTTTCACATCCTGCAGTGTAGACTTATGCAGCCAATCGAGGCATAATTTTCCTACACTGTATGTTGTTACTATCCCCGGATGTTGTCTTTGGACGTATCTTGGGTCTGGCCTATTAATAGTAAAGCCCTGAGTTTTATTCAGGAATCTTTCCTGACAGTTATTCGTGTCTGTGGGCCAGATCAACCTTTTTTTCCAATCAGGATTAGATCTGTTGAGTTGTAGTATATTGTCAACTGTCACCACTGCCTGTGTATCGTTATCACTTGCAGGTGTTGGTACAGAAGGTGTGTTCATCTCCTTGATCTTGGCTAATCCAAGACAAGATGTTTGTTGGACGGTTTCATTCAAAAACATTATTTGTTCAGGGATGATACAGGCTCTAAATAAAGCTTCTATCCCCTGTACTTGCCAATCTTTAGTACCCCAAACTGTTTTTGTGTCTATTGTGTCTTTCCAAAAGTCGAAACCCTGTCTAGACAGTTGGGCATTAAATAATGCAGAGTAAATCTGTTTTGTATTTGTTAACATAATTTTCAGTCCTGTTTTGTTTACATTTCTAAAGTAAAACATTTCTGGATCAGATGTATTGTAACCTGAAAAATATGGAAACTTGTTGGCAAATGTTTTTGAACTACCTTTAGGTGTTGTAGGACAATGTTCCCATTGGTTAAACATAAACACATTTCTTGGATATGCAGATTTATGCAAATAATGATGACCATAGTGGTTATAACAATACAGTTGTTCATAGTCTGATGAACCCTCTAAATATTCATTTTTAGAAAATGCAGCAGATTTTTCTAGGTCAAACATTATGTCGTTAACAGTCTCAAAGTCCCAATCATCAGAATAGGTACTGGACGAAATTAGATCACTTAGTGAAATTTTAAACAAATGTGGAATGTTCAATTGTTCCGTCGGGCCGAAGATGTCAAAATCTGTTTTGTCCCACACTATACCATCCTGTATAGGAACAGCTGTGATGTTCACTGATGACAAGTCTCTTGCTTCACGATGGGAAGATTTATGAGGTTTCAAAAGTAAGTTCACGCCTTTTCCTTCAGTGTTCACATGGATGTATCTGCCACTTATAAGCACGCTCACAGTTGTAACCAAAGCTAGCCAGAGGAGGAAAACAAAAAGTCCAGATGTAATCCAGAGTTCAATCCATGGAGAAACCAAATAAGTCTTTTTCAGAAAGTGAAGAAAGTCTTGTACTTGCTGCTTGAATTTGAATGATGCTGGTCGTCGTTTCAGGTTCACTCGGATCTTCTGAGAACGTATCAAAGTTAATGAAATAGCCAGAAGCAGTTCTATCAATTGTTGGAATTGCATCAGGATTTGTAGAAATCACTGGAACCAGTTCATCACTTGCTACATTGGTGTAGACAGGTGTATTTGGATGAACTGTTACTTGGTGTTCAAGAGGGATGAGATCCATAGCGTTATTGCTTAGTCCTCCATCTGTTACAGCTGAATTCTCGATTGTTATCAGTCTTTCAGTCTGAACCTCTTGGATAGTAGCGAGAGGAGTGCGTCTGCTACTAGGTCGGAGTCCACGAGGCCTACTATTTAGTATTGGCCACATACTGTGGTTTGATCAGGTCGATGGACACAAATATTTTCTCCTTTCTTCCAGCAAGGGGCGGCAGAAGTACTGTTCTTGTTCCTTGAACTGCTAGGACAGGTACTGGTTGTCTGTAAGAAGGTCCAAATTCCTTCTTATCCGCAATTTTTTCTCTGACTAGATCCCCAACTTTTTGAATCCAGACAGGCCTTGCTGGGACCGCCGATTTTTCCCCAGTGGTGGTTGGCTGTAGGAATACGTTGCTTTGTTTCGTTCTTAACTCATTCAGTTCCTGTAAAACAGCCAAACGATCTTTGATATCAAACGGTTTATTTTCCACCACTGTGCCTACGTGTTCAAGGTCTGGTACCCACATTCTTGTCCCAAATAGGACCTCATATGGAGTGACCCCCCTAGAGATCTTCTTGGCAGATTGTTCAATGAGCGTTGGACCCCATTAAGGTGTTTGATCCACCCATCACCCAAACCTAATACCCTAGCTGTTATAGACTGCTTTATGTCCCGGTTTTTCCATTCCACAACCGAATTTCCCTCAGGATGGAATGGAGAGGAGTACCGCAATGCAACGCCCGACTGGCCATGGCTTCTTTGTAAGCCCGAGAGCTAAACGCAGGACCCTGGTCAGAATGTAGCGTGCCTATTGCGTATGTGCCGATAAAGACTCGCAAATCTTTTATAACAGTTCGAGCGTCAGCTGAGCGCTGAGGCCATATCCATAGGAACCTAGAGCATGAATCCACTGCAACCATGATATATTTATAGTTACCGTCCCTTTGCAAGGGACCGCAGTGGTCCAGGTAAACACAAGCTAATGGTTTATCTGAAATTAACAGGGGTGTCTGCGCAGGACGTTTCACTGTTGAGACTTTCATCTGTTGGCAAATATCACATTCTAAAACATAGTTTTTAGTTTGTTTCCGAATGCCAGGCCACCAATATCTTTGCTTGAGTAAAGATATTGTCGCTGAAACACCTGCATGGGCAGAAGCTATCCCTTTGTGTGCTGCTAGGATTAGTCCTAATCTGCGTTCCTTGTTTGGAATTACCCTATCCCCCACTCCAGGGATTCGAGCAAAAGGAACGTTGTTTGCATCAATTACATAAGAGTACATGAGTGGAAACGTTTTTGGTAACGCTGCACTGCTGCCTTTGCTTGAAGCATTGACAGCCAACATTATCTCACCGTCTATTTTTGTTTTTGAACGAGTGATCGCAGCTATGGAAGCCGTCTGCACAGCCGCCTTTGCGGCTTCATCAGCCAATGAATTCCCTGCAATGTGAACGCCATCACGTTGATGACTCAGTGTGTGGATCACGTGAGCCTTTGGTAGTTTGTTTTTCAACTGAACTACTTGTTCCCAAAGCGTTTTGTGCTTTATTGTGCCACCTTTCGCATCTTTGAAACCATTTTCAAGCCAGTTTTGTATATATTCATTATACGACTGAACACAGTAAAAGGAATCGCACACTATTAGTGTGGGGAATTCTCGATCTGTACTTTCAAGTGCCAGTTTGAATGCTTGTAGTTCAGCTCGCTGAGCTGTACAATCTCCTAGAGACTGCGTTTTTGTGACCATAGGTCTGAAGATGCCATTTCGCATGCAACCTTTAACGATTGCACACGCTGCACTGTAAGCTTGCTTACTCCCTGTTGCGGGTTGTGCTGATCCGTCAGTGTAAATTATGAATTCGTACTGATCGAGAGGCAGAATTTCAGTAGGCAGAGGACCTTCTTGTTCATATTGCAGGAATGCTTGTGTTTTTAAATCTGGATCAAAACCATATTCAACATCTGTTGCAGCAAGAGAATTAACCCATTGTATCCATCTTGGATGTAATGCTTTAGCATTTGGAATGCTTGCTTTTGTGACCGCTTCTAAAGCTTGTACCTGGGTTACGACAATAATGCGTTTCCCTTGGGTTAAGGCTCTTTCTTTTGCTACAGCGGTTTGAACTGCTGTTAGAATTTTTTCAGTTGAACTGTAGCGCATTTCCGCTTGTGTGTACAAATGAGATTTGTATGCGATTGGTATTTTCTCACCCTCATTGAAGGTTAAGTAGGTGAATCCGCATTGACCCGAAATTTTTCGGATCACCAAATTGCGTTGACTTACGAGTGTTTGTAAGTGATTTGTTGCTAACATGTTAGCCTGGAGTGAACGCAAGATTTCTGTGCGTTCCTGTGTCCAGTTTCTGATCGAAAAATCAGGTTTGATTAATGCGTAGAGAGGTTTAACCCTTTCTGCGTAATTTAGAATGTATGTTCTTCCAAAATTTAGGAAACCCAGGATGGATTGTAAGTTTTTAGCGTTTTGGAGGTTGGGAGCAGCGCACACTTTTCTAAAAGTTAGCTGCCAAGCTCTTGCCTTCACTTGAAAGTTCATATCCTAGAAATAGGACATTGAGATGGGCAATTCTGGACTTTTTAAAGTTGAACTTGTAGTCCTCAGAGGCGAAACCCAGTATAATGGTGCTCACCCTGTTCAAGTGTTTTTCCAGGTCATCGTCTGTCAGATAGATGTCATCGACAAAGGACAATGCCTCATTGTCATAAATTTGTAGTAACTCTGTTACCCTCGCTGAGAATAAACCTGGGCTGTTCTTGAACCCTTGTGGGAGTCGACAAAAGTGACGCTGGGTCCCCATTATGGAGAATGCTGTTAAGTACCTGCTTTCAGGTGCTATGTTTTGACAAAAGAAACCATTTGAGATGTCCAATGTTGTTTTGTAATTTTTACGCACAATGTTATTCATTAATGCTGTGCTATGTGCATTTTGCACTGCAAAAGTTTTAGAACAAGTGTTTAGGTGTCTGTAATCCAAAACTAGACGATATGTATTGTCTGGTTTGGAGACAGAAACAAAGGATTGTTCATTGAGGAGGTGCATGTTTCAATCACCCCTTGATATTCAAGTTGATCTAAGATCTCCCTGACCTGTTTTTTAGCTTCTTGCTTTATTGGGTACTGCCGTTGTGCAGTTGGTTCATGTTTCAGATGTATTTTATGGTGAGGTGAGTCCTCATCCCATCCTACATGATTTTTATATAATGCTGGGGCCTGGGCCACTGCCCATTTCCTGGCATATGTATATCTTAGGTGAATTGGAATATGGTTGGAGAAGGCAGGCATAATAATGTCCTCGCCATGTGGGCACTCCCTGACAAATTGTGGTGGCCAGTCCTTTTCTGCTAGAAGTATGTCATAGCCCTCTGATAGTCTTTCCCAAAAAAGTGCTTTCACCTGTCTAGGTTTGTCTCCCTCCATCTGGAGAGTTAATTCATATAACTTTTGTGGAGTAATAACCCTGGTGTCTACAGTCTCTACTTTAATGTACTCATTCAAGTCCACTATCTCCAGAAGTTCCTTCAGGTTCTGGCCAGCTATTGTGACTTCTGCTGCACTGTCCAGCATTGTCTGAGCCCATTCTCCGTTCTTGAGTTGTGTTCTCAGTATTCTCGGCATGTCTGATCTTTAGACCTGCTACTTTCTTTTTGGAGAATTGAGGTTTTGTTTTATTTTTTGGAGCGTGTTTATCTTCCTTGGATTTCACGCGTTCTTCTCTATTTTCTGATCGTCCTCTTCTTTCCGAAGTCTGTGATGAGATCTGAAAGGGACGAGAGGAACGTGTATCAGTATCTTGATACCTGTCAGGCTTTCTCAAATTATCCCTATTCCTGAGGTTATACCTCCTTTCAGAGGGCTCCTTTTGAGGAGACCTACCTTGGGATTGAGAACGTTTCTCATTTGAATTTTGTTTATTAGTCTCCCACTTCTTTTTAGAAGATGTAGGAGTTTGTTTAATTGAGTCCTTCTCAGGACTTTCAGATAGCTTCGGCTTCACTGGTCTTCAACCCAAACTATCTCTGCCTAATTCTGCATAAGATTGTTCAATTATTCTGGGTAGCTCAGTTTGATGTTCTGTAACATCAAATTCCCTTAATTTTTGGCGGATCGCCACTGCTGCTGCCTCCCCTTTAATATTAGATAATATTATTGTTGAGACCTGGTCGAAATTTTTCAGTAATTTCATACCTAAATTTAGAGCAGGTTCTGCCCCGTATTCGTTTTGAATTTGTTTCAGGACATCAGGTATTACCTCAATTGACGGAATGCCATGTGTTTTAGTATAGATGGCAGCAAAGACTGAGCCCCAAGTGGTGCAGTCTTCCAGTTGTGGTGTGATCCCCATTGGTAAACTGATTGTCAGTATTCTGTGTTTCTCATACGGGCTAGTATATGGAAATACTGCTTCGATTTGAGTAATTTTTGAGCTATCCAGATTGGAATTTGCTCACGTTTTGTGGGCATTTTACCCATGACTGCGTATAGAGTCTGTGGTGTAATTTTTGTGTATTCCCCTGTTGGGGAGTTGGATTTGGAATTGTTAATGGTTGCTGGACTGTAAAAGTCTGCATGACATATTGGACCAATTGTCTGTAGATTTTTATTAACTCTGTGAGTTGAGTAAGTAATTCCTCATCTGACATTATATCCAGTTCAGGATGAGGTGTGTAGCCGGCTAGAATCGGCCATGTTGCTCCTGGTCTACCTAGTGGACCGAGCCTGGTAATGTTTCTGTGATGTTTTAGGGCGCCTTTAAACCAGAGCTGATGCTCTTGGTATGTTAATGGAATTTCAATATCCTCGAAAGGAATGTATTCCTCTGGTGGCTCATCTTCTTTGTAGAAGTGAAACATGTGTGTTACTGGATTGGATTCAGGAAATATTGCCCATGAATAGAATACCTCTGTCTGAAAGGATTCATGTGCCTCTATCACGAAAACTGCTCTACCTCCTCTTGGTGGTAGGCCATGTTTTATGAGTTTTAGAGTGATGGCTCTTCTTAAGTTTGGATGGATGTCTATAACACCCTCCTCGGTTTCAATTAAACCTGTAATGTTAAAAACTGCTGCTTGGGCTGGATCAGCCGCAGCTTCACCGTTTCCGGCTTCAGTCATTTTGTTTTTGAAAAATGTAGAACAAGTTTCAAGGAAACAAAGATAAGGTGCACAATATTTTGGAACACTGTATCCTTCAACGTTGAGCAAACCAAACAGCTAATATATAGGGTGCTTCCTTATGTAGCCTTGGTGGATACTTAACCCTGCCCACTCCAGACGTCTTTTGGAGTATATGGGTAGGGGTCTCTGAGAGAAAAAGCACGGCTGAGTTACTCAGTATCTAACGTTGAATTACCGCCTTACCAAACCGTTGGGCGCCATGTAGTGTAGCTCCTATTTCCCTAATAGGCTCTGCGCATTGGAATAATATATCCTATAGGTTTGACATAGGACTAAGGTCAGTATGTCCCTATCGAGTATATTAAACTTAATTACTTGTGCCAGCTAGCTCAGAGGCCACTAGAAACTCCTTGGATAACAAGAAGGGAGTAGTTTCTGGCAGCCGCAAAACATGACCACTTAGTTTCCCTTTACAATCAGAACGTGTCCCAGAGTCGCCTGGAAACAATAGATAACTATTTCACTCAGCTCAATCGTGCATGCTTAGTTTTCTTCCAAGTTACACAGAAAGAACAGACGGGCGTTTCAATAAAAGATATATTGAACAGTCTTGTTTCTGGTGTAAGTAAAATGTGCTGTTACGATCACAAGACAGTATGCAAGATAAATAATGTACAGTGTGAGCAGTAGAAATAAATAATACTGCAATAGCATTATCTTTTAGTATATATGCCTTTACATAAATAACACAGACTAAAAATGCGAGTACTCATACGATGCGTTTCTAATCTAGTTCTACCCCAATGTACCTAACCTAACCTAGGTGTAGGGAGAGGTAAGAAGTAGGTGAAGTATTCCTTACTATGGTATACTAAGAGTATGTTAAGCCTAGTATGCCTAGTATGCCAAGAGTCCCTCTAGGTTCTTGTCAGCTCCATACCTGAAGAATGAGAGAGGTAGGAATCTCTTTGCCAGACTCGAACTCCAACACCCCGCAAGGGAAGTCAGATCACTGGAAGATGGACTCTCTGCGTGCAGGGATGACAGCGTCTTCTCAGTGCGTCAGGCCGGGAAACGGGCTCCTCTGAAGTCGAGGTCTCCTCTGATTTACAGGGGCTAGGGAAGGTATATTTATACCTGAGAAGTACCTAAGAATGTTAGTATTGACGTGAGTCGGACAGCGGAAGACGTCATGAATGAACCCCTAAGGAATAATGGTTCATGCATAATATATGAGTCCTTGAAGAAATCAATAGTCCTGGGCTAGGGAAACTCCCGCAGCCTAAGGGTCTGTTCTTCATGAACTCGTTGTGACGTTAGGGTGGACGGATGTCAGAAACCATGCCTGTATTTGGAGTGCACGGTTTAATGCCTAAATAAGGGCTGGGATTTTATGCCTATATAAGGGCAGGGCGAATTGTGCCTATATAAGGACATGATACTGGAAAGCCCGTTTATGGACACCCTAAGAGGAATACAACAGTGTTGGGCTTGGATGCAGAAAAAGCCTTCGACAGGGTGGACTGGTACTTCTTGTTCCTCACCCTGGAGAGGTTTGGCTTTGGGGAGCGATTTATACAAATGATAAGAGCCAATTATCTAAGCCCGCGCTCTCGAGTTCAGGTTAATGGGGTGAGCTCGGCGTTCTTCAAGTTGGGACGGGGAACACGGCAGGGGTGCCCTCTGTCCCCACTGTTGTTCGCTCTGAGTATCGAGCTGCTGGCGGCCCGACTTAGGGCGAACCCGGACATCCACGGCATCAGATCTGGGGGAGATGAACATAAGGTATCACTATTCGCAGATGACATTTTGTTGACTCTCACAAATCCTAGATCTTCCCTACGAGCATTACAGCCCGAACTAAGAGCATTTGAGAACGCGGCCGTCTTTCGGGTCAACCTCTCTAAATCTTCCATATTGAACCTTACGCTATCGGAGGAGGAGAAGCTATCAATACAGGAGGAATCCCCATTTGCATGGGCTACTCACAGCTTAACATACTTGGGAATTCAGATTACCCCACGTTTAGAAGGTATGTTTCGGGCAAACTTCCCACCCTTACTTAAACAGGTAAAACACGAATTACAGCGATGGAAACTCCTGTTTATCTCATGGCTAGGTAGGATCCATGCAGTCAAAATGACCCTTCTCCCTAAGCTGCTCTATCTGTTTCAGGCACTCCCAATAGAATTAGATAAGGCTTACCTAAAAGAAGTATGATCTGTAATACTGCGCTACATCTGGCAGGATGGCAGAGCGCGGTTACCCTTCCATGTGTTAAGGAGACCTAGAGCGGAGGGGGGGGGTGGCTCTCCCTGACATAGAGCTTTACTGCAAAGCAGCGCATTTAAGGGTTATCACTGAATGGTCCATGCACGAATCGGACAAGCAATGGCTCCATATGGACCGGGCCATCGGGGGCAGGACGATTTGGGAATTGCTGTGGAAGCCCAAAAAGGATAGACCGGCCAATGCGTACTTAAGCACCCCTACTAGGACCACGCTTAAGACTTGGGACGAGGTGACCAGAAACCGGGGTTGGACCTCTTTTCCATCCTCCTATACACCTATACACTTTAACCCGGAATTCCCACCTGCATTAAAAGAAGGGCAGTTTGACGCATGGCGAGAGGGAGGATGGAAAACGCTCTCAGACCTATTTCACAACTATGACATTCTCTCTTTTGAGAACTGTCAACGGGATTTTAGGGTACCATCTTCAGAGCACTTTCACTATCTGCAACTTAAACATTGGGCACTTCACCCGCATGTTATGGAAGCGGCGACTAGAGACCTGACCCCGATAGAAACACTGGTGTGGAAGGATAGTACGACCAAGGGTACAATCTCTTTTTTATACAAGCTACTGGTTTCCACTACGATCGCACCGCAACCCCGATACAAAACTACATGGGACCAGACACTGGGGAGAGAGAGAACTGAAGAGGAATGGAAACATTTATGGTCAGACATCACTAAATTTAACCACTCACTGGACCCGAGGGAGGCACATTATAAAGTTTTGTTCGATTGGTACCTAGTACCTGTCAAACTTAGAAAGATCTTCCCCTACACTTCAGGTCTATGCTGGAGAGGATGCGGTATTCTTGGGGATTTCCGCCACATTTGGTGGGACTGCCCAGCGATCAAGCCATTTTGGGAGGAAATCCTGGCCCAAATGAAGGACATACTAGGTTACCCCGTCCCGAGTTCCATAGAAGTGATTCTCCTGGGCCTGAGAGATATCACATTAGAACACCAAACCAAGGCGGACAAAGCAATCATGTGGGCATGTCTGGGGGCATCGAAAAAGGCAATAGCCGCTAACTGGAAGAAAAAAGAAGCCCCAATTTTGGCGCAATGGCACTCCCGCCTATGGAAGATACTCACGATGGAGCGTATGCCGGACATTTTTAGAGATGAATATAATTTTTTTGAATATAAGTGGGGTCCACTGGTGACATATCTTACAAAAGGGCTCCCGCTTGCAGTGTGTCCGCCTACACTGAGAGGGCAACATTTGTTCCAATTTTAGCTCCAGAAATAGGGTTGCCACAGATGACATTTAACATCTAACGGATGACACTTCTCAGATACCAAGCAGAATGGATATACTCTTCCAGTCAGCCCTGAGTAGTAGTTAGGGAGGGGGTTTGCTTCTCCACCACAGGGAGGGGGGAGGGGTGGGGCTGGATTTTGGGGGTTTTAGTTACTTGTTGTTCTCTTTCTGGTAAATGCCATTGCATTAAGGGCCATTGTTGCGCTTCACATGACATTTATTCCTATATGGTAAGATTCTGTGTCAAAATTAGCTATGTATAGTTTTCAGAATGTTGAGATGTTTATTAGCCAAGATGGCTTGGAATTGTGTATAATTAAATGCCAATAAACAGAATTTTGACAAAAAAAAAAATTCACATGCCCGGTTCCCTACATTGGAGTTTTATCATTTTGGTATCATTTTAAAGATACAAATATTTCCTATTTTTTTAAATTGGTGTTGGATTTTTATTGTGTGTTGTGTTTTAATTATTTACTGAATTGGTGTTTTTAAATGCTTTACATACCTATCTCCTAAGTTAAGCCTGCGTGCTCTCCGCCAAGCTACCCAGGGCTGAGCATGGGAATAACTTACTGAGACCTATTTTTGCCCTAGACTGTGTTAATGGCCTTATTGCCAGTGGTAGATGCACATTTACCACTAGTAATAACCCACTTACCAACAGACTGCAACACAATGATTTGGAACTGTAGGTTTTCCTAGCAGAATCTGGTATGTGTAGTGTACAGTGACACATAACTAGTAACTGTTGGTTGGGAAGTGCATTTAAAACCAAAATTGTCACATCTGGCTAGTTTGGGCTAAAAGTCCATAGCAGGTTTGAGATGTGAGTATGCACAGTCTGAGGTCAGCTGATGCACATTCTAAAAGGCATAGGAAGTTCTGCACGAGATTCCACCCATTTATAGTTTCAAATGACCCTGCCACGCAGTGCTTAACAGAAGACCTGCCAAGTGAGGACACATCTGATGTGAGAAGACGGCAGAAGTCCCGCGGCAACTTCTGTCACAGTAGAGTAAATTTCCTTTTTCAGGGCAAAGGGAGTGTGGGAGGCCGGAGAGTTCGCTACACATCTGTGGCATCATTCTGCATTTGTGGTTCATGGATCGTGTGGAATTTTAATGCCAGGAATGATGCCCCCAGGAAAGAAAGTCCATCACTTTACTGTGAAGCTGAGAGAGTGTGGGCTGTGGATTTTGGTGGCATTGGAAAGGTCTCTCCACCCCTGGTTTACCCTCTAAATGCCCTGCTTCAAATGGTCTGTAGTTTGTGCAAAATCCGTACCCTCAAAAGTGCTTTCAGGTTCAAAATGTTGAGTTGAGGGGTAATTGGAATTGTAAAGGAAACATTACTTAGCTACCAGTTCACGGCATTTTGGTTGCATTACCCTGATATTTGAGGAGCAGGTAATTGGCTTCATTTAAAGTTAGATGTTCTGCACTTCAAGCATCAACTCATACCTCCAGAAGGCAGGCTGTTATAGCACAGTAATAGCCTTATTGGTGTGTATTAACTCTCATTTAGCAAAATGCAAGACAGGCTCCAGTTACTGGCATCGGGGACTTTTTGTTTCCTTTCCTTCTTGTTTTTTTATTTATTCTTATTCATGGAGTTTGACATTCACAGGTTTCTCCCAACTCATACTTGGGATGAAACACTAGTAAAACCCTAAATCCTATAACTTCGCTCTGTTTACCGCCCTTGGGAGCCTGAGGCGTAAGACATCCCTCTCCGCGCCTCAGGACACGACTGTCTCCATTTTTTTTTTATTTTGACATTTCATTAAACATTGGGCTGCGTTGATCCCGCCCGCCGTCTCCGCTACTAAAAAGGTTTTCATTTCCTACTGAGTGGCGCCAAATGCAACAAAGTATCTAGCATAATAATATTCAGAGTGCGCCTGAAAAGATATTCCTTCAACGACTGAAGAGACAATACCTACAGTACGCAATGACATGCTCTGTATTACAAAGGCCCGCGCGCCTCATCGGAGCTGGGCACGGAGTGGAATATTAATACACCCCGCCAGGAATTGTGTCTTTCTTCTGCCTTTTTAGAGGTCTTCTGAAAAACACCATTCCCTGGTGGAGACGCTGCCCCCTCGTACGTCGTGTTGGCTCTTTCCGCGCAGGCTCGCCGCCATGTCCCTGGTGGGCGTCCTACTTGTGCAAAGATGGAGCCCTTCTGAGAGCGGCATTGGCCCAGGTTCAAGGGCAGGTGAGCTCTCCACACTTGGTAAATCTGTCATGCCTGTCCTTTCTTCCTCCTCGCTTGTGGCTTCTTTCCGCGGCCTGGTTTGCAGTCGCATTCCCAGCCGAGCTCAACCTGTGCCATCTTCTGCTTCAGTGTAGAAACATCCCTTAGAAGGACAGCAGCGGCGGCCCATTCATATATTTCTCCCTACTCAATGGGTGTTTGGGTGACACAGATGTCCAATGGTGCATGTTGACTTTGTGTGATGCCGCCAGGAGTGTAACGCAAGCCCCTGCAGGCCGTGCGGTGCAGAGGGGGGCACCCACCCCGCAAGGGTCCCAGTCAATCTGAAGCCTATGGATTTCTGTGAGATTTGGGAGTCTCTGAGGTCCCTCAACACATCTTTCACTATAGCTTTTCCAATTAAAAATGGAACATCGGATCCATTCCTGCCCTGTAGTACCGAAAACCAATGGTGCAAAAGGTAGTGATACACTAACGTAGTGTGCTTACACAGGGCCTAGTGTGCCAACAACACTAGCCAGCCAGTAGCTTTTCTGAGGATAGAACTATGCATGGAAACACTATGGGCTCAATTCGCACAGGCCTTCTTCGTCATATACGAGAAGTGTTTTTAAATCAAAAATCAGAGAATTTATGACTGCTAAGCTTTCACAAAAAGAGATTGAGAAGGCGTATATCCATTTGTGACTTTGCAAATCCAATTTACGATATTGCAAAGGAGTAAATCAAAAGCAAGGAGTGAGGAGGGGGTCACATAACAAAATACATTGACAAACCTCCGAGTAGTACATCTGGGAAGCTGCAACAATCACATCTTTCCAGGCTTGCATGTTACAAGCTGCCTATGTTATACATTGCATGCTTATTTGGGTGCAGTTAGCATCAAACCAACGTTTGGCGACCAGAATATTGTTTATTGAAGGTATTAAGTGTAATACCGGATTATTCTACTTGGCAAAGAACACAACAGTAGTTACTCACTTACTTTAAAAATATAAGTTTTTAGAAAAAAACACCCTTTGCTTTGTCAAAAATCACATTCTTTCGGTACAAATCTTGACATGCTGAACCCAAACCAGATATACTTTTTTTAGGAATGTTTTATGCGACTCGTTCACAAACAATCCACTCTGGTATGCATTAAAAACAAGAAACTGTCCTGTCATCATTCCCCCACCGAATATGAAATGTGTTTTACACAAATTCTGTCCTTTCTTTATTAAAATCAGTTAAATAGATGCACCTGGTTTTGCACTCTGCGCCCTTTCTGGATGAGCAATTACCACTCACTTCCGATCTTGGCATGTGTAATTATCTCCAGACAGCAACTGCAGTAAACAACACAAAAACAACTCTGTAGTAACCGTAATGTATGCGAAATTGGTTGCAAGGACTGTTTCTGCACATATTCCCAATTATGTACTGCAAGAATGACCGTAATGTGAATAACTGATACAATGCTGGGTGAATGCTGCATTTATACCAGGGTGATTTGCACCTGTGAAAAGTATTAGTTTAATAAAACTAAATTTTTTAATATTACAGATCGCATCCTATTCTTTCAATGTATTATTCATTTATGAATTCGTTTTGATCAAGAAATAATTTGTAGCCCGCCGCATAGGATGCATTCGCTTTTTCTACACATTATGGACTGGAGTTATGACAAAAAGTATCATCAGATGGAGGAAGAATAAAATCCAGGTCTCTGTCGACACAGAAGTTTCCAAATGTTCCAATTGCCCCAGTCTGCTGGGGATGCTCCGGGCTGTCTGACCTCCCCTCCCCTGAGACTCTCACCTGCTGCCTGTTCCTCGGCCCTGCCCTCAGGACTCCCTCAGGCCAGCCTTTTACGAGCAGCGCCAAAGAAATCATTCGATGTCCAAAGTGAATTTGCTTCAATTTTAACAATCTATTTCAGCTATTTAATTAAACCCGTGTGTTGAACGGGCAACAAAGGGTCAAATGAAAAGGGGCATTTTTATTTGCTTATCACTTTCAATCGAGCATTAAAGAAACTGTATTTGATGATTTTTTATTTAAATTTTCTGTTTTTATAGGTGGTCACTGTGCCTGCAAACTAGCTAAGGCTATGTGACTTGACGGTATCGCAGGGTCGCTACAGTACTTCGCATAACTCTCAGTTGAGTGTAAATGATCTTCAACTTATTCTTTAACACAAATATATTTTGATGGTGAATTTACTTTCATAAAATATGGAGGTTTTAATGATGCACCGGGGGGTCTGGAGAGCCATTCTGGCCATATCTGAAGAAGCTGAAAACTATTCCCTTCTAACAAAACCTTGGTGCAACTGAACCGCCCATTTAGTGGCCTCCCCGCTTACACCCCAAACTATGTTAATCTGCCCTACTTTATTGGCCCTCCCCTGTGTCGGGTCTTTTGGGGTAGGGTTTCTCCTGGCCAATAGTTCATTCCATTCTAAAATATAAAATATGCTTTTTTACGTTTCCACCCTGTTGTTCAAGTGGATTCTGCACAATGAGGACAGTCTACTCAACTGTGCATGGGTGGTCTAAGAGTGTGCCTGGAAATCAACAATTTTGATAGATTTGGTTTCCCAGCGCCATCAGGCGCCTTTAAATCAGTAATGTGTGAGTCTATGCAGATGTTATTCATAGCCAAAATCATGTTTTATAAATCAAGTCCAATGAGGTTAGATTTGTTATACAAGACAGAGGGCCTGATTTAGATCTCGGCAGATGGAATACTCCATCACAAACGTGACGGTTATCCCGTCCACTGTATTACGATCTCCATAGGATAAAGAACGCTTAATCATAACCTGTTATCATTTAAAGAAAATGGTTGCATTTAACAAAAATTATTGCTTTAATTTAAAGCAACCATGGATATGGTGGTCTGCTGACCCTAACAGGCCACCATTTCCGTGATTTTAGCGATTCCTAATGGGTCACGAATTGTAGCCTACCTCATTAATATTCATGAGGTAGTTTGATTTGCGACCCACTAGGAATCGCTAAATGAAACTCTATGAGTTTTACACATTAGGAATAGCGATTACCTAATTGCGATTCTCAGGGAATCACAATTAAAATCGTTATTCCCAATATTGATACATCTGGCCCTAAGAAAGTTGCACTGAGCCCTGAACCTCGACACATGCCTCATGAGCATAAATTGATTCATAATTTGCATTTCGAGAATGGTGGTGCCTATTGTAAAGGAAGTGAGACCCTTTATGTAAATTGGCCTGAGAAAATCTAAGTTTTATACAGATTTGAGCAAATTATGTTGTTACTTAATTGCCATTGAATACTATGTGCCTGGCCTAGCTTAAATTAATTATTAAGATCGTCACACTTTACAGCTGGGGGACTTCAAACCATTTCACACCTCTTACAAAGCCTGCCCTGGCAATATGTCAACAGAAAACTTTGAAAGCATAATAAATAATAGCTAGAGATGATAGGAGGGTGTGGAGGATGTGGTATAGGCTTTCTACTTCAAATTTGATATTGGACAGCTTTTTTTTGCTATTCACCATCTCTGAGTGAAAATGTACACCTATGTGTAGATTTACATGTCTCCACCCCTACAAATGAGTGGGTGGAGCTGCTTACAGCAGAGTTTCCTGTTCTTGGAGACCTAAACCATAGGGATGGAGAACTTCCTATTGGAACATAGAGGTACATTTAATGACGTTTATTATTAAAAAATATTTTAATGTAAATTAATTTAAAATATTTATTATTAACCTGGAAATAATAAAATAAAATGTTACAGCACAGTAAATCATCAAATTAAATGAGTGACATACTACAATAATTTAAAAGAAAGTAATTTAATTTATAAATATTGATTTTAAAACATGAATCTAAAACATACTTACCCACACTAACATATTTATTTTTATTAAATATTTAGTGAACTGGATTAAAAGTTGAATGCAAAAACAACAGTTGATGGACAGAATGCAGAACAATGTCATACATTCACCCCAGTACAGAGATCTGGGCCTAAATCCATCGTTTTTTTGCTCACCATGCCATTCCAGTTTGAACCCAGCCATATGCAAATCAGTCTTGACCCTGTGCCTCATGGGAACAGTCCAGCCCGAACTGCCAAGCCAGGTCCTCCCTGGACTGGAAACAAGCATCCTAGGACCGGCTTCGGGGTTTCACCCCTCTTTAGCCAGGATAGCTTGATTCCAGTGGCATGGAGAGCACGGGACCCACGTCTGGGCATACCCGTCCCACTCGGGGTGACAAATGCAAAAACAACAGTTGATGGACAGAATGCAGAACAATGTCATACATTCACCCCAGTACAGAGATCTGGGCCTAAATCCATCGTTTTTTTGCTCACCATGCCATTCCAGTTTGAACCCAGCCATATGCAAATCAGTCTTGACCCTGTGCCTCATGGGAACAGTCCAGCCCGAACTGCCAAGCCAGGTCCTCCCTGGACTGGAAACAAGCATCCTAGGACCGGTTTCGGGGTTTCACCCTCTTCAGCCAGGATAGCTTGATTCCAGTGGCATGGAGAGCACGGGACCCACGTCTGGGCATACCCGTCCCACTCGGGGTGACAAATGCAAAAACAACAGTTGATGGACAGAATGCAGAACACTGTCATACATTCACCCCAGTACAGAGATCTGGGCCTAAATCCATCGTTTTTTTGCTCACCATGCCATTCCAGTTTGAACCCAGCCATATGCAAATCAGTCTTGACCCTGTGCCTCATGGGAACAGTCCAGCCCGAACTGCCAAGCCAGGTCCTCCCTGGACTGGAAACAAGCATCCTAGGACCGGTTTCGGGGTTTCACCCCTCTTCAGCCAGGATAGTTTGATTCCAGTGGCATGGAGAGCACGGGACCCACGTCTGGGCATACCCGTCCCACTCGGGGTGACAAATGCAAAAACAACAGTTGATGGACAGAATGCAGAACAATGTCATACATTCACCCCAGTACAGAGATCTGGGCCTAAATCCATCGTTTTTGCTCACCATGCCATTCCAGTTTGAACCCAGCCATATGCAAATCAGTCTTGACCCTGTGCCTCATGGGAACAGTCCAGCCCGAACTGCCAAGCCAGGTCCTCCCTGGACTGGAAACAAGCATCCTAGGACTGGTTTCGGGGTTTCACCCTCTTCAGCCAGGATAGCTTGATTCCAGTGGCATGGAGAGCACGGGACCCACGTCTGGGCATACCCGTCCCACTCGGGTGACAAATGCAAAAACAACAGTTGATGGACAGAATGCAGAACAATGTCATACATTCACCCCAGTACAGAGATCTGGGCCTAAATCCATCGTTTTTTGCTCACCATGCCATTCCAGTTTGAACCCAGCCATATGCAAATCAGTCTTGACCCTGTGCCTCATGGGAACAGTCCAGCCCGAACTGCCAAGCCAGGTCCTCCCTGGACTGGAAACAAGCATCCTAGGACCGGTTTCGGGGTTTCACCCTCTTCAGCCAGGATAGCTTGATTCCAGTGGCATGGAGAGCACGGGACCCACGTCTGGGCATACCCGTCCCACTCGGGGTGACAAATGCAAAAACAACAGTTGATGGACAGAATGCAGAACAATGTCATACATTCACCCCAGTACAGAGATCTGGGCCTAAATCCATCGTTTTTTTCTCACCATGCCATTCCAGTTTGAACCCAGCCATATGCAAATCAGTCTTGACCCTGTGCCTCATGGGAACAGTCCAGCCCGAACTGCCAAGCCAGGTCCTCCCTGGACTGGAAACAAGCATCCTAGGACCGGTTTCGGGGTTTCACCCCTCTTCAGCCAGGATAGCTTGATTCCAGTGGCATGGAGAGCACGGGACCCACGTCTGGGCATACCCGTCCCACTCGGGGTGACAAATGCAAAAACAACAGTTGATGGACAGAATGCAGAACAATGTCATACATTCACCCCAGTACAGAGATCTGGGCCTAAATCCATCGTTTTTTGCTCACCATGCCATTCCAGTTTGAACCCAGCCATATGCAAATCAGTCTTGACCCTGTGCCTCATGGGAACAGTCCAGCCCGAACTGCCAAGCCAGGTCCTTCCTGGACTGGAAACAAGCATCCTAGGACCGGTTTCGGGGTTTCACCCCTCTTCAGCCAGGATAGCTTGATTCCAGTGGCATGGAGAGCACGGGACCCACGTCTGGGCATACCCGTCCCACTCGGGGTGACAAATGCAAAAACAACAGTTGATGGACAGAATGCAGAACAATGTCATACATTCACCCCAGTACAGAGATCTGGGCCTAAATCCATCGTTTTTTGCTCACCATGCCATTCCAGTTTGAACCCAGCCATATGCAAATCAGTCTTGACCCTGTGCCTCATGGGAACAGTCCAGCCCGAACTGCCAAGCCAGGTCCTCCCTGGACTGGAAACAAGCATCCTAGGACCGGTTTCGGGGTTTCACCCCTCTTCAGCCAGGATAGCTTGATTCCAGTGGCATGGAGAGCACAGGACCCACGTCTGGGCATATCCGTCCCACTCGGGGTGACAAATGCAAAAACAACAGTTGATGGACAGAATGCAGAACAATGTCATACATTCACCCCAGTACAGAGATCTGGGCCTAAATCCATCGTTTTTGCTCACCATGCCATTCCAGTTTGAACCCAGCCATATGCAAATCAGTCTTGACCCTGTGCCTCATGGGAACAGTCCAGCCCGAACTGCCAAGCCAGGTCCTCCCTGGACTGGAAACAAGCATCCTAGGACCGGTTTCGGGGTTTCACCCCTCTTCAGCCAGGATAGCTTGATTCCAGTGGCATGGAGAGCACGGGACCCACGTCTGGGCATACCCGTCCCACTCGGGGTGACAAATGCAAAAACAACAGTTGATGGACAGAATGCAGAACAATGTCATACATTCACCCCAGTACAGAGATCTGGGCCTAAATCCATCGTTTTTTGCTCACCATGCCATTCCAGTTTGAACCCAGCCATATGCAAATCAGTCTTGACCCTGTGCCTCATGGGAACAGTCCAGCCCGAACTGCCAAGCCAGGTCCTCCCTGGACTGGAAACAAGCATCCTAGGACCGGTTTCGGGTTTCACCCCTCTTCAGCCAGGATAGCTTGATTCCAGTGGCATGGAGAGCACGGGACCCACGTCTGGGCATACCCGTCCCACTCGGGGTGACAAATGCAAAAACAACAGTTGATGGACAGAATGCAGAACAATGTCATACATTCACCCCAGTACAGAGATCTGGGCCTAAATCCATCGTTTTTTTGCTCACCATGCCATTCCAGTTTGAACCCAGCCATATGCAAATCAGTCTTGACCCTGTGCCTCATGGGAACAGTCCAGCCCGAACTGCCAAGCCAGGTCCTCCCTGGACTGGAAACAAGCATCCTAGGACCGGTTTCGGGGTTTCACCTCTCTTCAGCCAGGATAGCTTGATTCCAGTGGCATGGAGAGCACGGGACCCATGTCTGGGCATACCCGTCCCACTCGGGGTGACAAATGCAAAAACAACAGTTGATGGACAGAATGCAGAACAATGTCATACATTCACCCCAGTACAGAGATCTGGGCCTAAATCCATCGTTTTTGCTCACCATGCCATTCCAGTTTGAACCCAGCCATATGCAAATCAGTCTTGACCCTGTGCCTCATGGGAACAGTCCAGCCCGAACTGCCAAGCCAGGTCCTCCCTGGACTGGAAACAAGCATCCTAGGACCGGTTTCGGGTTTCACCCCTCTTCAGCCAGGATAGCTTGATTCCAGTGGCATGGAGAGCACGGGACCCACGTCTGGGCATACCCGTCCCAATCGGGGTGACAAATGCAAAAACAACAGTTGATGGACAGAATGCAGAACAATGTCATACATTCACCCCAGTACAGAGATCTGGGCCTAAATCCATCGTTTTTTTGCTCACCATGCCATTCCAGTTTGAACCCAGCCATATGCAAATCAGTCTTGACCCTGTGCCTCATGGGAACAGTCCAGCCCGAACTGCCAAGCCAGGTCCTCCCTGGACTGGAAACAAGCATCCTAGGACCGGTTTCGGGTTTCACCCTCTTCAGCCAGGATAGCTTGATTCCAGTGGCATGGAGAGCACGGGACCCACGTCTGGGCATACCCGTCCCACTCGGGGTGACAAATGTAAAAACAACAGTTGATGGACAGAATGCAGAACAATGTCATACATTCACCCCAGTACAGAGATCTGGGCCTAAATCCATCGTTTTTTGCTCACCATGCCATTCCAGTTTGAACCCAGCCATATGCAAATCAGTCTTGACCCTGTGCCTCATGGGAACAGTCCAGCCCGAACTGCCAAGCCAGGTCCTCCCTGGACTGGAAACAAGCATCCTAGGTCCGGTTTCGGGGTTTCACCCCTCTTCAGCCAGGATAGCTTGATTCCAGTGGCATGGAGAGCACGGGACCCACGTCTGGGCATACCCGTCCCACTCGGGGTGACAAATGCAAAAACAACAGTTGATGGACAGAATGCAGAACAATGTCATACATTCACCCCAGTACAGAGATCTGGGCCTAAATCCATCGTTTTTTGCTCACCATGCCATTCCAGTTTGAACCCAGCCATATGCAAATCAGTCTTGACCCTGTGCCTCATGGGAACAGTCCAGCCCGAACTGCCAAGCCAGGTCCTCCCTGGACTGGAAACAAGCATCCTAGGACCGGTTTCGGGGTTTCACCCCTCTTCAGCCAGGATAGCTTGATTCCAGTGGCATGGAGAGCACGGGACCCACGTCTGGGCATACCCGGTCCCACTCGGGGTGACAAATGCAAAAACAACAGTTGATGGACAGAATGCAGAACAATGTCATACATTCACCCCAGTACAGAGATCTGGGCCTAAATCCATCGTTTTTTGCTCACCATGCCATTCCAGTTTGAACCCAGCCATATGCAAATCAGTCTTGACCCTGTGCCTCATGGGAACAGTCCAGCCCGAACTGCCAAGCCAGGTCCTTCCCTGGACTGGAAACAAGCATCCTAGGACCGGTTCGGGGTTTCACCCTCTTCAGCCAGGATAGCTTGATTCCAGTGGCATGGAGAGCACGGGACCCACGTCTGGGCATACCCGTCCCACTCGGGTGACAAATGCAAAAACAACAGTTGATGGACAGAATGCAGAACAATGTCATACATTCACCCCAGTACAGAGATCTGGGCCTAAATCCATCGTTTTTTGCTCACCATGCCATTCCAGTTTGAACCCAGCCATATGCAAATCAGTCTTGACCCTGTGCCTCATGGGAACAGTCCAGCCCGAACTGCCAAGCCAGGTCCTCCCTGGACTGGAAACAAGCATCCTAGGACCGGCTTTCGGGTTTCACCCTCTTCAGCCAGGATAGCTTGATTCCAGTGGCATGGAGAGCACGGGACCCACGTCTGGGCATACCCGTCCCACTCGGGGTGACAAATGCAAAAACAACAGTTGATGGACAGAATGCAGAACAATGTCATACATTCACCCCAGTACAGAGATCTGGGCCTAAATCCATCGTTTTTTGCTCACCATGCCATTCCAGTTTGAACCCAGCCATATGCAAATCAGTCTTGACCCTGTGCCTCATGGGAACAGTCCAGCACGAACTGCCAAGCCAGGTCCTCCCTGGACTGGAAACAAGCATCCTAGGACCGGTTTCGGAGTTTCACCCCTCTTCAGCCAGGATAGCTTGATTCCAGTGGCATGGAGAGCGCGGGACTCCACGTCTGGGCATACCCGTCCCACCCGGGTGACAAATGCAAAAACAACAGTTGATGGACAGAATGCAGAACAATGTCATACATTCACCCCAGTACAGAGATCTGGGCCTAAATCCATCGTTTTTTTGCTCACCATGCCATTCCAGTTTGAACCCAGCCATATGCAAATCAGTCTTGACCCTGTGCCTCATGGGAACAGTCCAGCCCGAACTGCCAAGCCAGGTCCTCCCTGGACTGGAAACAAGCATCCTAGGACCGGCTTCGGGGTTTCACCCCTCTTCAGCCAGGATAGCTTGATTCCAGTGGCATGGAGAGCACGGGACCCACGCCTGGGCATACCCGTCCCACTCGGGTGACAAATGCAAAAACAACAGTTGATGGACAGAATGCAGAACAATGTCATACATTCACCCCAGTACAGAGATCTGGGCCTAAATCCATCGTTTTTGCTCACCATGCCATTCCAGTTTGAACCCAGCCATATGCAAATCAGTCTTGACCCTGTGCCTCATGGGAACAGTCCAGCCCGAACTGCCAAGCCAGGTCCTCCCTGGACTGGAAACAAGCATCCTAGGACCGGTTTCGGGGTTTCACCCCTCTTCAGCCAGGATAGCTTGATTC
This sequence comes from Calotriton arnoldi, assembly GCA_963921515.1. Classification (NCBI taxonomy): domain Eukaryota; kingdom Metazoa; phylum Chordata; class Amphibia; order Caudata; family Salamandridae; genus Calotriton; species Calotriton arnoldi. The sequence continues at coordinate 637,243 of CAWUFW010004071.1, forward strand.
CAGTGGCATGGAGAGCACGGGACCCACGTCTGGGCATACCCGTCCCACTCGGGGTGACAAATGCAAAAACAACAGTTGATGGACAGAATGCAGAACAATGTCATACATTCACCCCAGTACAGAGATCTGGGCCTAAATCCATCGCTTTTTGCTCACCATGCCATTCCAGTTTGAACCCAGCCATATGCAAATCAGTCTTGACCCTGTGCCTCATGGGAACAGTCCAGCCCGAACTGCCAAGCCAGGTCCTCCCTGGACTGGAAACAAGCATCCTAGGACCGGCTTCGGGGTTTCACCCTCTTCAGCCAGGATAGCTTGATTCCAGTGGCATGGAGAGCACGGGACCCACGTCTGGGCATACCCGTCCCACTCGGGTGACAAATGCAAAAACAACAGTTGATGGACAGAATGCAGAACAATGTCATACATTCACCCCAGTACAGAGATCTGGGCCTAAATCCATCGCTTTTTGCTCACCATGCCATTCCAGTTTGAACCCAGCCATAAGCAAATCAGTCTTGACCCTGTGCCTCATGGGAACAGTCCAGCCCGAACTGCCAAGCCAGGTCCTCCTGGACTGGAAACAAGCATCCTAGGACCGGCTTCGGGGTTTCACCCTCTTCAGCCAGGATAGCTTGATTCCAGTGGCATGGAGAGCACGGACCCACGTCTGGGCATACCCGTCCCACTCGGGGTGACAAATGCAAAAACAACAGTTGATGGACAGAATGCAGAACAATGTCATACATTCACCCCAGTACAGAGATCTGGGCCTAAATCCATCGTTTTTTTGCTCACCATGCCATTCCAGTTTGAACCCAGCCATATGCAAATCAGTCTTGACCCTGTGCCTCATGGGAACAGTCCAGCCCGAACTGCCAAGCCAGGTCCTCCCTGGACTGGAAACAAGCATCCTAGGACCGGCTTCGGGGTTTCACCCCTCTTCAGCCAGGATAGCTTGATTCCAGTGGCATGGAGAGCACGGGACCCACGTCTGGGCATACCCGTCCCACTCGGGTGACAAATGCAAAAACAACAGTTGATGGACAGAATGCAGAACAATGTCATACATTCACCCCAGTACAGAGATCTGGGCCTAAATCCATCGTTTTTTTGCTCACCATGCCATTCCAGTTTGAACCCAGCCATATGCAAATCAGTCTTGACCCTGTGCCTCATGGGAACAGTCCAGCCCGAACTGCCAAGCCAGGTCCTCCCTGGACTGGAAACAAGCATCCTAGGACCGGTTTCGGGTTTCACCCTTTTCAGCCAGGATAGCTTGATTCCAGTGGCATGGAGAGCACGGGACCCACGTCTGGGCATACCCGTCCCACTCGGGTGACAAATGCAAAAACAACAGTTGATGGACAGAATGCAGAACAATGTCATACATTCACCCCAGTACAGAGATCTGGGCCTAAATCCATCGTTTTTGCTCACCATGCCATTCCAGTTTGAACCCAGCCATATGCAAATCAGTCTTGACCCTGTGCCTCATGGGAACAGTCCAGCCCGAACTGCCAAGCCAGGTCCTCCCTGGACTGGAAACAAGCATCCTAGGACCGGTTTCGGGTTTCACCCCTCTTCAGCCAGGATAGCTTGATTCCAGTGGCATGGAGAGCACGGGACCCACGCCTGGGCATACCCGTCCCACTCGGGGTGACAAATGCAAAAACAACAGTTGATGGACAGAATGCAGAACAATGTCATACATTCACCCCAGTACAGAGATCTGGGCCTAAATCCATCGTTTTTTTGCTCACCATGCCATTCCAGTTTGAACCCAGCCATATGCAAATCAGTCTTGACCCTGTGCCTCATGGGAACAGTCCAGCCCGAACTGCCAAGCCAGGTCCTCCCTGGACTGGAAACAAGCATCCTAGGACCGGTTTCGGGTTTCACCCTCTTCAGCCAGGATAGCTTGATTCCAGTGGCATGGAGAGCACGGGACCCACGTCTGGGCATACCCGTCCCACTCGGGGTGACAAATGCAAAAACAACAGTTGATGGACAGAAGAAGGGTGATGCCCTGAAACCGGTCCCAGGATGCTTGTTTCCGGTCCAGGGAGGACTTGGCTTGGCAGTTCGGGCTGGACTGTTCCCACAAGGAACAGGGTCAAGACTGATTTGCATATGGCTGGGTCCAAACTGGGGTGGTGTGGTGAGCAAAAGAATGATGGATTTAACCCAGATCCTTGTGACTGGGGGTGAATGTTTGCATTGTCCAGCATTCCGTCCATCAATTGTTTCTTTTGGATTTGTCGCCCTAAGTGGGAAGGGTATGCCCAGACGTGGGTCCCGTGCTCACTACACCACTGGATTCAAGCTAGCCTGGCTGAAGAAGGGTGATGCCCTGAAACCGGTCCCAGGATGCTTGTTTCCCGGTCCAGGGAGGACTTGGCTTGGCAGTTCTGGCTGGACTGTTCCCACAAGGAACAGGGTCAAGACTGATTTGCATATGGCTGGGTCCAAACTGGGGTGGTGTGGTGAGCAAAAGAATGATGGATTTAACCCAGATCCTTGTGACTGGGGGTGAATGTTTGCATTGTCCAGCATTCCGTCCATCAATTGTTTCTTTGGATTTGTCGCCCTAAGTGGGAAGGGTATGCCCAGACGTGGGTCCCGTGCTCACTACACCACTGGATTCAAGCTAGCCTGGCTGAAGAAGGGTGATGCCCTGAAACCGGTCCCAGGATGCTTGTTTCCGGTCCAGGGAGGACTTGGCTTGGCAGTTCGGGCTGGACTGTTCCCACAAGGAACAGGGTCAAGACTGATTTGCATATGGCTGGGTCCAAACTGGGGTGGTGTGGTGAGCAAAAGAATGATGGATTTAACCCAGATCCTTGTGACTGGGGTGAATGTTTGCATTGTCCAGCATTCCGTCCATCAATTGTTTCTTTGGATTTGTCGCCCAAGTGGGAAGGGTATGCCCAGACGTGGGTCCCGTGCTCACTACACCACTGGATTCAAGCTAGCCTGGCTGAAGAAGGGTGATGCCCTGAAACCGGTCCCAGGATGCTTGTTTCCGGTCCAGGGAGGACTTGGCTTGGCAGTTGGGCTGGACTGTTCCCACAAGGAACAGGGTCAAGACTGATTTGCATATGGCTGGGTCCAAACTGGGGTGGTGTGGTGAGCAAAAGAATGATGGATTTAACCCAGATCCTTGTGACTGGGGGTGAATGTTTGCATTGTCCAGCATTCCGTCCATCAATTGTTTCTTTTGGATTTGTCGCCCTAAGTGGGAAGGGTATGCCCAGACGTGGGTCCCGTGCTCACTACACCACTGGATTCAAGCTAGCCTGGCTGAAGAAGGGGTGATGCCCTGAAACCGGTCCCAGGATGCTTGTTTCCGGTCCAGGGAGGACTTGGCTTGGCAGTTCGGGCTGGACTGTTCCCACAAGGAACAGGGTCAAGACTGATTTGCATATGGCTGGGTCCAAACTGGGGTGGTGTGGTGAGCAAAAGAATGATGGATTTAACCCAGATCCTTGTGACTGGGGTGAATGTTTGCATTGTCCAGCATTCCGTCCATCAATTGTTTCTTTGGATTTGTCGCCCTAAGTGGGAAGGGTATGCCCAGACGTGGTCCCGTGCTCACTACACCACTGGATTCAAGCTAGCCTGGCTGAAGAAGGGTGATGCCCTGAAACCGGTCCCAGGATGCTTGTTTCCGGTCCAGGGAGGACTTGGCTTGGCAGTTCGGGCTGGACTGTTCCCACAAGGAACAGGGTCAAGACTGATTTGCATATGGCTGGGTCCAAACTGGGGTGGTGTGGTGAGCAAAAGAATGATGGATTTAACCCAGATCCTTGTGACTGGGGGTGAATGTTTGCATTGTCCAGCATTCCGTCCATCAATTGTTTCTTTTGGATTTGTCGCCCTAAGTGGGAAGGGTATGCCCAGACGTGGGTCCCGTGCTCACTACACCACTGGATTCAAGCTAGCCTGGCTGAAGAAGGGTGATGCCCTGAAACCGGTCCCAGGATGCTTGTTTCCGGTCCAGGGAGGACTTGGCTTGGCAGTTCGGGCTGGACTGTTCCCACAAGGAACAGGGTCAAGACTGATTTGCATATGGCTGGGTCCAAACTGGGGTGGTGTGGTGAGCAAAAGAATGATGGATTTAACCCAGATCCTTGTGACTGGGGGTGAATGTTTGCATTGTCCAGCATTCCGTCCATCAATTGTTTCTTTTGGATTTGTCGCCCTAAGTGGGAAGGGTATGCCCAGACGTGGGTCCCGTGCTCACTACACCACTGGATTCAAGCTAGCCTGGCTGAAGAAGGGTGATGCCCTGAAACCGGTCCCAGGATGCTTGTTTCCGGTCCAGGGAGGACTTGGCTTGGCAGTTCGGGCTGGACTGTTCCCACAAGGAACAGGGTCAAGACTGATTTGCATATGGCTGGGTCCAAACTGGGGTGGTGTGGTGAGCAAAAGAATGATGGATTTAACCCAGATCCTTGTGACTGGGGGTGAATGTTTGCATTGTCCAGCATTCCGTCCATCAATTGTTTCTTTTGGATTTGTCGCCCTAAGTGGGAAGGGTATGCCCAGACGTGGGTCCCGTGCTCACTACACCACTGGATTCAAGCTAGCCTGGCTGAAGAAGGGTGATGCCCTGAAACCGGTCCCAGGATGCTTGTTTCCCGGTCCAGGGAGGACTTGGCTTGGCAGTTCAGGCTGACTGTTCCCACAAGGAACAGGGTCAAGACTGATTTGCATATGGCTGGGTCCAAACTGGGGTGGTGTGGTGAGCAAAAGAATGATGGATTTAACCCAGATCCTTGTGACTGGGGGTGAATGTTTGCATTGTCCAGCATTCCGTCCATCAATTGTTTCTTTTGGATTTGTCGCCCTAAGTGGGAAGGGTATGCCCAGACGTGGGTCCCGTGCTCACTACACCACTGGATTCAAGCTAGCCTGGCTGAAGAAGGGTGATGCCCTGAAACCGGTCCCAGGATGCTTGTTTCCGGTCCAGGGAGGACTTGGCTTGGCAGTTCGGGCTGGACTGTTCCCACAAGGAACAGGGTCAAGACTGATTTGCATATGGCTGGGTCCAAACTGGGGTGGTGTGGTGAGCAAAAGAATGATGGATTTAACCCAGATCCTTGTGACTGGGGGTGAATGTTTGCATTGTCCAGCATTCCGTCCATCAATTGTTTCTTTTGGATTTGTCGCCCTAAGTGGGAAGGGTATGCCCAGACGTGGGTCCCGTGCTCACTACACCACTGGATTCAAGCTAGCCTGGCTGAAGAAGGGTGATGCCCTGAAACCGGTCCCAGGATGCTTGTTTCCGGTCCAGGGAGGACTTGGCTTGGCAGTTCGGGCTGGACTGTTCCCACAAGGAACAGGGTCAAGACTGATTTGCATATGGCTGGGTCCAAACTGGGGTGGTGTGGTGAGCAAAAGAATGATGGATTTAACCCAGATCCTTGTGACTGGGGGTGAATGTTTGCATTGTCCAGCATTCCGTCCATCAATTGTTTCTTTTGGATTTGTCGCCCTAAGTGGGAAGGGTATGCCCAGACGTGGGTCCCGTGCTCACTACACCACTGGATTCAAGCTAGCCTGGCTGAAGAAGGTGATGCCCTGAAACCGGTCCCAGGATGCTTGTTTCCGGTCCAGGGAGGACTTGGCTTGGCAGTTCGGGCTGGACTGTTCCCACAAGGAACAGGGTCAAGACTGATTTGCATATGGCTGGGTCCAAACTGGGGTGGTGTGGTGAGCAAAAGAATGATGGATTTAACCCAGATCCTTGTGACTGGGGGTGAATGTTTGCATTGTCCAGCATTCTGTCCATCAATTGTTTCTTTGGATTTGTCGCCCTAAGTGGGAAGGGTATGCCCAGACGTAGGTCCCGTGCTCACTACACCACTGGATTCAAGCTAGCCTGGCTGAAGAAGGGTGATGCCCTGAAACCGGTCCCAGGATGCTTGTTTCCGGTCCAGGGAGGACTTGGCTTGGCAGTTCAGGCTGGACTGTTCCCACAAGGAACAGGGTGAAGACTGATTTGCATATGGCTGGGTCCAAACTGGGGTGGTGTGGTGAGCAAAAGAATGATGGATTTAACCCAGATCCTTGTGACTGGGGGTGAATGTTTGCATTGTCCAGCATTCCGTCCATCAATTGTTTCTTTTGAAATGGATTAAAAGTTAGGCATTTAAAAAAAAAAAAATGTTAATATAAAAGTTGAAATTACTTTTTAAAATGAAGTTTATTACATTTTAAAAATACCTTCCGTCAATGCTTTCTGTGGGAGTATGTTGCCTTACCCAATGGACCAGGTGTGGTGCTTGGCTTACTCCAAGTCTGGACTGGAGTACATTTGAACCTGTTTTGACTACTTTAGAGCTGTATTAACTTTAGAAGTGTATTTTGTGAATTGCAATGGTCCTTCTCTATTGATGTGTGTATTTTTAGGAGTATATCCCTCCCACACCTGCCTTAGATTTCCCTAACCTCCTCCCATTTAGCAGTAATTATTCCCCATTTTACTATTACTCTCTCTGACCCTCTTTACTACTAATTTGTATACCTATGGGTGCAGAGATGTCTGCCACCATGGTTGGCAAAGATAAGACAGCTGAATGCATATGTCTCTAGCTGTAGGCTTGTAATCTGCATTTTGTAGTATGCGAATACCACTATTGTAGAACTACTTTACATACCATAAACAGGTGTATAACTACAGGCCCGATGACTTGTACATTTCTCTTATGTATGGTTACGTTTTGCAATGCTCCGACTAATTCACAACACCATAAATCAAAGAGAGGTACCCACTTATGAAATGAAATATGGTATTTGTTTGAGCGCACAGCTACTCAAGCTAGAGTGTCCTGGCGCATAGACAGCGGGGAGAGAAAGAGTGGAAAAGACCCAATTAGTGATTAAAAATCCAAGTTTTAAGATTCTTCCTGAAGGAAAGTTAGTCTGTGTTTAACCTCAAGGCCTCCGGAAGGCTATTCCACAGTTTTGCGCCTAGGAAGCCAAAGGATCTGCCTCCAGTATGGGCCAGGGGTATCCTGGGCACGCTGGCCAGGTTGGCATTGGAAGAACGTAAAGGTCTCGAGGTAGTGTAGTGATTAGCCCGTTTGATTAGGTAGCCGGCTCCTGCATTGTGAAATGCTTTGAAAAAGATGGTCAGGGCTTTGAAGTCTATCCGTTCTTTTATGCGGAGCCAATGTAAGGATGTAAGAATCGGAGTCATATTAGATCTGGGTTTAGGTTTAAGGATGGCTCTGTCCGCCGCGTTTTGAACCACTTATAAACGCTGGATCAGAGATTTGGGAAGGCCGAGGTACAGGCAGTTGATATAATCAAGCTTTGAAGTCACCATCGCCTGCAACACGATCTTTCTGCTCTCCAGTGGAAGTAGTGGCAGGAATTCTTTTAGCATTCGGAGTATGCCGAAACATGTGCGAGTGAGATTTTGAATCTGAGAGCGCATGGAGAGTGTTTTATCAATCATAATTCTTAAATTTTTAGCTTTCTCCTTTTCTACGGGTGGAGGTGGCTGATCTTCGGGCCACCAGGAGCTCCACTCAGAAGTTTCCGGGTTTCCAAAGAAAACCACTTCCGTTTTGTCTGGATTACAGACATCCTTTAGAAAATCCTCTCTAAGCAGTCTAATGGGGGCATCCCTATTTATTTAAAAGGGCCCTCACCGACTAGGTTTAATTAGTATCATGCTTCATCATCAGGGCCTCACTCAGGGTACCTTGTGCCCCTGAGTGGGCTCAACATTAATAAATAACTGAGCTCTTGGTGTGTTTCTTGGGGTGAGATCTAGAATTAAAATTGTCTTTAGGTATCCAGTATATTCTTATCCTTTATACCTTTCTGGAACCTTTGGCAAAATGAAAAGCAAGTGGTTCAATGTCTGTGGAGCTACTATGGGTACATACATCAAAAAAGGTCTACGTGTTTCGACCGTGTTGACACCTTACAGTCAAATGACATCAAACTAATAGATCCCTATTAAGGCTACCAATTGTGGCTTTTATCTATTTTGTGCCTGAGGATGTAAATTAATTCTCATTCATGCATCAATCATACTTGCATACAATGCTTACACACCATGCTGTATATTTTCACCATTGGGTAAGTTTCTCAGTATTTATGTCCTGGCCCATAGAGCCTTACAGGTGGAAAGTCCCTGTAGTCATATTTATCAAGGCTCGACACCCTCGTGGGACCAACGAGCATCCTCTAGATTCTGCATCATGTACACCTTTTTTGATGTAGGGGCCCACAATAACGCCACACATATTGAACTGTCAGATTTTTATCTCCCCAAAGGATCCAGAAATGAATGCATTTGAGTGGGCTGGCCTGTCTTGTTAAACCAACTAACTTCAACCCAACTCTTTATACTCATGTTTGGCCACATGAGGTGGATTGCTGCAATTGTAGTAAAATCAAAAGGTCTGGCTAACACACACCTCAAAAAATTAAATCAGTCTGGCACTGGTTGCAAGCCTCTTGCCTTTGAGAAAGAAGGAAAGAAGTAAAGAAAGAAAGAAGTAAAGAAAGAAAGAGAAAGAAAGAAAGGAGGAAGGAAAGAAAGAAATTAAGAGAGACAAAGAAATAAGGAGAGAAAAAAGAAAACAGGAAGAAGGCAGGAAAAAAAGAAAGAGAGAGAGAAAAAGAAAGAATGAAACAAAGAAAGAAAGAGAAAGAGACAAGTAAAGAGAGAGACAGAGAGAAGGAAAGAGACGGAAAGAGAGAAAGAAAAAGAATTAATAAAAAAAGAATGAAAGAAGGCTCAAATGAAAAAAGACAAGAAGGAAAGAGAAACTAAGATATACATAAACAAACAGACAAACAAACAAACAAACAAAAAAACTAAGAAAGAAGTAGAAAGAGGATAAGTTGGACACAGAACAGTTTCAAAAGGAAACAATCTGGTATTCTGTGAAATAACAGCAGTCAGAAAAGCAAAACACTCCAAAAGGAATTTACAACAGCATTGGCAGGAGATGGGATCTGATAAAGATGGAATGTGAATCAGAAGTGTCCTGCTATTAAAATTAATTAGGTTCTAAACACAAACACAAAGACAACACTAAAGTAATTATAAAGTAAAAATCAAAAAGACTGGCACTGAAGGGAACTAGCTTGTGTGAGGATGTGCTTCTTGTGAGAGAATAAAATGCAGTCAGTCAAAGTGAAGTTGTCCAGTACCTGAAGTGGGATAAACCCCTGCCCATGCTGTATGCTGTAGTGGGTGGAAGAAAAACCAGACCAATGGCTGAACAGAGGTGTCTGAAAGCCTATATGTACACATATGTACATATATACCCCATATGTACACATATTATGCATAGTTTAGTAAAATCAAATGCTCTTAGCAAAAGCCAGACCTAAAAAATTACATGACATTGAAATTTGTGTAAGAACAGAGCATCAGTCTTGTATTCTGTTTAGTACAAAAGAGTGATCACTCATCAGAAACTACAGAACACCCGAGATAGACTCCATTTGACAACAGAAGCTAAGTGCCTACAACCCAAAGACCTCTCCTGTGTGCCTTCATTCATATCGCAATCCCTCTTCTTGTCATCAGAATTGATCACAGTCTTGGACATATTTGGCACTGCTGAGGGGGAAGGAGGCTGTTGGGTTCTACGTCGTTCCTGCAGCAACATTCAGATCTGCAGGTTAGTGGGACTTAGAATGTTATTCCCTATTGAAAGCAACTTAAAACCCCATTTGTAGCAGTGCTGCTGGGAAAGTGATTTCAAGGTAAGACAGCTGATACAAAGCTCTCCCATCATCTCACCTACTTTGATCTCTCTTAACATCAGAGCAGCCCATCAAATATACACAGCCAAGACACCTTCTCAAAGTTCTGTGCATGCTTAGCTACACAACTTAGCCAAATATATAGCTCAGGCAAGGAGCTGTGCAGTCTCTGGGTATCTGCTCCCACCTCCTCTGATTAATCAAGTACTCACAACCAGCAGCTGCCACTGGCCAAGTATCTCAATAAAGGTGCCAGTGCTTCATTTCACAGTTCAAACCACTAGCACCATAAAAATTAGTGCCATATCATAGACTGCTGGGTGCCACAGAAATAATATCAGGTAAGGGGTGGACCTGCCTCCATTCCAGGGCATAGGTATCATTAGTACAATAGGTGCAGTGGTGCTGGGGCCTAGGGGAGTGCGGGGCCTACTGCTTCCACATTATGGTTCCCATTTCCACTGAAATGGGTTTTGTGGTTATTACCCTGGCTTGCATTAGGTCCCCAAGACACTGTTGGTGCCCCACAATCCATGTGTTAGACTTGGCCCTCTCTGCAGGGTCACCCCTAACGTCTTGCCTTAACCCTTCCCATTTTTGCTGGCTTTTAGGACTCTGTGCACCAAACCTCTGCTAGCTAATGTGCTTTTGCTCTCCCTCAAACATGGTAAAAGTGGCTTACACATTATTGGCACATTTAATTTACTTGTACGTCCCTAGTAAAGTGCTACTACATGTACACAGGGCCTGTAAACAAATTGCTGCTAGTGGGCCTGCAGCACGTGTTGTGTCACCCACTTAAGTAGCCTTTTAAACATGTCTCAAGCCTGCCATTGCAGCCTGTGTGCAGTTTTAAACTGCCAAGCCAACCTTGGCAAAAATAACCTTTTGCCTGGCCTGTCACATTTCGAATGATGTTTCAAATCCCCACTCTTTATCATTGAACGATTATCGTCTTGTGAAGCGCTCATTGAAACAAGCGTGGTAGTATGATCGTGATGCCTTGCTAAAAGGGAAAGAACATCAAGAATCTGATCAAAAAAGACTAACTTGTGTGACCACTTTTGGAACAGAATCCAATAGGATTAAAAAGGCCATATTAAAAAAATTGGCATCTGATACAGAAAGTTGACACACAGTGGGACAAACCATTATTTGCACTTAAACATGGAAAAAATCTAAGAGATCATCTAGTCAGGGCTTACAATGAGTGTGAACCTAATTCATTACAACATCTTTAGGGCCTAACACCTGTGGTGGGTCATTATCCTTGTGGCCATTGTGCAGCTTGTCCTACTTCATCAGTAGTAAAAACATGTATTCTCGATGATAAAGAGTGGGTTTTGAAACATCATTCAAATTGTCTTTCAAAGAATGTAATTTATTGCATTGAATGTTCTTGCTCACTTTACTACATAGGAAAAACAACACAAGAAGTAAAAAAAAGTATAATTCAACATCAGTCACGCATACATTGCAAAAAAACTACTGCATCTCTTGTTGAACATTATATGAGTATGAACCATGCTCCGCATGAAATGAAATGGTTTGTGCTAGAGGTGGTTAAAGGCTCTAGACGTAGACGTGATGTTGATCGCCTGCTCACAATGATGGAGAACAAGTGGATCTGGTCAGCCAAAACTGTGGAGAAAGGGCTCAATCTATTTGTTTAATGGCAGACACTAGCCACTTTATAACTTCACTGTATTGTGGCGGTGTGAAGTTGCCTTTATATGACTTGGCGTATACTTTTATGGACCTCTTTTTCGCTCTACCACAGAGGTCTTCAAACTTTTGGATGCCGAGACCCCCCTGTCAACATTTTCAGGCGTAAGGACCCGCTCCTGACAAAAATTTCTAAACCTGTAGGCAGGGCTACTGGAATTATGAGGCAGGTGAGGACCAATTTACGCAACAGGCTTGACTAAATTGTGTGGGAAGAAAATGTAAATAATGTTATGTGATGCCGCGTATTTTGGGATAGCATTGCTTCATTATTTTGACATTTTTTACACACAGTAACACTGAGGAAAGATTTCAACCCATCAGTACCAGTTTATAACCAAAATACAGCACTTAACATCAGAAAGATGTCTAGTCATCCTTTGTGAAGGGCCTTCCACCCCGCAGGAATACGTGCTGCCACATTAGAAGCTCACCTGGCACTGGCCGGGAGCAGCAGGGGTCCCTTAAAACCCAGGCGGTCTTGTGCAGAGTTAAGCAGTTTACCCATGCCGCTTTCCTCTCACCCCCTCCCTTCCATCCCTCTCTCCTCTCCCAACCCCGGATCCCTCTCTCACTTTGCAGGCTATTTTCTTTCACCCCTTTTTACAACTTCTGAACTCTCCCCATTCAACCTCTCACTTCACCTTTAATCACCTCTTGCCATTCTGTCTTTTCACTGCCCTCATCTCTAACAGTTTCTCGCATTTATCTCATGGCCTTTCTGGCCCCGTCACCTCCCGTGCCCCTCAGCACTTCTCATTCACCTCAAGTCTCTCCATTCAAATTCTTGTCTATTTGTATCTTACACCTCTCCAGTCCCCCCATTCATCTTTCACGTCTCCCCTTTGTTCTTCCACACCTTCTTGAACCAACGTACCTCTCCCCTGTTACCTCAGCACCAGTGCCTAATTTGAGCAGGTGATTTCCGGTGCTTCGCACTGGCACCTAATTGTGCACACTGGCACTATGACAGTCTTCCACATGGTGGCTCTATCTGTGTAATTTAGAGATGAGCAGAACAGCTGTTTATTAATTCAATATACATTAAAAACGATAAACTCCTGACACCCATGCCATTCTTATAGCTTTGGGGGCTTGACATAGTCTGAATAGTCACACTTGTACAAGTATTATGGTTGGTAGTTGCATAGGTATTGTCATTGGCCGTGCAGGCCAGGCAATGGGTGGGTGGTTAAAGTTGCAGTGGCCTACTGGTGAGGGCCCTGGCACATGTTTTATTACACATTAATCACTGCTCAGCACCCACCCCAGTACTCCCTCTCTTCCCCTATCGCTGCTGTCCCTCACCCATGTCGCATCAAATTATCTGTTTAGGTCACAGATCATCTCTCAGCTATCTTCTCTCACAGTGTAACAGTAGCCCTCACCTTTCGCTCACACTCACTTCTTGCGTGTCCGCACATCCCTTCGGCACTTCACATTTCTCCTCATCCCTGACCTCTTCAATCGAATTCACTCACCCCCTTGCAGTCCTCTCTCATCCTCTAATCTCTCCTCACCGAGCGTACGGGTCGGACCTGTATGCTCTCGGCCTGTGCCACTCTGCTTATTGTTCCCTAATTCAGGAAGGCTTGAATTGCCTGTCTCGCTGTTTTGGTGCAGGCCGCGTAGTTATGGAACTTGCACCCTCCTTTGCTTCGCTCCACCAAGAATCTATTATCCTTTAGGAAGATATAAAAACCTGGCTCTATGCTCTGTAGGTTACCCCATTTGGCTGGTTCTCCTTCCCCTTCTGTGTGTTTCTCATTTGCCTTCAGGCAGCAGATGGCTATTAGCCCCAGGACACCTTTTGGTTACAGTAGCGCCCTACAAATGTAAATATTAATAATAATAGGCAGAAGCAGGGGAGCCACTAGACCCGAACTTTGGGGGGGGGGCTAACACTCCCAGCCAGGGCTAGCCCTAGCACTGGTCGCACAGCGGCAACAGTCTTTTTTGGTGCCCCCCCTCCCCGTTTCCTCCATCTCCATGAATTCCCTCACTACCACTCACCAACAATGCACCTCATCTCTCTATAGCACCTTTCTGGCAAACATTTCATTTTTTTATAGCGCCACTCACACTCAGTTCTGTGATCTGCATGGTACACATTCTTTGTAGCAGGCACAGTAACCCTCTGTGCTGTGTGTGTGGCAGTAGTGCCCATGTGAGAGCACAGTGAGCGATGCAACAGTGTGAGAGTAGGGTGAGAGAAGTGACTGCAGGGTGAGTGAGGTGACCATATGAATTTGGGTGTGGATGTAAGTGCAGAGTTGGATGAATGAATGTATGGTTAGTGATGAGCTTGTTTGAGTGAGATTGCAGATTAAGCAGTGAGGGGGACAGGTGAGTGAAGTGTCACATGAGTGCGGGTGAGTAGTGTATTCGTGTGACTACAGGGTGAGGTACAGGGTGAACAGCACAAGTGCATTGTGAGTGCAGAGTGATCACTGTGAGTGCAGGGTGAGCGGGTGAATGGTCTGAGTGCATGGTGATCAGTGTGAGTGCAATGTGATAGCTGTGAGTGCAGGGTGAGTGTGAAAGTGAAGGGCGAGAATGAGTGAGTTGTCTGAATGCAGGGTGCATTCTCAGACACTTGAATTAACTCAGCATGTTATTGACGGCAGCATAGCGTGTCAGATATAAGTTAAACTATTGCGATTAGGGCATTAATCAGGGATCGAGGGTGGAGGAAATAATTAATGTGCTGATCCTGCAACAAACTTCCAGTCTTATGATTAGGGTTGCCAGCTCATTATTTTGATGGCCCAGACGGTACAAAAATAAGCAGTCACCTAAAGCCGTATTTTTAGCACTTCTCTGTGCATACTTCGAACAGCAAATATAAATACAAAGCACTTTTAATTGTGTTCTAGGGCTGCCTCAATGATCCATGACTGATAATTAAAGAGAACAAAGACAGAAAAGTCACATAACGAATGAATACATACTTTTTTATTTATAACTCTATTTAGTGTCAAGAGGAGGTCTTTGCAGGCTCTTTAAACAACACACAGCAGGCATTTTTCTTTTGGCAACCCTACTTTATATTCCTTTTCATGAAATGCATTCTCACACTACAGCTGTAAATGTAAAATACAAATGTAAGGAATAGGCAGAGTGGGGGCCCAGGGGGTCCTGGAACCAGAAAAAAAGCTAAGCCTCGGTAACCAGTTTACAAAGGCATGTAAATATGCAAATTGTCTTTAAAGACCTGTGAAAAACTCGGGCGTGCCAGAGATAAGACTCCAGACACTGCCCAGCCGAGCCCACAGCAGCTGGAGCTGCACTGCAGCAGCCCCGACTGAGACACACCACAGGGGAAGTGGGGGGGTCTGAATTCCTATGGCCATGGGCAGAAGTGTGCCTGGGAATGCGCGACCCCCTTTGTATCACTCCACGGCCCCCCTGGGGGTCGCGCCCCACAGTTTGAAGACCCCTGCTCTACCATCTATGTCTATGTCATAGATGTTTACCATTCTTGACAATAATGGTCTTATTGGTACTTATTTTGTACATATTTTAATCTTTACGTTCCGTTCACAGTATATGTTGGATGCCTGGTGGTCTTGTGAAACACTCACTGTCTGATTGTTCATGATGCTTTTTAAAAAAAAAAAAAATTTATTGAATTTTTATCCCTTTTTATCCAAGGCAGAATATACAGAAAAGAGAAAAACAACACAAGGTTATGAAATAATTTCAGACACATTGTTACATATTGAAGGAAAAAACGACATCTAAAGAAAAAGATAAATAACATACAAAAAAGCAAAATTGCCGCACGTACTTATGGACAGGGTTATCTAGACAATATATTATTTATGCAAACATTTCATATATCAACATATTTATACCCCACCTCTAAATTAATCATACCATCATACATAAAGATTGCCTATAAAAAAAAAAAGAAAAAAAAGAAAAAACCCTTTTCCCAATCCAAGTTTATAGGATCCACTCTGATATTGGAGACCAAATTTTGGCGCCAATAGTTCGTTTCCTTCTCCCTTTGGTCTTATAGATGGATAGTTCAAAATTATACATGGCTAAGAGTCTGGAGCGCCAATTATTAAAAGTGGGTGGATCAGGGCTAATCCACTCATTGGTAATACAGGCCCGTACCACCGCCATTAGAATGAATAGAAGAGCAGTTGTGGCTTCCGATCTTAAATTTGCCGCCCTATCAGATCCTACACCAATAATTACTAATTCTCCCGTAATTATCATGGGGGATCCAAATATTATACCTAAGAAATTCTGAATTCCTTGAAAGAACTCACCCAATCTAGGACAAGAGAAAAACATATGAGATGAATCCGCCGCAAATAATCCACACCGATTACATTTGTCCCCCACCATTACACCCCATCGAGCCACCTTACTAGGAGTATAATATAAATCATAGAGGGCCATATAATGCTGACTGCGTATTCTTCCAGTCATTAAAACTTGGTTAGCAAGCTCAAGGGATTTAATTATATTGATATCCTCAACTCCCAATTTGTTTTCCCATTTAGTTTTACGTATATCCAAATCATCCGGAAATATTTCCACTAACTGTTGATAATATTGACCTATTGGTGTTTTCTTCATCATTTTTTCAATTAAAGGGATTTTCACAAATTGTTGTCCTGTTCCTGACCCCCGCCTAGCCAAAAAGCTACGTATTTGAAGGTATTTAAAAAAGTCTTGCTTACCCAAACCATATTTCTCCTGTAGGTCTAAAAATGCTAAAAGATGACCTTTGTCAAACAGATCCCCTAAACATCGTATTCCTTTTAGGCCCCATCTAATTGTTACTTGGTCCCGAAAAATTATAGGCAATATCCCGGGGGCCGAGAAAGGGGTGTAGGCATTCAAATTTAAGACCAGTAGCTTCCGTTTAATTTGCTTCCAAACTGCATAAGCCTCCTTGAGTATCTTAAATTTTGTTTTTTAAAATAACTGGGCTCAATTACCTTAACTAAGCAACCATTCATTTCTTCTCCCAGCCCAAATTCGTAGATTGATGGTCTATAAAAAAAGGGGATCTCAGCTTTAGTCCCGACTACTAAGGGCCCCATATATTGCATCATAGCTGCCCAATAATACATTGTAAAATGTGGAATGCCCCATCCCCCCCGATGTCTAGGTAAAACCATTTTCTTATAGGCCCTTCTCTGTCTTTGATACCCCCACAAAAACCTGGAACATATCCTCTCTAATTTAATAAAACACGACGAAGAAAACTCTAAAGGGATTGTTCTAAACATATATAAAAATTTCGGAAGCTCCAGCATTTTTAGTACATTACATCTACCATGAAGGGACTGATGAAGGTGGTCTAACCTTTCCAGGGTTGCATTCACCTTCTCCATCACAGGGAGAATATTCAGTTCGGGGATCTTATCAACCACAGATGTGATTTTTATTCCTAGATATGTTGCTTCAGGAACTATTGACGTATTTGCCGGGGGATCCTTGCCTGAGTATAATTCCTGAGTTTTTTCTATGTTCAATTTATATTTAAAATCAGAAAAACAACCAAACTGAACAGCCAATGACTTAATTAAAGGAAGGGCTGTAACAATATCACTAGAGACTACAACTATATCATCGGCATAAGCCAATGCTCTATACTCAATATTACGAAAACTAACTGGTTTAATACCTGTGTGCTGATTTAGTTTATTCAAAAATAAATCAATATATAATGCAAATAAAAGAGGGGAGCACGGGCAGAGTCAGACTTATTTAATATCAGTAGGGGCACAAGGCAAGGGCCTTGTGCCCCTAGTGATATTAAATAAGTCTGACTCTTGCCCAGATATACGTATCGAGGCTACCGGACATATATATAGGGCCTTAACTGCTTGTATAAAATGAGAACAAAAACCTTTCCATTGCAAAACCTCCCACATATATTGCCAGGAGACCCTGTCGAACGCCTTCTCGGCGTCCAACAGGATCACCCTCAATACAGATTCAGTTGCCTGAGCCCAGTCCAAAAAAGCTATGACTCGTCTCACGTGATCGGCAGTATCCCTACCTGGGATGAACCCATGCTGAAAATTGGATACTAGGGGGGTAATGACCGATCCCAGGCGCTGAGCGATGATTTTAGAGAAGATCTTACTATCTGAGTTAATCAAGGAGATTGGTCTACACGAGGATGGGTACAATTCAGGTTTGTCTTTTTTTAGAAAAACAATAATAATAGTTTTACGCCATGAATCTGGTGCAATTCCATGTTGAGCAGCGAGAAACAATGTCATCAGTTCTGGTCTTAGAGCTTGACGAAATGTCTTATATGTTCATGATGCTTGAAATCTTTTTTTCTATAATTATGATTTACTATGGGTTACAATGCGGTTGTCCCCCTTTTTAAAATGGCTGCCATCTCTGATCTCGTTTCATTTTGATCGAGATGGTCCGCCGCCGCTTTTATGGTGTATGCAGTAGCATTTGGTATACATGCGCGGTAATACCAAGATGGCGGACTCGTTTTAGCTACCGCATCACGTGACTTACTGTGTGCACGCGTCATCGATTTAGGTCGGGCAGGCGAAGGCACAGCGTGTGCGGATCATATGGAGTAGTCGGATGCCAATGTTGGATAAAAGTATTTTGAGTAAATAAACACTCTGGGGAACCGCGGTGCACAGCACATTTTTTGTCAGTTGCTGTAGACCCGTTTCTGATTGATTCTTTGATGGTTTTATACCTAATAAGTAACATGTGGCCATTTGCGTTTATATTTTTTAGAAGAGATGATTTCCTTGGAATCGGGTAAGGACAGAGAATTTATACCTTCTCAGTTTTCTCGGCACGTTCAATGGTAGTCCGTTATTTGCAGCTCTCTGAGTGACCACAGGCTTCCTTTTTCTGTTGTTTTATTTAGTAAGGGATAAATAGAATCGTTAGAATCTCACTGAAACTTAGTCAGAAGCAAGCAAGGTTGAGTGTTTTGAATTATTTGGGGTTTTGAGTACCAGGTTTATTGGATATTTAACACGTATGGGCACTAGTGGCCCCCCCTTTTTTTATTTGAACATGGTGGTATTAGCACTGGTGCACGGTTTGGTATGTCAGCCATTGGTTGTGGTTTTTTTGTGAGCAGGCGATACAATTTGGTGAAGGATGTATTGATTAGTTTGTTTTGTTAGTATTTACAGGAGTCATCTTCTGTGCAACGCTGAGTCCTGAGGATGGTCTTGCGGACCCATGTGGCCATGAAAGACCGAAACGTCAGCAACACACCCTTATTTCCTTTGAATATCATGATTTAAACCTTTCTATAGTGATTTGAATATTCAAAGTTTGGAGTATATGTGCTGTTATTTTTGCTGACCATATTATTTGAGGTGAAAAGGGTGTTTACATTCCCACCAATCCCCTGACAAAATTGTAGTTTCAGATGGGATTGTACTGGTAGTGACAGTGTTGCTGTCTGTATACTGTGTATATTGTGTATATACTGTTCATAAAATGTGGATGTCTTGCATAATGAATGAAATACAATATAAATGAAGTAAAATACATTTACATTTGAATACATCCTTGAATACAATTTTCTTTCTTTCATTGTCTGGATCACACCTGTTACCATAAAATTGTGAAAACCTATTGTTAATATAAATAATTCCTCAAGGATTATTTTGTGCATAAACTTTTAGAAAGTTGTAATTTTCTTGCCCTAAACTTTTGTAAGCTTTCTAGGCGGTTCCAGCTGCCTGGGCCTGTTAATTGCTTCCACCTTGAAGAATATGTATTGGGCCAAGACAGTGAATCATTGGACCTGGGTGTAGCTAGAAGAGAGCCATCCTGTCAATATGGGGGGCAGAGCTGTCCCACTTACGTTTCAAAGGAGCAGCCTCAGCACACTCACAGAGAACTAGACAGCAGGCGTTTGTCTCCCCAGACAACTTGGGACCTGGGCAGGGAGGTAGTAAATTCCAGAGCCAACTATGGGGTGGAAATTCCAAAAGTTTCTTGCACTTCAAAGGTGGTGCCCGTTATAAATTGTGGACCCTCAGACCAACTCCTTAGTACACTCTTGGACCTGCAGAAGATTGCAGAAGGACTGCCTTGTACTCCAGAGGACTACCCTGCTGCTTGAGGCCTGTCTTGTTTCTCAGAGAACTGCCCTACTGCTTGAGGAATCCCATGTTTCTCATAGGACTGCCCTGCTGCTACCAGAGGCCTGCCTTTCTGCTTGAGGCCTGTCTTGTTCTACAGAGAACTGTCCAACTGCTTGAGTCCTGCCTTGCTTCTTGAAGGAGAGAATACCATAAACTTCAATTCAGGACTACCAGGGGTCAGTTGGTTGACTTCCTGTTCTGAGCTACAGGGACACAAAAGACCCCAGAGGCCTCACTGCAATTGCATCGGCGGAGTTCTTTTTGTGAAATCCTCAACTTGTGAACTCGGCGCACCAGACTTTAAGGAGGTAACTTTTTCAGTTGGCCCTGTTTTTGGCCCGCACTCCATCGTGGTCGGTATGAACTTGTGACTTTGTCCCAGTCTAGCATGACCAGATATCCACAAATAGTGATTTCTGCTTCTTGGAGGTATTTTTACTTGAACCTTTAAAATTGCAGATCTCCGGTTCTACTGATTCAATTTTTGTTATTCATTTATTTATTTAAATGTTCTCATTTTTTCTAAATTGGTTTGTGATTTTTCTTGTTTTGTGCTTTCACTTCAATACTGTTTGTATGCTGCATAAATACTTAACACAATGCCTAATCCTCAGCCACTGTTGCTTGCGCTCATGTATTCACCCATGGAATCCCTGCAAGTGTGCAACTTCAAGATTGCAGGTTCCTTGGCAATGTAAGGTGAACAATAACATATTGTGATAACTCATAAATACCACAATGCTTCAAACTGGCAACACCTTAGTGACCAGATCATAATATAGTAATTCATAGATAATCGTAGCGCCACAAGGCCAACACCAAATACCATAAAAATGATTAAAAGCAAATATATTATAAATTCATGACTAATAAAGGAAGTCCACATTTACATAGTGGAATTTATAGGTGTTAGATGATGAACATGGGAAGTGGCAGGTGTTGGCCTGCCCTCATAGACATATGAAGATGACCCCTCCCTTAATTTCTCGACATACATCTGATGTGATTACTGATTTCCTCTGAGGCCCCCACCATTATGTCATTGTGAGATTGTTTGTGATGTTAGCAGTAAAGTCAAGGCTGCTAATTTAATTTTAAGTATATGCTTGTCATTTGACTCTTTAATTTTAACCCTATAATAATAATATTACTTCATAAATTTTACTCATTTGTCAAATAGTAGTTTTTGCATCAGCATTCACTGTGTTACCTCTCCTGGGTTGTCAAGCATGTTTGCCATTGGCCAGAAGAACACTCTGTACCCTTGAAGCCCAGGTGGAGAACCCTTGGTGGCTATCAAAACCCAGTGCTGGCAACAACCACCATTGATTCACCCACAATTTTAGCTTGCTGATTGTCCATATTTAATTCACACAACTTGTATCACTACCTAATTTAAACATATTTGGTTCTGGTCTGGTGGGTCACTCATGGATGCAGAGGTGGTGAACCTTCAACAGGAATGCTGCCTTGGAATTGGCATTCAGGACATAGATGGTAGGACATTGACAGTGGAAGACAAGATGTCTCTGTTCATAAATGTCTAAAGAGAGGGCTTACTTCTTTTTTTAGGGGTAGGTTGACAATGCAGCTGTCTGCTGCACACATTGTAAAGCAAAAATTAGAAAAACCAATAGATCTGGTATTGACCGTCCATTTTTCAGATTTGCAAACACAAGTTTTGTTATAGCTTTTGCACAACTTTATTGTTGGTGAAGCTTCTGTACTCTCATCAATAGCTAAATGCATTCAAGAATGTGCTTCGTGTGTGGATGTGCTTGTGGAAGGCCAGAATGCGGTCACTCACAATGATATTAGGTGTTAATGACTGAGCAGGGCAGGCTCATTGCCTCATGCAAGATGGTGAAGGTGGCAGAAGAAAAATGATAATGGCACAATATGAGACCAACGGTGGGCTGGCTGATAGACCCTATAAATAAGTATAAAATATACAAATTCAGAAAATCTAACAGCAGACCTTGAAAAGTGGACTTTAAGTCAGCCCCCTTTAACTGCTAACTTATTGGATCAGCCTCATCCAGCAATTGTCTTGCGGCATTGTCAATCTGACATGCGATTATCGCCCTCTCTCCGTCGTGCTGTTTGGTGTATCATTCCACCTCCTGAGGAGTGCTTGCATTGCAATGAATGGTGAACTATTTTAAATCTATAAAGTACACTTGACCATAACAACTTTTGTTACATTCACTTCAGTATTTCAAACATTAATGGCATAAAAAACAATCATTTGTTGTTATTTTTTCTCACTACAAGACACGTTGATTCACTGAAGTCCTGGGGGGGCAATGGCCTGTTCTTCTAATGGTTACACATTCAGCAGCGGAGCCGCTGAGAGCAGTCAGCATGCCTGGTCATTCCCTTGCCCCCGCCGTATGGGTGCTGCTAAACTAGAAACTCAGCACGTCCAATGGCTCTGACAAAGGTATAGCCTATAACTGAAATTATTAGCCAGAACAATTGGTTTTGCCGATGATTGTTACATGACAGTATTGCATTATTTCTGAGCAAATCACAGCAACATAACATGGAGTTCTCTCTCAGTTAACTCTTTATTCCAGTAAAACTATCCTATACCCAACATATTTCAAAAGTCTACTTTAAGAACTTACAGACAACAAATTTAAAATTAAAGTAAGTCTTCATAAAACTTTTAATCAAACATTAGGACTATGTTTACCATAAAATAACACTATTCGCTATATTCTTTTTACTACATATTTCAAAGAGTACATTATTATGGCAGCTACTAAAACATAATAATGTTTTAAATAATATTGTATCTTGTTACGTCATATCAAACTAAACGATCCCAAGGGATATTAAATTTAAATTGCAGGGTTTTGTGAATTATAAGTCTAGAATGCCATTTTGAGGCACAGGTGTCATTTTTATACTGAGCCAACCTTTGTATTTTATTTTTCTGATTAACAGTGCTATGACAATTATTCTCCCTTTGCATGACAAATATGTGCGTGTGTATGTATTAGTAAGCAGCTATAATAAAGCTATCTGTAAAGGCCAGAGGTACTGAACATTTTAATGGTTGCAATGGCGCCTATTCGGCGGTAGTAGCCTATTTTCAAAAGAGAGGGGTCTGCTTGGGACCCTTTCCCATTTGTGAATGTTAAAAGAAAAATGTGTTTAAGCGGATGTTGTGGTCCATGGGGCCACTGCTAAACAAACATAGAAACCCTTTTTTTTAAAACCACAGTCCAGTTTCCTTTAAGGAAAACTGGCTGCAATAAAAAAGGATGCTTTAATATGAAGCAATCACAGATCCCTATGAAAGCCTCCAATCGTACTGAGCCGGAATTTTGACCTACCTCATTAATATGCACCAGTTACGTTGGATTCTCACCCACTACAAATCAGAATTTCAAGAACGGACTTATTAGTAATTAGTATTTGTGCCTATAGTACAATTAATCGATTTGGTAAAAGTGGTTGCAAATTGTGCACTGAGGTTTACGAGTCATTTTTAGGTCTCGCCTGAGCCAGCGCACGCGCTGCTCTGGCCGAGACATTTAGTAAGTGGGCTTTTAAAAGTCCGACCACACGCTTTTGCTGGCCTCAAGCTTGCGGTTACGCGCGCGGGCACGCGCACAGCCACCATCTGGCTTTCCTCGCGGCACCCTTACAGCGCGCGATGAGGCGCCATCTGGCTTTCCTCTCGCTTGCTCTCCCAAGCACCTCGCTCCGCCCATCTCTCGCCCCATTTCTCCCGCTCTTTGCCTATCGGCCCTCTCTCTTCCCCTTTCTACTCTCTTTACATGCCTCCCGCTTCCCTGTCTTTCTCCCTTCATCACTTTCTCTCTTTGCCATGTGAATGAGCGAACTCTATTCAAATGTCCTCACCGCAGAATGACAATCACTTAAAACAACAACAACACAGACGTGCCACATTTAAAGTTGCCCATGCGTGTTGCATTTAGAGACGGCGTTGCTCTCAAGGATTTACAAGTTGGCGCACTTGTATGCATTCACACCTGATTCATATTCACTAGAATTTCTGCTTTTCGACGATACTTTTTAATGATTCAATAGTCTTTTAAAAAAAAAATCTTATAACTGTTACTCCACAAAGCCAGCATATCAGCTAATGAAAAGCATTCAGCTTCAGATGTTGAGTCATCGTTAAAGGCTGCAGCGCGTTCTTTAACCTCCTTACTTCTTATAAAGGTGGGCCACAGAAACTAAATGCCAAAACCCATTGAGCAGGGCGCACTGCTCAATACCAGTCAGCACAAGCACACCACAACTGTGTCGGAAGAGTTGAGCCGCAGTTCAGGGGGAAAAATGTAGCGCTTCGGTAACCTCACATCAATCATTTTTCCACGGGTATCAATAATTCCGCAATACTCCACACGCATTGGTAAATTTGGTTACAAAGTTACCAACCTATTGCATGTCGGACTGCAATTGTCCCCTTAGAAACGGGGGGGTTAATGAGGGACTCTAGATCACCGCAGGCGATTCCCTTAGGCAAGTCCCCAATTTCTAGAAGGTTCCAACCTAGCGAGTGCCCCTGAATAAGCCTGTAGGCGCTACAGCACCTTCTTGCATGACCCTATACTACTACCACGTAGCATCATTTCATACTAATTTTAAAGGATAGGGGTGCTATTTATTCGCTGGTTTGTTTTGGGGACCCTTCAGTTTTTAAACTGCATATTAAAAGATTAAACGTCATCGTTTACTGGAGAACATCGAGATTGTAATTATTTACTTACTTTAAGACATGAGCTTTGTTGCCATGTATAGGGAACAAGAAACGGAGACATCAATATAGATAAGGCGACTGAAATTATCTGGCACTGGAGGAACAAGTTATGCGGCACAGGAAAGAAAAACAAAACTTAAATTACGCAAATGCAAATATACAACTGTTCTGTGACCTACTTGTCAGTTATGTATACAGGAATTCCAGTACTATAATACACAGCTCTTAAGAAGGAAAACTATACAGTTCAGCCAATCCTATTCAAAATTGTATTCACCACAATTAATAATTTGGTCTACTCTGAGGCACGCAAATGGCATTTTGTTAACAGTGGGCCATTGTGTATCACCCAGAGAAAAATAGGATGCGTAAAACATATTCAGCGTTGCACTCAGGAGAAACCCTACCTCATTATTCACCACCTCCCAGTTAAGCCTTGTCTTCTGGGTTGGAGCAACACTATGTTCATAGCTGAGGTCCTCCTCACCCTACTGCTCCCCTGCATCCCATCTGTCTGTCTTGCACAGCTCTAACACTCACTAGATTCACTGGATTGCCAATAGGTCTCGCCTTTGGGACCTTATAAGTGTTTAGCCATGCAACAGTTGATGTTGTTGCACCAAGGATATTGTGCTGCATAACTAAATACTTATAAGGTCCCAAAAGCGAGACCTATTGGCTATGCCAATGCTTGTTGATTTTGTCATCTGACCTGTGTACTAATAGGTAAGTTTATAAAACACAGGATCATAGTGGGTCACAATTCGACCTTCCTCATCAATATTCATGAGGTAGGTCACAAAGTGAGACCCACTATGATGGTTACAATCACAGGGATAGAGGCCTGCTATGGTCAGCAGACCACCATGTTTGAGATCACTGTTAAATAAAACAAAACATTATTATTATTTTTTTAATGCAGTTAGTTTTCCTTAAAAGGAAAAAGGGTGCGTTATAAAAAATTTAGTGTCACAGCAACCTTTTTTAGGAGTAGGCAGTGGTCCCAAGGGCCCATGGACCACTGCTTCTCCAATAAAGCGTCTTTGTCAACATTCACATTCTCTTTTGAACCCCTTCCCATTTGCGAAAGGGCTACCATCTCCTTTCAGTTGGTGGTAAAATATTAATAATTTGCGAATAGATTTTGGTCACAAAACTTTAATACATACCATAAGAAATTGGAATTGGGAAGAGACTCCCTAAACACTCTTCAAAATACAGATTTTTTATTGTTTACTAAACTCATTGTGCAATTCAGAAAACCTTTTCTGAATCATTAATTGCAACTAGTACATTTCCAAAAGTGTTCTAGCACTAGCAAGCCCTCAGATTTACCGAATCTGTGGGTTGACCACCATTTAAACACTTTGTGCATAAGGCCCATAGTTCGATCATTGAAGTGTTTTACTGTTCGCAAATTGCAACCAGTATTTTGTGACTAGCAAGTAGTACATTTGGCCCTAAGTCATTCATGTACTGACTTTATTGATGTGTCTTTTTTTTAATTATGTTTGACCAAAATGTTTTTCTATCCTAACTTTCAAATGATCTATCTTCATAGTATACATATAAGCAATTCCTCAGGTATATGAGCCTGCACTCTCCTGTGCCACTCCATGCACCTCCTGTGTCGTAACCCACCTTTGCACAGCAGATTCCAGGTTCCGGATTGAAGGAAGTGTCGCCAGAAGATAGGCTGATCCCCGAAGATGAAAAAGCCCACGAACCTAGAAAGAAATCAGAGTAGCAGATGTCAAATCAAGTAAATATGCCTGTTCTTGTGATGAACATGATGACTCAGGTTCTGCCTTCAAGCTTGTCATTGGGTTTAGAAAGCAGATAAACAATTGCCTGGGAGATCCCATGTGAGGATCCCTCCTTGCACTTGGTGTGTGTGCCTGTTTTACTGCTCTTATTAGGCCTCTATTTGCAGAATCGGGCAATTTGCGACAGCAAAAAGGCTTTTGGTTATGTATGAAACCCAAATTGGGATTTGATAACACGTTACCGAATCACAATTTGACTTCCTGACCAAATATTGAGTTGATCTTTGTAACCTACGAGTTTAGGGAGTCCCTTCCAAATACCGATTCAGAATGGGATGTATTGATGTATTAATGTTTTATGACCAACTTTCAGTAGCAAAACATTCATATTTTATTGACTACACAAATATAGTGGCAACCCATTCACAAATGGGAAGGGGTCCCTAAGGTACAACTTCTCCTTTTGTGAATGTTGACAGAAACATTTTTTAAGAGTAGGCATCCATCGTGTGACTGCCTCATTACAAGGTTTTGCCCTTTATTCCTTTTATCACTTTGCACATGGCAAAAAATCGTTTTCAGCAAATTCCCTTTGCTAGTTTTCACACAGTTTAATGAGTGGAATTGCACATATCAAGTGTGACCACTTTGTATGTTCCTGGCTAGTTGGGCAATAGCAATTTTCATGCTGGGAATTCAGAACCATACTTCAAACAATAAAAACAAAAATACAAGTACTGGAATCCGGACATTGTGTTGCCAAAAAACAAGACTGTCGATGACATCACAGATTAGATTGGGCCACTTAGTAGCTATGACATCAGCTATTGTTCTTGTACTGATACACCCAGTTAATCTGCCAGGGTCTTAGTCATACAGCGATTTGTATGTACAAATAGTGTTTTTACGGGGGTATAAACGATTTTGACTTTCACACAATTTCTTTTAACACTGCTAAAAAGATTTAGTCACAGAAATATTTTCGAGTGAGTAATTCTACTTTAAGGAACAGGGAGATATTGCTTTAGGGCAGGATTTGCCTAAAAGTTTATTTACATCCACAACCATGCTTGTTTAGAGGTATTGACAGACATTTTTCCAATCTGGAAATAGGTGGATGCTTACCTCTATTAAGACGTACACTTGCACTTGTGAAATGTGTTTCTTGGCATGACTAATTGTACCACATGGGTATCAACAGAGCTAGTTCCACTTACTCACAGAACAGGAACCACATGGGCATCAGCAATGCAAGCTTCCCTTGATAACACAACAGACACACGACGAATATCCCCAGCTAACCCACCACATACGAGATGGACATCTGCAGAGCAGGGTTTCCCTGCTAAAACAACAGATACAACATGGACATCTGCAGTGCAAGCTTCCCTTGCTAAAACATCAGAGGCGCTGATATGACATGGACATCTGCAGTGCAAGCTTCCCTTGCTAAAACATCAGAGGCGCTGATATGACATGGACATCTGCAGTGCAAGGTTCCCCTGCTAACGCAACAGATACAACATGGACATCTAGAGTGCAAGCTTCTCTTGCTAAAACATCACATTTGTAGATATGACACGGGCATTTGCATTGCAAAGTTCCCCTGCTAACACAACAGCCACAAAAGGGACATTCATTGCTAACCCACCAGATATGACATGAACATCTGCAGCGCAAGCTTCCCTTGTTAAAATACCAGGTACGCAGATATGACATAGACATGTGCAGTGCAAGTTTCCCCTGCTAACACATCAGATACGACATGGATACCTGCGGTGCAAGCTTCCCTTGTTAAAACATCAGGTACGCAGATATGACATGGACATGTGCAGTGCAAGTTTCCCCTGCTATCACATCAGATACGACATGGATACCTGCTGTGCAAGCTTCCCTTGTTAAAACATCAGGTACGCAGATATGACATGGACATGTGCACTGCAAGTTTCCCCTGCTAACACAACAGATACGACATGGGCACCTGCAGTGCAAGCTTTCCTTGTTAAAACATTAGATAGGCACACACGACAGGGACACTTGCAATGCAAGTTTCCACCACTAACACAACAGATACTAGAAGGACACATGCAGTGCAAGCTTCCATTGTTAAATCATCAGATAGGCAGATACGGCATGGACACCTGCAGTGCAAGTTTCCCTTGCTAACACAAGATATACCACATGGACATCTGCATACCTTGCTAACATGCCAGAAATGACACGGACACATGCAGTGCAGGCTTCACCTCCTATCATACCAGATACAAAATGAACACCGGCAGTGCAAGCGTCCCCAACTAACACAACAAATACGACATGGACACCTGCAGGGCAAGCTTCCCCTGCTAACACAACAGATACGACATGGACACCTACAGTGCAAGCTTCCCCTGCTAACACAACAGATACGACTTGGACACCTGCAGTACAAGCTTCCCCAGCTAACACAATAGATACGCCATGGGCACCTGCACTCTAAGTTTCCTCTGCTAACACAAGGTATATCACATGGACATCTGCATCCCTTAATAACGTACCAGAAATGACATGGACACCTGCAGTGCAGGCTTCCCCTCCTACCATACCAGATACAAAATGAACACCGGCAGTGCAAACGTCCCCAACTAACACAACAGATACAACTTTGACACCTGCAGTGCAAGCCTTCCCAGCTAACACAATAGATACAAAATGGACACCTTCAGTGCAAGCCTTCCCAGTTAACACAACAGATCTGATATGGGCACCTGCAGTGCAAGCTTCCCCTGCTAACACAACAGATGTGACATGCACAACTGCAGTGCAAGCTTCCCCTGCTAACACAACAGATACAACATGGTCATCTGCAGTGCAAGCTTCCCCTCTTACCACAACAGATATGCCATGGACACCTGCTGTACAAGCTTCCCCAGCTAACACAATAGATACACCATGGGCACCTGCACTCTAAGTTTCTTCTGCTAACACAAGGTTTATCACATGGACATCTGCATCCCTTACTAACGTACCAGAAATGACATGGACACCTGCAGTGCAGGCTTCCCCTGCTAACACAACAGATACGACATGGACACCTGCAGTACAAGCTTCCCCAGCTAACACAACAGATACGACATAGACACCTGCAGTGCAAGCTTCCCCTCCTACCATACCAGATACAAAATGAACACCGGTAGTGCAAACGTCCCCAACTAACACAACAAATATAACATGGACACCTGCAGTGCAAGCTTCCCCTCCTACCATACCAGATACAAAATGAACACCGGCAGTGCAAACGTCCCCAACTAACACAACAAATACAACATGGACACCTGCAGTGCAAGCTTGCCCTGCGAACACAACAGATACAACATGGACACCTGCAGTGCAAGCTTCCCCTGCTAACACAACAATACCAACATGGACACCTGCAGTGCAAGCTTCCCCTCCTACCATACCAGATACAAAATTAACACCGGCAGTGCAAACGTCCCCAACTAACACAACAAATACATCATGGACACCTGCAGTGCAAGCTTCCCCTCTTACCATACCAGATTCAAAATGAACACCGGCAGTGCAAGCGTCCCCAACTAACACAACAAATACAACATGGACACCTGCAGTGCAAGCTACCCCTGCTAACACAACAGATACAACATGGGCACCTGCAGTGCAAGCTTCCCCTGCTAACACAACAGATACAACTTTGACACCTGCAGTGCAAGCCTTCCCAGCTAACACAACATATACGACATGGACACCTGCAGCGCAAGCCTTCCCAGCTAACACAACAGATCCGATATGGGCACCTGCAGTGCAAGCTTCCCCTGCTAACACAACAGATACGACATGCACACCTGCAGTGCAAGCTTCCCCTGCTAACACAACAGATACGACATGGTCATCTGCAGTGCAAGCTTCCCCTCTTACCACAACAGATACGCCATGGACACCTGCAGTACAAGCATCCCCAGCTAACACAATAGATACGCCATGGGCACCTGCACTCTAAGTTTCCTCTGCTAACACAAGGTATATCACATGGACATCTGCATCCCTTACTAACATACCAGAAATTAAATGGACACCTGCAGTGCAGGCTTCCCCTGCTAACAGAACAGATACGACATGGACACCTGCAGTACAAGCTTCCCCAGCTAACACAACAGATACGACATGGACACCTGCAGTGCAAGTTTCCCCTGCTAACACAACAGATACGACATGGACACCTGCAGTACAAGCTTCGCCCGCTAACACAACAGATATGACATGGACACCTGCAGTGCAAGCTTCCCCTCCTACCATACAAGATACAAAATGAACACCGGCAGTGCAAACGTCCACAACTAACACAACAAATACAACATGGACACCTGCAGTGCAAGCTTCCCCTCCTACCATACCAGATACAAAATGAACACCGGCAGTGCAAACGTCCCCAACTAACACAACAAATACAACATGGACACCTGCAGTTCAAGCTACCCCTGCTAACACAACAGATACAACATGGGCACCTGCAGTGCTAGCTTCCCCTGCTAACACAACAGATACGACATGGACACCTGCAGTGCAAGCTTGCCTTGTTAAAACATCAGATAGGCACACACGACAAGGACACTTGCAATGCAAGTTTCCACCACTAACACAACAGATACTAGAAGGACACATGCAGTGCAAGCTTCCCTTGTTAAATCATCAGATAGGCAGATACGACATGGACACCTGCAGTGCAAGTTTCCCTTGCTAACACAAGATATACAACATGGACATCTGCATCCCTTGCTAACATGACAGAAATGGCACGGACACATGCAGTGCAGGCTTCACCTCCTATCATACCAGATACAAAATGAACACCGGCAGTGCAAGCGTCCCCAACTAACATAACAAATACGACATGGACACCTGCAGGACAAGCTTCCCCTGCTAACACAACAGATACGACTTGGACACCTACAGTGCAAGCTTCCCCTGCTAACACAACAGATACGACTTGGACACCTGCAGTACAAGCTTCCCCTGCTAACACAACAGATACGCCATGGGCACCTGCACTCTACGTTTCCTCTGCTAACACAAGGTATATCACATGGACATCTGCATCCCTTAATAACGTACCAGAAATGATATGGACACCTTCAGTGCAGGCTTCCCCTCCTACCATACCAGATACAAAATGAACACCGGCAGTGCAAACGTCCCCAACTAACACAACATAAACAACATGGACGACTGCAGTGCAAGCTTCCCTCCTACCATACCAGATACAAAATGAACACCGGCAGTGCAAACGTCCCCGACTAACACAACAAATACAACATGGACACCTGCAGTGCAAGCTACTCCTGCTAACACAACAGATACAACATGGACACCTGCAGTGCAAGCGTCCCCAACTAATACAACATGGAGACCTGCAGGGCAAACGTCCCCAACTAACACAACAAATACACCATGGACACCTGCAGTGCAAACGTCCCCAACTAACACAACAAATACAACATGGACACCGGCAGTGCAAGCTTCCCCTGCTAACACAACAGATACAACTTGGACACCTGCAGTGCAAGCTTCCCCTGCGAACACAACATATACAACATAGACACCTACAGTGGAAGCTTCCCCTGCTAACACAACAGATACAACATGGACACCTGCAGTGCAAGCTTCCCCTGCTAACACAACAGATACGACATGGACACCTGCATTGCAAGCTTCCCCTGCTAACACAACAGATACGACTTGGACACCTGCAGTACAAGCTTCCCCAGCTAACACAATAGATATGATATGGACACCTGCACTGTAGGTTTCCTCTGCTAACACAAGGTATATCACATGGACATCTGCATCCCTTACTAACGTACCAGAAATGACATGGACACCTGCAGTGCAAGCTTCCCCTGCTAACACAACAAATACGACATGGACACCTGCAGTACAAGCTACTCCTGCTATCACAACAGATACAACATGGACACCTGCAGTGCAAGCGTCCCCAACTAATACAACATGGAGACCTGCAGTGCAAACGTCCCCAACTAACACAACAAATACAACATGGACACCTGCAGTGCAAGCTTCCCCTGCTAACACAACAGATACGACATGGACACCTGCAGTACAAGCTTCCCCTGCTAACACAACAGATACAACATGGACACATGCAGTGCAAGTTTCCCCAGCTAACACAATAGATACGCCATGGACACCTGCACTGTAAGTTTCTTCTGCTAACACAAGGTATATCACATGGACATCTGCATCCCTTACTAACGTACCAGAAATGATATGGACACCTGCAGTGCAGGCTTCCCCTGCTAACACAACAGATACGACATGGACACCTGCAGTACAAGCTTCCCCTCCTACCATACCAGATACAAAATGAACACCGGCAGTGCAAACGTCCCCAACTAACACAACAAATACAACATGGACACCTGCAGTGCAAGCTACCCCTGCTAACAAAACAGATACAAAATGGACACTGGTAGTGCAAACGTCCCCAACTAACACAACAAATACAACATGGACACCTGCAGTGCAAGCTTCCCCTGCTAACACAACAGATACAACTTGGACACCTGCAGTGCAAGCTTCCCCTGCGAACACAACAGATACAACATAGATACCTACAGTGCAAGCTTCCCCTGCTAACACAACAGATACAACATGGACACCTGCAGTGCAAGCTTCCCTGCTAACACAATAGATACGACATGGACACCTGCAGTGCAAGCTTGCCTTGTTAAAACATCAGATAGGCACACACGACAAGGACACTTGCAATGCAAGTTTCCACCACTAACACAACAGATACTAGAAGGACACATGCAGTGCAAGCTTCCCTTGTTAAATCATCAGATAGGCAGATACGACATGGACACCTGCAGTGCAAGTTTCCCTTGCTAACACAAGATATACCACATGGACATCTGCATCCCTTGCTAACATGCCAGAAATGGCACGGACACATGCAGTGCAGGCTTCACCTCCTATCATACCAGATACAAAATGAACACCGGCAGTGCAAGCGTCCCCAACTAACATAACAAATACGACATGGACACCTGCAGGACAAGCTTCCCCTGCTAACACAACAGATATGACTTGGACACATACAGTGCAAGCTTCCCCTGCTAACACAACAGATACGACTTGGACACCTACAGTGCAAGCTTCCCCTGCTAACACAACAGATACGACTTGGACACCTGCAATACAAGCTTCCCCTGCTAACACAACAGATACGCCATGGGCACCTGCACTCTACGTTTCCTCTGCTAACACAAGGTATATCACATGGACATCTGCATCCCTTAATAACGTACCAGAAATGATATGGACACCTTCAGTGCAGGCTTCCCCTCCTACCATACCAGATACAAAATGAACACCGGCAGTGCAAACGTCCCCAACTAACACAACATAAACAACATGGACGACTGCAGTGCAAGCTTCCCTCCTACCATACCAGATACAAAATGAACACCGGCAGTGCAAACGTCCCCGACTAACACAACAAATACAACATGGACACCTGCAGTGCAAGCTACTCCTGCTAACACAACAGATACAACATGGACACCTGCAGTGCAAGCGTCCCCAACTAATACAACATGGAGACCTGCAGGGCAAACGTCCCCAACTAACACAACAAATACACCATGGACACCTGCAGTGCATACGTCCCCAACTAACACAACAAATACAACATGGACACCGGCAGTGCAAGCTTCCCCTGCTAACACAACAGATACAACTTGGACACCTGCAGTGCAAGCTTCCCTGCGAACACAACATATACAACATAGACACCTACAGTGGAAGCTTCCCTGCTAACACAACAGGTACAACATGGACACCTGCAGTGCAAGCTTCCCCTGCTAACACAACAGATACGACATGGACACCTGCATTGCAAGCTTCCCTGCTAACACAACAGATACGACTTGGACACCTGCAGTACAAGCTTCCCCAGCTAACACAATAGATATGATATGGACACCTGCACTGTAGGTTTCCTCTGCTAACACAAGGTATATCACATGGACATCTGCATCCCTTACTAACGTACCAGAAATGACATGGACACCTTCAGTGCAAGCTTCCCCTGCTAACACAACAAATACGACATGGACACCTGCAGTACAAGCTACTCCTGCTATCACAACAGATACAACATGGACACCTGCAGTGCAAGCGTCCCCAACTAATACAACATGGAGACCTGCAGTGCAAACGTCCCCAACTAACACAACAAATACAACATGGACACCTGCAGTGCAAGCTTCCCCTGCTAACACAACAGATACGACATGGACACCTGCAGTACAAGCTTCTCCTACAAACACAACAGATACAACATGGACACATGCAGTGCAAGTTTCCCCAGCTAACACAATAGATACGCCATGGACACCTGCACTGTAAGTTTCTTCTGCTAACACAAGGTATATCACATGGACATCTGCATCCCTTACTAACGTACCAGAAATGATATGGACACCTGCAGTGCAGGCTTCCCCTGCTAACACAACAGATACGACATGGACACCTGCAGTTCAAGCTTCCCCTCCTACCATACCAGATACAAAATGAACACCGGCAGTGCAAACGTCCCCAACTAACACAACAAATACAACATGGACACCTGCAGTGCAAACTACCCCTGCTAACACAACAGATACAAAATGGACACTGGTAGTGCAAACGTCCCCAACTAACACAACAAATACAACATGGACACCTGCAGTGCAAGCTTCCCCTGCTAACACAACAGATACAACTTGGACACCTGCAGTGCAAGCTTCCCCTGCGAACACAACAGATACAACATAGATACCTACAGTGCAAGCTTCCCCTGCTAACACAACAGATACAACATGGACACCTGCAGTGCAAGCTTCCCTGCTAACACAATAGATACGACATGGACACCTGCAGTGCAAGCTTCCCCGGCTAACACAACAGATACGACATGGAAACCTGCAGTGCAAGCTTCCCCTCCTACCATACCAGATACAAAATGAACACCGGCAGTGCAAGCGTCCCCAACTAACACAACAAATACAACATGGATGCCTGCAGTGCAAGCTTCCCCTCCTACCATACCAGATACAAAATGAACACCGGCAGTGCAAGCGTCCCCAACTAACACAACAAATACAACATGGACACCTGCAGTGCAAGCTACCCCTGCTAACACAACAGATACAACATGGGCACCTGAAGTGCAAGCTTCCCCTGCTAACACAACAGATACGCCATGGGCACCTGCAGTGCAAGCTTCCCCTGCTAACACAACAGATACGATAGGGACACCTGCAGTGCAAGCTTCCCCTGCTAACACAACAGATACGACATGGACACCTGAGGTGCAAGCTTCTCCTGATAACACAACAGATACGACATGGACACCTGCAGTACTAGCTTCCCCTGCTAACACAACAGATACGACACGGACACCTGCAGTACAAGCTTCCCCAGCTAACACTATAGATATGACATGGACACTGCAGTAAAAGCTTCCCCAGTTAACACTATAGATACGACATGGACACCTGCAGTACAAGCTTCCCCAGCTAACACAATAGATACGCCATGGACACCTGCAGTACAAGCTTCCCTAGCTAACACAATAGATACGCCATGGACACCTGCACTGTGAGTTTCTTCTGCTAACACAAGGTATATCACATGAACATCTGCATCCCTTACTAACGTACCAGAAATGACATGGACACCTGCAGTGCAGGCTTCTCCTGCTACCGTACTAGATACAAAATGAAGACCGGCAGTGCAAACATCCCCAACTAACACAACAAATACAACATGGACACCTGCAGTGAAAGCTACCCCTGCTAACACAACAGATACAACATGGGCACCTGCAGTGCAAGCTTCCCCTGCTAACACAACAGATAGAACATGGACACCTGCAGTGCAAGCTTCCCTGCTAACACAACAGATACATCATGGGCACCTGCAGTGTAAGCTTCCCCTGCTAACACAACAGATACGACATGGACACCTGCAGTGCAAGCTTCCCCATCTAACACAACAGATACGACATGGACAGCTACAGTACAAGCTTCCCCTGCTAACACAACAGATACAACATGGACATCTGCAGTGCAAGTTTCCCCTGCTAACACAACAGATACATCATGGGCACCTGCAGTGCAAGCTTCCCCTGCTAACACAACAGATACGACATGGACACCTGCAGTGCAAGCTTCCCCTGCTAACACAACAGATACGACATGGACAGCTACAGTACAAGCTTCCCCTGCTAACACAACAGATACAACATGGACACCTGCAGTGCAAGCTTCCCCAGCTAACACAATAGATACGCCATGGACAACTGCACTGTAAGTTTCTTCTGCTAACACAAGGTATATCACAAGCAACAGATACAACATGGACACCTGAAGTGGAAGCTTCCCCAGCTAACACAACAGCTACAACATGGACACCTGCAGTGCAAGCTTCCCCTGCTAACACAACAGATACAACATAGACACCAACAGTGCAAGCCTCCCCTGCTGACAGAACAGATACGACATGGTCACCTGCAGTTCAAGCTTCCCCTGCTAACACAACAGATATGACATGGACACCTGCAGTGCAAGTTTCCCCTCCTACCATACCAGATACTAAAGAACACCGGCAGTGCAAACGTCCCCAACTAACACAACAAATACAACATGGACACCTGCAGTGCAAGCTTGCCCTGCTAACACAACAGATACAATATGGACACCTGCAGTGCAAGCTTCCCTGCTAATACAACAAATACAACATGGACACCTGCAGTACAAGCTTCCCCTCCTACCATACCAGATACAAAATGAACACCGGCAGTGCAATCGTCCCCAACTAACACAGCAAATACAACATGGACACCTGCAATGCAAGCTTCCCCTCCTTCCATTCCAGATACAAAATGAACACCAGCAGTGCAAGCGTTCCCAACTAACACAGCAAATACAACTTGGACACCTGCAGTGCAAGCTTCCCCTGCTAACACAACAGATAACTTGGACACCTGCAGTGCAAGCCTTCCCAGCTAACACAACAGATCCGATATGGGCACCTGCAGTGCATGCTTCCCCTGCTAACACAACAGATATGACATGGACACCTGCAGTGCAAGCCTTCCCAGTTAACGCAACAGATCCGATATGGGCTCCTGCAGTGCAAGCTTCCCCTGCTAACACAACAGATACGACATGGACACCTGCAGTTCAAGCTTCCCCTGCTAACACAACAGATACGACATGGACACCTGCAGTGCAAGCTTCCCCTGCTAACACAACAGATACGACATGGACACCTGCAGTACAAGCTTCCCCAACTAACACAATAGATACGCCATGGACACCTGCACTGTAAGTTTCTTCTGCTAACACAAGGTATATCACATGGACATCTGCATCCCTTACTAACGTACCAGAAATGATATGGACACCTGCAGTGCAGGCTTCCCCTCCTATCATACCAGATACAAAATGAACACCGGCAGTGCAAACGTCCCCAACTACCACAACAAATACAACATAGACACCTGCAGTGCAAGCTACCCCTGCTAACACAACAGATACAACATGGACACCGGCAGTGCAAACGTCCCCAACTAACACAACATATACAACATGGACACCTGCAGTGCAAGCTTCCCTCCTACCATACCAGATACAAAATGAACACCTGCAGTGCAAACGTCCCCAACTATCACAACAAATACAACATGGACACCTGCAGTGAGAGCTTCCCTCCTACCATACCAGATACATAATGAACAGCGGCAGTGCAAACGTCCCCAACTATCACAACGAATACAATATGGACACCTGCAGTGCAAGCTTCCTCTCCTACCATACCAGATACAAAATGAACACCGGCAGTGCAAACGTCCCCAACTAACACAACAAATACAACATGGACACCTGCAGTGCAAGCTTCCCCTCCTACCATACCAGATACAAAATGAACACCGGCAGTGCAAACGTCCCCAACTAACACAACAAATACAACATGGACACCTGCAGTGCAAGCTCCCCCTGCTAACACAACAGATACAACATGGGCACCTGCAGTGCAAGCTTCCCCTGCTAACACAGCAGATACAACTTTGACACCTAGAGTGCAAGCCTTCCCTGCTAACCCAACAGATACGACATGGACACCTGCAGTGCAAGCTTCCCCTGCGAACACAACAGATACAACATAGACACCAACAGTGCAAGCCTCCCCTGCTGACAGAACAGATACGACATGGTCACCTGCAGTTCAAGCTTCCCCTGCTAACACAACAGATACGACATGGACACCTGCAGTACAAGCTTCCCCTGCTAACACAACACATATGAAATGGACACCTGCAGTGCAAGCTTCCCCTCCTACCATACCAGATACTAAATGAACACCGGCAGTGCAAACGTCCCCAACTAACACAACAAATACAACATCGACACCTGCAGTGCAAGCTTCTCCTCCTACCATACCAGATACAAAATGAACACCGGCAGTGCAAACGTCCCCAACTAACACAACAAATTCAACATGGACACCTGCAGTGCACACTTGCCCTGCTAACACAACAGATAGAATATGGACACCTGCAGTGCAAGCTTCCCTGCTAACACAACAAATACAACATGAACACCTACAGTACAAGCTTCCCCTCCTACCATACCAGATACAAAATGAACACCGGCAGTGCAATCGTCCCCAACTAACACAGCAAATACAACATGGACACCTGCAGTGCGAGCTTCCCTCCTTCCATTCCAGATACAAAATGAACACCAGCAGTGCAAGCGTTCCCAACTAACACAACAAATACAACATGGACACCTGCAGTGCAAGCTTCCCCTGCTAACACAACAGATACAACTTGGACACCTGCAGTGCAAGCCTTCCCAGCTAACACAACAGATCTGATATGGGCACCTGCAGTGCATGCTTCCCATGCTAACACAACAGATATGACATGGACACCTGCAGTGCAAGCCTTCCCAGTTAACGCAACAGATCCGATATGGGCACCTACAGTGCAAGCTTCCCCTGCTAACACAACAGATACGACATGGACACCTGCAATTCAAGCTTCCCTGCTAGCACAACAGATACGACATGGACACATGCAGTGCAAGCTTCCCCTGCTAACACAACAGATACGACATAGACACCTGCAGTACAAGCTTCCCCAGCTAACACAATAGATACGCCATGGACACCTGCACTGTAAGTTTCTTCTGCTAACACAAGGTATATCACATGGACATCTGCATCCCTTACTAACGTACCAGAAATGATATGGACATCTGCAGTGCAGGCTTCCCCTCCTATCATACCAGATACAAAATGAACACCCGCAGTGCAAACGTCCCCAACTAACACAACAAATACGACATGGACACCTGCAGGGCAAGCTTCCCCTCCTATCATACCAGATACAAAATATACACCGGCAGTGCAAACGTCCCCAACTACCACAACAAATACAACATAGACACCTGCAGTGCAAGCTACCCTTGCTAACACAACAGATACAACATGGACACCGGCAGTGCAAACGTCCCCAACTAACACAACAAATACAACATAGACACCTGCAGGGCAAGCTTCTCCTGCTAACACAACAGATACGACATGGACACCTGCAGTGCAAGCTTCCCCTGCTAACACAACAGATACGACATGGACAGCTACAGTACAAGCTTCCCCTGCTAACACAACAGATACAACATGGACACCTGCAGTGCAAGCTTCCCCAGCTAACACAATAGATACGCCATGGACAACTGCACTGTAAGTTTCTTCTGCTAACACAAGGTATATCACAAGCAACAGATACAACATGGACACCTGAAGTGGAAGCTTCCCCAGCTAACACAACAGCTACAACATGGACACCTGCAGTGCAAGCTTCCCTGCTAACACAACAGATACAACATAGACACCAACAGTGCAAGCCTCCCCTGCTGACAGAACAGATACGACATGGTCACCTGCAGTTCAAGCTTCCCCTGCTAACACAACAGATATGACATGGACACCTGCAGTGCAAGTTTCCCCTCCTACCATACCAGATACTAAAGAACACCGGCAGTGCAAACGTCCCCAACTAACACAACAAATACAACATGGACACCTGCAGTGCAAGCTTGCCCTGCTAACACAACAGATACAATATGGACACCTGCAGTGCAAGCTTCCCCTGCTAATACAACAAATACAACATGGACACCTGCAGTACAAGCTTCCCCTCCTACCATACCAGATACAAAATGAACACCGGCAGTGCAATTGTCCCCAACTAACACAGCAAATACAACATGGACACCTGCAATGCAAGCTTCCCTCCTTCCATTCCAGATACAAAATGAACACCAGCAGTGCAAGCGTTCCCAACTAACACAGCAAATACAACTTGGACACCTGCAGTGCAAGCTTCCCCTGCTAACACAACAGATAACTTGGACACCTGCAGTGCAAGCCTTCCCAGCTAACACAACAGATCCGATATGGGCACCTGCAGTGCATGCTTCCCCTGCTAACACAACAGATATGACATGGACACCTGCAGTGCAAGCCTTCCCAGTTAACGCAACAGATCCGATATGGGCTCCTGCAGTGCAAGCTTCCCCTGCTAACACAACAGATACGACATGGACACCTGCAGTTCAAGCTTCCCCTGCTAACACAACAGATACGACATGGACACCTGCAGTGCAAGTTTCCCCTGCTAACACAACAGATACGACATGGACACCTGCAGTACAAGCTTCCCCAACTAACACAATAGATACGCCATGGACACCTGCACTGTAAGTTTCTTCTGCTAACACAAGGTATATCACATGGACATCTGCATCCCTTACTAACGTACCAGAAATGATATGGACACCTGCAGTGCAGGCTTCCCTCCTATCATACCAGATACAAAATGAACACCGGCAGTGCAAACGTCCCCAACTACCACAACAAATACAACATAGACACCTGCAGTGCAAGCTACCCCTGCTAACACAACAGATACAACATGGACACCGGCAGTGCAAACGTCCCCAACTAACACAACATATACAACATGGACACCTGCAGTGCAAGCTTCCCCTCCTACCATACCAGATACAAAATGAACACCTGCAGTGCAAACGTCCCCAACTATCACAACAAATACAACATGGACACCTGCAGTGAGAGCTTCCCCTCCTACCATACCAGATACATAATGAACAGCGGCAGTGCAAACGTCCCCAACTATCACAACGAATACAATATGGACACCTGCAGTGCAAGCTTCCTCTCCTACCATACCAGATACAAAATGAACACCGGCAGTGCAAACGTCCCCAACTAACACAACAAATACAACATGGACACCTGCAGTGCAAGCTTCCTCCTACCATACCAGATACAAAATGAACACCGGCAGTGCAAACGTCCCCAACTAACACAACAAATACAACATGGACACCTGAAGTGCAAGCTCCCCCTGCTAACACAACAGATACAA
Organism: Calotriton arnoldi; assembly: GCA_963921515.1. Classification (NCBI taxonomy): domain Eukaryota; kingdom Metazoa; phylum Chordata; class Amphibia; order Caudata; family Salamandridae; genus Calotriton; species Calotriton arnoldi. Next base: position 678,868 of record CAWUFW010004071.1, read on the forward strand.
CATGGGCACCTGCAGTGCAAGCTTCCCCTGCTAACACAGCAGATACAACTTTGACACCTAGAGTGCAAGCCTTCCCAGCTAACCCAACAGATACGACATGGACACCTGCAGTGCAAGCTTCCCCTGCGAACACAACAGATACAACATAGACACCAACAGTGCAAGCCTCCCCTGCTGACAGAACAGATACGACATGGTCACCTGCAGTTCAAGCTTCCCCTGCTAACACAACAGATACGACATGGACACCTGCAGTACAAGCTTCCCCTGCTAACACAACACATATGAAATGGACACCTGCAGTGCAAGCTTCCCTCCTACCATACCAGATACTAAATGAACACCGGCAGTGCAAACATCCCCAACTAACACAACAAATACAACATGGACACCTGCAGTGCAAGCTTCTCCTCCTACCATACCAGATACAAAATGAACACCGGCAGTGCAAACGTCCCCAACTAACACAACAAATTCAACATGGACACCTGCAGTGCACACTTGCCCTGCTAACACAACAGATAGAATATGGACACCTGCAGTGCAAGCTTCCCTGCTAACACAACAAATACAACATGAACACCTACAGTACAAGCTTCCCCTCCTACCATACCAGATACAAAATGAACACCGGCAGTGCAATCGTCCCCAACTAACACAGCAAATACAACATGGACACCTGCAGTGCAAGCTTCCCCTCCTTCCATTCCAGATACAAAATGAACACCAGCAGTGCAAGCGTTCCCAACTAACACAACAAATACAACATGGACACCTGCAGTGCAAGCTTCCCCTGCTAACACAACAGATACAACTTGGACACCTGCAGTGCAAGCCTTCCCAGCTAACACAACAGATCTGATATGGGCACCTGCAGTGCATGCTTCCCATGCTAACACAACAGATATGACATGGACACCTGCAGTGCAAGCCTTCCCAGTTAACGCAACAGATCCGATATGGGCACCTACAGTGCAAGCTTCCCCTGCTAACACAACAGATACGACATGGACACCTGCAATTCAAGCTTCCCTGCTAGCACAACAGATACGACATGGACACATGCAGTGCAAGCTTCCCCTGCTAACACAACAGATACGACATAGACACCTGCAGTACAAGCTTCCCCAGCTAACACAATAGATACGCCATGGACACCTGCACTGTAAGTTTCTTCTGCTAACACAAGGTATATCACATGGACATCTGCATCCCTTACTAACGTACCAGAAATGATATGGACATCTGCAGTGCAGGCTTCCCTCCTATCATACCAGATACAAAATGAACACCGGCAGTGCAAACGTCCCCAACTAACACAACAAATACGACATGGACACCTGCAGGGCAAGCTTCCCCTCCTATCATACCAGATACAAAATATACACCGGCAGTGCAAACGTCCCCAACTACCACAACAAATACAACATAGACACCTGCAGTGCAAGCTACCCCTGCTAACACAACAGATACAACATGGACACCGGCAGTGCAAACGTCCCCAACTATCACAACGAATACAATATGGACACCTGCAGTGCAAGCTTCCTCTCCTACCATACCAGATACAAAATGAACACCGGCAGTGCAAACGTCCCCAACTAACACAACAAATACAACATGGACACCTGCAGTGCAAGCTTCCCCTCCTACCATACCAGATACAAAATGAACACCGGCAGTGCAAACGTCCCCAACTAACACAACAAATACAACATGGACACCTGCAGTGCAAGCTCCCCTGCTAACACAACAGATACAACATGGGCACCTGCAGTGCAAGCTTCCCCTGCTAACACAGCAGATACAACTTTGACACCTAGAGTGCAAGCCTTCCCAGCTAACCCAACAGATACGACATGGACACCTGCAGTGCAAGCTTCCCTGCGAACACAACAGATACAACATAGACACCAACAGTGCAAGCCTCCCTGCTGACAGAACAGATACGACATGGTCACCTGCAGTTCAAGCTTCCCCTGCTAACACAACAGATACGACATGGACACCTGCAGTACAAGCTTCCCCTGCTAACACAACACATATGAAATGGACACCTGCAGTGCAAGCTTCCCTCCTACCATACCAGATACTAAATGAACACCGGCAGTGCAAACGTCCCCAACTAACACAACAAATACAACATGGACACCTGCAGTGCAAGCTTCTCTCCTACCATACCAGATACAAAATGAACACCGGCAGTGCAAACGTCCCCAACTAACACAACAAATACAACATGGACACCTGCAGTGCACACTTGCCCTGCTAACACAACAGATAGAATATGGACACCTGCAGTGCAAGCTTCCCTGCTAACACAACAAATACAACATGAACACCTACAGTACAAGCTTCCCTCCTACCATACCAGATACAAAATGAACACCGGCAGTGCAATCGTCCCCAACTAACACAGCAAATACAACATGGACACCTGCAGTGCAAGCTTCCCCTCCTTCCATTCCAGATACAAAATGAACACCAGCAGTGCAAGCGTTCCCAACTAACACAACAAATACAACATGGACACCTGCAGTGCAAGCTTCCCCTCCTACCATACCAGATACATAATGAACAGCGGCAGTGCAAACGTCCCCAACTATCACAACGAATACAATATGGACACCTGCAGTGCAAGCTTCCTCTCCTACCATACCAGATACAAAATGAACACCGGCAGTGCAAACGTCCCCAACTAACACAACAAATACAACATGGACACCTGCAGTGCAAGCTTCCCCTCCTACCATACCAGATACAAAATGAACACCGGCAGTGCAAACGTCCCCAACTAACACAACAAATACAACATGGACACCTGCAGTGCAAGCTCCCCCTGCTAACACAACAGATACAACATGGGCACCTGCAGTGCAAGCTTCCCCTGCTAACACAGCAGATACAACTTTGACACCTAGAGTGCAAGCCTTCCCAGCTAACCCAACAGATACGACAGGGACACCTGCAGTGCAAGCTTCCCCTGCGAACACAACAGATACAACATAGACACCAACAGTGCAAGCCTCCCCTGCTGACAGAACAGATACAACATGGTCACCTGCAGTTCAAGCTTCCCCTGCTAACACAACAGATACGACATGGACACCTGCAGTACAAGCTTCCCCTGCTAACACAACACATATGAATTGGACACCTGCAGTGCAAGCTTCCCCTCCTACCATACCAGATACTAAATGAACACCGGCAGTGCAAACGTCCCCAACTAACACAACAAATACAACATGGACACCTGCAGTGCAAGCTTCTCCTCCTACCATACCAGATACAAAATGAACACCGGCAGTGCAAACGTCCCCAACTAACACAACAAATTCAACATGGACACCTGCAGTGCACACTTGCCCTGCTAACACAACAGATAGAATATGGACACCTGCAGTGCAAGCTTCCCCTGCTAACACAACAAATACAACATGAACACCTACAGTACAAGCTTCCCCTCCTACCATACCAGATACAAAATGAACACCGGCAGTGCAATCGTCCCCAACTAACACAGCAAATACAACATGGACACCTGCAGTGCAAGCTTCCCTCCTTCCATTCCAGATACAAAATGAACACCAGCAGTGCAAGCGTTCCCAACTAACACAACAAATACAACATGGACACCTGCAGTGCAAGCTTCCCCTGCTAACACAACAGATACAACTTGGACACCTGCAGTGCAAGCCTTCCCAGCTAACACAACAGATCTGATATGGGCACCTGCAGTGCTTGCTTCCCATGCTAACACAACAGATATGACATGGACACCTGCAGTGCAAGCCTTCCCAGTTAACGCAACAGATCCGATATGGGCACCTACAGTGCAAGCTTCCCCTGCTAACACAACAGATACGACATGGACACCTGCAATTCAAGCTTCCCCTGCTAGCACAACAGATACGACATGGACACATGCAGTGCAAGCTTCCCCTGCTAACACAACAGATACGACATAGACACCTGCAGTACAAGCTTCCCCAGCTAACACAATAGATACGCCATGGACACCTGCACTGTAAGTTTCTTCTGCTAACACAAGGTATATCACATGGACATCTGCATCCCTTACTAACGTACCAGAAATGATATGGACATCTGCAGTGCAGGCTTCCCCTCCTATCATACCAGATACAAAATGAACACCGGCAGTGCAAACGTCCCCAACTAACACAACAAATACGACATGGACACCTGCAGGGCAAGCTTCCCCTCCTATCATACCAGATACAAAATATACACCGGCAGTGCAAACGTCCCCAACTACCACAACAAATACAACATAGACACCTGCAGTGCAAGCTACCCCTGCTAACACAACAGATACAACATGGACACCGGCAGTGCAAACGTCCCCAACTAACACAACATATACAACATGGACACCTGCAGTGCAAGCTTCCCCTCCTACCATACCAGATACAAAATGAACACCTGCAGTGCAAACGTCCCCAACTATCACAACAAATACAACATGGACACCTGCAGTGCAAGCTTCCCCTCCTACCATACCAGATACATAATGAACAGCGGCAGTGCAAACGTCCCCAACTATCACAACGAATACAATATGGACACCTGCAGTGCAAGCTTCCTCTCCTACCATACCAGATACAAAATGAACACCGGCAGTGCAAACGTCCCCAACTAACACAACAAATACAACATGGACACCTGCAGTGCAAGCTTCCCCTCCTACCATACCAGATACAAAATGAACACCGGCAGTGCAAACGTCCCCAACTAACACAACAAATACAACATGGACACCTGCAGTGCAAGCTCCCCCTGCTAACACAACAGATACAACATGGGCACCTGCAGTGCAAGCTTCCCCTGCTAACACAACAGATACAACTTTGACACCTAGAGTGCAAGCCTTCCCAGCTAACCCAACAGATACGACATGGACACCTGCAGTGCAAGCTTCCCCTGCGAACACAACAGATACAACATAGACACCAACAGTGCAAGCCTCCCCTGCTGACAGAACAGATACGACATGGTCACCTGCAGTTCAAGCTTCCCCTGCTAACACAACAGATACGACATGGACACCTGCAGTACAAGCTTCCCCTGCTAACACAACACATATGAAATGGACACCTGCAGTGCAAGCTTCCCTCCTACCATACCAGATACTAAATGAACACCGGCAGTGCAAACGTCCCCAACTAACACAACAAATACAACATGGACACTTGCAGTGCAAGCTTCTCCTCCTACCATACCAGATACAAAATGAACACCGGCAGTGCAAACGTCCCCAACTAACACAACAAATACAACATGGACACCTGCAGTGCACACTTGCCCTGCTAACACAACAGATAGAATATGGACACCTGCAGTGCAAGCTTCCCCTGCTAACACAACAAATACAACATGAACACCTACAGTACAAGCTTCCCCTCCTACCATACCAGATACAAAATGAACACCGGCAGTGCAATAGTCCCCAACTAACACAGCAAATACAACATGGACACCTGCAGTGCAAGCTTCCCCTCCTTCCATTCCAGATACAAAATGAACACCAGCAGTGCAAGCGTTCCCAACTAACACAACAAATACAACATGGACACCTGCAGTGCAAGCTTCCCCTGCTAACACAACAGATACAACTTGGACACCTGCAGTGCAAGCCTTCCCAGCTAACACAACAGATCTGATATGGGCACCTGCAGTGCATGCTTCCCATGCTAACACAACAGATATGACATGGACACCTGCAGTGCAAGCCTTCCCAGTTAACGCAACAGATCCGATATGGGCACCTACAGTGCAAGCTTCCCCTGCTAACACAACAGATACAACATGGACACCTGCAATTCAAGCTTCCCCTGCTAGCACAACAGATACGACATGGACACCTGCAGTGCAAGCTTCCCCTGCTAACACAACAGATACGACATAGACACCTGCAGTACAAGCTTCCCCAGCTAACACAATAGATACGCCATGGACACCTGCACTGTAAGTTTCTTCTGCTAACACAAGGTATATCACATGGACATCTGCATCCCTTACTAACGTACCAGAAATGATATGGACATCTGCAGTGCAGGCTTCCCTCCTATCATACCAGATACAAAATGAACACCGGCAGTGCAAACGTCCCCAACTAACACAACAAATACGACATGGACACCTGCAGGGCAAGCTTCCCCTCCTATCATACCAGATACAAAATGAACACCGGCAGTGCAAACGTCCCCAACTAACACAACAAATACAACATAGACACCTGCAGTGCAAGCTACCTCTGCTAACACAACAGATACAACATGGACACCGGCAGTGCAAACGTCCCCAACTAACACAACATAAACAACATGGACACCTGCAGTGCAAGCTTCCCCTCCTACCATACCAGATACAAAATGAACACCTGCAGTGCAAACGTCCCCAACTATCACAACAAATACAACATGGACACCTGCAGTGCAAGCTTCCCTCCTACCATACCAGATACATAATGAACAGCGGCAGTTCAAACGTCCCCAATTATCACAACAAATACAACATGGAAACCTGCAGTGCAAGCTTCCCCTCCTACCATACCAGATACAAAATGAACACCGGCAGTGCAAACGTCCCCAACTAACACAACAAATACAACATGGACACCTGCAGTGCAAGCTTCCCGTCCTACATACCAGATACAAAATGAACACCGGCAGTGCAAACGTCCCCAACTAACACAACAAATACAACATGGACACCTGCAGTGCAAGCTCCCCCTGCTAACACAACAGATACAACATGGGCACCTGCAGTGCAAGCTTCCCCTGCTAACACAACAGATACAACTTTGACACCTAGAGTGCAAGCCTTCCCAGCTAACACAACAGATACAACATGGACACCAACAGTGCAAGCCTCCCCTGCTGACAGAACAGATACGACATGGTCATCTGCAGTGCAAGCTTCCCCTCCTACCACAACAGATACGCCATGGACACCTGCAGTACAAGCTTCCCCTGCTAACACAACAGATACTAATATCAAAGAAAGGAGTATGCAGTTCCTAAGGAGGCTGACAGTAACTTTGGGGTGTGTACAAATAACTGGCTACCAAAAAGGAGGATGGGGAATCCCTCCTTTCGGAATTAGTGCCCTCACACACCCAGCCCGCTGGGTGTCATGCTTCATCATTGGGCATGCTCCTCGTCGGGTCGGCGCTGCAATACCCGACGGGCACCCTCAGTGGGGGCTCTTTGGCGGAGATCTTTTTTCCTTGCCGTATGGTGAGTGTGTGTGAGGGGCCCTAAAGTGTAGAAGTGTTGTGTTGTGGTTTCTAAAAAGACCAAGTGAGTTAAAACAGGGAGAGGGAGGAACAGGGCCACTAATTTAATAATCCTGTCTCCCTCCCTGATTAAAAAGAGTGATGGCGACTGTCTATAGTGATGTTATAGGCAGTTGCTCTATACTTCATGCGGTCAACATGTTTCTTGCCCTGATTGTCCCAAGAAGGATCAGGCGGCAATTCCTCAGGACCTAATAAGAAAATTGGAATCTACACTAAGTGGCTGATAATGAGGTCTAATAACCTAGATATTACCAGTCTGATAGCACCAGTGGCGTGTGATGTCCATGGGTGCGGTAGCCAATCTACAATAAAAGAACACAAATATAAAAAGCAAACAGTTACTCACAACATGACTAATCCTATGAGGATTGTCTAATAGCCAAAGCATGTCAACGGCATCCATAAGTTTAACCATTGAATCTAGTGCAAGCTTCCTATGGAATTTCTGGCATTACGTGTGCAATAATAAATTGTATTAACAACGCATGTGGTACACTAAAATTCGTTAGAAAGGCGCTGTGGCAACAGAGCACCAGAATAAAGTAAGGTCAAAAGCAAGTCACAATTAGTATCTGATGCGGCCACTCACCTATAATTTATTCAAGACTGGCCCCATCGGGTAGCGGCATCAAGTGGACATGTTAATTCAACGAGTGTCCTAAAAAGTAGGGGAACAAGAGGGGAAGAAGGGGGGAAGGGGGTAAAAAGGGGGAGAGGGGGGAAGAGGGTGTGTCAGGGGATCCAAGGTAAGTATAAACCTTGTCTAGAGACCTTATTGGGATGAAGGTAGACCCAGCGTTCGGTTATAGTATGTGTGGGGCATAACGCTCGAGATCAGCGGATCGTGCCGTGCACCACCAAAGGGTCAGTGCACCATGTTCCCAAATGCCAGCAGGTCAGCGCAAGGGCGTGGTCTGGGCGGTATAGGATCCTTAAGGGATCCATCGCTCCACTCCGACCCACAGTCCCGGCGCCGTGTCCGCCAGTAAACGAAACTCCTGGAGCATGTTGCCCTCAGTTAGTACGCTGCCGGTTCCCTAAAACGTAGGTAACCCTTCCGTCGTCAGCGAGGTGATTGCTGCTAAACACCTTAAGCGTTGGTGGGTCTTACCTTGGTAGTAGCATCGGAAATAGTCAAGTGGTCAATACTCACAATAACTCGCGCCCACTCGGCGGAGGACCTAACCTGCAGTGCCGGTTCCGGGAAGGTAACTACAAGCCTGGTTCCGGCTGCTGATATCCCAGCGGAATTGGCACGCAATTAGGAGCGTCAGCAACGTGGCGGGAGAGCTGGGGTGCTGACCAACTAACTTCCTATGAGATCGCTTGGCGGCCATGTTGGAGGGGGAAAGAAGTTCGCAATATGGAGCGCCATCTTGGAGTGGTACTAAGGTGTTCGCATTTCAATATATCAGCAAAGGAGTGTCATGTCGTACTGCGAAGTAATAATGTTGCCAAGGCCAAGGTAGACTAACATGGTGCCAACCATGGCAAAGCTATTTCCTGTGGGGGCTCGGAAGGTATTACATATGGTTCACAAACTGATGATCTTGTTGTGTTAGTTAGTATACTCCTGCTATGTGGGTGCCGTATGCACTCATACTATGTCGGGCTCACTTCTAAAGGGTGATTATTAAGAATGAGTTCTTCTAAATTGACATCCAGTGTGGAAAAGAGATGTTCAATAAACTCATAGAGAGTGGCGCCATGTACTAAAAGCCGTATAAAAGTATGTGGTGCATGTGGATGTCGCGTGTCAGGATTCCCGAAGTCTCAAGTGGAGCGGGGACCCTTCGTCGTGTTACTAAATAGGTTCTATCCCAGAGTGGTAACTGGATGATTTATCTCCCAGATTGGTGGTTGCTCAGGGTGCTCCAGGGGATGTCCTCGTTCAGGCTATTCCTATCTGTGCCCAGGCGGTGTACCCATCGCTGTTCGATTCTAAATAGTGCATCAGGGGTGATGGATGTGTGTGCTTCCAGGATCACCCACCTAAGTGTGTCGCAGGTATGTTGGCTTGTTAAGAAATGGGTATACAGTCGTGTTGTGGTTTTGTGACACCTGATGTTGCTCTTATGTTCTGTTATGCGGGTTTTGACTGGTCTTGTAGTCATTCCCACATACGCGAGGTCACATGGGCAGGATAATAGGTAAATACAATTGGCAGTATTGCAGTTGGTATGTTTCCTCATCCTCCAAGTGAAATTGTTGGCAAAAAGTTATTTCCCTGGTGAGTTTAGTTTGGGGGCACACTGCACAGGATCCGCAAGGGTAGTGACCAGTGACAGGAGGTAAGTCCCATAGGCATCTTTGGCTCATTACATTTTTGGATCTGGGTCTGGTGTGTATCAGTAGATCCTTCAAATTGTTCGTTCTTTTGAACGCAAATCTAGGGACTGGCAGTGTCAAATCGCCTGTGTTCAGATTGTCCCAATGTTTGCGTATGATGTTCCTAATCTGGCTAGAGGCGGGGGTGTATGAGGTTAGGCATGTGATCGCCTCAGTGGGATTCTTGTCAGTTTTCTCCAACAGTGCCTCTCTATTATTGTTCCTGGCTCTCTTCATGGCCATGGAGACTGTCTGTTGTGGGTATTCTCGCTTGCGTAAATCTGATGCTAGTTTGATAGCTTCCACCTTATAGTCCTCGACAGAGGTACAGTTCCTCCTGATACGGAGAAATTGTCCGAATGGTAAATTGGTTTTGAGGGCCCTGGGGTGGTGACTGCTGAAGAGTAAGAGACTATTGCAGTCGGTAGGTTTATTGTATAGTGTTGTGTTCAAGGTACCTGAAGACAGATTGATGTTCAGGGCCAGAAAGGGTACAGTGGAATCAGAGATGGTATGGGTGAACTTAAGATAGGGATTCAAAGTGTTAATCCACAGACAAAAGTCTTCACAACTACTTCTGTCTCCCTTCCAGAAGACTAGAATGTCATCAATGTACCTCTTCCACGTAATCAGGTTACCTGAGTAGGGGTTGGATGGATTGAAGATGGATCTGGACTCAAATGCTGCCACGTAAAGACAGGCCACACTAGGAGCGAATGTGCTACCCATGGAAGTGCCCTGTGTTTGGTGGAAGAGTTTCTTGTCATATTCAAAAAAATTCTCAGTTAGGGCCAGGGTAGCACACTCCATCACAAACGATATTGGTGTCGGTGATGTCCAGTCTGAAGAGCTAAAGGCATCTTCAATAACCTCTAAGGTGGCACGTTGGGGTATATTAGTATAAAGTGCTTCCACGTCTAGGGTGACTAACAAATCAATCTCGCTCTGACGTGGGAAGTCATCAATAAGCCGTAGTACAGACGTGGTGTCAAGAAGGAAGGCTGGTGTTTGTTTCACTAATGGCTGGAGGAAGTAATCACAGAACTTGGATAGTGGTTCCAAAAGTGAACCTATCCCAGAGACTATGGGTCTCCCATGGACTGGATTCATCCCCTTGTGTATTTTAGGGAGGATATAAAAGTATGGTGTTTTAGGGTCTTTTGTCACCAGGAAATCCGACTCTTTTTTAGTGATCCACCCTCTGTTTCTGCTGTAAATGCCATCGTTGATATTATGGTGGAGAGCCTTTTAGTGGGGTTCTCGCTGATGGGGGTGTAATATCTGTCGTTATTGAGTTGGCGGAGACATTCAGTGTCATAGTCACAAGTTGACATTATGACGGTAGCTCCCCTTTATCTGCTTGCTTGATAGTTATTGAGGGATCATCAGCCAGTGATTTTACAGCTGCCCAATCCGCATTAGAAAGGTTCTTAAAGGGGGAATTGGGTGTAATATCTTTGAGGTCTTTGAGCACAGCTTGCTCGAAGGTCAGGACCTCATTAGGTACCATGCTACTATTCGGTGTAAAGGTAGACGGGTTGCGTAGCCCTGTATCGTTGTTGTTAGGTGAGGGTCTGTCTTGGAAGAAAGCGTTCAGTCTGACTTTGCGAAAGAGATTGTGGGTCTCGCATTGGTCTCTGAACCTGTCATGTTTGGGTGTCGGAACGTAACCAAGACCTTTCTGGAGAACGCCATGCTCTATCTCAGTCAGGTTTCTGGGGGAAAGATTAATTACTAATTTCTTTTCCCCCTCGTCATGCTCCGTGTCTCTACGGCATTCTGAGATTGTTCCTGCCAGTGCACTTGCTTGGTGTTGGCACCATGTACACGGGCAGTGCAAGCGTCCCCAACTAACACAACAAATACAACATGGACACCTGCAGTGCAAGCTTCCTCTGCTAACACAACAGATACAACATGGACACCTGCAGTGCAAGCTTCCTCTGCTAACACAACAGATACAACATGGACACCTGCAGTGCAAGCTTCCCCGGCTAACACAACAGATACAACTTGGACACCTGCAGTGCAAGCCTTCCCAGCTAACACAACAGATACGACATGAAAACCTGCAGTGCAAGCCTTCCCAACTAACACAACAGATATTACATGGACACCTGCAGTACAAGCTTCCCCTGCGAACACAACAGATACAACATAGACACCTACAGTGCAAGCCTCCCCTGCTTACACAACAGATATGACATGGTCATCTGCAGTGCAAGCTTCCCCTCCTAACACAACAGATACGACATGGCCACCTGCAGTGCAAGGTTCCCCTGCGAACACAACAGATACAACATAGACACCTACAGTGCAAGTCTCCCCTGCTGACACAACAGATACAACATGGTCATCTGCAGTGCAAGCTTCCCCTGCTAACATAACAGATACAACATGGCCACCTGCAGTGCAAGGTTCCCCTGCGAACACAACAGATACAACATAGACACCTACAGTGCAAGTGTCCCCTGCTGACACAACAGATACGACATGGTCATCTGCAGTGCAAGCTTCCCTAACACAACAGATACGACCTGGACACCCTCAGTCCAATCTTTCAGGAATTAACTGCCAGCTCGTAATCAGGCCCTTAGTGTTTTACTTTCAGACAGTACAGTAGCTGTAGCCAAGGTTCATCTCTTTTTTCTTCTAAGCTGTGCTGTCTGAAAAATAGAGCAGTAAATCAGAGAAATATGGGGTTAAGCGAGTAAAATGTATGTATTGTAAGCAGATGAAAGCAGGTGCTGTGCTCTGCACTAAGCCAGTGAAGCACATCTTGAAACCGCTCCAGGTGTGGCCCAGTGCTTTAAATGGAAATATAGAAGGACAGACACTTACTATTTGGAGTATCTGTATCCTCCTGAGAAGTGCTGGTACTCTCCCATTAAATGTATTGTAGCAGTGTTCAGAGGTGTAGGAACTCTCTATTTCAAATTAAGGGAATGTAGGTACTCAGTACTGGACAGTACATGCCCATTGAAAGCACTGCTGCGGCCACTACCCATGCAATGGTGCAAAGTCTGAAATTTTAAAGTATGTAACTGCATGAGACTGATGAAAGACATTTTCTGCTCAAAACATTCTGCTGCCAGCATCTTGCACGACTTTTTTTGTTATTTGTTATTTTATTATTATTAATGTCAAGCAAGTTGCCAACAAAACACATCACATGCTAAAGATGTTACTTTGAGTAATTTTGCAGCAAAATCTGTTGAAAAATGTCATAAGGAAAACATGCAATTTTGCCCACTTCTGCTTCATAGCTGACTGCTACTACTAGCAAGAAGCTGGCTGGCTTACTGTCTTCCAGCTGTCCCCCACCTTAATCTTCATATCCATCAGTTCCATGTTCTCATTCCTAGCCCAGATATCACTCGATATACCCAGGTCATTCCTCAGATCACAAACCCTCTATCCCAAAACCATTGTCCTTTCCTTATTCCAGTCTTTATCTCTCCAATCAGAATGGAACGTCATTCTGATTGGCAGCAGATTGCCCTCCTCTTTCGAAGCCTAATGAAATGGTTCCCACTGAACCTATCATGGACCTGATTCCATGAGCTAAACTGGAAGGACCGTGGGAACTTATCCACTCTCCCCATTGGTTGAGCATGTTCCCAAACACAACACTGTGCATGTATAGGGTGGTTTGTGAAATTTATACTGGCGTTGTCTCTAATTGAAATATCTCAGGGAACTAGATTAATTCAGGGCTCTGAATAAATGCAACCTTTCCTTTCTGAAACAGTGTATCTGTTTAGAGCTCCACAGGGAACTTTAAATGCAGCATCACTCATGATGTGCACAGGGGGCCCATTTGACTTTTGCGTATGATGGTAACCTCTAAAAGACTCATCCCTTCCTTTCTTTCTGTTTATATCTTTCAGGTTCTTCATTTTTATAAACCTTCATCTCATCCCCATTGACCTGGGATCCACATACTAATCTGCCATGCTGTACGTTCCCCCCGGGTTTTGGTAACCAGGGTGTGATTGGACGCCAAGAACAATCCAGCAAAGATGTTGAATGACATTAGCTGAGGACAAGAGTGAAGGTCCCACAACATGACTGGCTTTCCTGGGCAATGAGATAGACTCGGTAGCGGGGAAGTGTAGGTTGCCTTAGGAGAAGGTGACGGTGTTTAGGGACTCAGTTAATGGCCGTTTAGCAGACAGGAAGGTCACTTTGAGCCAGTTGTAGATCTTAGTAGGACAGTTGAACTTCGACTTCAGGGTTATACCCATGAGAAGGGTCTTTTCAAAGAACATCGCCAGGGCAATGTCTGGCCTACAGGCAAAGCACCACCACACTAGATTGTCTGCAGAAGTCAGAGAGGATTTCGAAGCATGGAAGTGTTTTTAGATAATTTCAGTGGAACCCTCCTGTGACAGTAACCAGCATGGACCAGCAAGGAGATAACCCTCTACACAGATGTGGCAGGCAGTATTGGTTTTGGGGCAGTGTTGGGCTCCAGGTGGTGCATGCAGCATTGGCCAGGTGATTGGGTAGCATCTGGGATCACATGCAAGGTTACCTTTCTCGAATTATTCCCCATCATTGTTGCCTTACACATCTGGGGTGTTTCATTGGCCAATAACAGGATTGGTTTTTGGTCAGACAGTATGTCGGCGGTCATGGCAATAAATAATCAGAGCGCAAAATGCCCTTTTGTGCTTCGGTTGCTTAAGACACTGATTCGCTTATGTCTCTAGCATAATGTGCAATTTTCTGCCAAGCATGTACCAGGGGTGGATAATGCAATTGCTGATGCTTTGTCTCAGTCTAAGTTGGCAGAGTTCATGGCGCGGTGGCCACAAGCAGACAAAGTGATGTCAGAGTTTCCAGAGGAGTCTTGGTGCCCCATTGACACAGACTTAATCGCTACATCCATGGCGCCCAAGACCAAATGTATGTACGTAAAGGCTTGGCAGGCGTATGATTCATCCTTCAGTTCTGATGACTCAACAGAGTGGTTTACTCCAAAGGGGGTGCTGGTTTTTCTCCCTAGACTGAGGGACAGGGGGAAATGATTGCCACTAGTTCGGAGACAGTTGTCTGCAATCACCTTTTTTGCAGGATTAAAGGGGGCTAGGGATCCTAACAAGGACTTTAGGGTGTAGAAGGCCATGAGAGTATGGGAGTGCATGTGGAAGATGGCAAGTGACCTATGAATGTGGAAAGGTTAGTGAAAATATTGGGGGTTTTGCAGCAGGTTTCCCTGTTCCAGTATGAAGTGAAGTTATTCAGCCTTGCTTACTCGCTGACCTTTTTCGGTGCCTTTTGCATTTTGGAATTAGTAGCTTCCTCTAAAAATGGACCAGGAGGGGGTTTAGAGGTGTCAGACATGCTCCTGGAGGGAGGTACTCTCCACCTGGGGTTCAGGAGGTCAAAAACAGACCCACTAGTGAAGGGCACGTGGGTGAAACTACACACGGCGCCGGACACCTCTTATTGCCCAGTGGCTTTGGTTAGGGATTTCCTGCTAGAGTGAACAAGTGGGGGATCAACCAGGCTGTTAGTGTACATAGATGGGACACCAATGACTCCATATCTGTTCACTCGTGTGTGCACTTGTTGGCCCGAATGGGTGAGGACTCTGCCCAGTTTAGCTCTCATTCGTTCTGCATCGGTGCTGCCACCACAGTGGCAGGGATGGGTCTTCCAGCAGAGGTAACTAAAAGGGTGGGTCGATAGCGTTCAGCATGTTTTGAGCGTTATGTGCAACCAAATCTGGTCTAGATAGAAGAATGGTGTCAAAGGGTCCGCTAGCTATAGTTATAACAGCACTTCTCTCTCTTGTTATAGTTGATGAGCGCAGGCCAGTTCACGTATGTTGGTGCGGGCCTTCCTTTATTCGCAGAGCAGCACAACAATTTTGCGGTTCCAGCCTTGAGAAGGCCCAGCAGGATGCGTGGTTTATGCACCACTGGGTGGGTATTGGGGGACTTAGATTGCAGGACATTTTTGGGCATTTTAAGCAGGCTTTGGAGAGAGATGAAGTGCTCACATCAGTCATTTTAGTCATTCATGCATGAGGGAATGATATGATCCCACTGGGTAGGCGAGGAGTGAGAGAAGCCTTGTTTGCGGCCATGTCTAGGATAAGAAATTACTTTCCTGCAACTTCAATACTGTGGTCGGAGGTGATTCCACGTGCAGTCTGGGCCAGAGTTGCACTAGTTAGAGCCATAAATGAGTCGGTAAAAAAGTGAACCATTCTGTCCAAAAGATCTCGTCAGGTTCCACCATGGGCACAATTCAGCACAATTTGCTCCAGCTAAAGAAAGGGGAGCTGTTTCACTGGGATGGTGTGCATCTATCGGTCAGGAAGTAAGAACTTTTTATCTAGACTATACTTGGGGCAATCATGGAGCTCAGTCAGCGGCAATGGGGGGAAGGGCAAGTGCGCCAGTAAGCTCCTCACCCTGCGGCAGGTCCCTGGCAGATAATAAATGGGGATGCGCA
Source organism: Calotriton arnoldi (assembly GCA_963921515.1). Lineage (NCBI taxonomy): Eukaryota > Metazoa > Chordata > Amphibia > Caudata > Salamandridae > Calotriton > Calotriton arnoldi. The sequence goes on from CAWUFW010004071.1 coordinate 694,985, forward strand.
AGAATGGAGATTCAGAGACTGGACTGACCCCAGGAGGGGGTATGATTTGGGTGTTCACCAGGCAGGCGGGGGGTGGACTGACCTGCTGGAGGTCCTGGACTCTCCTAGCCTAACCCGTAATGTATGGACTGACTAGGACTTTAGGGAGACTGTCTATGTTCAGGTACCCCAGTTGTCCGGTGCGCTATGCGGTCTGGATTTCAAGTAGTGCAATCATCTTCCTGGCAAGGCCTCATTGAAGGTTGCAACATGGTTCTGCATGGGTGTCCTGGATGGAACCGGGAGAGGGCAGTTGAGCATTGGGGCCTTCTGGCACAATGTGCGCAGCGGATGTTACACAAGAGGGGTTGGATGTGCCTAGAATGTAAATGTCATGTTTGTAATGATGTGCTTATCGTCCTTATTGCCTTTTTACCTTTGATGCCGCTGAATGATTGTTTTGTAAAAATATATGCAAGTATAAGAACACTTCTCTTTCTCATCTTGCTTTGATTTGAATGACCTTGTGTAATGTAAATAAAAGGCTACGCCTTGGACAACCATAACATGAATCTAATCTTTTTTGAGCATTTTAGCAAAGCTGGGGGGGGGGTTGTTTATGGGAAGTGCAAGTGGCACCTTGAGCGCGTACTATACGTCCTGTTGAAAAGGCTAATCATCTAGAAACACATGTCTGGGAATGAACAGAAACACCAGCACCAGCACTAGCTTTACCAACTGATGGTCAACACTCCCTGATCGTGGACGTCATTTAGGGGTGGTTGCAGATGTGACCCCTGGCTTGCCCCTTGCGACACCCCTGGCACTGCATTTGCGAACCCGGGTCTCAGAGATTTCAAAATCAGTGCCAGGGACACAGAGGAAGTTCGTTACAATGTACATGGGTTAGGGCTCCAATCGGCTTGTTTTCTGTCAATGTGTTTATTACACTAATAGTGAAAAATCATATTCACTATTAGTGTAAAATAAATGGGGCACAATAACTGGAATGTGGTCCTTCCTGGCAGATGAGGTAAGTAACAAATGGTTGTAAATGTATGATGTGTGCATGCTTGTTGGTGAGCGTGTGTTTATGTGAGTGAAAGTGTGTATATGTGATTGTGTATGTATGTATAAACGTGTGTGTGATTGAACGTAAAGCTAAATTGCCAGTGATGTCACACTGCTACCCCGGGCCTTTTGATGAATTGATGTTTATGTCTCTTATGTGCGAGTTACTGAACACATGACAAAGTCATTTACAGAACGCAATGGAGAACTTTAGATGAGAAGTGTGCTCCCTCTGTCAGTGTGCACCCTCCCTCAGTGTGCACCCTCCCTCAGTGTGCTCCCTCCCTCAGTGTGCTCCCACTGTCATTGTGCACCCTCCCTCAGTGTGCTCCCTCCCTCAGTGTGCACCCTCCCTCAGTGTGCTCCCTCGCTAAGTGTGCTCCCTCCCTCAGTGTGCTCCCTCCCTCAGTGTGCTCCCTCTGTCATTGTGCACCCTCCCTCAGTGTGCTCCCTCCCTCAGTGTGCACCCTCCCTCAGTGTGCTCCCTCGCTAAGTGTGCTCCCTCCCTCCGTGTGCTCCCTCCCTCTGTGTGCTCCCTGCATCATTGTGCTCCCTGCATCATTGTGCTCCCTCCCTCAGTGTGTTCCCTCCCTCAGTGTGCTCCCTCCATCAGTGTGCCCCCTGTCAGTGTGCTACCTCAGTCAGTGTGCACCCTCCCTCAGTGTGCTCCCTGCATCATTGTGCTCCCTGCCTCAGTTTGCTCCCTCCCTAAGTGTGCTCCCTCCCTCAGGGTGCTCCCTCCCTCAGGGTGTTCCCTCCCTCAGGGTGCTCCCTCCCTCAGGGTGTTCCCTCCCTCAGTGTGCTCCCTCTGTCATTGTGCACCCTCCCTCAGTGTGCTCCCTCCCTCAGTGTGCTACCTCCCTCAGTGTGCACCCTCCCTCAGTGTGCTCCCTCTGTCATTGTGCACCCTCCCTCAGTGTGCTCCCTCCCTCAGTGTGCTCCCTCCCTCAGGGTGTTCCCTCCCTCAGTGTGTTCCCTCCCTCAGTGTGCTCCCTCCCTAAGTGTGCTCCCTCCCTCAGTGTGCTCCCTCCCTCAGTGTGCTCCCTCCATCAGTGTGCTCCCTTCCTCAGTGTGCTCCCTCCCTCAGTGTGCTCCCTCCCTCAGTGTGCTCATTGTGCTCCCTCCCTCAGTGTGCTCCCTCCATCAGTGTGCTCCCTCCCTCAGTGTGCTCCCTTCCTCAGTGTGCTCCCTTCCTCAGGGTGCTCCCTCCCTCAGTGTGCTCCCTCCCTCAGTGTGCTCCCTCCATCAGTGTGCTCCCTCCCTCAGTGTGCTCCCTTCCTCAGGGTGCTCCCTCCCTCAGTGTGCTCCCTCCCTCAGTGTGCTCCCTCCATCAGTGTGCTCCCTCCCTCAGTGTGCTCCCTTCCTCAGGGTGCTCCCTCCCTCAGTGTGCTCCCTCCATCAGTGTGCTCCCTCCCTCAGTGTGCTCCCTTCCTCAGGGTGCTCCCTCCCTCAGTGTGCACCCACCCTCGGTTTTCTTCCTCCCTCAGGGTGCTCCCTCCCTCCTCATATTATTAAAGCGCCTCCTGTAGTGATGAGGCTGACGAGCCTTGGGACGCAGCCGCACACTTTGGGGTGATAATGACTGATGACATTCCAGCAGCAGCCTTTCAAGCACCCCTAAGGAGACCTGCTACCTCCTGCTAAAAAGGGCGGTCACCCAGAAACACGTGTCCAGCAGTGCACAGAAGCACGAGCGCCGCTTCACGAACTGATAGTGATCACCTCCGCACGTGCGAGTCACTGAAAGTAGGATGAATTACTTTCACCAGAATGGAACGGGGAACTTTTGCTGATATGCCAACAGTGTACCCCCTCCCCAATATCATGTATAACTAATGGGAACTGGGTGGAGGACCATCCGAACCTTGCCCCAAACATAAATGTGAACACAAACTCTTTCTTTGAACTTTTAATTTTTTTTTTAAAAATCATGCTCTTCTTAACCTTCTTCCCAACAACTTAACTTTTGAATCCAGTTACACGAGACAGTTTACTTTGCGTTCAGATGTGTCGCGAGCAAACAAGCAGCAGTCTGGCAGCATGTCTGTGTTGGACGCACATCCCCACAGATATCCCTCGTTGAGCCCTGTGTCAACAGCACAATGGCCGCCCAGCTGTTCGGTGGCACGGAAGCGAGGCTGGACCCCGCTCAAGACAGATGCAGGTTATTTGAACCTCCACACTGCAACAGTGTCAACACTGGATCAAGTGTCTCCTTCCTCCCTGGTTCCATTAGCAGAATGCATAATGAGCACCGGTGAGGCAGGCCATTAGTCTCGCACGCGAGCGGAGCTGCGCGCGGCGTATCTCACTTCTGGCGCGCGCGCCTTCCCGCCATGCTGCCCATGCAGCGTGGGATGCTCGCGCCATCCCAGAGCCAGGCAGGCAAGGCGTACATTACTCTTCGGCCGCTAATGGTAATGAGGTGCAGGCTCATATTGAACGATGATAAATGCCTCGAAGACAATTATTTGAAAACTATTAATACTGAACGTGTCATTTGAACCGGCTAATGGGTCCTTAATCTTCCCTCTTCAAAGTGAACGAGCTGACCCCCGCGCTCTCCAGAATCCCCAGGGGGAGGCCATCTTAGGAGTGGCACAGGTATGCTAAACAGGCAGCCTTATGAGCGATGGAGAAGGTAGATAGGACTGCAGCAGACCCCAGCCTCTGGAAGACAGTCTTTGCTAAAAACATCAGAGGCCATGGGCTCTGAGACGAGATTTCCATTCGTTGGGTTCTAATTTGGCAAAGAAAATGAACACTCTCTGTACAAAAGAGAGGAAAATGTAGCCAATGAAAAAATAGGGTAAACTGGAAGTCCATGAAGCAAAACTTGTACAACCTTGGCCATAACTGCCAGCCATACTTTTGCCAAACAAATATTTACAGTTTTTACTTCTTTTTGTCATTTAATGTCTCGTCCAAGGGGAAGAGTTGAAACACTCTTATTCTGTATTCTCGCTCCTGCCATGGATCTTTTTGCTACTGCATGGGTCTTCTTGTTACTGCCCTGAAATTTCTTGTGACTGACCTACGTCTTCTCGTTACTTCCCTGGGTCCACTCTTTTTGCTACTGCTCTGGGAATCTTAATACTGACTTGGATATTATCGCTACTGCCCTTGGTCTTCTTGTTACTGCCCTGAAACTTCTTGTTACTGCCCTAGGTCTTTTTAGTTACTGAGCAAACACAAGGAGATGATGGACGGAGTGCTGAAACTTTTCAAACACTCACCCCCAGTCACAGATCTGGGTTGAATCCATCATCATTCTTTAGCTCACTTTTCCACCCCAGTTCAGACACAGCTATATGCAAATCAGTCTTGACCCTGTGCCTCATGGGAACAGTCCTGCCCGAACTGCCAAGCCATGTCTTCCCTGGACCGGAAACAAGCATCCTGGGACCGGTTTCGGACTAACAGCCCTCATCAGCCAGGCTAGCTTGAATCCAGTGGCAAAGTGAGCAAGGGACCCACGTCTGGGCATACCCTGCCAACTTAGGGCAAACAAAGCAAACACAAGGAGATGATGGACGGAGTGCTGAAACTTTTCAAACACTCACCCCCAGTCACAGATCTGGGTTGAATCCATCATCATTCTTTAGCTCACTTTGCCACCCCAGTTCAGACACAGCTATATGCAAATCAGTCTGGGTCCAAACTGGAATGGCATGGTGAGCAAAAAAACGATGGATTTAGGCCCAGATCTCTTTACTGGGGTGAATGTATGACATTGTTCTGCATTCTGTCCATCAATTGTTCTTTTTGCATTTGTCACCCAGAGTGGGACGGGTATGCCCAGACGTGGGTCCCGTGCTCTCCATGCCACTGGAGTCAAGCTATCCTGGCTGATGAGGGCTGAAAGCCTGAAACCGGTCCTAGGATGTTTGTTTCTAGTCCAGGGAGGACCTGGCCTGGCAGTTCGGGCTGGACTGTTCCCATTGGGTGCAGGGTCAGGACTGATTTGCATATGGCTGGGTCCAAACTGGAATGGCATGGTGAGCAAAAAAACGATGGATTCAGGCCCAGATCTCTCTACTAGGGTGAATGTATGACATTGTTCTGCATTCTGTCCATCAATTGTTCTTTTTGCTTTTTAGTTACTGCCCTAGGTCTTCTCGTTACTGCCCTGGGTCTTCTTCCTACTGCCTTGAGAATCTGGCCACTGACTTGGATAGTATCGGTGCGGCCCTTGGTCTTTTCATTATTGCCCTGGATCTTGTTGTTACTGCCCTGGAAGTTCTTGTTACTGCCTTGGGTCTTCTTTTTACTGCTAGAGTTCTTCTCGTTACAGCCCTGGGTCTTCTTGCTACTACCCTGAGAACCTTGATACTGACTTGGATAGTATCGGTGCGGCCCTTGGTCTTTTCATTATTGCCCTGGATCTTGTTGTTACTGCCCTGGAAGTTCGTGTTACTGCCCTCAGTCTTCGCTTTATTATCGTGGGTCTTCTTGCTCCTGCCCTGGTTCTTCATGCCACTGCCATGGGTCTTCTTGTTACTGCTGTCTTGTTACTGCCCTGTCTTCTCATTACTGCCCTGGGTCTTCTTGCTACTGCCCTGGGAATCTTGATACTGACGTGAATATTATCTTTACTTCCCTTGGTCTTCTCATTACTGCCTTGGGTCTTCTTGTTACTGCCCTGGGTCTTCCTTACCCCTACCTTTGTTTCACTTAAATCTGTGCTTCTTTCACATTTTCTGATGGGTGCAAAGAAATTGATTATGGTTAGTTTAATTAGTTTAATTTATTATTCATAAAACACAATAATGCAATTTGCAGTAAGCTGAAAGGTACTTATACAAATAACAAAACAAACTGTAAACAATGCACCCAAACTGTGCAAACAGTGAAACCCACATTTACAGACACCCACCCGATAAAACATTGAATACAGATCTAATACCTAATACTTCTACCACCCGAGATAAAATCTAAAGCTAGGAATTTCCTAAGAAATGGGTACCCGAAGCCAAATGCTGCTTTATCCTACAAAAAGCCCCACAGCACCTTTTCTTTATTTAAGTCCATACAACTAACTTAGGGGCATATTTACAAGGAGTTAACACCACGAGAACGTCACTTTTTCCGACGCTCTGGTGGCGTTAACTCCTTCACCTTATTTACAAGGCGGCGTTAAGCCACTTAACGTGGCTTAATACCGCCTTGTAAATAACGCCCCTATTCACGCAGCACTTAGCGTGAAAGGGTAGTGCAATGGGTGTTGCAGTGGGCGTTCCACCGCCACGCCCATTGCTTTTTGACGCTGCCCCATATTTACAAGGTATGGGGCAGCTCCAAAAATACCGCCAGGGAATACCTGGTCTTAAGAAGGCGATACGAGGAGAAATGTTTTATTTCTCCTCGTATTTTGCTCTTTCCACGTGTGATGCATTCTGTAGCACAAATAGATAGTGCTAATCGCCTATTAAGATTGCTTATGTGCAGGAAGGTGTACCTTCCTTCACCTAAACAATTGCCCCTGCAGCGCAGGCAGCCTAGCAAAATGACGCTAAGGTGCCTGCGCTGGTACTAGACAGCTATTTTAGCGCCAGCGCTATGGGTAACACAGGGGTGCACCGCATTCTTGTGAATATAGCGCATTCCTGTGTTTTGAAACTGTCAGAGCGTGGCAGTACCGATTTTGCCATAACACCACGCCCCGCCAGTTTCTTGTAAATATGCCCCTTGGTGCCTGGTTATGATCTTTGGCGGATGGGATACTCTGTCACAAACGTGGTGGATATCCCGTCCACTGTATTACAAGTTTCATAGGATATAATGGAATTGTAATACAGTGGACGGGATTTGTGTCACATGTGTATCACATCCGCCAAGATTGTAATCAGGCCCTAATGTCACCAGATCCTGTTTTTTTTGCATTTTCTCCGCTCTGCTTTTGTTATTTTGAAATTGGTGTTCAGTTGTGCCCACTCAAAGCCATACCAGTGCTAGCCTTTGTATCTAGCACTAGGGTGATCCGGGGCAAGTACTTTCGGCCTTCAGAGAGTACTTGGTCCAAGTACACCCATCGGGCAGTCTTCACTGAACCTCCACGGTTGTGGAATCCTTTTCTGTTCATGCTCAGAAATTTTCTGAGACTTTTCCTTTTATGTAAGATTTTAAAGACACATTAATATCATTTAGCTTTTTCTCGTCTTCAAAGTTTCCTTTATATTTTGTAGTGTGCTTCCTTTTAATTCATAATAATTTATTCTAAACAATTGTTTGTATTTGCTCCTGCTTATTTCATATATTTCTTTTTTCCATTGTGTTTATAGTTTTCCATCTGTATTGCTCCTGTTGGAAATGTATTCAAATCTTAATTGATCAGTGCCTTGATCAATTTATAAATAGAAATTTGCAGAAAATATTTTTTTAATCCTTAGATAAGGTATTTCAGGCAAGATAGAATCCTCGATACAGGCCCTGCGATTTTGTAATCATGGATGCATGCAGCAGATTGGACACATGGCCCTCCCTTGTTCAAATCTAGTCTCACAGTATGAGAGGTTGTGAAGCCTATTCTACATAGCCCACAGGCAGCAAAGGTTCTGAAGTAGAGGATGGAGGATACGGGGTAAGTATGTTTGTTTTATGAATGTGGTACTTCTGCAGCTCAAACCTAGCTGAGAGGCAGCGGAGCACTGTACAAGGACCAGGGCAAAGACACAGTCAATGAGTGACTGAGGGGTAGCTGCTTCCTAGAAACAAAAGTGGACGGTTAGTGCACCCTAATGTAGTGTGCTTTAAAGAGGGGCGTCTACAGCTCTTTCTTAAATTGGAACAGTCCTCATAGATACAAGGATGTTGTTCCAGATCCTGGGTGCACAGAAGAACTTCTTTATCCCCATCCTTATGGTATCCTGGCTGGGGGCGTGCCGAGCGCCACCAAAGATGGTGAGCTTCAGCCAGGTAGCTATTCGTGATGGCTTTGTAGATAATGTAGCTGGGTTTGATGACAGTGAGGGCTTGCCAAGGAACGCCAGTAGAGTTCCATGAGGGTGAAGGTGGCATGGTCATATCTCTTTAGACCCTTGAAGAGGTGTGCTGTTACATTTTGGATGTCCTTAAAGAGGCCACTGGGGCAGTTTGTAAGGCTGTAGGGCTGGCTATTGAAGGCATCCTGATGCCAGAGTACGAGGTCTTGAACTGCAGTTCTGAAGTCACTTTCTGTGAGGAACACATTCACTTTCTTTAGTAGAGAGCAGTAGTGCCAGAGGTAGTGCCAGGCCCTCTTAGTTTTCTCGGTGATATGTTCCCTGAAGTCGAGATCGATGTTTAGGGTGAATCCAAGTAACCTGGAACAGGGTAAAAGTTGAGGTTCATGTTGTTGAGCAATGTTTGGACTATTTGTCGGTTGTTATTCATGGCAAACAGTAGGAATTTTGTTTTGTTGGGATTAAGCTGGAGTGGGCACTGGACATCGAGGTCTGGACATGTCCTTTTCTCCCTTGTCCCCGTTCACCTTTGTCATTCAGAGGTTGGGTCTTGTGGTTTCGGAGGTGAGCCAAAGTTGCCTTAGCCTTTGGGATAAGTCAGACAGCAGACCTCACACAAGTGACTTATGTTGGGACAGCTGTCCTATTTTAGATAGCGACTCCGATTCCTTTCACACTGTCGAGCATTCTGTCCATGACAGGCATATCAACCATGGCAGTCCGACACAGAAAAAGCCCAAATACTACCAGCATTAGGGGGTTATTAGTCATACTTTTTTCCAAAGAAAGACTGCCCTACTCATCTACTTTTAGAAAAAACATGATTGACAGGAGCTCTGTCTTGTCACCATAGCATGGAGGACCAGTCATCACTATTTTTTCCCTATAGCAGCTACCGCCATGAAGGTAAGAGCCTGCCATGGGGAAAAGGCCATTAAGCAGACAACAAACTCTTTCAGCCGGCCATCCAGGGCGACATTGGCCAGCCGAAACATAAATGACCCATGTGTTAAAATACAATGTAGAACAAGTGTCCTGCCATAGACGCACAGTAACTTAGAAGCACAGATGGAATCTGGAAGAGAACCGTTGGGGACTCCACTGTCTCAAAAACAAATGCAAACTGATTGGAAAGTAGGCAGAATAGGCTAAAAGATTTGTTCAGTATTGTAAAGTGACATCAAAAGGTGAGGGCTTGTCAAATAACCAGCTGTAAAATGGCCAATGGGATATGATAAAAACTGTCGTATTGAACCAAAAATAAGTTGAAATGGTGCAAAATGTGCAAGAGAATCTGTTGCTAAGTGATCAAGGGAGCGCAATGCACATGTCGTGTGGAAATGTGCAAACTAGTTGAACTATCATTAAAGATGGTGGGCCTCACTATCGGCAATTTTGCGCCCCCGGCACGTCACTTTTTTGATGTTCCAGTGGCGCAATGTGCCGCCGCATATTTATAAGGCCACACAAAGCCACTTTACGTGGCTTTTCAAACCTTATAAAGATGTGCCCCTTTCAAGCAGAAAACTGCGTGAAAGGGGCGTTCCATGGGTGTTGCTGTGGGTGTTCCCACACTACACCGATGGAACCTGACACATTCCCAGAATTACGAGGGGTGGTGTTAGGGAGACGCATTCTGCAGCACACATAGAAAAAGAAAAGCGCCTGAATGGATTGATTTTGTGCAGGAAGGGCACAAAATCAATCATCTCCGCAACGCAGGCACCGTTGCACCATGGCGCAATGGTTCATGTGCACCGGCGCAGGGCAAAAAGGACAGAAATGCGCCGTATCATATCGATCATATCGATACAGCGCATTCCTGCCCTTTCCTATTGCCGAAAGGCAGCGCGGCAGGGAGGCCTGCAGTGCTACCCTACGGCAAAAGCCCATAAATAAGACCCGGTGTGTTTAGCAAGGTGAAAATAGAGCAAGTGCAACAGGTGGTCAATGGGTTACTGGCCTGCAAAATTAGCAAAAAAGAAGAAAACAAAACAATGTAAACGGGGTTATTGAACCAGGTACCCATTAATCAATGCAATCCAGCAGGACCAGCAGGGCCCGATTCTTACATTTTATTTTTTTTGAGTTTAGAATGCTTTATTGAAGTAATAAACAAAGTAAAACATCAGTACATAGTCATATATCAATAGGATGAATAATTAAGGAATAAAAAAAGAAAAAAACAACATCCTCTAAGAATAAAACCTGTACAAAGACAAAATGCATTTTAATGATTTTTAAAAGAAGAAGAGAGAGGAAAAGAGAAAAGAAAGAGAGAGGAGAGAAAGAGGAAGAAGAGGGGGAAAGGGGGACAGAGATGGGTGTGTAGGTCCATTAAAGGGAGTATGCAAAGAGATAAAGAATAAGACAGAAGATAGAGAAGATTCAAACTATAAAATAGGTTGAACATGAAATGAGTATTTTTGTATAACAAAATCAAGTAATCAACCTGGAAAGAAAAGAAGTTAGTGGTAACCACAGCAAGTCCTTTTTGATCAACAAAGCTGTGGAAGTAGCATAAGCTCGGTCCAGTCTATGATGGGACAGAGTAAATTCCACCAGGCTTGAAACGAAATTTTTGAAGTATCCTTCCAATTGGTAGTTATAATCTGAAAAGAAATGGCTATAAACAAATCAATAAATTTACCCACATTACTATGAGTTGTCCAAACCGACGAACAGCTGCCTAAAAAAACATGTTTGATATCGAAGGGGACATTTGTAGATAAGATTTCATTCAATTTCAACTAAATGCGAGACCAAAAAGAGTTAACAAAAGGACAGTGGAAAAACATGTGTAAAAAATCACTATATTCATGGGGACAGGACCAACACTTTGGGGAGTTAAGTAGTTTAAATCTATACAAATCGGCAGGAGTGAAAAAAAGTCTGTTATAAAAATAATATAAAGTCTGTGTTGTGCTGGCAGAGCGTGAGGAAGTATGAATTTTTGACCAAAGGGAGTCCCATGTTTGAAAGGAGAGGTCTAAGGCCAAGTCTTTTTCCCATATGAGCTCCAGACTAGATTTAATTCTAACCCTAGTGGGATGAGATACAATTTTATATATAGCAGCAGCTTTGAATTGAGTAGAGAAATCAATAGGAGGTAAGGGGATTTGATCGAAAGTGACGTTAGGGGTCGTCTGGAGGGGAAGGCGAGTGAGAGATTCCTTCAACATGGGATAATGTGGAGCGTGTGAAGACGAGATACAATAAGATTTTTGAATCTCCGAAAAGTCCATAAAGGACCCATCCTTCATAAGCTGAGCAGGTGTGATAATACCTTTGTCAATCCACTCTTTCCAAAATAAGGCTCTATTGTGAATCTTTAAATGTTTATTATACCAAATTGGAGTACATGAGGCAACATCTGTAGAAGAAAGGTGGGTATTAAGCAAAGAAGTAGCAAGTGCTTTGGAGTGAACAAAAATAGGAGAAGAGAAACGCTTCGGAGGTTGAGAGAGGCGAGTAGCTGAAATAAAGGAGAAAGGAGAGTATTGGGCTTGTTCCAGTGAGCTCCACGCTGTTAAAGTAGAGTCAGTGGAGTTGGATAAGAAAGGCCATATCTGTTTCAAAGTAAAAGCGGAGTGATAGCGTTTAAGATTGGGGAAACGTACACCGCCCAAATCCTTGGACAATTGAAGACGGGCAAGTGAAATCCTAGGCTTGCGATTATTCCAGAGAAATTTGGATAAGGAACTATTAATGGTACTAAAGAAAGAGCTAGGAAGAGAAACAGGAAGCATAGAAAGATAAAAATTAATAATTGGAAGGAGCATCATTTTAATTGTAGCTAATCGACCCCACCAAGAGAGAAAGAGAGGAGACCAACCATCAATCAGAGCGGATAATTTTTTAAGTATGTCAGCAAGGTTAATTTTAATAATTTCCCGAATAGTATTGGCGTAAAGAATGCCTAGACATTTGATATGTTTGGAGTTCCATTCGAAACCGGTAGCCTGAAACATAGAAGGGAGGCAGAACTTATTTAAAGGCAAGATTTCCGATTTATCTATATTCAATTTATAGCCAGAGACAATAGAGTATTCTTGTAGTAAGGAGAAGAAAGCCGGTAATGAGGTAGCCGGATTAGAAATATATAATAAAATATCATCAGCATATGCAGTAAATTTAATATTCGTTTTATTGAAATGAAAACCCATATAATGTGGAGAGCGTCTAATTTTTTCTAAAAAGGGTTCTAAGGCAAGAATGAATAAGAGAGGGGAAAGGGGACACCCCTGCCTAGTCCCCCTTCGGAGGGGGAAATAACGAGATTGACTACCATTAACCCAAACAGAAGTAGTGGGAGAAGAATATAACAGCTGGATATATTTAATGATAGGAGGGCTAAAACCATGCCACTTCAATGCACCAAAAATAAATTCCCAATTAACCCTATCAAACGCTTTTTCAGCATCGAGAGTGATAGCAGCTAAAGGTGAATCAATTTTAGAAGCCAAGTGAATAATGTTAAGAAAGGTACGTGAGTTGTCAGTGATAGAGCGTCCTTTGATGAAGCCAGATTGGTAAATATTAACAAGGTCAGGGATTACTTTATTAATACGAAGGGCGAGTAGCTTGGCAAAGATCTTACAGTCTGTATTAATTAAAGAAATGGGCCTATAATTTTTACAGAAGGAAGTGTCCTTATCTTTTTTGGGTATTAGACAAAGCATTGCCTGAGTAAAAGAGCCTTGTGATGCACCAATAGTATGAAAGTGGTTGATTAAGGAGAAGAGCTGAGGGACCAGAAATGACTTAAAGTGGAGAAAAAACCGAACAGTAAAACCATCAGGGCCAGGTGTCTTGTCTTTGGGTAAAAGAGTGATTGCTTCAATGATGTCTTGTTCTGAAATGGGAACATTCAACGATGAGAGATCAATGTTGCTCTCTGGGGGTTTAGGGATATTTTGAAAAAAGGAGTCAATTTGTTCGGGGGAAGGGGAGGATTCTGGGGTATAAAGGGTAGTATAAAAATCAGTAAAGCAGTCTAGGATCTTAGCATCAGAAGTATGCCGAATTCCAGAGTTATCCGTGATAGCAACAATTTTAGATTTTTGTTTTTGATTTTAAGATAGTTGGCTAAAGATCTGCCAGCCTTATTTCGACCCCCATACATTTTCGCATTGAATCTGAGGAGGTTATTACAAGCGGAGTCCCAAGAATGTTTATTATATTGCATTTTTGCCTTAATGAGGCTAGACAACGTGTCAGGGCAATTGGTGGTAAAATACTTATGCTCTAAAGTTTTAATCTGTTTCAGGATAGATGATGAGTCTAAGAAAGCTTTCTTTTTCTTACGTGACACATAGTCTATTATAAAACCCCTAGCAGCCGCTTTAAAGGCATCCAAATGAAATGATATTGGGGGACAGAGGAGAGATTGTTCTGAAAAAATTCATTGGCAAACAATATGAATTGTTCTGTAAATTGGGAGTCCAGGAGAAGGGAGTTGTTGAAACGCCAACGCCGAGATATAGGTGCAGGCGAAGGATAGTCCATGTCTAAGATAACGGGGGCATGGTCAGAAATGAGAATGGAGCCAATTTCTACATTGGTCATGAATTGTAAAATTGGTTGTGTGAGAAAAATCAGGGTGATATGTTCTCCATGCATCAACAAGTCCTCTGGAGGTGATAACCTTATGAAACGTTTTTGCATCTTGTTGGGGACGTACTTGGTTTGGGACTTCCTATCCAGGAAGGGGTCCATAAGTTGATTACAGTCACCACCTACTATCAGATTCTCATCAGCATGGGAGGAGAGAAGAGTAGAGAACTCATGCCAAAAGAATAGATCAATACCATTAGGGCCATATACGTTACAAAAAGAAAATTGGGTATTATTAATTATAGTGTTTAAAAAAAGCCATCTACCGTTGTTGTCTTTAAATTCATTTTGCAAGAGAACATTCAATGACTTATGAAATAAAATAACAACTCCGTTTTTGTTGTTTACGGCCGGAGAGCAAAAATCTCACCCACCCATTGTTTACGTAATGAAGGCAAGTCTTGTGACTTAAGATGCGATTCTTGTAGTAATGCAACATGACATTTCAATCTAGCAAGGTGAGACAATACCCGTTGTTTCTTGACCGGGTTACGAATACCTATAACATTCCATGAAATTATGCGTAGACTTTTCATCAGTAAACTTTAGGTAAAAGTAAACAAAAGTGAGATATAACACTTAGAAAATGAATAGTGAGGAAAGTAAGAAAGACCACAAAAAAGAGAAATGAGCCAATATGAGAGAAAGTGAAGAGAAAATGAAGGAAAAGGAAGACCGAGATATGCCCATAGAATATATTTAAGTTGGAGGGACCAGAAGGAAGGAGATTAGAGAATATAGCTTTATATATCATTAATGATAAGCAAAAAAGAGAGCAGTTAATTAGTACAAGAGAAAAGTATAAAAGTATAGGCAGAATAAGTACAGAGAAGAATCTACACGAGGAAGAGAAGAAAAGAGAAAAGAGGTGAGAGAAAGGAGAGAAGAAGAGAAAGAGAGAGCGTAATCGCCCAATAAGAGTTATAAGAAAAAAGATGACAGAAAGCCAAGTGGCTTTAGTCATAAAGTACAACCATAGGAAGAACATTAAGGTGGAAGGGGGCGGCGAAGAACATGACAGCCACTCCGAAAGTGTAACAACGAGGAGAAACAAGTCTATCATAATATATTAGGGAGGAAGGACAAAAATAAAGTCCGTAGACAAAAATAGTGGACAGATATTACAAAAAGGAAGGGAACTTACCAGACAGTAGGATAAAATTACAGCGGAATGAATCAAACATTACAAACGTGAGGGTAACGTGGGTATGGACATCGGCAGCAATACTACACAAGGAAGACCTAAGAAACATGGGAGGGAACGAAAAGAGAAACAATTAACTTATACGGCCAACATATTAAAGACCTAATGAGCTTAAAATAGAACAGATAACATATCAGTTAAGGTTTGCTCAATTCCATAAGTTCTCCTTTATGAGTATGGATGAATTTCCGAAGGTCGGCTGGGTCTTCAAAGGAGAGAGTTCTGTCTTTATAAGTCACTTTGAAAAAGCAGGGGTGAATAAGACCGTAGCGTGCATTCATAGATCTCAATGCTGGTCTGAGGTCGAGAAACTCCTTTCGCCGGTTGGCGGTTGGCCTGGAGACATCTTGGCTGAAGAAAACTTTATGACCGGACCAAAGCATCTGCTTGTGTTGTTTGGCAGCGCCAAGAATCGCCATGAGATCAGAATATAGAAGAAAATAGGCAATAATACCTCTTGGTTTAGTTGAGGAAGAGGCATTCTGAGGTCCTAATCTGTGGGCTCTTTGAATGTTAAAGTCAATGGGTTTGGGGAGGCCAACGATCTGCAGGACTTGGGTTTTCAAAAAGATATCATGTCCGAGCCCTCAGAACCTTCCGGAATTCCGTAAATGCGTAGGTTGTTGCGCCTATTGCGGTTTTCCAAATCCTCTGTAGTCTTCTTAAGTTGAGTAACTTCTTTGGTAAGACTCTCAACTCTGGCAACGACATCCTGTGCATCACTTACTTTCTGTTCAACATCTGAAAGTCTTGAATCCAGGCCAGTCCATTTCTCTCCAATTCTTTGAAGAGTGGCGGTGGTATCCGACATGAAAGGTCGAATAAGACGCAGTTCATCCATTATGTCCTCCAGCGTGAGAGGAAGCAGAGATTTTGATGGAGAAGATGGGTCTTTCTTGGGACGCTTGCTGGTGCTAACAGCTGATTCCTTACGACCACCGCAAGTGGCCCTGGTGGACCCATGGGGCTTATTCGAGTGTGAAGAATCCATGATGAACAACGTAGCCGGATGAAAACACCAAAAGCAGGAAGAAAACTCCAATGGTGACAAGAATACAGACAATGAGACGAGAGAAACAGCAGAAGCCCTGTTGTTTAAATCAAAATTATTATGAAGAAGTGGACCTCAGACCAGAAGCAGCACGAAACCATGAAGGCGTTATACAGCAGCGTCGGAGCCAGTGCGCATTTGTGAAGAGAAAAGGCTGCGCAAACCTCACGTAAAGCAGAAATCTATATGTAACCAACAAAATTGCATACCAGTAAGTAGTTCAATAAATATGTTGAAGAGGAATCCTGGAGCCGAATAAAAGTGGAAGTAGGAATAACGCAGTTACAGTATGTAAATCCTTTCCTGCAGTTAAGCAAACCAGAGTGTAGGCCATTAGTGGATGAATTAGCAGGGTGAAGAAAATGATAGAAAGTCCGACATTAGAGATGGACAAAATGGCGGCTGCATTGTGGGGAAGCACTGAGGCAAAGTAGAGAGCCAGAGAGAAAGAGTGTCAAATAGACCGTTTTTGGTCTAAAAACTTGCCTCCTTAGACTTTGCCCCTTCCGATGCACGAAAATAAAATTTTCGTGAAAAAACGCTGTAGAAATAGGCTCCCTTTGATCACGAGCGTAGCTCGTCGTCACGGAGCTCCTCAGGTGGCGGCCATCTTGTTTCGCCGCCGCCGCGCGCTCCATTCTTACATTTTATTTTTTACATTTGAAATTGAAGCTTTAGTACCTTGCATGGGAGTAGAGTTCTGGATTTTATCAGTTCCCTAGGTCTGAATAGTCAACTTGCAAAAATCACAGGTTTCAATTAATATTTTCGGAAAGCATGTCAATTTCTACTTGCGTTCTTGCACAGGGCTTTAGCAGTGAACAAGGGTAGCGCCCAAGCCCTATTTGTGACAGACGCCATCTTGAACAGCTGAACCCATGCTGCGAGAAGGGGGGCCTCAGCTGTTCATGTGCCACGCTGTGCCTGTTTTTGAAGGAGTCCATCTGCATTTATGATTGCTGTGTGGTACCACGTCTGAGAGGCAGGGAAGCTTGTACCAGTTATCCCGAGCTGTACCTGTCCTGCGAGGGAGGAGTCTTGGGCATCAGCAGCACCCATAGCTCAGAGCTGCTTCAGCATCATAAGTGCAAGACCCCTCCCTCGCAGGACAGGTGCAGCTCTGACCTGTGGGCACTGCAGATGCCCATCACAGCCTGGCTTCACCAGCTTCTACCATGCTCTACATGCCACTGGAGTCAAGCTATCCTGGCTGATGAGGGGTGAAACCCCGAAACAGGTCCTAGGATGCTTGTTTCCAGTCCAGGGAGGACCTGGCCTGGCAGTTCTGGCTGGACTGTTCCCATTGGGCGCAGGGTCAAGAATGATTTGCATATGACTGGGTTCAAACTGGAATGGCATCAGGAGCAAAAAAACGATGGATTTAGGCCCAGATCTCTGTACTGGGGTGAATGTATGACATTGTTCTGCATTCTGTCCATTAACTGTTGTTTTTGCGTTCACTAACATCTTAAACAGTAAATGCACAGGTACCTTGGGAAGTCGATGACCTCACAAAACATCACAGGATCTGCCTTCCTGAGACAGAGAACCCTTTCCCAGACCTTAAAGTTATTTAAACTTGCACTACATGGCAGTCGGCGGGTGAGGGTCTGGACCACATCCATGCAGCCATCTTTCATTATAAACCATGCCTCAGCTCTCAGGCAGAAGGGCTGGCCGCCCCTGAACAATAAGAGTTACTAACAATATATTTTATTTCATTTTCATTCACTCTAAATTTAAAAGCAGCCGGAGCTCCTGTTCCAGAGAGGTGCAGGGGCAGGGACAATTCCTGCTCTCGTCGAATTAAAATATGAGGAGAGGTCAGGCAGCGGCTCTTCTGTATTCAGAGCTCAGCCTTTACTGTATCAGAGAGAAAAGAATTAATAGTGTCATTTAGACCTTTGCTTCACTTCAGCATCCCTCTGAATGTAGAGTTAGAAAAAGAGGGCCCTGGGAATAACCGAAAAAAAGGTAACTCTCAAATTTACAGCTTTTACCCTGAATGCCTCTGCTGTTCAGTTTTTTTAACATAAAATAAGAAAATGAAAAATGTATGTTCAGATCATATTGGTTTGAATTCACTAAAAAAGTGGCCCTTGGTTGCAACAGTATCGCCTGTGCTTCTTTTACTGATGCTCATGTTGGCATTATGCTGCTTCTCTTAAAGAAAAGAGTTGTGGGGAATACAGGTGTCCAATGTTGGCTTAAGAGGGCTGTATCCAAAACAAAATTTCAGGATATCTTCAAAGGACAAATTTAAATCAGAAGATTTTTAGGGGATTTCTCCCTGAAAATCTACTATGAGCCGGATTCCTAGGAGCCTAGGCTAGGAACATCCACGAGAGATATTAACAAAAATAAGTGGTTTAACTGTTCTACGTAGAAACATATTTCATTTTGCCAACAAGTTGAACGCAAATATGACATAGTGCATTCACACTGAAAATCATGACTGCACCTTCTTCAGATGGAACCCCTGCAAGAGATTATCATCTTAACTAATCTACAGAATGTGAATTTCTTGCTACAAACTTATGTCGGGAAATATTTTGAAGATCCAGTGGCAGTAAAACATATGGAGAAAACAATTATAAAGTTGTACATCCTAAGCTGTAGACAGAGACCATTACAAGCATTCCCAACTAAGCATGGGTCAGGAATTACAGCTCAAATTTAAGCAGAAATCACACATTTTTGTTACACGTAGACACATTGATTTTAACAGAGTTATCTCAGAGGCAACAAAAATGGGATTTCAAGGTTTTCATCACTGGTAAAATCAAAATCTGTCTGCACCTCTAGAATGCTACCTGGGTAAGATAAACTCTGAATTGTAACAGGAAACTGAAACTGGACCCCATTACACTCTGTACAAATTAAGGTACTTTACTGAGATGGCATTATCAACGTTTTGCTTAATTTGCCAGTTTGCTTTGTATTATCTCACTAGAGTCTAGGGCACTATTTTTACAAATTGCTTCACTACAGAAATGATGAGCAGAAATTATTTTCTTCTCATTGAACTGACTTTTTAATTCTCTGACATTGCATGACATCACATACTCAAGAAGTTGCTGAAAACATTTGTAAGTAATGTGATTCCAGCAAACCACAGTGCAGGAGTTAAGGCCTTGATTTAGAGTTTGGCAGATGGAGATTACTGTCAGGAAGGTGGAGGACAAAGCCTCCGCCATCCCGGGAGACCTTCGCCCAAATTTAGAGTTCCCTGGTGACCCTCAAACAATGCTCTAAATTAACGCAAACTGCTATCATGGAAAAGTTTGGAATCCCAAAGCTGGGGATTGTCTTTGAAAAACAAAGAACTAAGGGCCCCCTACCCTGGGAGTCTTCTAGCAGGGTGTGGTGGTTTATATTGTTTTTTTCCTGTCCTTTACCATCATGGTTGTCCTGGTGGTGATGGACAGAGAAAAAACTTGACACTGTCCATCCTAAATAGGGCGGATGGTGTAAAGTCCTTCCTCCGACAGCCCTTGCTCAAGCGGAGGAAGTATTCTGTTGACTGAGTCAACGAGGGCTCAGCCAACGGAATATGTATGATCCACCCAACTCTAAATGAGGTAGGCGGACTGAAGGTTTGCCAGACTGAGGACTCTATCGCTTTTGCAAGGGGATACCCTGTCTTCCAAACTCTAAACCCAGGCCCTAAACCTGTCATTGCACATGGAACTTAAGAAAATATGTAGGTAAGGAAGCCACAGGGTCTCCAAGATAGATTAACAGGACTTTATTTGATGCACCACCCGAGCATGCTGATCCCAGGCCAGCCAGGAATCAACTACCTGGACTGGGAGTTTCCTCACTAAAAAGAAAACATAGATTACAATGAACATCCTAGCCATACAGGAAGTAAAAGAGACAAACAACTATACAATGTATGAAAGGTAGTGGGACGATTTCAGTTATCTACAGGAATTTTTTGAAATCCTAAACTTTCACAGACATTTGTTTAGAAATATTTCTGGGGTCTCCAACATGGACATCATTTAGGGCTTGACTGGGGTGAAGCTGCGACCACTGTCTTGCCCCTTGCAACCCCTGATGCTACCTTTGAGACTAGTAGCTTCAGAGGAAGTAAAATCAGTGCCAAGAACACAAGGCAGCTCGTCTTTACGGATGCCGGTTTGGGCGCTACTTTACATGCTTTCTGTCAATTGTTTATTGCACTAATAGTGAATGTTATTTTATTACTCACTATTAGTGTAATCAAGAATGGATTGCAATTAGCTAGAATATGACCCTCCCTGGCAGCTGAGATAAGTAAAAAATGCTTTTAAATGTATGTTGTGAGCATGCTTGTGGTTGAGAGTGTGTTTATGTGAGAGCGAGTGTGTGGATTTGGGATTGTGGATGTGTAAGCATTGATATATGAGTGAAGGAAAAGTTAAATGGCATGTGATGTCACTTCCGCTACCCCGGGCATTTTGGTGAATGCTCTGCAATAGAAATATGAAAGGCAATAATATTATTTGACAGCATCTTGCAGGAAACTGTCTATCAGGAAGGTTTTCTTCTAATACTTCATAAATAGATTGTTGTTCCGGTCTGTATTTTCTTTAACAACAATAGCTCTTGTTTATCGAAGCACATAATCTTTTTCATACTGATAGTTAATGGTAAATTCTAATGTTTATACTAAAACGTTCAGTATTTGAAAAAACTAAATAGGGTGGTAGAATTATATAATATTTTATTGTTTTTCTTCCAGCTAGAGTCAAATCCTCGAGGGCCAGAGTAAATCTGACAGTGAGGAATCATGGGTAAGTGTATTTAACTCTGGCTCCATGACTTAAGTTAAGATCACAGTTCATCTCAGTGGTCACAGCTGAAATAATGACAGCACACATGACTTGTACAGCAGTAAATTCAAGTTGATCATGCAAGACTTAGCCAGGCGCGGCCAGCACAGGTAAGAGCGGAGAGGTGGTGGGGCGGGGTGGGACGGTACATGGGGGAAGTCGACAGACGACGAGATAGGTAAAATTAAATAAAAAAATTAATAAAGCTACTTTCCTTGCACACACCGCATTGTCGAATCGGCAATGCTGCGAGCGCAAGGTAAGTGGTATTATTTTTTTAATTTAATTTTACCTATCCCGTCGTCTGTTGACTTCCACCCCACCCTGCCCCACCGCTCTTGCCTGTGCCGGCCGTGCCTGGACTTAGCCTCTCTGTGAAAAAGCACATTCAGATCTTTTTCCATGACTTGCAACATGGTGTAAATGTTAAGACTTCATTGCCCACTCCACCTTGGGCCACCTGTTTCTGGCTCTTTTTATATTTTATGTAATGTTTGTTTGGCAGGCCTGTGTAAACAATCTTGCAAAAATCCACTTCTGACAATCAGGGAAACAGAAACAGGGAAAAAACCTGAACTGCAAAACATTTAATCAAAAAACCTTTATTGGCAACATCTCAACTTTACAAGTTTACAGAAAAAATGTCCGCCTACACATAATAGCAATATTAAGCACTAGCCTCCACATATGTTACGAATTTAGTTACAATAGTAAATTTACCCAACCATACGTTAGGTGGCAAGTAAGTTTATATAGCTTAAGAAATTTAAAGCATCTAAACATTTGTGGGAGGATATATTCATGTAAGATCAATTTTAGGTAGTTTATGTTTTAGTAGATATTTTACATTTATATTTTTCAGTGTATTCTTTCCAGTGGAACCATACATTCCCCTACCTCCCTACGGGTCCAGTCCATTTTGTTTCAGTCTATTAGGTGGTGACTACCTAAAATTCAATATGGCTTTTGATTATTCAGAGGTCAATTGTGTCGGCCAATATTTGAATTTTCACCAATAATCATATTAATTATGTACTTGCCCTGTTGAGGGGGGTGGGGAGTCCTCACTGGGCTGTGCATAGGCTTCTATCACACAAATACTGTTGTAGACATGAGGAAAACTAAGGCCCAGATTTACAAACCCTTTGCAAAGCAACACAAGGGTTTCATTGAGATTAACGACACCATGCAAAGCCACCTTCCGTGGCTGCACGTGGCTTAGTAAATCTGGAGCGAGGCGAGGCAAAGCGAGTCGCTGCTTGCGTTACTCTCCCTAAGAAGGAGCGTGGGTGTTCCAAGACTAGTAAACCAGGGAATGTGTTAAAAAGCTACGCCTTCCCAAATGAGGCATAACGAGGAGAAATATGTTTATTTTACCACGTTTTTATCCCTCTTTCTACGTGTGCTCCATTTATTTGAGGAAAAAGCCTCAGAGGATTATTGTTTTGCAGGATGTCCCTTTCTGCACAAAAACAATCCTGGCTGTAATGTAGGCACCTTTGCACCATGGCACACGGGTGCATGCGTTGGCGCTAGGCTGCACTCAGTGCTCAATCACAGGGAGAGGGCAGGAATGCGCTATATTGAATAGATATGGCGCATTCCTGCCCTCTCCCCATCAAGCAACGCAGCGCACAAGGTGTCTTGCTGCATTGTGTGCCTTGACATGCTAGTAAATCTGCCCCTAAATGTCTTGGATTTATTTCGCTAGCAAAGTACAAGCTATTGCTAAACCCCTAGACCACCCCCTTATCCTACATCCACTGCTCCCCAGTAACAAGGTGACCGGTGCTATGGTTCTGCTACTAACATCCGATTCCAGATCACAGCCTGTGGGCTGGCTCCTATTGAGTTGCTGTAGTGCACTGATACTCAAAGTAGGGCTGGGGGCTGCATGCGGCTCTTCTGACCTTTACAGGCTGCCCCTGGTCAGCAGCAGCTCTGGGCTGCTGTTTACTCGACTCAGCACTAACACTAAAAAGATGCTAAATAAAAAGGCAAACATTTATTTAGATAACTAGGGAGTCCTGCACGGCACAACTTTAAGAACAATCTTCATTTTTAAAGACATCTTGCAGCCCAAGTGTGAAAATACGATAGTTCTTCAGAATTCAAAAAGTGTATTTAATTAACCTGCAGAACCTTTTCACCTTAGTTTATCAGATTATATCAGTGCACTGAGAAGTATTATTTTAAAAGGGCCACTTTTCAAATGTGAAAGTATAAACATACTTTTTCCCTCCACCCTGGCAATAATGCCAATGGTGAACTAAAGACGCAAATCAGTTGTTACGTGCAGTCTTTGAGCGACCTGGGTCCCTACTATAAATGAACAAAGTTATAGTTTATTAAATCAAACACAGGAGAACGTTTTGTAAAGCGCACATCCTTAAGTCATTTATTTTGAGGTACTCATATTTGTGATGATAAAGAAAAAGGTGGAAAAGTGAAATAAAACAATTGCCTAGCATCACACATTTTGATAACGCGGGGAAGCCGGGATTTATTCACTGATTTTTTGGTTTCACATTGTGCAATTATGCTTCACTTCCCCTACACCCACCTTACCTCCAACTGCCCCCGCCCAACCGCCACCCCGCTGGCATCAATGCGGTCCTCTGTCACATCACAGACCAAACTTATTGGTTCCCTGAAAGATGTTTGTGAGTACCCGTGCTATAGTGTATGTCTTTCTCCACCATTGTCTCTGCTGCTTCTTATTTTTTTGTTGTCACCACGAGTGCCATGTTGTATTGATATGGGGGGTTGTTTATATTTCTTGTCCCTCAGCCCCTGCCTCACCTTATCTGTCTTTGAACCTTCGCTGTGACAGGTGAGCAGGGCCGGACTGGCCATAGCGGGCACCGGGCGTTTCCCCGGTGGGCCGCTAGGTTGGGGGCCGGTTTTGGGCCCCAGGGGGCCGTTTTTGTAACCGGAGGCCCGCAATAGCGGCCCCGGTAACCAAATCGGGCGAAACCGGGCCTATCAACCAGCTCGGCCCTCCCCCCCAGGGGGGCCGACCGAGCTGTTTGCCAGGGCCGGTTTTGGTTCCCAGTCCGGCCCTGCAGGTGAGTAGTGGCGCTTTACAAGAAACCTGATTGAACTGGATTGATTGATTGCCCCTTCCATTGCCTCTCTTCAGCCCCCCTTCAAGCCCATACCCACTGCCTATGCTGCTGCCCCTTCCTGCACACTAAAGCCACCATATGGTGTCAATGGTCATGGTGTGTTGTGTTCCCAGTACATCTGCTGCCATGACCTTACACCCCTTGCCCCTTGTACGCCAGCCTATTTGTCTTGCAACCTGGAGGGTCCACACTCACAGCTTGTTGCTTTTTAAGGCATCTCTCCTCGCCTCCTACCTCTCTACCCTATGAGCTGTCTTGTAATTTCTCCTTCAGTTGCTCTTGGTCAGTTTCACTGAAACATTTGTGGCTGGTCCCTTCCGGATGTCTCCATCCATGTATTGCTGCTCCATATTGATGCAGTGATATCACGATGCAGATGTTTCTTCCGCTCTGTTCCTACACTGCCCATTTTTATCCTCTGCTCCTTAATTTCCATCCAAATTCTTTTAATTCTCCTCCACGTCTACCCCACTGTCTCTTTTTATTCTTCCATCTCCTGTTTACTGAAAGGATTCTCACATCTCTTGTTCTGTTGCTGCCTCTTTTCATTCCTCCTCGTTTACAGGTTCCCCGCAGTCAGGAGTTCTGATCGCTGAAACATGACCTTGCTAAGAAGGGCAGCTAGAGACTCCCTCATGACCATTCTGCTTCCCAATCACTTTGGGGGTTGTTGTACAGGACTAATTAACCTATTCTAGCACCTTTCATCTCGTGTTTTGGATGGTTTTAAATCATCCAAAACACGAGATGAAAGGTGGAACAGGTTTATTAATCCTGTAGAACAACCCCCGAAGTCCTCCTCCTTCAGCAACTGCCTGTTCTCTGCCTCTGGAATCCACACTCAAGAATCCAGTGGAGATAGCACAGAGATGCTGGGAAACATCTATTACAAGGTTTAGGACTAATAGCCAATGAGAGAGAGCACGTGGTAAGGCTCACATACCATCAGTGAGTTTGCATGCCAAGATGTAAGTCCAGCACTGAGCAAGTGGTTTGTGAACCAAGAAATTATATTCATACCCAGTGAGTATTGCTTTGCACAGAGGTATGAGATTAGGATCCAATCAAAGACATTACAGCCAGGGCTTGGGACTTGCATTCAGTGTACCACTGGAAGTCAGTGAGTGTAACTGTAGTCCAGTGTGTGGGACTCACGCTAAATGAGTGAGACTCATTTTCTGCATTAAGGACCACAATTCCAGATGAGTGAAACTTAGGTCAAAGATGTGAGACTCACACCAAATAAAAATGAGACTGTGCACAAGACTTTAGATCACACTCAGGGAGTAACACTGTGCTCCAACAAGTAACACTTAAGTGACATTTGCACCCAGTACGTGAGGCTGTGCTTCAAGGAGGAAGACAAGCAGCTAATGAGAGACTGTGCAGAAAGGTATGAGTCTCTGGCCCACTGAAAGAGACGATGCATGAAAGTGTGGAACTTATACAAAGCTAGTGATAATCCACGTACCCCCTCTGCTGTCTCTGTGTCCTTTGTGACATTCCCACCACCTGTGTACTTCCCTTTGCTGTGTATTGTTTGGCTCTGTTGATAGAGCGAAATGTTCTTGTGAATTGTAGGGGTGCATCATAATCACTGATAGGCCGCACCCACATGTATTCAGACATATATTCATTTATATTCAGTTGTATACTCATGCATGTTTAGTAAAGAATGAATAGTTCACTGAGAGAAAGTGAACTCAGCAGCATAATGGTGTTAGGATAATGATGTAATGTAATGCTTATTGAATTGTGTGAACATAATGCATAGAGGAATTAGTTTGTGTGTAATGTAATTGCAGTAGTTTAAACGTGCACCATATTAAAGTTGCACATGTAATTCATTGTTTGCATATGAATCGTAATGAAAATGCTTATGGGGAAAAGTAAGATGTGTGTTTAAAAGTCATATGTAAAGGCCTGACTACATTTATGCTTAGGAAAGGCCTGGTTTATTCTTATGTTAGCTTATTTTTGTAGGTCGAGAAAAGTTTCTCTTGGTAAGGCTCTCTGGGCACAAACGGTAGATTTAATTTGCACAGTAGAAGGTTTCTGTTGAACGTATCTTTTGTTGCAGGTGCAAGGACACATGTCTCGTTAGTAAGACTAACTCTTTGTTTTCAAAAGCTAGAGAGATGGGAGGCATGGTACGGGGAGTGAAATGGAATTTAGGGATGATACTTTCAGCGGAGAAGGTGCCTGGGACTCAAGGTCATCGCAACCGTCCAGGATGAAGTAACCGTTTCGATGGAAAAGCACAAGAAAGAAGACCTGGCCAAAGAGGCGTGACAAAGGCGTGTACAATTGTATTGTGGTTTTGTATTAGGGATAGTGCCCTGAGGGAGGAGGCCAGAGAAGAGGTAGGGGAGACCAGAGAGAAGGACAGAGCTGAGCTTAGGTATTATGTGATTGCACTTCTTAGGAAGTCTTCACAGCTGACACCTTTTATTCACTCTTGCCTGGGAAAATCGTTATGCAGGGATGTCACTTAGCGTTAGTGTAGGGACAGCAATTGATTTTAAGCTTGTTTAGTCCAATGAAGAGCAACTTAGAAATTGGAGCAATCATAGTCTGGTTGATCCTTCTAGAACTTTCTATTCTCCTTATCTTGAGTCGGATGAGATTCCTGCGTAGATTATTATTTGTATTAGTGCCCATCTATTTCTTTAACCTCGTGTTGAGGTGCTTGCACGTTCAGTTATTTTTGCCGATAATAAATTCTCAAACTTGATTTCGGAGTCAGTGGTCCTTACAGATAAAATGAATGCTGATATATAACCTGATGAGATTCTCTCCTTTACACTATTCAACAGGTAAAAAGATCTTGACGACCAGAAGGTTCTTATAGATAATTAGATAAGAATCGGCGTTATCAGTTGGTAGCAGAGGATGGTTACCTTTGATGGTAAGGGGAGATCTAGAGCAAGATAGGAGATTAAGTTGCCCCATAGAGCCCGAGTGACGCAGATCCAGAGGACCGCGGGAGAAGGATGTCGGAGGTCGTTGAAAACTGACGGAGAGTGACGGTGCGGCGGAAGTAGCAGTTCGTGGTAGAGTGAGTATGAAAAGAGTGATGTTTGGTAGATTGCGATGTTTTATTGTTGTGTGATGTCTTGCGGAGTTGGAAAGAGAGTTGTGTGATTGAGAACCGGACCGTGAGCGCGCGCGGGACCGGGAGATTTATTGTTGTGTAGAATACACCCAGAGTTGAGAACGTTGACCAGAGGTTGTGGGGGTCACGAGACGTCATTGACAAACCCACTGAAGATAGGGAACGCATGAGTGAGTGTGTGAATAACCAACGCAGGTCGTAGGTTATTGTGTGCAGAACATCGAGTGATTGAATCCTATCGAGTGTGTTAGAGGCGATTGTCCGGTCGTTTCGCGGACAGACGATTGCCAGATTGAGGTCAACAAGCTCAAGAGGCTGATCGGTCATTGGTAAGACTGACGGTCAGAGAGGTAATTGTTCGGTAGGACGGACATTATTTCAGAGTATGATTGGGACAGGTGCGAGCGAGAACGAGTGAATTAGAAAGGAGGGGAACTGCTGCGAGCGGAGGAAAAGTGACGTCAGACAAGTGCCGCGCTGCGATAGGCCGGTTGGTGTGAGCCGCGCTGGTATTGGTGGAGTGAAATCGAGAAGCAAGAGCTGACATTTTGAGTGCAAATACAAAGTTGATTCATCATGAAATGTTTTAAAGTTTTACGAGAACTTTGTAGAGGCGATAGACATGTGGTTGTTCGGGAAGGAGAGGAAGCTCCTCCCGAGGATACACCAGCACATTATATGGCAAAGAATGTAGGATTGCATACTATAATTTGGCTTGAGAATTGGCATAAAATGACAGAAGCAGAAGGAGAATTGTCGTTTCCACGCTATGGTACTTTCAGGTTAGAGGTGCTGTACCAGCTAAAAAGTATAATGGCTTCTTTACGACCACTACCTAGACCAACACAGTTTGAGGCACTACATGCGTGGATAAGAGCAGCGTATGATAGGAAGAAGGACAGATGCCAAGAAAGGGTGAAGAAATCGGTCAGGGCATTTCAAGATGCAAGGTGGGATGCATTGGAGAAAAGGTGGAGAGTGGAAACGATCGAAGGAGATAAGTTGTACCCATTGTTAGTACAAAATGGGAAAATAATAAGAATAGATGAGGACGACAGTGATCTAGATGACAGCTTGTTGGATAGGATGTTGGCAGAGAGGCCACCACCATTTAATCCAGACTCAGAAGAGGGAAAGCCGACCCCAGCAGTAACAATTGATGGGAGCCAGAATCAGACTAGCATGAGAGTAGTGGGAAGGATTTCCACAGGAACAGAGGGGACAACGGCGTCTATGATAACACAGCCTCCTGTTGGGAACACAAGATTACCGGACTCCTTGACAGTACCGGTTACCATTGGCCCTATAGTACCGGTATATGACCCAGACCGAGTGAGAGAAGGGGGCTCCGTACAGATGGGAAGGGAAGAAGTAACCAGCGAGAGTGGGAATGGGTTTGGAGTAAGAGTGGTTCATTTCCCAAGACCATTGGAGACAAGTACGCCGTTACCGGCTACTGCAGACTCTTCCTTTAGACAAGAAGAGGAGAGACCAGAAAGACCAAGGTCTTTGCGTGAATCCAAGTCAGCTTTGAGGATGTGGACACCAACAGTAACGAACCAAGAGGATAGGATGCAAGGAGATAGGGCACAAAACGTCTCGGAAGACAGACCAAGTTCCAGGAATATGATGGAAGGGAATAGGTCACAAGGACAGAATAGTGACTGTGATGAGCGGGATGGCTCGGGTTGTCGAGATGTACTGAGGAGTACGGTACAAGCAAGGTTACTGGACGTAGTAAGATTGAAAGCAGAGGTAGACGAGATGATTAATGGAGGTCTGCCTTTGGAAAGGATAGAAATTTATGGATCAGATGAGCTGCTGTTTGTAGCAAAAGATGTGACTCGAAAAGCTAGGATGGCACATGATAGATTGAAGGAATTGGCCAAAAGATATGAGGTAGACCTGAACAAAACTAAAGCGTTGCAGGGACCACATAGATTACAGTACAGTGATCAGGAGCTGGAGGAGAAAAGACTAACAGGATTAAGGACACATACCAGAGATTTGATCGTAGGGATGAGGATATGGATTTTGTTGGACAAATGGGAAGAAAGGTGGTCCAAGAAGAAACCAGCAAAGAGAACTGAAGGGGAAACGCCGCCTCCAGGGGGGCGACGGGTGTTGGAAATTTTCCTTTACGGGAAGTACAGAATGGAGGGTACGTGCATGTGCCGTGGAATAGAGGTGATTTGGCAGCATTTACAAATGATTTTCCTCGGCTGAGGGAAAAACCAGTAGAGTGGTACAAACAGGTTGAGCGGTTTGTGAAAATTTCAAAAGTATTGTGGATTGATTTGAACACTTTGTTTGACATAGTGGTACCGGGAGATCTGTGGACAGCCAGTCGCTATTGAGTGGCCGACTTCGGAACCGGATAGAGAGGCGGTTACAAATGGTCCATCACCCCTAGTCATGAAAAAGTATGAGCAGGTGATTACTTGGTTGAAACTGAAGATTTCACCTCAGGATATAGATTGGGTTAAGATAGATCGGACTGTACAGGAACCCAAAGAAACAGTGCATGAATATTATGAAAGACTTCTGCAAGCTTTTAAACAGTATAGTGGGTTAGATATCTTGGACCCCAAGGATATGGGACAGTTTGTCTCAAAGTTTGTACTGGGTCTGAGAATGGAAATCAGCCTCATGATACAGCACCATTTGATCTGCTGGCAGAACAAGCCACTAGATGAAATTTTGCGGTATGCGAGATACTGTAGTGATGAGGTGGAATCGAAACATCGAAAGCTAAAGGACAAATTGATGCTTGTCCAGATGCAGATAGCACAGAGTCAGCCTAGTGGAGGGACCTTAGGAAGAAAGCAAGGAAATTTCCAGGGGAACCAGAATGGGCAAGGCCAGGGAAAGGGAAAACCAGTAGACCCCAAGACAGGAGTGGACGTGGCCACATTGAAGAAGACCACGGCGTGTCATCTTTGTCGCCAGGTCGGACATTGGAAACGCGAGTGTCCTTTGAACCCAGCTAATCAGTTGCAGGAAGAGGAAGAGGGGGCTCAGGCACCCGCGCAAGAGGTAGTTAACACAGTGACAAGGCCTAGGACGATGAAAGGGGGGGTTTACAGCTCTCACGCCCAGGTTCCCCAAGCTCCACGGATTTCACAAGGAACACGAACGTACCAACAGATGCCCCTGTTCGAAGGTTACGATGAGGATAGCTTAGACCCTTTATCCTGACGGTGCCTGAGGGGGGAGGATGACTGCACACTTGGAGCGGTCTTGGAGGTAGACCAGAGAGGACCTTTTGTGGAGGCAGATATTGAGGGTCATCCTGCCACACTTTTGGTTGATACTGGTGCTACCCGGTCTACTGTAAGATCAGCAGTAGTCCCTAACCTACCCCTCTCGGGACAATCAATCCAGGTTGTTGGAGTAGCGAACAAGAGAATAAGCAGCCCATTGACAGAACCGATACTAGTAAAGATAGGTTCCTTCCAAACTAGACATCAGTTTGTAGTATGTGATACGAGTCCAGTTTGCCTTTTGGGAAGAGATCTGTTGTGCAAGTTGAACTGCACGATTTACTGTACGCCACGAGGAGTGGAGGTCCAGACGAGAGATGATGATGCTGACTTTAAAATGACCAATCAGCATCTGTGTATAGATCTGTACCCAATGGTGACAGTGGAAGAACTTCCACCTGATCTGAGAGACGCAGTGTCGTCTGTGGGGTGGGATTTCGCAGGCGACGAAATAGGTCTAATCAGAGGGGTTGAACCAGTGCGGATTGAGGTGAAACAGAATGTTGATTTCCCCAGGACACCTCAATACAACCTGTCGCCAGACACGATTGCAGGGATAAGACCTGTGATCGAGACTTTCATTGAGAAAGGCATTTTGAAAGAGATCAGAGGTAGCCCCTGTAATTCACCCATTATGGGACTACAGAAACCGAGCGGGAAATACAGGATCGTGCAAGACCTGCGAAAGGTTAACACGATAGTTGTCCCTTGCTGTCCAGTGGTACCGAATCCTTCAGTAATACTGTTCCAGATCCCATGTGAAGCCGAGTGGTTTACGGTTATCGATTTATGTCAAGCCTTCTTTTCGATACCGCTCCATGAGGAAAGCCAATTTCTTTTTGCGTTCAGGCTGGAAAATCGCGTGTTAACATGGTGTCGTATCCCTCAAGGGTATACGGAAAGTCCATCGATCTTTAACCAGATCCTGAAGAAGAACCTTGAGAGTCTTGTGTTGCCGCAGAACTCAGTTCTCGTGCAATACATAGATGACTTGCTCATTGCCTCAGAAACAGAAGATGCTTGCAGAATTGACACTGTGGCTTTGTTGAACCACTTAGCAGAGAACGGACATAAGGTGCCCCCGAACAAGCTGCAGTACTGTTTGAATGAGGTACAGTACTTGGGACACAGATTGGAAAAAGGCAAGAGGAAGGTGTCACCAGATCGAATTGAGGCAATAATGAGCAGGGCAGTACCCACCACACAGAGAGAAGTTAGGATGTTCCTGGGAATGGTTGGTTACTGTCGACAGTGGATTCCTAGTTTCTCCTTGAGAGCAAAGCCTTTGCAAAGGCTTACGCACAAGGATGTGAGTGATCCGGTACCATGGGACGAGGAGTGCTTGATGTCATTCCTGAAACTGAGAGAGGATTTGTGCAGGGCTCCGGCATTGGGAATGCCCGATTACAACAAGGCCTTTTCATTGTTTTGTTACGAGAGGGAAGGATGTGCATTGGCAGTGTTAGCTCAGAACCATGGAGGTGTCCGTAGACCAGTTGCATACTTTTCAGCTACTTTAGATCCAGTAGCTTCTGCGTTGCCCGGATGTCTAAGATCCGTTGCTGCAACAGGTGTCAGCATTGAAAGATGTGAAAGCATTGTAATGGGACATCCATTGACTGTACATGTGCCACATTCGGTTGAGTTAATTGATGACCAGGACCAAGACCCAGCACCTAACGAACAATAGGTTAACGAGGTACGAGCAAGTCATACTTGCCG
This sequence comes from Calotriton arnoldi, assembly GCA_963921515.1. Taxonomy (NCBI): domain Eukaryota; kingdom Metazoa; phylum Chordata; class Amphibia; order Caudata; family Salamandridae; genus Calotriton; species Calotriton arnoldi. The sequence goes on from CAWUFW010004071.1 coordinate 726,895, forward strand.
CAGAGAATGTGACTCTGAAGAGGTGCTCTGTCTTGAACCCTGCGACATTGATGCCTACACCGAACACGGATGATGAAGATTGTGCGGACCATGATTGTCTCGATGTGACCGAGCTTTGCACCAAACCGAGACCTGACATTGTCGATGAACCATTGGCCGACCCAGATGAAATTTTCTTTGTCGATGGTTCATGCTTAAGAGACAGTGTGGGGCAATTGAGAGCAGCGTTTGCTGTATGTACCATTTCAGGAGTGGTCGAGGCTGCTTGCCTAGAAGGAGTACGCTCCGCGCAGGTAGCTGAGATCATTGCCTTGACCCGTGCCTGTTTGGCCGCTGATCGAATTCGAATCACGATTTACACAGACAGCCAATATGGGTTTGGCGTGGTGCACGACTTCGGGCAGTTATGGTCTCAGAGGGGATTTTTACATCATCCGGCTCACCCATTCGTAATGGAGAATATGTAAGACAACTGTTAGATGCATTACAGCATCCGAAAGAAATTGCTGTGGTAAAGTGTTCAGCCCATGGGAAAGGGGAGGACTTTGTATCATTGGGTAACAATTACGCGGACGAAGTCGCCCGTTTCTGTGCAGAACAAGGATGCATATTCACAGATAGAGAGGTAGAGGAGAGCCAAGAAGGAACCGAGCTCAGCATAATGTTGGCCATGGCAGACACTTGGGAAGAACTTAAGCGATTACAGGACGAAGTTTCAGTCCAGGAGAGAGAGGGATGGATCAAAGCTGGTTGTGAGAAAGGAGATGTGGATGTGTGGGTATCCAACGATGGGAGAGCCGTGTTACCTGAAGAATTGTTGAGTCCGATGGCAAGACTGATACATGGACAGGCACACCTGGGTAGAGACGCAATGATGAGAGTGTTTAGACAGACGTGGTATAACCCACGGTTCCGAGCAATGGCTGAGACGGTATGTCAGAGGTGTGTTACGTGTCAGCAGATGAATGCTGGAAAGAAAACTGTAGTTACGTTGAGTCACATTGGAAGGTCAGGAGGGCCCTTCAATAGAATACAGCTTGACTTTGTGGAGATGCCTAAGTGCAATGGACTGAGGTACATTTTAGTGCTAGTATGTGTATTCTCACGATGGGTGGAGGCTTACCCCACACGCAGGTGTGACACTCTCACAGTGGCTAAGTTATTGTTGAGGGAGCTCATCCCTAGATTCGGGATCCCGACCTCTTTGGAATCTGATAGAGGAGGGCACTTCCACAGTGAAATCATGAAGTTACTTTGTGCTGCATTGAACATTGACCAGAGACTCCACTGTAGTTACAGACCAGAGGCTTCTGGGATGGTGGAACAAGTAAATGGAACGTTGAAGGCCCGGATGGCAAAAATGTGTTCTTCGACATCTCTGAAATGGCCCGACGCTTTGCCGCTCGTGCTGATGAGCATGCGAAGCGTCCCAGACAGAAAGACCGGGTTGTCCCCCATGAGATATTAATGGGGAGGGCAATGAGATTGCCAGCAGTACCAGCTACAGCCTTGATAAGCATCACTGATGATTTGATTCTCGATTATTGTAAAGGACTCTCTGATGTGGTCCGTTCTGTATCCCAGCAGGTGCAAGCAGCAGTGGTCCCAGCCTCGAGTGATCTGTGCCACGACTTGTGTCCCGGAGACTGGGTGCTCGTCCGGAAGCACGTGAGGAAGAGTTGCTTGGATGCCCGCTGGCGTGGCCCGTATCAGGTGATACTTATCACGAACACAGCAGTGAAGTGTGGAGGATTGCCGAACTGGGTGCATGCCTCCCATACCCGCAGAGTTCCAGCACCCTTGGAAGAAACAGCTCCTCTCATAAATGAAAATCCAGCTGATGTGGCAGGGCCACATGGGAGGACAAGTCAAGCTGTAAGGGTCGCTGACACAGCTGGTGGTGCACTAGAGCAAGCCGAAGGGGGTTTCCACAGTTCGAACCCTGACTCAGACACCGAAGGCAGAAACGGTGCAGTGGGCGGAGAAGAGTCAGATTCAGCAGAAAGAGGAAGTAGTGCACTGGGTATAGAAGGGGAAGGCAGACGAACAAACAGAAGTGCAGAAAGTTGGCCTGAAAGACAGAGGCGACTGAACCTGAGGTTAGCACCTGAAAGAGACCTTGCTCCAGTATCTGAAGTATCTGAAACGGAGGCAAGTGACGAAGACCAAGCACAAGACAGTCGGCGAAGGTCAAAGAGAACAAGAGTGCCTTGTCGCAGATACTCTACTCCTGAGTGGACGTACACCGTGTTTGATGCAGAGGGTGGTGAGCACGGGAAGGCTGAGGTCAGTGCAAGTGGTCCGTCGGAGCCCAAATGTGGTGGTGAAGGTGGTGCTGCAGTTGCCAGGGCTCGAGATAGAAGGAACACTGACCCTCACGGTTCAGAATCCCCCGCTTCTGAGTGAAGTCCGAAACTTGGTTCTGCATCGACTCGAATTCCCGCCTTTTGGAGTTGAGCCGTTTTCACATGAAGTGCTGATTTTGCGTCTTGAACTTTTGTATCACGTTCTGGTATTGCTCAATGAGGATCTTATAGTGGATCAACTATAAACTGTAAATAAAAGTCCAAAAGAAGAAGATAACCTAGGTCCGAGTGGAAGAAGAATAAACTTAGGGACTTTCCACAGAAGAGGAACGAAAACTAGGGAAGTCTTTTTCTGGACTGTGTAAATAAGATTGTGATCGGAAAGGGAAAGTCTGGAGATTTCATGGTTGCTCGAGCTGGTTGAGCAAGTCACAATTAAAAGGACAGAGACTTTTTCAGGGTTCTTTGCGATAACCAAGACTTTTGAGAACTTTCGAAACCATGGAGCCGGGAGATCCCAATCGTAGATCTAAATGGATTGTAGGCATCCTTATAAGTAGTGTAATAGTTTCTATAATCATAGTAGTTATAGTCTCATATACTGGTTCGCACGAGCTAGAAGTAGAGGGGGTGACAGGGACACCTACACCTATTACACCTAGTCAGAAGGGGGTAGACAGGGCAGCTGACAGAGCTTTGCTATTAGAAGAAAGTCGTAGATTACATGTAGATTTATCTAAAGGTGATTTTAAGTTGAATGCAAATGCTAAGTTGTTATATGAGTATGTTGATGTGATGGATGCGAAAGATTGTTATGTGTGTATGCAGTTGCCTACTTCAGTGGACGAGGGTATTAGGTATCACCATCTTCCACTGACTTATGGTATTTCATGTAGTCTTTTGCTTAGTTTGTTTTATGAGAGAGATCAGTTCGAGTATTTCTTTTCCAATTTCGACGCAGTGCTTCCTGAAGTCCCAGCTTACAAGCATTTGAATAAATATGACTATTATAAGACGGAAGACAGACTGAGGAAGTACTTCATACCGAGTTTGGAATTGGATACAGCATTCGCACACAGACACAATCTGACTTGTTTGATGTCGGATGTAGAGAGAAAGTTTGTAGATCAGGTCGAGGATAGGTATAGAAAGCTGACTCACTCCCGAGATTTGGGGCATCACAGGACAGATTGGACAGAGGAAGAACAGTTGCATAAGACCAAGGGAAGCTATGGTCCTATAGCATTAGATAAGGAGCAGAGGGGTAAGTTGTGTATAAGGCGTTATCAGACTTACTACGAGAAGGTGGCAGTGGGACAAAGTACCTGTGATCACGTTTTCACCATGGCAGATGTGGCAAAAGATTTTCTCCAAGGTCCTGTACAAGTGATACCAACGGTGTATTACGTATGTGGGAAGAATGCTTATGTGAGGTTGCCTGCAAATTGGTATGGAACATGTTATTTAGCAATAATATTTCCAAAGATTTACCATACAGAAGATTTAGATCTTCTAGAAGGTGGAGAGCATTCAAGAACGAGAAGAGCTGCAAGTGCAGGAATAGTTGTGGGAGACATCTTTGGAGCTATGATACCCAGTCTGGGAGTAGTCTTGAATGATGTGAAGATCCGGAGGTTAGCGACTGTGGTGGATGAATTTTCGATGAATACAGCAAAGTCGTTGGTGTTGGTGGAAGGAGAGATGTTGTCGATAAGGGGAATGGTTTTGCAGAATCACCTTGCTTTGGATGTCCTATTGGCAAAAGAGGGCGGAGTCTGTAAAATGTTGAAGGTTCAAGAGTGCTGCACTTATATACCAGACCGTAGCAAGGATCTGGAGAAATATATAAGTAACATCACTACGATCCACACAAAAATAGCGGATTTGACCGAAGAGGGGCCTGGGAAAAGGTCGGCAAGGGTTTTGGTCAAGTGGGAGGTTGGTTTGCGAATCTAGGAAAGGGATTCCTTGGGTACTTTCTGAGACCCCTCCTTATTTTGGTGGTTTGTGTGGTTGGTTTGTGGATTTTGATCAAGGCCTACAAGTGGTATCGAGCAGGCCGAGTCAAGAGAGCTTTGAGGGAAAATGAGATGAGATTGGCAAGACTGCAGGACAGTCAGTATCAAAGGCTCAAGAGCATGGAGAAACTAAGATCAGGGAAGATGGCAACAAGTTCTGTTTAGGTCGGTTCTTTCTCCAAGGGAGTAGAATGAAATGTGATGACAGGAGTCATCAAAGGGGGGGACTGATAGAGCGAAATGTTCTTGTGAATTGTAGGGGTGCATCATAATCACTGATAGGCCGCACCCACATGTATTCAGACATATATTCATTTATATTCAGTTGTATACTCATGCATGTTTAGTAAAGAATGAATAGTTCACTGAGAGAAAGTGAACTCAGCAGCATAATGGTGTTAGGATAATGATGTAATGTAATGCTTATTGAATTGTGTGAACATAATGCATAGAGGAATTAGTTTGTGTGTAATGTAATTGCAGTAGTTTAAATGTGCACCATATTAAAGTTGCACATGTAATTCATTGTTTGCATATGAATCGTAATGAAAATGCTTATGGGGAAAAGTAAGATGTGTGTTTAAAAGTCATATGTAAAGGCCTGACTACATATATGCTTAGGAAAGGCCTAGTTTATTCTTATGTTAGCTTATTTTTGTAGGTCGAGAAAGTTTCTCTTGGTAAGGCTCTCTGGGCACAAACGGTAGATTTAATTTGCACAGTAGAAGGTTTCTGTTGAACGTATCTTTTGTTGCAGTTGCAAGGACACATGTCTCGTTAGTAAGACTAACTCTTTGTTTTCAAAAGCTAGAGAGATGGGAGGCATGGCACGGGGAGTGAAATGGAATTTAGGGATGATACTTTCAGCGGAGAAGGTGCCTGGGACTCAAGGTCATCGCAACCGTCCAGGATGAAGTAACCGTTTCGATGGAAAAGCACAAGAAAGAAGACCTGGCCAAGGAGGCGTGACAAAGGCGTGTACAATTGTATTGTGGTTTTGTATTAGGGATAGTGCCCTGAGGGAGGAGGCCAGAGAAGAGGTAGGGGAGACCAGAGAGAAGGACAGAGCTGAGCTTAGGTATTATGTGATTGCACTTCTTAGGAAGTCTTCACAGCTGACACCTTTTATTCACTCTTGCCTGGGAAAATCGTTATGCAGGGATGTCACTTAGCGTTAGTGTAGGGACAGCAATTGATTTTAAGCTTGTTTAGTCCAATGAAGAGCAACTTAGAAATTGGAGCAATCATGGTCTGGTTGATCCTTCTAGAACTTTCTATTCTCCTTAACTTGAGTCGGATGAGATTCCTGCGTAGATTATTATTTGTATTAGTGCCCATCTATTTCTTTAACCTCGTGTTGAGGTGCTTGCACGTTCAGTTATTTTTGGCGATAATAAATTCTCAAACTTGATTTCGGAGTCAGTGGTCCTTACAGATAAAATGAATGCTGATATATAACCTGATGAGATTCTCTCCTTTACACTATTCAACAGGTAAAAAGATCTTGGCGACCAGAAGGTTCTTATTGATAATTAGATAAGAATCGGCGTTATCACTGTGCTCACTTGCCATCCGGCTGCTCTTCGTAAGATGCTTTCTTGCCTATGCCTTCTCGCTTCTGCATATGGCAGGCCTCTGCTGCCTAATGCAGGACTTCGTAGCACTGGTAATGGACACAGAAATACAGGAAACCTAATACAGTAGAACACTTGCATTATTTTTTGTCGAACTAGATACATGTTTGAAAATCTATTTTATGCAGAGCAACAGACAGATCATCTGTTGTCTATACTGATTGAGAAATAATAGAAAGACAGCTGTCTGAAGTGATTAATTTGTGCCAGTGGTTGCCAGTCTGCAACACTGTCATTTATTTCAGGGGACTGGACACTCTGCCACTTTCTGAACTGCCCCAGTAGCTGCCTTAGCAGCAGGGCACAGCTGATAAGTCCTTCCTTTATTTCCGACGAAGGACACAGAAGGCTAGCCAATGCAGTGCCATTTTGTTATATTGGTAGGACTTCTTCTATTTTCATGCACCACAGTCGAAATGAAACGAAGAATTCTACCGTATCTCCAGATCAGATGGCATCCTGCTGTGCCACCAGACTGACAATACAACTGATGAGTGGCCACTTGCAGAGATGGTCAGAGCCTTCAAGGAGCAGTGGCACCTCATGTAAGGCTGGAATTCAAGTTTAGGATCTGGTTCTTATAATTTCACAACTTAAGTACTGATATTCTACAGTTATAAAAATAGATCTTCAGTTATGGATAGTGTAACACAGGGCCTCTTTCTGCATGATCACCCACCTTTGCTTTGGACTGATGCTGTTGGTTTTTGGACTTTGTGAGAAGCTGGCCTGGTATATGATGTCCACTAATGTAAGTGGGCACCCTGCACCAGTCCAGACAACCCTTATGGTGATTTAAGAGGTCTTAAACAACCTTAGAAAGCTCTCTAAGTGATAGCTGTGGAGAGCAGCCTGCAGGCTTAGTCCAGAAGGAGTGTAAAGCAGCTTGTTTTACCAGAATGCAATCTTATAGTATAGATTAAGTGAAAAAGAACCACACAAAAAAATATGTATTTATTATGTACACATAGAAATATCTCCTACCCGGAGATATGCACAATGCACACAATACTTTAGCAAAGAAACACAGTAAATAGCACGTAATACACAGTGGACCCCAGGGGGGACCAAACCATATACTAAGAAAGTGGTAAAAGAACCACGACTTAGGTCAAGACAATGTCGAGAGGACGTAGAAGTGCTTGGGACCCAAGGAACCACACAAAGTGAGTAGATAGGGACCCCATGGAGAGCATGTGCAGTGTGGGAATACGACTGTGTGCTCTGTACAACTCTACTGGTAAGTCGCCGTTGGATTTTTAAAGATTAAGTACACTTCCCAGTGGACACTGAAGAAACCCAGTGGAAGACAGAAGGTTGCAGAGCCGTGGATACCCTAGTACCCATGTTACCTACACCAGGGAAGCCGGGTGCATACGTGTGAAGTGGTGTCAGAAACCGCCGTCGAACCCAATGGAGGACTTCAGGAAAGTGACGCTGCTGGAAGAGGAGAAAGTGTCTGGTGGAATCGGAAGGTGGATTCAAGATGAGAGGTAACTGCATGCAGAGGGGACAGAGTCTATGTCACTCAGGAGTGACCAGGAGACTTGGAAGACGAATGCCCTCCGATGTCAGGTGTTGCAGGGTGGCTGACGATGGCCTTGACTCTGCCGCCAGTGAGGACCAGGAGCCATGCATGAGCTGTCCCATGAAGGATTTCGAGTGCTGAGGGGTCGGTGTCCGGCGGGAGCACCAACAAGCCTTGGCAAATGCAACCAACGCAGGAATCGAAGAAGGAGTAACTTCGAGACCAGCAAGGTCCAGGGGACTCACCAAAAGCAGTGGAGTCAGGGCAAGCCCCGAGCAATCAGGGGAGCCCACAAGAAACAAGTGTGACCCTCAAATGAACCCACAGGCCGGACGCACTAGAGTCGCGAGCGGACCTCAAGCAGCTCACCATAAGATGCAGGCCACGATGCACAAGATGCGGTGTGGCTGAAGATTCTGGTCACTGGAGGTGCTCGAGGTTGGGGCTTCTTGGAGCCCGAAGATCTTCTTGGAAGGAAGCTAACAAGCCTTTGCAACTGCAACTGCAACTGCAAGATGCAATAACCGGCACAGGGGTTCGGTTATTGCAACACCCACGAGGGATACTGGCCTCAAACTTGGTCAGGCCTCAGGAGCTGTGGAAAACCACCACCTGTGTTGCAGATCCTTATGGAGTCCGGAGGAGCTCAGGATCAGCAGACCGGTCGATTTTGTTGCGGTGCCTGCAAATGTAGGGGAGTGACTTCTTCACTCCAAGGGTGATTCCTTCAGGTGTCTTTGATGCCCAGAGGCCTTGGAAGGTTCCTGTATGGTGCACAGGTGATACAGCAGACTAGAAGGGGGACACAGTCGAGCCCAAACGAAGTCCAGCGAAGTCTAGACTGCCCAGAAGGTAGAAGAAGAAGTGGTGCCTGATCTGAATCTTATCCCATGACGAATCTAGGGACCTACACCCAGGTAATCCCTTAAGTACCCTAGGGAAAGGGTTGGGATGATTCAGGGGACCCTCCCAGGGGAGGGGCTAGACAGAGAGGAGGTTACTCCCTTGTTCTTTGTCCAGTTTCACTCCAGAGTGGGAGCCAACGGCTCCCAGGACTGGTTTGAACTGGACTATGCATGGGGACACCAAATGTGACCCTAATGCAGACTGAGTGGCGCTGGAAAGCGCACCCACCCTGCCCCAATACACTAAATCCTGTCTGGTAGGTGGTCACACCTCCCTGTGACAGGATGCCTATTGTTCTGCTTTCCCCTGCTCAAGCTTGGCTCAGCAGCAGGAGGGCAGAATTGTGTCTCTGGTCGACAGCAACCATTATGTGCTCTCCGGGTCAAGAAGGCTGGTACCGGGAACACTGAGAGCCTAACGGAGGGCTCTTCCAGTGCTTGGAATCATACCTCTCACACCGATTACAGTGTGGGGGTATGATTCCAACATGTTTAATACCAAACATGATAGGATTCGTTGCAGCCGTTTTCGAGATGATCATCACGTAATTACGCGGTGCCCCTGTATATATAGGATCTGGCTGCTTCACTGACAACCCGGGAGAATGGACTCCGTAGGCTGTAGGGGTGGCCTGCTCATGCAGGGGCACCCTCTCACTTGGAATCAAGCACCCTGCCTTCAGGATTGCAAAGACCTGCTATAGGGGTGACTTATACGTTTTAAGTGCAGTGACCCTAGATATAGGAAACCTATATCTTTAGTAAGTGGTGCGAGCACCAACTTACACAGGCTGCAATGGCAGGCCGTAGTTCCACTTTGAATGGTCTCTCATGGGTGGCATAATACATGCTTCAGCCCATGGGAGACCTCTGGGGTACCTATGCCCTGGGTACCTTAGTACCATATACTAGGGACTTATAAGGGTACCCCAGTATATAATCTGGGATGTACCTAAGTACTGAACACAACAGTTTAGGGAGAAAGCAGAGAGACTGGGGTCCTGATTTGACTGATCCCAGTCAGACTACTCAAATACAGCATTACATCAAGCAAAAAGTGGGGGTAACCATAGAAGCAGATCCTACTTTCCTACAACTCTGTACACTTGGACCCTGCTAATCAGGCCCCAGTGCCTGTGCTCTGACCCCAAAATCATGGCACATTTAACTTATTTATAATTCCCTAGTATTTGGGACCCTGCGTACCCAGGACCTGTAATGTAAATGTCACTAGTGGATTGCAGCACCGATTGTGCCTCCACTAAAAGTGACAAAACAGAGCATATCTTCATGCCTGCTCCTTCAGCCTGAGTGTGAAGGTTTAAAACTCCAAATCTGACCTGACAAAATAAACCTTTTTGCAGCCTGTAACCTTCATCTTTAATACCTGTAAGTAACCCCTATGGTAGGCCCTGCAGGCCCCTAGAGCAGGGTGCATGGTATTTAAAAAGTAGGACGTGTGTACTTAATGTTTACATGTTCTGCAGTGAAAAATCTCCACAATCATTTTCCCTGTGGTAAGGCTGACTCTCCCATCGAAAAGCACTGAGTTAGAATATAACACCTTATAATGCATAATGTCCTGGCAGTGAAAAATCCCCAAATGTTTCACTGTGGCAAAGCCAGCTCTCCTAGAGAAAAGCACTGGGTTACGTTATAACACTCTCTAATGCATAACTTCAGTTTGGAAGTAGCTAGAACGATGATTCAAGGACTCAAATTAATAGCACTTTAAAATTCAATCTAATGCTCAAGCCAGATTTTAAATTACTATTTTGAAAATGCCCCTTTTGGAAAGTTGGTATTTTCCTGCCTAGGCCAAATGTGCCTTTCGCCAGTTTTCAGTGTCACCTAATTGTTAATGGCTCCCAGGTGTTGAGATGTTTATTGCTCCCAGGCAGTGGACACATTGATTGTGTGTTGGGAGAGGTTTTCCCCCGAACAGGATGGCCACTGATCTGTGCCCAGGAACCTAATTACACTACAAAAGGTGCCTTCTCTGTCACAAGCAGATGTAACTCATATCTACACCTGATTCCTTCAGTGTCCTGCTAGCCAGCCTGGTACCAATCCCAGTGTGAGAAAGGCTGTCCCTAGAGCCGGTTTTGAATGACTAAAAGGGAGGTTTGCCCATTTTTAAAGCCACACCTGTGGGTGGGCACAGGGAGCTCTGCTCAATGTTCTGCCATGTTGGTTTCAGGTAGAGAGGGGCACTGAGGGATAATTTACAGCAAAGTACACAGGGAGTACTTATAAAGTGGGAAGGGACACCCATGGGAACTTTTACTCCGTTGGTCAGGGAGTGTCCAGGAGTTTCTTCCACCTACAAGCTAGCCATGGGCATGCATGTTGCACTCTCAGTACCCCCTTCAGAACACCACTGGGCCTGGAGAAGACTTACAAAGTACTACACCTGCTGTTAACCCTGTGGAGAGCACACCCAAGGCTGAACTTGCTCCCACTTGTACCGAGGACAGAAAAGTGGACTCCAACGGCTAGTTGACTAGCCTCCTATAAAGTGCACACAAAATCTGCAAGAAGCCCAAATCTCTGCTAACCCCAAATCTCTGATGAATCCAGCTGACCAGTTCTAAGTGGAGTAACCCTCGACGCTGCTGGTAGCTTCTGGAAGGTTGAGTCTTAACCCCCAAGTGGTGCCCAAAAGGTCCTGGTCCATTGGCTGTTGTTCGAGCGTTCTCTTTCCCACTTCAAAACTGCAAGACTGGACATTTCGAAACTTTTTCTGAACTTTTCTATAAAAGAACCAGAATCTACCACCGGACCGCCTCTGAGCCACAGCCACGACGTTGAATTGCCGATCAAACTCAAATTGCTGCTTTGCCCCTCTGTAAGGATATTGACTTCCAGAAAAGTTTATCAGTCCAAATGCAAAAGACATCACCAAGACCAACGGCGAGCAGCATCCTGCCGTTATTAATGCCTCCCTGTAGCAGGACATCAGACTTCCCTCATTCCGGAACCAAGGCTTGCACCTGTGACCTGCGCTCGAACTGGCCACCATCAATGAGCCCCTCTTCAGATTCAACCTACAACCCAACCCGCCAACGACCACGTCAATGAGGAATTTTCTCCAGAAAAACTTTCCACCAAGACGAACCTGGTCCCTGCAGCTGACGCGCACTCCGTCGCGGTCAGCCGTAGCTTTTGACTTTGAGCGACCAGATACCCGCAGTTGGCGTTTTGCGCTTTTTGCACTAGAATTATTTAAACTTTGAAAAATTATATCTCCAGTTCCCTACATCCGATTTTTGTTGTGTTGGTTTGTATTTGTTCATTAAAATTTATTCTATTTTAATAAATTGGTATAACTCTACTTTTTAACAGTTTAGGGGCCCATTACGATGGCGGGCGGAAGCACTACCGCCGTGCTGGTGGATGCAAAAACCACCAGTTACCGCCGGCACGCAGCAGTCCACACGCCCGCCCAATTACGATGCGAAAAGTAGGCCAAACACCGCCGGCAAGCCAGCAACACCGTCCGCCATCAAAGTGCGCCCGCACACGTAGCGGCGCAGCACAACTGACACACACCGTCCGACGAAACACGTCCCGCCCGGCGCATAAATTACGATGCCGCAAACAAACGGCTCCCACGGCAAAGAGACACCGCACGTGAAAGAGAGGCGGAAACACGGACGCAGAGCACGGACAACGAAGAAGCGGCACCCCGGGCATGAATCCAGCACTGCAGGCCCTTCCCATGCTTCTGCTGATGCACCACCAAGGACGCAACGTACCGCGGAGACGCAGGTAGGCACACACACAACAAGTGCACGCAAACAGCGCACACAGTGCAAGGGCGGATAAAGCGGACAACCCCCCACCAGCGCGTGCACACTACACATCCACCATTGCATCCACATATGACACACAGGCCAAATCCTAACATCGCGGAACACATGTGTACACACCACCTGGGACTAGGAACCAACCACCCCGTCACGGCCCCAAAGCGCCGATGACGCCGCCACACATGCGCACAACGCAGAGGCCAACCGCAGCGCCATGCATGCGTCGCACACAGACACAGGGACACAACCAAGCAGCACACACACCAGCCCCACCCCGAACGCACATGACACGTGACAGGCCGGCCACAGACATGTCCCCAACGCCCAATTCACGGACAACACCCAACGCCACACAACCGACGCACACATGTCAGTTAAGTCACGCAACAGCAGGACACACCCCAGTGTAACAAACATGGCGAAGCACACAGCGGCGGCAACACCAACTAGGAGAAGCAGGGCCCCTTCGGGAAGAGGAACGCCAGTACCACACTGAAAAACCCATACCACCCTGCACATATGAACAAGACACATGAAACGGAACACCAAAGAGCCCGGGGACCGACAACAGGTGGCCCAAGAATTACATCCACACACAAGGCCCAACGCAGAGCGGAAAGGCAGCCTGCCGCCCACACAAGGGAGAGCAGACAGCACTGAATGACCTTCCATTCCAACACCGAAACCACAGCCCTACGACAGAAGCCGGTGAATACAGCCATTGTCCAAGAATAGACCAACACAGGCATGCCGAGGAGACCGACCACACGGCAGATAGCGCATATCACAGAAGCACACAACGGACGGGGAAGAAAGAAGAAAACACTCCCCCATGTCGGCCACATGCAAGTTAATTGGAAGGAGTCACACAGCACCGACCTTGAACTGTCTGAGAAGCATGTGGGAAGAGGGCCCGTGTCCTCCAAACAAGCCAACAGAACACAAGTCCTGTCTCCCCACGACTACACAGAGCTCACAGCAACCCCGGAGCGTGCACATTGCAGACTGCACACACAGCCGGAGCACGCCACCTCTACGAACCGCTGCGAAATGGCAACCGCAACACACCTACCCAACTACGCCGAAGAGCTCAAGCTGTACCAAACCAGCACGATACATACATTGGGATGCGATTTCCTGTCCCTGCTGAACGTAAGTTACCGACTGACTTACCGCATCACATTGTTCAGCTGCGTCATGCCCGTCTTCTACTGTCGGAGGTGTCCCTACCAGCATCCCGTCGAGATATGCCTCTCCAACCCGGCATGTCTGAAGGCGGACCTGCTACCACTACTCCTCCCTCTGGACGCACACGACAGGGCCTGCTCTGCCTATGGGGGCATGGCGTATGTGGCCAACATCGCACGCGCACTGAAATGGAACCACTGTGCCTCCACACGACGGATCATCGAGAACAGCTACATCGAATGTCACCCAGCATGCCCCATCATGGTCCTCCAAGGGACAACCTACGAACAACACCTTGACAGCCACCATCCGCTTCATTGGCTGGCAAACATGTACACCACCAATGACATGGAAGCCCTGCTGGGCGGCATCGCATACCTGTCAACCTGTAAATACGTCGGACCACAACGCAGGTTCCCCGAGTGACCTATGAAGTCCAACCCCGCACCCATGCTCAGCTTCCGCACGGACTGGCCAGTCACCACCACAACAGCCATACCAAACGACCGGCAACTGTAACCACACCATCAACGACATCGCCATGACATCGGATATGACCGGGACATGCACACTGTTCCCCATCACATCCAGGAACACCGCATGCATCGTGGGAGGCAGTGGCATGGGCTCTGTGCATCGCACCCACATGGACGGAACTGCACGAACAACCAGGACACGACATGGATCCAGCGCCCATGGACACACACACCGCTCAGTGGACATGAATAGGTCGCCTGGAGTCTGTGGGTGCTGCACCCCTCCCACCCCCGCCCCGGGAATCCCATACCAGGACCTTTGCATGGACGACAAGTGCATACAACAACAACACGACCCCAGTGACTGTGACATGTCCAGTAACCACCACAGTGCAACAACAAGTGGCACGCCGCTGCATGCACGCAAGCACATGCCCTGATGTCATCTCACATGCACGCGTGCATGAGGAACAACCGCAGCAAACCTGTCACATGGAACTGAGATGGACTGTGCCCATGATGCCGAGCGGTCTGGTAGGCTACATGTATACCGTCTGTGTCAAAGTCCGCAGCTCCGCAGCTATACGTAAATGTACATTAGCACAGCCTTGGCCAAGCATATGTAACCCCACACCCTATCCCATTTGTAATCATGCTCAGTATATCCTCAACATGTATCCCGCTGCCAGTAGTGTCCACTATACTGCATCACAGAGGACAGAAGACTCAATATAATGTTTGAAACCAGAACTGTCTCCGCTGACTCATTTCACAAGTACGAATGAGAGAGGATGAGAGTATGTGAAGTACACGGCAGTCGTGACATGACCATGTAGTCCACTGGTATTGGATGTCAACGCAAATGAGTAGCACTACTGTGGAAGACACACATGTGTCGTGTGAAGTCGTATGGACGCAGTGCTCAGGTGGGTGGGTGCGACGGGTAGATGCGCACATGCCAAGTTGGAGCACGCCGTGTTGGGAGGGGTCATGAACAGTACACCACCGCTTCCCTGGGCATTGTGAGAGGACACCTGTCGGGGGAGTGAACACGTGTGTGCACAGCAGCCGGGCACACGTACAAAGCGGTACCAGGCGCACCTCAGCCCACCCTCTGTGGACAAGCTGGATCCTGTTGTGCGCCCGCCATGCCCCTTGACAAGGCACACACAGCCCCAGTCGACCAGGTGTAACCCCAACATAGTCAATCCGCACAGGCGATACAGGGCACGGGATGGCAGTGGAGCATGGTGTGTGAGAGGTCTCCTCGCGCTCCTCCTGGTCATATCACGCAGGCAATAGAACCTCAACGTCCAGCATGGCAAAAAGTCAAATGGAAGTGTAGGGGGACGCACCACAGCACGAGCAGCACTGACGTCACGGGAGGTGGCTCGCACCATCCCATCCATTGCCCATCATACCAACCACGCCACATGCCATTGCGACTAAGTGCAAGCGCGTGCGCCACCACCCCTGAGCCCTCCCCAGAGAGGCCAAAGAGTGAATGTGTGGGCCATCAGCCACAGACGGACGCGGCATGGCCGCAAGGGCAGCCACAGCCACTGGGTGTCGCAGGTGGCGGATCCGGAAGGCGAAGACTGTGATGCATAGTCCATGCAGGCCGGGTCTCCATTTGGGGCACCACGCAGGTGGACGGCGTCCCGCCACACATCATACCCTGAGACAGCCCACTCGTGCAACTGGACCCACACATACACTCCTTGCCCTCTCTGGTGCGAGCTTGGGGCTGACTGTGCAAGCGCTAGCCTCGCAGGTGAGCATGCATATTGGGGGGCGAGGGAGGACATGAGGGCTGGGGCGAAGATGACTGTATCACTGTCAGTTAGTACAAGGGATGACCCAGATGTGGAAAGGAAGAGACGTGTCCCGTGTGTACTGCAACTAGTCGCCAATCCAACTACCCCCCATGTCCGGAATGTAAGCCCGCACCTAGGCCCGCCCATCCGCCACATCGAACATACCACCAGCACGACAACCTTCCCATTCGAAACACTGACTGGGGGTGGCGACCAGTGAACAATCATGTGTAGCCTACCCACGCGTACATGTGGGCCCTCCATGATCCATGTCACCTGCGGCAAAGACATGACATGCGCAATGAGGGAAGTGAGGAGAGCTGTCCGCCCCACGCGCAGAAGGTGCATCAGCTCCACAGACCCAGCAGCGAGTCCAGCAGGGGTCACATGTGCAGGGGCAGCTGTGCCTGGTGTGAAGGCACATGCATATGGACAGCACATCGACCAATGTGTAGTCTGCCCACATCCACAGTCCATCATCATGCGGACATAGGAATTGAACACAGGGCAACACATCTTAGCTGGTGCACCCACCGTGACCAACAATGCGCAATCATCGACGTACCCGCCCTGTGCATGGCCCCCCACCCAACGGAGGCACATCCAGTGCCACCATCCCACACACACAAGCCTTCCACGGAACATGCTGTGTCCAATGGTCAGTACAGAGTCAGCGCCCATCTGGTGGATCCTGAACAGGAGACACATGCACACACATGCCAGCTCCCACTATGTACGACTGCCACCTGGCACGTGCAATGTAACCTCTCACCTGTGACGTGTGACTGCAAGCACACAGCCGTCTTGGCATGGGGCTGTCAATGTGGACACCAGTCAATGTTTCGGGAGCTGTGATCCGTACAGTGCTGTACATAGGGTGCAGTGCTGACACCTACTACTGTCTCATATCCCCTCGTGCCACAGGTCCCACTTGTATTGGCCGCTCAGCCCGTGCCCACATCGTCGTCGTCGTGTGCCATACTCATCCAGCCTCGGAAGCAGTACCATGCTCAGCAGACACTCATGTTGCCGTGGCGTTGCCGCTTGACGAATATGCAGTCAGTCCCCATCAGCACGCCCCGCAAGTCATTGGGGCCTAGATCCCCATGTGCATGCACATGGCAGTGGTATGTCTCACTTGCCATTGCCATTGTTGGGAGACCTGTGTAAGTGTATTGTGGCCGTGCCGTCCCAGCTTGACAGCTGGGCTGTGGCTCATGTGCTTGCTCAGTCATGTCAGTGATGTGTATGCGAAATTGCTATGTGCCGTGTTGCTTTGACATGTGTCCTCTGCCATTTAACCCAGGCGGAGACCGAACATTGACCGCCCATACCAATTGCTGGCGGACATGGACGATACAGAGGTAATCAGGAAGTTTCGGCTGGACAGGCCAACTCTGCATCGACTGTGGCCGGGCCACCACCTGCGCTGGGGCTGGTGCCAGCGAAGACTGTGACCCCACCGCCACCACCAGCTGGCCCATGAGGTCCACGAGTTGGTCCATACGGGACACGAATTGGCCCATATGGGCGTCCATGGACCTCAGCACCCCCAGCACCTCCCGCGTGTCAGTAGCAGACCTGGCCCATTGTCCTTGGGCCTCTTCATAGGCCCCAAGGACTCTGGCCATTTGAGGCAGGGCATGGCTCCCAGGGGAGGCTGGCGTTTCCCTGACCCTGCTCCTCCTACCAGTCCTGCTGCCACCGACCTGCCCACTAGCCACATTGCTCACCACGGTCCTCGCTGTGGCTCCCAGGGTGGATCCAGTCGGCCGGGCCACCACCTGCGCTGGGGCTGGTGCCAGCGAAGACGTGGTGGTGGTGGAGGCGGTGGTGGTCGGTGCGGCGATGGTGGCGGTTGCGGCAGTGGTAGTGGCCGCAATGACCGTGGGTGTGGCCGCAACGACAGTGGCAGCAGGGGACTGGGACTGTTCAGCATCCCTGGATGATGGGTTGGTGGGTAGGAGGGGTCCTGGGGAGCGGCTGGGCCCTGCCACGCCAGATGGGCCAGCTTGGTGGTCCGTGTCCGAAGAGGTGGACAGATCCTCCAGATCCGTGTGTCCTCGTTGGGGGCTTGTAGGCTGGCTGTGCTGGCTGCTGTCTCCATCCCCAGCGTCCAGCAGTTCGTCACCTGTGGAGAGAATGAGATTTGTTACTGTGTTGCACCTGGCGAAGTATGTATTAGTCGTCTGACATTGGCAGTTCGTGCAATCTCGTACATGGGTTTCCCGGAGGCGAGTGTGTGGCTGTGGCATCTGTAGGTGTGTGTGCTAGGCAATGGGACTGTGTGCTGTGCACATGTGGCATGGGACGGATTGGCCATGCCGATGGGTGTGTTGCTTTGCCCCTACTCATTGTGACTCTGGTGTATGCGGGCTCCTGGCCCATCCTGGGTCTGGTTTGTACTTTGCTTTTGGAGTTCAAATGGAACGCTTAGGAACGCATATGGCAACATGGGGGCCATGCCCCAGATTCGCATTTGGGAGGGAATATGCTTTTGGGGTTCAAATGGAACGCTTAGGAACGCATATGGCAACATGGGGGCCATGCCCCAGATTCGCATTTGGGAGGGAATATGCTTTTGGGGTACATGCTGTGAGCCATGGGTGCCGAACGTGACATGTGTTGTGGCAGCATGACAGTGCATGGTCTGAGGTGTGTGCATGCCTGACATGCCCTGCATATTTGCTGTCTGTTGTGGTTACTGGACATGGCATTGGACGCATCGTTATGAGTGAGTGATAGTTGTGTGCCAGCCAACGTATTGCAGTTGTCCCATCTCCTTGGTGTGCGTGCTGCCCTGTGCCATGTGCATCACTGCAGTGCTCGGGGGGTGTGGCCCATGTTGTGTGTTGTTGCTCACAGTGTGTCGTGCGCTTAATTGACTTCTGGCACATGGTTGGTCATGGGCATGTGTCTTAGCGTGACTGCTGTATGTGTGGCAGCTGTGCGGATGACATGCCTTTCATGAGACTGGGGCTGACGGATGGGATGGATGGTATGTTGTATGTGCATGGTGTGTCTGTGTGTTTGATGGGTTCAGTGGTGTTCGTGTGCATTTCTGTTGTTCCGCTCTGTTGCGTCTAGTGTTGTTTGTCTTACATAGGCGTAGTTGTGGGGTGTGTGGTTGACAGGCAGTAGGGGCTACATGGACAGGACTTCAATGGTGTTTCGGTTGTGTGTGATGAGTTGCACAGTGGCTGCCGTGTGGGACTATATTCAGTGTGGCTTGTGCATGCAGACGTGGCTCCTTGGGTGTTGCTATGTCTGTGATGGGTCATGTGGGGTGTGAGTCTGCTGTTCATGTCCGTGTGCACATTGTTCACTTGTTCGTGACGGTGGGCGGTGCTGCGTGTTCGTGTGCTACGTGACATGTCCCATGTGTTGGTGGTGTTATGGTCCTCATGCCTCCAGTAATCCAGCCCTGTCCAGTTTCCCACCTGCAAGTTGTTCGTGCGTGCACTGTACTGGATGCCACATGGCTCTTAGCGGGGGTGCTCCATGTTGCAGGTCTGTGGGGGTGGGGGGGTGTAGTGGGTCGTGGGGGTGGCTGTACACCCACTGACACCGATTGCTGTGGACCGTGATGTCTGCCTTTCGGCTGTCGTTGTGCACTGCGGTGGCTGACACGTGGGTGTGGGGTGTGGGGGATGCTCCTCCTTGCTGTGCTGTGGGACTGGGGCCTGGTGTGTGTTGTACTTGGGCTGTCCACCGTCCCACCCACTGCACTTTGTGTTCCTGCCACTTACCTGTTACTTGTCGGTTGGTGCAGCTGTGCCTGACACATGGGTGTGGGGAGTGCTCCACCTTGCTGGTCTGTGGGAGTGGGGGCCTGGTGGGTGTTGTACTTCAGCTGTCCCCCTCCGACCCACTGCACTTTGTGTTCCTGCCACTTACCTGTTACTTGTCGGTTGGTGCAGCTGTGCCTGACACATGGGTGTGGGGAGTGCTCCACCTTGCTGGTCTGTGGGAGTGGGGGCCTGGTGGGTGTTGTACTTCAGCTGTCCCCCTCCGACCCACTGCACTTTGTGTTCCTGCCACTTACCTGTTACTTGTCAGTTGGTGCAGCTGTGGCGGACACATGGGTGTGGTGGGTGCTCGTTGTGGCGCTTCTGGCATATTTGGGGACCTGTTGGTGGTTACGTGGCTGGCTTAGTGTACACATGTCCCCACGCATCTTACAGTTGTTCGGTTTGGCCTGTGTGTGGTAGTGTCTGTTGCATGTGCGTGTGATGTGTTGTGTATTGTGTGCTGGACATGGGGGTGTTTGTCCCTGGGAGCTGTGGCATGGTGGTTGCGCATGTGTGTACATAGCGGTGTGCTGGTATACATTAGTTTGTACTTACCAGCCTCCACTCCCCCTGCTAATCCGGCGAGGATCTCCGGATGGATTACGACTCGCACCTTCTCCTCCCACGCTTTGAAGGTCTTAAAGAGCGCGGGATTCCCTCCGCCAGTGACGGCAGCCAGCTCTCTGTTTTTGCCCTCCTTCTTCTTGACCAGGCTCTTTACGTCATTCCAACGTTTGTTTATCTCGGTTCTGTTCCTGGGCAGGGTCCCGACTGCATTGACCTGGTCTACGATCCGGGTCCACATTCTGTTTCTGGTGGCTAGTGGTGTGTGCTGGACCATGTTCCCATAGATTTGTGGGTACACCTTGATGATCTCGTCGACCATGACCGTCAGCTCCATGGGCGTGAACTTGGGCATCCTTTGTGGTGCCATGGTGTTTGTGGTGCTGGTGCGGTGTGTGTTGTGTAATGTGCAGGGGGTTTGTGGTGCCGGTGTTTGGTGGTGGTGGTGGTGGTGGTAGTGATGTGTGCGTTTCTGTGGTGTGCTGCTGTCCTTGCTGTGTCACTGTGTCCTCTCCTCTCCTCTCTGGTTTGCAATGTAGCAAGGGGTTGTGGTCTGTGGGAGTGCTGCTTTTGTACTCACCTATGTGGGTGTGTCCTCATGGTCTGTTGTTTTCAGGTGTGTTGTGTCTGGGGTTCTGGCCTTTGTATTTTTTGTTTGTCCGGGGGTGTTTTCGGGATGTGTACTGTGCTTGTGTATTTGTGCGTGCCTTGCTGTGTGGACTTGTTGGCCATGTTGTGTGCTATTGGTTTTGTGTGCGGATGGTTTCTGTGCAGGTACGTGGGCGCCATGGCTTCTGCCGTGTCGATTCTCATCGGCGTTGTTTGCGCTGGCGGGCGGTATATTTGTTGTTTTTCCGCGCTCATGGCGGTGCGATCGTAATTTCACGTGCGGTGTGTCGGCCGTGTGGGCGGGCGGTTTTGTGTTGTCGTGCGTGTTTCCGTCCGTGGCGGGCGGTTTGACTCCGACTCGGACGATGGCGGGCGGTATTTTGTATGATTTTTCCGCCGATGGCGGTTTTCAGTTTGTGTACTCATAATGGCGTGGTCGGTGTTCAGGCGGTGTGTGCGGGCGGATTTTTGCCGCTTCCATGCCTGGCGGATTTTTTTACGCCGGGTATCGTAATGTGCCCCTTAGATACTGATAAATACTTTATGCCTTTCTCCTACTTAAAACCTGTCCGCTCTGTGCTACAGCTGCTAAGGGTTGAGCTCAAGTTTAAATTATTGAGACCTAAGTGGACTTTGTACAGAATTGTGACATTATTACGTGGTAAGGACTCACATACTGACTCCAACTAATAATTCACATTCTCACAGATAGCATTCTGCGGGCGGGGTTCAAAAGGCAGTGCTGTCAGCTGATAGTGCGTAAGAGTCACTTCTGCATTATGGCACTATGCACGTGCTTTCCTGACACCTGCCCTCACTGCAGAACATTTAAAATAATATCATATTTCGTTTTAAAAAATGTCTGCAACTCTGCCAACCAAAGTTTTAAAACATTTGAAGTGCGACCGGTCCCTCATAATCTGAATATGTACACACTGTATATTTTTACATTATGTTTTCTATAATGCAGCAACATTTAATAAATTCATACTTGAAGTAGACATTGTAGTCTAGGGGCTAAATTGTCATTTGTGGCACTATGAAAGCAGAGCTCTACCTTCATACTGTGTGATCCATTATCTTTGCTCTCAGTTTATTAATCTTCCAAAATTGGCAAGCTCAGATCTGGTTCAATTGTCACATTTTGGCAGGATTAGAAAAATCTGCAGACAGCAAGTGCACCTTATGTTGGGAAGAGGGAGAGTGGAAAGTTTTGAGGATGGGAAGTTTGAAACTGGATGTCTGTAACAACTAGACCGCATTCTTATTTTCAGGTTGGCTCCCCACCTCCTGGTTTCAGTGAACACTTCCAGGGTATGGGTGACACTGCTAGTATTTAAGACCCTTTCTTCAAAGTGCAGGTGCCTGGAAAAGTGTTAACTTGTCGCTGAGGGTCTTCGGCTTTCACTTGAGTTCACACTCACATTCGTTCCCTCACCTTTATTGTTTTCCTTCCTTCCGAGTTCACTCCAGTTTAGGACCTTAGTCCTCCATGCTTTTGGCTCTTATGTGTCATGCTCTTTATTGTAACTTTAATTGTGCTTCCTTCTCAGCCATTACCTTTGTTTGCTCTGGACTGCAGGGTCTTTGCCTGGTAACTGGTCTGTCAAATGCTCATCATCGCTACATCCACCAGAGAAATGAGTAAGTCTTTCTTCCATGAGTCACAGCTTTAATTAACCTGTTCCCAAATTTTAATCCTTTTTAACTTGCTCTCTCCTTCACTTTAGTTAGCTTCCCCATTACTCTTGCCACACGAGGAATCCTGAGAAAGAGGGCTTTCTCGCAGTACTGAGACAATACTATTCTGAGGGAGTTCAGTCCTGGTTTTCCCCCATGCGTATTCCTGCTTCTCTTTCCCCAGGGAATCCCAAGCTCTCTGTTGGTGTTCTTGGATACGTCATTATGTTGCTGAGAGGTTATGAGGCAACAGAAGGTTCTCAGTTGGTTTGCATTTCCCGAAACCTGATACTTTGAGTTGCAATTTAAAAAAGTGACATTTATGTTTACTTAGCAAAATAAACCAAATAATTGCCTGTATCTAATTCAGACGAATGACTTATCCAATATGCATACATTACTCGCATATAATTAATAGAGTATTTGACAAACTAAAAAACTGTCAATCAAGGGAACCCGAAAGCTGGACTTGCCCCTTTCTTGAGGGTTATCCCCAAACTTTTTGCCTTCAGTCTCCTGCTTTCTGAACTCGTTTTTCTTGGCTTTTAGGACTCTGCGCACTTTATCACTGCTCACTAGTACTAAAGTGCTTGTGCTCTTTCCAATAAACATGCTAGAATTGACTTGAGCCCAATTTCTGCATTTAATTTACTTGTAAGTCCCTAGTAAAGTGGTACTGCATATACCCAGGGCCTGTCAATTAAATGAAACTAGTGGGTATGCAGCACTTATTGTGCCTTTGGCCTGCCATTGCAGACTGTGTGTGTAGTTTTGAACTGCCATTTTGACCTGGCAAAATAAACCTTTTGCCAGGCCTAAACCTTCCTATTTAATACATATACGTCACCCCTAGGGTAGGCCCTACATAGCCCCTAGGGCAGGGTGCAGTGTATTTAAAAAGGTTGACATGTACTTTTAACTTTTACACGTCCTAGTATTGAAAAACTCTTTTTTTAAACTTCTGCAAGGCCTGCCTCTCACTTAGGATAACATTGGGTTAACTTATTACATTTAATATATGATAACGCGTAATTGGGAGCAGGTAGGAACATCTAGATTGGTGTCTAAAAATTTGTAATTCAAAACCCTCTTTAATGGTATAGTCAGATTTTAAGTCTTTTAGAAAGTTGGCATTTTCTTGTCCTAATCATTTGGTGCCTGCAGCCTGCATGTTGGGTTGTATTACTAATTAGAACATTGGAATGTTGGGAGCTCCATTGAAGACAATGGAGTTGCTCTGGGCTTATAATGGCTGGTATAAGCCCAGCGCTCCAACATTCAATGTTTGTCTTTTTGTTTCTCCATTTTTAATTTAGAACATTCTACCCTTAGTGGGTGGAATGTTCTAATAGTCTTATAGCCCTTCTGCCTCAGGCTATACCGGTTGTTAAAGGCCCTCTCCCTCGTTATAGGCCCTCGCCTGCGGCTCGGGCCTATAACTCGGGATCAGGGCCTTTAACAGCCGGTATAGCCCTCAGCAGCGGGCTATAAGGCTATAGTGTAGCTGGCAGTTGGTCGTTGTGCATTTCTCCCAAACAATGGCGACAAAGGAGATTGTTGTTGCAGGATGGGCCATCTCTGGCTTGTTGAGCAGGAGGAACTGTCTCCTACCACACTTGCACATCATAAAGGCTCTGCCTGAGCAAACGTACAAAAGGTTTGACACTAGTCTTTTGTGACGCCAGACAAGCTGGGGCCAAGACAGGAAATTCCAAGCACCTCTGGCAGTGGAAGCCTCTGGAAACTTCTCCTGCTTCAAAGTGGGCACCTGCTTCAAAGTGGGACCCTCAGATCCAACTCTTCAGTACAACTCCGGACCTGTGGAGAGGCAGAGAGACTGCTTTATTCATTTACATGTACTTTTCTAGTATTTGCACTTTCCTAACCCAACCTGGATTTTATATTCCCTTTCATATTCCATTCAATGTTTTAATTATATCGGACTGTAAGCTCAGCATTTTTTTCGCATCTTACTTGATATATCGATTGCCGTTATTTTATTCTAAAATGTAAATATTTTAGTAACTATATTTGTCTAAGGCGGACCAATGGAATGCTTTGTATTATAATTGTCTTTTACCGATATGTATGAATTGTTTATTTTGTATCTTTTATGGGTTTTTTTTAAAAACCGAAATAAAGATTAATGACTAACTGACTGCTGTACTGTTCTACAGGTAGGATGGCTACTCGGTTGTCTTGTTGCCTGCTGCCTGAGTGAAAGGACTGGACCTGCATCTTGAACACAGGACCACTGGAGTTACTCCAAGGGCTAATTGGCTGGCCTCCTGTTTAGAGCTGCAGAGACAGAAAAGGCTTCAACCTCCTTGAACCCAGCACCTGGACTCTGTCTGCTGTGAGTCCTGCCCCCTACGTGGTGCGACCCTAGTCCTGGACACTTTGAATTGGGTCTGAAGGTGCTCTGCCAGCCCAACTTTAGTCCTATAAGTAGAATCGATGCAGTGCAACACATCCTCTCGCTCCTGCAATGGAACTGATTCAGCGTGATGCATCCCAAATACTTGGAAACGTTGCTGCGCAACACATCCTCGATGCAGGCCTTTCCATCGCAAGCCCCTCGTCAAAGCATGCTCGAGAACGATGCAGGAATTCGCATCGCAGTCCCACAGCTTCTTCTGAACCGCCGGTGCGCATCACATTTTCGATGCAGAATTATGCATTGAAAGCTCCTCATCAACAGCATCCTCGGCGGCGATGCAGGACTCTAAATCACCTCCCTGCAGCTTCCTCAGAACCATTTCTGTGCAAAGCATCCACGATGTGGGATCTCACAACGCTCCGCAAACTAGAATTTAAGGCACTTTGTTCAGAAGGCCAAGCTTGGTCCCTGTATCCGTCCTGCACTCTATCATGGTCGGCCTGAACTTTGTCCCAGTCCGGCGCGGCCAGATGACCACAGTTGGCGCTTTGTGCTTCTAGGCACTATATTTACTTAAACATTTCTAACTGCATATCTCTGGTTCTACTGATTGGACTTTTGTCATTTTGATCTTGATTAATTTGTTAAATATATACTCTATTTTTCTAAATTGGTGTGGAATTTTTCTTGTGTACTGTTTTCGCTTTATTACTGTATGAAGTTCTGGACAAATACCTTCCAATTGCCTCTAAGTTAAGCCTGACTTTTTTTGTGCTAAGCTACCAGAGGGTTACGCACCGGTTAGTTTGGGGTTTGCTTGTGTTTCACACTGACTGACTGCAGTTGCTCTTCAAGTAGGGTGTCAACCTCTCTGAACCAGTAACCCAATTTCCAACACCTAAAATATCTTATTGGAAAATGCAATGTCTGGATTTTCTTTATTCTATTTAGTTTGTCAGTAATGTTTATAGAGCGATTCCTACATGACCTTTTCCCTTCCAAAGTTGTGTTTCTGTCTTTGTTAACTTTCACATATATCATTGGCCATCCTGTTCGCGCTGCCCTCCCAGCGGCTCAGTGGTGTGATGCCCACTCCAATTAAATTCCACATGTGCGGATTCTGATCCATTTTGGCAGCACCATAGGCACTGCCCTTCCTGCAGTGACAGCACAAGGGAAATCAATGACACTATGTGAAAGTGAAGGAATCGTCAGATTGTAGAGGAACACAATGCCAGAACATATCTACACAATAAAACATAACTTGCTACCCCACCAATTAGATGACTCTGAATTAAAGTCCTCACCGCTGACAACCATGCATGACCTGCATTTCACATATTCAATTCCCAGCACTGCCATGTCAGTGTTTCATCCTTCTGGGGTTGATCCATTGAGTATTACTAAATTAAGTAATAGTGAAATCCATTATTTACAGTGGCTTGAAGTGGCAAAACTGTGACATTATGGGGCAGAGGTGTGAGTAGTTGGCCTGGTATATGCTGTCCACTAATTAAAGTGGGCACCTTGCACCAGTTCAAACGACGCTTATGATGTATGAGGTTAAAGATAACCTTTAGAAAGCTATCCTAGTGGTAGCTGTGGAGAGCAGCTTTCAGGCTTAATCTTGAAGGAATGTAAAGCAGCTTGTTTTATCAGAATATCACCTCCTATATTGACTAAATTAAAGGAGAACCACACAGTAGTTATATGAAAATATGTATTTATTAATATAACACTCTCTACTATCCTCTACACGAGGATAGAACACAAAGCACACAATACGAGATCAATAGAACAGTTGTAAGTAGCACAATACACAGTGGGCTCCAGGGGGAGACCAAACCATATACTAAAATAGTGGTATAACCGTCACGACTGAGATCAAGACAAGGTCTGGAGCACGTAGAATCATTGGGACCCCAAGGAACCACCCAAGGTGAGTAGATAGGGACCCCATGGAGGACGGGTGCAGTGTGTGAACACGACCGCGGGCTCCGTACAATTCTATGGGGACATCGCGGTTACACTTTTAAAGTTTAAGGACCCTTCTAGGAGGACTTCGAGCGAAAACCTTTGGAACTTAAGAGTTTGAAGAGCCACCCCACCCGTGGATACCGTAGTACGTGAGTTACCTATCCCAGAGGAGCCAGGTGCATAGGTCTGAAGTGGCGTCGGAAACTGCCGTCGTTCTCAATGGAAGGTGAAAAGGGTCCGGTGGAATCCAAGCCTGGATTCGGGAAGGAAGGAACCTGAAAGCAGAGGGGACAGAGTCTGGGTGACTTCAGAGTGACCAGGGGCTCGGTAGACGAATGCCCACCGATGTCGGTGCTTCAGGTGCGAAGAAGGGATGCTTGACTCTGCAGCCACGAGGACCAGGAGATGTCGAGGATGATCAGGAGCCGGAGGTGAGCTGTCCCACAAAGAATGTCGAGTGCGGAGGGGTCGGTGTCCGGCTGGAGCACCAACAAGCCTTGGCAAAAGCAACCCATGATAGAAGGTCAAACAGGTTACGGTGTGGACCAGCAAGATCCAGGAGACCCACCAAGCAATGGGGAGCCAGGGCACGTCTGGAGCAACCAGGAAAGCCCAACAGAAATCAAGATGACCCTCAGAGAGACCCACAGGCCGAAGGACCAGGAGTCGCGAGGGGACCTCGGGCAAGATTGCAAAGTACCAGCCCACGGAGCACTCGGTGCGAGGCGGCCGGAGTTCTTTGGTGCAAATACTGCTCAGGGTCAGGACTACATGGAGTCCAATGCACAAGCTCGGGAATCGCCAACAAGCATATGCAACTGCAAATGGACGCGGTGCACAGGGGTTCGGGTTATGCAGTCCCCACGAGGAATACTGGCCTCAAACTTGCTGAGAGGGCAGATCGACCTCAGGGACCTTCAGAAACCCAAAACACTGCAAAGAGGGGGGACAGGGAGCGTTGAGGAAAAAGATAGGTCCAGTACCCTTGCTCCCAAGAACTAGCATATACTCACTGACTGGTAACTGTTCCTATAAGATAAGCAATAACCTAATCGGTTAGGCAGAAAGGGAAGATAGATGGTAGTCTCTATGTGTGGTTCCAACCTGATGAAGATGGGGGAATTTCTCCTTTAGAAAATAGTGCCCTCACACACTCTTGCGAGTGTCATGCTTCATCATCGGGCGTTGCTCCTCGTGGGGGTGGTGCTGCTGTCCTCCACGGGCCCCGCAAGAGGGCTCTTTGTCGGAGATCATTTAGGAGACGCCGCAGTTGTGCATGTGGGTGTGTGGGCCTAAGAAAGGTGTGTGCAAGTGTATTAAAATTACCCCACCGGTACCCTGCAGTCAATTTTTATTCGTAGGTCTGAGAGGTAAAAGTAAAAGAATTATACAAGGGAGATGGAGCACCTCTAATAACAAATATAATAGAGGTAAAGGTATTACTCTGCTGCTCTCAGTACCCGTGTTTGTGTGTGAATGTGAAATCTGGTCAACATGTTTCGTGCTAGGAAAAAGGTCCCTAATGGATCCTGGTGCGCTTCGTCAGGACCGTGCAGTGTAAAACTCATGAACAAAAATAGGAGCAGGGAAAAGAACACCCTATGTTCCTATGATACCTCTATTAAGGTGTGAATGCGTCAAAGCACTCATGGGAACATCTCAATCGTGTTCCTGTTTTCACCCCTTTCTTAGAGGAATATGGAATACATTTAAAAAAATGAAAATGAAACGTTTAAGTTTCGTTTTTTAAGAGTAGACAGTAGTCTGTGGGAACCCTGCCTGCTCTTAAAAAATATTTATTTTACATTGTGAAAGGGGAAGGGTTATCACGGGGAGTCCTCCCCATTGGTGAATAGGTTACCACCACTTTTGAACTGGTGGTAAAGTATTAATGTTTTGCGAATGGAATCCGGTTGCAAAACATTAACAGATACTACTATGAATCGGTATTTGGAAGGGACTCACTGGAGACGACCCTTCCAAATACCAAATTGCAATATGCAAATTGCGATTGGGTAACAAATTATCGAATCGCAATTTGCCTTTTGTACCTTACAATAAGCTTTGTTGCGATCGTAAACAGCCTTTGTACATCTGGCCCTAAGTTCTTTGCAAATATGCACTAATACAAATAAGCATTTTTGTATGAACAGTAAGCGTTTAGCTTTTGTTATCTTTAATAGTTTAATGTTTTCACAAACTTTATTAAGATGCTATTACCTCAGTCTGTATACCGAATGTTAAAAAAAGAAAAGAAAACAGACAAAACGTAACTAAACAAAAAGGCTGTATTTATAATGACACATTGTGCCACACGTTGTATTTTGTTCATTCTTGTGATGTTACAATGGCAAGAGTGCATGTGATGGCCCTTCTGTTAAACCTACTATTTGAGTGACACGATGCTTCTGACAACACTGAAACACAGAACATAAAATAGAACAGCTTGTATTTTTTTTTTTTTACTAAAGAGAAATGCACGGGGTAAAGTATATCCATTCAATATGAAGCCATATTTACCAAACCCGGCCCCTTGGCGGGAGGCAACTTGTGCCAAGAACCAAGAGCATCTTAAATAACTGCCCATGTTTTACCACCTGATCCTTCCAAACGCGTTGTAATAAATTATGAATAATTATAAGTGAGACCCCAAAGTACTGAAGTATTAAAATTCATTAATAAACCGTAAGAACTGCAAAGGCTATAAAGAAATACTGCCAGCGGGCGGCCGTGGTTTTCTTTGCTCCGCATTTCGTCAATCTCACATGTCCGAGCCTTGACCAGAGTTGATATTCATGCGTCCTCCTTACAAACCTCACGATGGACGGAAGGATGCTGAGGTTCTGTTCATGGCCCTGGGAGGCACTGCAGCTCAGACTCTCCACCTCCTTTGAGTCTTGGAGGAGCAGAAGAGAGGGCACCCGGAGGCAGAGAAGAGGAGTGATGTGCGCGCTCGCGCGGGCGGAGAGGGAAGGATGTCACAATACTCAATCGGGCTCACTCACTGCTGTCTTTCTGATGTGACAGCTGATGCACACGCTGAATTTAAATGTGAGCTTTGAGTCATCTGAAACTGACAGCAGTGCGCACCTCTCTGCTGCCATTCACTCACCAAATAAGGACATTGTGTTTTTTGACATAAATCCGTAAGTCAACTCTGTAAAATTCCACCGCAAAGCGCCCTGGACTGTGTGTTGCAGGGCCTTCCTCAAAGGAGAAGACACTCTGCTGACCTGACATGTTTGCTCTAAGCGCATACCCGGGATGGTAGGACTCAGGGGTGCTCCGCCTCTCTTAATAGACATTGTACACCACTTCCTGTTGAAGACAGGAACAGGAAGTGACGCGTTAATGGAGGAGAAGAGGATCTATGACAGCATATACAGTACAGTAGGAGATAAGCTATCTCAAAAGTCGAGAACAAGTAATATAAAAAGTTTAGAGAAATTTAAGGAGAACCTTCGCACATCCTGTGCAGCAGACTTAGTAAGAAACGTATTCAACAAGTCCTTGGGACTAACTGCATTTCCACCTGAGCTGCAGACTTCCTATATACATTGGAGTAGTCACGCCTCAAAAAGAACAAACCTCGACCCGTCCAACACAGCAAACTACATGCCAATATCTAATGCGCACTCCCATATAGAAATAAAATACATATTTGAGAGAGCAGCTTTTAAACAACTTCTCCAGTTAACGGAGGAAAAAGATTTCACGTGAGACCAACCATCTGGTTTCAGACCTGGCCGTGGCGTTGAGCCAGCCTCATATCCACCTGGGATGACCTGAAGCTCACAGCTGACAAGGATGGGACACAAGAGATGCATTTGACACTGTCCACCCTCACACCCTGTTAAAAAGGATCTATCATCTCAAAATATGTGGAAATATTGTACATTGGATTACCTCAGAGTCAGCCAAACCGCAGTATACCTACAACCTTTCATATCCACTCCTCACGCCCAGCACTGCACATCCCTCAGGAGTTGATCTTCTCATCTCAATTATTTAACATCTTCCTGGTTAAGAGACCTCATTCAACCTCACATGTTACAGCCATGCAAATGACATACAAATCATTCTAAAAAAGGATGGGGTGGAAGACATCTACAACTCAAAAAAATGATCTACAAATATTTGGGCTCTGATGAAAATATTCACTAATCATGTGCTTTTTAAACTAAAGTATTGTTTGCTTTTGAATATGGATTGCCGGCCAAGTAGTGGAAATAATTCTAAATTAGGTCAATATGTTGATTTTGTCTTATCCCTCACACTTGAGCATTCTCTGGACTGGATACTACTTTTGGGTGAATTCAATGTAAACATTTGAATTATTGATGTGTTGAGTGATAGTCAATCAATAAATCGAACAGGATTTGTAGAGCACCACAAACCTCCCATGAGAGTATTCAGGCACTTGCTTCTCGCTGCTAAGGGTGGGATCACTCGAAAAGTCAGGCCTTGAGTCTGTTTCAGAATTCGGGGAGGGATTATGAGATTCGGAGGTGAAGGGAAAGGTCTTAATAGGACTTGGCGGATAGGTAGTAGAAGGAGCGTCCTCCACTGTTGAGTGTGTGTGAGCAAGAAAGAGGGAGGCGGATCGCAGGTGTCTGGAGGGTTGGTGAAAGTTCAGGCGGTGGCTGAAGTATGCTGGGTCTTGATCATGAAGGGCTTTGCAGGCGTGTATCAGCATCTTGAGTTGGCATCTCTTTTTGACGAAGAGCCAGTGGACCTTCTTGAGGTGGGGGTTATGGGGGTTATGGGGGTCATTGGCAGTGATCAGGACAGTTTTGGTGCTGTGATTGAGGCGGGAGCCAGATTGGGAGGTGTCTAGCAGGTTGTTGCTTTCCAGGTGTTCTGGGAATTTTTTTCTTGAGGACTTTGTCAGTAAAGGGAAGCAGAGAGATAGGCTGGTGGTTTCTGAGTTTGCTAGGTTTAGCAGAGGGTTTCTTGAGGAGGGGTTTGACCTCTGCATGTTTCCATTTTTCGAGGATGGTGGCTGTGGTGATGGATGCATTGAAAATGGAGGTGAGTTTGCTGCTGCAGATGTTCTTGCTCCCTAGATTGAAAAGGTGGTAGGGACAGGGGTCCGTGGGTGCTCCTGAGTGGATGGAGTTCATGATGGCTGTGGTGTTCTGTGTGGTGAGCAGTACCCATGTGCTGAGCGGGTGGTTGGAGTTGGCATCAGTGGGAGTGAGGAGGCTGTAGAGGTCGGTGGGCTGGGGTTCAAAGTTTCTTTAGATAGTGGACATCTTTTCCTGGAAGAAGTCCGCCAGGGTTTTGCAGAGTTTCTGGGAAGGGGTGATTGTGTTTTCAGTGGCTGACGGGTCTGGAGAACTCTCTGATGATGTTGAAGAGTTCTTTGCTGTGATTGGAGCTGCCTTCAATGCGGTTGGCCAGGGTGCACCTTTTTGTGTCTTTCAGGCGTTGGTGGTATTTGTTAAGGGCTGTCTTGAAAGTGGCTAGGTCTGTGGGGTCCTCTCTGGTGCGCCATCTCCTTTTTAGATGCTTGCTGTTGCCTTTCAAGATTCTGATCTCCAGCGTATAGCAGCTGATGGATTTTTGGGGTTTGGAGAGATTGATTGGGGTGACTCTGTTGGCACAGCTGGTGTTCCAGCTGGAGAAATCTTTGATGGTCTGTTCAGGGTGGGTGGTGTTGAGGGCGTCATTCCACTGGTTTTCTGTCACTTTGTTCCAGCTGTGGTGGGAAGAGCTGAGAGGGTTGGTGGTGGTGGTGCCTGGGGATTCTGTGATGGTGAAGTAGACGATGGCATGGTCAGTCAAGGTGTGCTCAGTGACATGACTTTACTTGATTCTGTCGCTGGCAGTGAAGATGGGGTCAAACGTGTGTCCTGCGTTGTATGTAGGGTTGGTTGGGTGAGGCCGATGTAGCTCATTCTTTCCAGGAGGCTGGCAGTGTTTGTGTCATTGAGGTCATCAAGGTGGTAGTTGAGGTCACAGAAGAGTAGTGTTAGGAGTCAATGGTGAGTGGGGCGATGAAGTCAGGGATGGGATTGCAGAAGAAGGGACATGGTCCTGGGGGTCTGTAGCGAGGGTCCCCCTGATGGTTTATTCTGCCCTCAGTTTGGAGTTAGAAGTTGAGGTGTTCCATGATCAGTGTAGTGTCGCCTTCGTTGGTGGTGCAGCAGATGGTTTCTATGTGGATGATGGCGATACCAGCTCCATGTTTGTTGGTGCTGTCCTGGTGAACCATCTTGTAGCCGTCAGGAGTCGCAGTGGTGCTGTCGGTAGCGGAAGTGGGGTTGAGCTAGGTCTCGGTGATTTAGATGACGTTTGTGGTGAGGGAGGTGATGATGTTCCAGATTTCGGTTGCATACTTGCAGAGCAATCAGGTGTTAAATGGGAGGCAGTGTAGTAGTCCAGTCATGGTTGTAGTCAGAAAGGTGGATGTGGTGGTGGTTTCCATATGGGTGGGTGGTCCGGAATTGCAGGAGAAGAGACAGTGACGGCAGGTAAAAAGTCCTACCATTGAATGAGGAGAGGTGAGGGAGCAGTTGTTGTTGTGGCGTTTGGGGTCTCGTGGCAGAATATCTGTGAGTGGCGGGAGGGCCGGGGATGCTGACACTGGGCATGGTCCAGGCGCGGACGGGCGCCGGCGGGATTTCTTTTGGCACGGCTGCACAGCAGCTGCCATTAAGTAGATCCTGGGAAAGGGACGGAGCGCTGGGTGGTGAGAAGCGGGAGCGGCGAACAGGCAGGAAAAGGAGTATGGTAAGCCAGCGGAAGCGGCGCGGTACAGAGAAAAACAACAGTGAGTGAGATTGTCAATGTAACCAGATTAAACAGGTTAAACAGTAAGAAAATAAATAGACAACAGTGAAGGGATTAAAATAACAATACTCTAACAAGTGTCTAACATGGTTAACACTGAGCAAATAAATCAAATTACAATGGTAAAACTAACAATGACAATACAAAGCAACAGACCTATGCTAACAGGCGGGGCAGCAAGGGTACAATGAGCGACAGAGTCTGGGAGACCTGCTGAGCAAAGGCAGCTAGAGGAGAGCTGGATCAGGGACCTGCTCCAAGTGATCTTGAAGGATTCTGGGCAGCATCATCGATTGTTTGACCTAACCATGGGAAAGTGGACAAACAAAGGTCTCTCTTCTTGTCAAAGTTAAGGGGAAAAGGATGTAGAAATATTAATGTGTGCTTTGAAGATGATTCATCCGCAAATCGCCCAAAAGATATGAACACACTGGACCATCAATAAAAGATTACATGGCCTGCAATTTTCCACCTTTCGGCGTATCCTCCAATGGCCAGGTAATACAGAATTCGCTGAGTGATCCCTCTAATCTCTCAGTGAGGATACAAAGCCCTCCATAAAAGAATCCAGCCTGTAACCCATATGAGGGATCAGTAGAATGTTCGAAAAATGGAAAGGCAATTTGAAATGATCAACAAGCCTTCACTTCAATGGAGGACTCATTGCCGGTATTTTCTGATGAGATGCATCAAGCCTGGGACAATAACATCATTGAAACTTTTGAGTGCCCGATTCGATCAATAGTCACAGCAGCCTCCTGCCACAAAAATTCATACAATGAAATATGAAAAGAATTATGATAAGCTCTCAAGGCAAGCAAGGGTACATTCTTTGCAGGGAATTGAACTACATGATTTGTAAACAATTATTGTCTCCCTGTCAATTAAGAGTATTGAAAAAAACAAACAGCTTAGACAATGAAGATAGACATTTAGATTAAGACAGAAACAAATAGAAGATTTATTAAGCTATGATTTGGCTATAGCTGTAAGTGAAAAAAGCTCTAGAACATTCTGGCAAATCATCTCAAAATACTGTCACCCAAGATCGAAAACATGACCTATGGCCATTCCTCAGGAAGAATGGCTTTTGTATTTGGGTAATTCATTTAAATCTGACTCATTCAACAGAATGAATCAAAGAGCTCTTTTTCCACCATTAGAAAAGGTTGAAGTAGACATTTTCCCCCCACAGTGATACAGATTGCCGGCTGCCTTCATTCCATAAATGCATGCATGGATGATGATTAAACGCCTAAAGTTCAACACTGCACAGACACAGCTCATGACCTAGGGGAAATGGCAAAAATCCTGCTGACCACTATATCACCCAAGGAATCTGAGGCCACTCCAATAACATTAAGAGAAGCAAGAAAGCTACGGGATACCATGAATGCAAATCTATCCTCGATACAACTACCAAAAAAGTCACAAAGATCACTTTCTACATAATAGAAATGCTACATCGCATCTTTCCATACCTTGGATATCATCACACTTGTAATCTTCAACCATGACTATGCCAGCAGCATATAAGCTATCTCTCCCAGTTTCATTACAACCAAAATAAAATGAATCCAAAATGCTGCCACAAGACTCCTTTCCTGCCTTCATCCAAGAGAATGCATGACTCCAGTCATGCAATCACTCCACTGACTACCTACAGCTAGAATAGTTATGTTGAAGTCACTCTGCATTGCTCACCAACCCTCAATGGAAAAGGACTACTATACCTAAAAGTTAAATTCAAGCAATAAAACCAAAATATGTCATTGAACTCCAGGCTTTCAACACTGCACTGATCATCACATCACCTTACTATAAGAAAGCCATAGGAAGTACGGCTTACACAGTACAAGCTGTCAAACTCTGGAACTCACTACCAGCCAAGAGTCGAAGCATTTAGGAGCATATATACTTCAGAAGGCAGTTGAAAAAGTTATGTTTCAAAAATAATTACACCACCCCACAACTCTGGGATAGAACCTAGAATAACTATTGCATCTTCCAATATAATTTACAGGTTATAGTCCACAGAGATGGAAAAGCCCAACTAGCCACAACTTTCTCTGTCAAGTAAGTTATGAAGAGCTGACTCATGTCTAACCCGGGTTTTATACAGTAATGTCAATTCAAATATTACACTATAAATACCATAACATACAGTGTTTAGCCAGCCAATTTTATTTCACACAGGCTGCATAATAATTCTATTGACTGCTTGACCCTTTTACACTCACAAAGACAGATCAGCTATGGGTCATGTCCATCACCCAGTACTGTCCCAGTCTACAGCAATAAACCATTTATCACCAGCTGAATAGTTATGGAATAACTGAAGAGACCCGTCATGTACCACTGGCCAATAGAGCATTGTAATTTAATCCACCACATCAGATCCTAACTAGCTACATTCTATGACTGCTTCTTGACGCCTCACAATGAGAATCAGAGATGGGTTGATAGTAACAAAGTCAATCCCAGCAGATATACCCACCATTTCTCCCTCCAACCTATGCCTGTTCAGAAACGTAAACATTTAACAAACGAACTCAGAATGGACAAACCAATATACTAACCATCTAAGTGACTATGATCATTAGTAACACCAAACTGGGGCCAGTAGAATTACTCAAAGAAGACGGTTTACCTAAAACCATAAACTGAAAGCCTATCTCTCTTTAATGACCACACTGCTAAGCACTGCATCCCATAACATAATAGCGGCACCTCAGTAGTCATCAAGCACGAGATGGAAACACTTCTGAATTAGGATCAAAATAAAGATAACTCTCTTCCAATTATATAATTTACATGGTGCAGCAAGCTGCCCATGTAGGCAAGTGCTTCAGCATCCCATATAGGGGGTGGTAATTGTTATATGAATGTTGTACTACAATACAATACAATAAAGCAATGGACGCAAGACAGGCTCTGTGTGCTGATTCCTGGCATGCAGCAATATATTACATAATGCTCAATTACTACTGTGAGAAAGTGGATTATTAGTGGAAGTGGATGGTAGCCCTCTTAAAGTAATAACAACACTATTGCTTACTAGGTCCAACGAGGTCTCAATTTTTTAAACCTGAGCTCAACCCTTGGTAGATGTAGCACAGTACAGACAGGCTTAACTTAGGAGAAATGTCTAAATAATTTATCAGTACCAAAGGGTTAGAAAGTAGAAAATGCTATAAAATAAAAAACACTCCAATCATAAAAAAGAGAACATTTTAGTGAGTAAATAGACACCAAATCAACACAAATCTGATGTAGGAAACCCGAGATATGATTTGTCAAAGTTTCAGATGATTCTAGCACCAAAAAGCACAAAGCGTCCCATTGGAAAGTTCACCTTCTTACTTAGTGGTTTTTCTGGAGAAAAGTTCTTGTCGACTGGTTCGTTGGCTGGTCGGGGTGCAGGCTGGGTCCGAAAAGACTGTTGATGGCAGCTGGCTGTAGTGTACAACCTCGGTGGAAGCAGCGACTCCGACAGGAAGTTCAAGACTCTTGACGTTGAAGTGGGGAAAACTCTGAGTGGGCAAAGTTTAAAGTCAGGGTCCAGGAAAACGTCATCATCGTTGGGGTGCTGTTCAGCGTTGGTCCCAGTGAAATCCTCGACGTTCACATTTAGAAACTTTTGTGAAAGTCAGGAACCTTTCAGTGGGGCAAACCATCAAGTTGAGTCTGAACGTCAATTCAACATTGCTAGCAGCAGCTAGGCAGTCTGGTGCTAGCCTCTAGTTCTTTTAGCAAAAAGTTATGAAAAGTTTCTAAGTGTCCAGTCTTGCAATTCTGGATGGGAAAAGAGTGCGCTCTAACAGGAGCCAATGGCCCAGGAACTTTTGGGCACTTGGGCTAGGAGTCAGTTTCCTGTAAGCCACCAGCAGGGTCCAGGGCAAATCCAGTTAGAAGTGGTCAGCTGGCCTCAGCAGAGATTTGGGCTTTTGCAGATTTTGTGTTCCTGTTATGGTATGTTACATGTATTTGTATTGCACACTAATCACCCGTGAGGGTATTCAGGCACTTGACCAGGTATTTATTGTGTAGTCCCTGTAGTGTTATTTGAAGAGCCAGGTCTTCAGTTTCTGGCAGAACTCGAGAAGCGAGGAGGAGGCTCCGATATGCTGAGGGGGGTTGTCAGGCTTCGGGCAAATGAGCGACCACCTCCTCTGGGTTTGTGGATGAGGGGGATGTGTAGAGTGAAAATGAGGCAGAGTGTAGGTATCTGGTAAGCTGATGAACGTGTATACAACTGTTGAGGTTTGCTGGTACTGTGTTGTGTGAGGCTTTCTATGTGTGCGTTGTAAGAAAGTGGCTCTGTATATACTGCACCAAAGTAAGGTTCAGTGTGCACAGAGTCCACAGTCCCCAGAGGTTTGGCAGAGGCTAAAGTTAGATATAACCTTACTCTCTAAAGTGGTAGCTTGGTCGAGCAGTAAGGCAGTATCAGAGGACAGTGTAAAGCATTTGTTGTACACACTCAGTCAGCAAATGAAGCCACACACTCAAGAACTGAACTCTAGGCCAATGGTTGGTATATAAAAAATATAGTTGTTTTATTTTAGAACCAACAATAGGTGTCAAAATATACTTTCTCAGAATGAGATGCTTTAGTTAAATACTGTTCAATAGGCAATAGACTTTTGAATGCAATAGTTACAGTTGTTGCAATATGCAACACAATTTTAAACACAATTATACATTGAGCTCAATGGAAATTTCTGGTTAAATGCAATAGATTACTTTTTGGATTACTTTTCTAACCACAGGACTGGATCTTGGATTCAGTCCCGGGACACTTCCTGTAAACAGGTGAGAAAAAGCGTTTTGGTTATAGTAGTGATTTTTGAGGAATATTACTGTATTTCAAAAGTTGACACTTAGAAACTTTTCTGGGTAAAATTACCAATGTTATCCTATGGAAGGAAATACAGTTTGTAAGCAAAGTATGTTTACGTTACTTTTGTAATCCAGTGCTGGACTCCTAGGTTCAGCACTGGGACATTTGCTTAAAACAGGTAAGTAATTACGTTTTTGTAGTTTGTACGATTTTTAAAGAATATTTGTAAGATTCAGAAATCGACACTTAGAAACTTTTTCAACAAAAAGCAGGCAATGATATCCTATGAGAGGAATTTCCATTTACTGGTAAGTACGGTAAAAATTACTTTTCATGGTCGGTACTGGACTAAAAGATGCAGTACTGAGGTCTCTCCTGATAGTAGGTGAGTAATTCGGAATTCGTTACTGTTGTGATTTTTAAGCAATATTTTGGTATTTCAAAAGTGGACACTTAGAAGAAATTTCACAGAAAACCAGTCAATGGATCCCTATGTAAGAAAATTCAATTCGCCGGTAAGTTATTTTTAACGTTACTTTTGTAATCCAGTGCTGGACTCCTAGGTTCAGCCCTGGGACATTTACTTAAAACAGGTAAGTAATTACGTTTTGGTAGTCTGTACGATTTATAAAGAATATTCTTGTATTTCAAAAGTTGACACTTAGAAACTTTTTCACAAAGAACCACCAATGTTATCCTATGGAAGGAACTTCAATTCACAGGTAAGTTACTTTTTAATTACTTTTGTTACTCAGTGCTGGACACCTAGGTTCGGCACTGGAACCTTTCCTGCAAACAGTTGAGAAAATTCGGTTAGGTGATTTGTGCGATTTTTAAGGAATATTCCTAGTTTTCAAAAGTCGACACTTAGAAACTTTTTGGAAGAAAAAGTGTCCATGTTATCCTATGAGGAAAAATGAGTTATCGGTTTTGAGGTAAGTAATCGGTCTTTTGAGTTAGGGTTCTGGGGTTAGACTCGGGGGTCTCCCAGGGTCAGTGATGCACTGTTGTTGCACCCTCAGCGGCTCTAGGGCGGCCGGGTGCAGAGTGTTGAGGCCCAATGTTATCCTATGGAGGATAGGGGGACTCCGGTTGGTGGCGGCTGGCAAGCAGGCCACGGGGTTGTGGGAGCAAAGCTCCTAGGGTTAAGCTCAGGGCACGTTGGGGACCAAGTTAGCACCAAAGAGGCACCCTCAGCGGCACTAGGGCGGCCGGGTGCAGAGTGCTGTTTTGAGGTCGGGTGCCCTGTTGATTTCAATGGAGATTTTCGGTTTTGGTTTTCAGCTGCAGGCTCGGTCCAGGAAGACTTCCAGGAGGAACCAACAGCTGGGCAGGTAAGTTGGAGGGCTCGGGGACGTAGGTGCACCTCGGGTTCCTTTCTCCAGGGCGCAGGGCGGCTGGATGCAGGGGTGTCTTTGAGGTCGGATTTCACCTTACCGGGCCACTCGCGGTTGGGGGGGGTCTCCGTGCAGAGGCTGCAGGCGCCGTCGGGGAGTCCTGGAGGGGTCAACCCACGGTGGACTCGGACTCTGGAGAGCTGGGGGATCTCGCTGGGACCGGTGGGCCACTTGAACTCGGGCTGTAGGCGACGGGTGCAGTGGTGGTTCCAGGCGTCGGGTTTCTTTCTCCTCAGCAGGCTCGGAGTCTTTGTTTGGTGTTTCTTTTGAACAGAGCTGCTGTTCACAGGAGATCCGGTCTTTGTTGAAGGCAGTCAGTCCTCCCTGGGGTTCTGGAGGTCGCTGGCTGCAGGACAAGACTATTTTTGGCGCAGGATCTCTGGAAACTGCAGACGGGCCGGTAGGGCTGGGGCCAAGTCAGTTGTTCTCTGCAGTCTCCTCTGCTGGGCGTCTTCTTTCGTCCTTTTTCTTCTTAGGTTGCGGGAATCTGACGAAGGGAAGGTTCAGGGTGCCCCTAAATACTAGATTTAGGGGCGTTACAGGTAGGTAAAGGGCAGGGACCAATGGGTCCCTTCCCTGGGGTGGGTACACCCCCTATCCTGCCACTCTCCAGTGGGAGGGGGCAGGAGCCTAGTCCTGATTGGGCAGGGCTCCCCATCTTCAAGATGGCGAGAGCCCGGAGATGTGCTTCACCTCGCC
Organism: Calotriton arnoldi; assembly: GCA_963921515.1. NCBI lineage: Eukaryota > Metazoa > Chordata > Amphibia > Caudata > Salamandridae > Calotriton > Calotriton arnoldi. Next base: position 767,314 of record CAWUFW010004071.1, read on the forward strand.
TCCCCCACCTGAGGGGTGGGGTTGGCAGAGGCTGGCACACCCCTTTCCTCCCTTGTTGTTTCCCGCCAGTCTTCCCGCCAGGATGGGGGGGAAGAACCGGTGGGGGCCAGTTGCTGAGTACAGCAAGTGGTCTGGGGAAGCTCAGAAAGGCGGAATGCCTTTGAAGCTTCCCCCTGCCCATCCTGGGGGAGGAGGCCTAGCACCTCGCCCAGGACGTGCATTGTTGCAGGCCCGGGAGAGCGGATGGCTCTCTACCCAGGGGTCCAGCAACATGTCTGCAGTGTGGCAGCCTAGGCAGCCCCTCAGACAAGACATAGATTGTAGGTTAGGTTCAGGGGGCAACTCTAAGTTGCCCTCTGTCGTGCATTTTACAGTAAATCCCACACTGGCATCAGTGTGGGTTTACTGCGCTGAGGAGTTTGATACCAAACTTCTCAGTCTTCAGTGCAGCCATCATGGTGCTGTGGAGTTCGTGCTGACGACCTCCCAGCACCATATACTCGGAATGGCAGCACTGCACTTACAGTGCCCAGGAATGGACCTGGGTACTGTAGGGGCACAGGGCTCATGCACCTGTACTCTCACCACTGGCATAGGGCACCCAGCTAGAGGGGTGACTGAGGTATGCCAGGGCAGTGTGTTTGTGGGCATGGCACACAGGGATGTGTGCCATGTCGACTCTCTGTTTTGTTCTGCACCAAGACACTCAGCCTGCAAGGGCAGTGTGTGTGTGTGTCAGGGTACAGGGCCTCTAAGGGTGGCACAATAAGTGCTGCAGCCCTTAGGGGTCTTCTCTGGTCACAGTGCCCTGGGTACCTAGGGTACCATTTACCAGGGGCTTACCTGTGGCCAGAGATGCCAATGGGGTTTAGGCTTAGTACAGTTTTTAGGGAAGGAACACAGGCCCTGGGTACCTGATTGGCAGGGATCCAGGGCACACCAAGGAAAAGTGCATCAGTTATCAGGCAAAAAGTGGGGGGGTTACTGCAACAGAAACCCACTTTCCTACATGCGTGAGGAGTTTGAATTGGCTGTGCTTGTGAATGGGGAGCCAGTGGAGCTTCTTGAGATATGGTGTGATGTGTCTGCACCATGGGAGGTCCAGTATCAGTCTTGCAGCAACATTCTGGATGATCTGGAGTCTGTGTTGGTGTTGTTTGGCGATTCCTGTGTAGAGAGCATTGCCGTAGTACAGCCTGCTAGTGATGAGTGCCTGTGTGACTGTCCTTTTGGTGTTCTGTGGTGTTTAAATGGTGCATAACTCAGGCACCGTTGGGTCGACTTTGTAGATCTTTAGCTCATTGTACTCCTGGTGGTGAGCCCCTGCACTGCCATAGATTTCATATGTCATCATTGATGTAATAGGTGAGGTCATAAGCAGTGTAATATAGTAGTGCAAGCAGTGTATTATAGCAGTGCAAGTTAGACTTAATTCAGTTGCATATAACTGGTGAATGTCAGTGTTTTTTGGCTTTAAATTGTAGTGTTATTTTGATTGAATTTCTAAGTTTTTTTTAATATGTTATAACTTCACAACTTTACTTACGTACAACTTTAATATTTGTTTTCTCTTTGAAATTCTTTGTTTCTTTTAACATAAAGTAATATCTTGATATGTCTACAGCCAACAACCCCATGGGTGGCAAACCCCTGTCATGTAGTTCCTATAAATCTATATAGGATCTGAGCGTTTAGGCAACATGAACTAAGGGATTGGTGTCCAGACTGATTCCAGGCACCCCCAAAGGATATGTTAGTCTGTAGACCAGCTAGCTCACAGTGCCACTACAAGCCCCACAACCTTACCAAGGAGCGAATAGTTTCTGGCAACCATCAAACATGACAACTCTGACCCCTCAGGGATTGTGGAAACAGTGCAGTACTTTTCGCTCAGTCACTCCTGCTCACAGGAGATATACAGAATAAACGATGGGGACGTTTTCAATAAGTATTTATTGAACCCGCGTCATTCTAGTATAAAATACCTGTGCTGCAACAACCATTAGACAGAAACAGATGTATACAGTTATAAGCACCAATAGAGTAAATAGAAGGTAGAATTCTACCATAGGGCAAAAACAATGCATATATGCAGGCATATGGATACATGACAATAATAATGCGTACTCCTAAGATGCAAACCCTAACTAGATGTACCTAAGTGTACCTAGCATGTATGTGGGTGTAAAGCCAAGAATCCCCCTAGGAAAGAGCCAACCCCATTACCTGATGTGAGAGAACGAAGGACCCCGTCTTGGTCTCGAGTTGGGCACCCCGTGAGGGATGTCAGACCACTGCTTGCTGGAGTGTCTGCATGCAGGGACTTCAGCTTCTTGTGTCAGCGTGTCAGTATGGAAGTCTTTTCTCCTCTCTTTACCCAGCGAAGATGTGGTACTTATATAACCAAAAGGTACCCACAGGGGTTCTACCTAGATGTGACATGGTACTGTGGGTATGTCGGCCAAGGATGACGATAGTGGTGACCCTTACACAGAGTTATAATGCAGAATATGGTAATCCTGCTGTGATACTGAGAATCCTCATGCATAATAAATTAGGCTAGTTTTCGGAGAAAACCACACAACGTTTATGCAGCACCTAACTAGGTAAAAGGTCAGTTCCAGAACCGTTATGTAGAACAAGGGTAGGACAAATGAAGGCAAAAGGTTGTGCAACTACCTAGGCCTATATCAGTGTACATTGGGATTCATAACACCCCAGCCAAACAATCTTCAGCCACGTATAGAGTGGGGTTGGCCACACAACCTGGCTTGTGGCCAGACCCTGTTCCATCACCCACTGGTGGTCAAGCCTACCCCACATTATTCCTTTTTTAATTTTGTTTTGCTGTGGAAGCACAGTGATCTGCTCTGGCTCCTGTGGGACCACAGGACTGTGAGTAGCCTAAAATATATTTTGTTTAAAATTGGCCCCTTGGGTGGCGGTCCCTCTGCCACCCCTCTACAAGGGCTAGGAAATGATGGTATCCCTACCCTGCCTCCTTCTAGGCTTTTTACGTTTGTTTTGCAGGACCCAAGGACAGAGTTGCTGAGTCCTGTAATAGCGGCCGTAAGCCAGCCTATCATTTCACTCAATCCTGCAGGAATCCTGCGGGACCAGCCAAATGTAAATATTTTTTTTCCACATTATTTCCACGGTGGTCCAGGGGCAATTGATATTTTTTTAACCATAATTTCTCAAAAATGGTTGAAAAGATTTACACTAAAACATCAAAAGCACACTCTCTGAGTAAAGCTCTAGCTCAGGGCCACATTTGGTGTGATTCTCTTCATCCATTTACTCTGTATATTTGTCTAGTTTTCCCTATGTAAGTTGCATGGGAACAAAGTGTTTGAGTCCCCCTCCCCCCAATCTGTTTCTCTGCCTACGCTTGACGGATCACTCATGAAGCAGCTGAGGTGGATGAACTGTTTTGGGGGGAAAGTTTTGTGAGGATTCATCAAAATGCCCCAGCGTTATATGCTAAGCAAAAAACGTTCTTTCTAAAGAACTCTGACTTACAGAAAACTATGCAGTTGCGGTCGTCGCTGTGCAATAATATAGATATATAGGTAGATATACCTCAAGGTACATATATGTCAAGTTAAGTATAGTACGCCTTTACTTACTTGTATGCAGTTAACTTCACATTATTGTGGTAGTCGCTATTTCATGATCTTTTTGTATAATTATATTTGATTCATGGTATTCTGTAAGAATACTGCAAACAAACTGTGACTTTTCCCTTATTAAACCAAAGCACCAAGAAATGGTCGAGAGGCAGCATTGGAGGGCATGTAAAAATGTGATCTATGGAAGAGAAATATATTAAGTTATTTAACAGATAAATAAAATTCCTTGAAGGTATCCTCACAAGTGGGGGGACTGAACCCAATAACATGATAACATCTCAAAGGTCAGAAGAGCACCTTTTCCATTGGAAACAGATAATCACCTCTACAACCATCCTGTAGAGAATGATTTACCCGCAAAAGCCAAAGAAATAAAGAGGGATGTTATGAATGGGAAGTAGAGGAGAACATTATCTCAATTCTCAAGTCAAAGCAGAGTAGTGTTATGTGTTCAGACTGGTAGACGGGCTCTCCAGAACACAGCAAGGAAATAAGGCCAGTGTGCAGCACACAATGCAAAAGGTGCCCATGACAAACCTTATCTCTAAAACTGGTAGCATCCCTAGTGTGGCATGAGCTCCTTATAAAATGTTTGAGCTTACAGCAGCAAACACTAAAACAAAATACACAATAATAGGACATTGACTGGAAATGGGCACTTGATCTAGGCTGGTTAGATGATATGAGGGAGCGAGTTGTGTTTTACTGGTAGGAGCTGCCGACTTTGGAACTGGAAAACCAGGTTAGAGTCCGGACACTAGTTCAACAGCCTGTAATTCTGGGCAATTCACTTAACCTGCCCATGACTCAAAAAAGAAAATGAGATGACTTTGATTAATGCAGGGATCACTAACCAAACCAAGAGAGGCCTGTTCATACAGCCTTTAAAATAGTTAGTCAGAAGAGCATTAGCCATTTTGGTGCCGTAAAAGTGCACCTGCCCTGTAGGTAGTGCACTCAGTGAAATACAGAGTACCTGCTTACAAGTTGCTCTGTGTTTGATAGTGCATGCGACAGCTGCCTGCACTTTAAAGAAAGGACAGAGATCCCCCTGCAAGAGGGTGGAGTGAGTGACTGCTCCCACCTATAGAGGGATGTCTGAGTTGGTCCATGTGTCTCCCTTTGCCCCCTCCACAGGGCTGACCTCAGGCGGCACACAATCAATGCGCTACCTCTTTGTGGTACACTGTCAGAGCTACTATTAAGGGCCTGTTTCCCTCCGAATCTGCATCAATAATAGGGGGATGGTGCAGAAGCATAGTGATTCCCTCATTTGCGTGGAACCACTCCCACATGGAAATGAGGCAACTCCCTCTCAAGATAGCACTGGTGCTACATGTGCGCCTGCGCTATCAGTATCACAGAAGGGGCCGCACAAGTGTATGCGGACCCTTTTGTAATGCCATCATGCCCCGGAGGTGCACATTGTGGTGCACATTGAGGCGCACACACCCGTTGTGACCTCGATGCACTATGCATAATATAGCCCAAGGTCTTTTTCAATGTCCAATTAACTATGGAGACACCACACAAGATGGCTCAGGGAATTAATTTCGTTTATCAAGCACCTTGTGCATTTTATTGAGATTTGTTGTGAGTTTGGATCCTAGCCTTTTTTTACATCCAAAATAGATTTGCTGAATATTATTACATTCCTAAAGAGTAATATGTATTATTTGCAGGAACTGCACGTTTGTGGACCACATAACTGTTGGGATGGTGCCAGACTGATTCCATGCCCCCCCTCAGGATATGTCGTCCTATAGGCCAGCTAGCTCACAGTGCCACCATAAGCCCCCCTAAACCTAGACAAGTAGCAAATGGTTTTGGCAACACTGAACATGACAACCCTGATCCTCCAGGAATCGTGGTAATAGATCTAGAACCCTTTTGCACAGTCACTCGTGCGCTCTTCTTCTCAGAGAAATATACAAGGAATACACAGTGGGACATTTTAAATATTTATTGAACCAAAGTGATTCTTGTATAAAACGTATGTGCTGCAATAATCAATAGACAGAAGCAAATGAAAGTGATGAGTAGGACTAGGACAGCGAACATAATAAAGAGATTCATATGCAGGCATATAAAACAATGTAGAAATCTAGTGTACTCCTACTAGGCGTCCCCTAATCTAAGTGTCTAGGGTGTGTGTGTATTCTGCCAAGAACCCCCATACTGAACCAAAATCATACTTACCTGTAGCTCTGCCTTGGAGAACCCAGGAGGGTTGGGACTGCTGCCTGCCCTCATTGGCTGACTTAAGGTCAGCCAATGAGAGAAAGCAGCAGGCCCTCACTCGTCACAGAGTGGGATGGGGTCAGTGAGACTGCTGACTCCACCCCATTCTGTGGCGAGGTATCTGTGATTCACACTCAGCCCAGGGTACTCCAGTACTTAGAACTGAAGCGCCCAGGTCCGAGGCAATCAGTGACGCTCCTCCTCGTCACAAGGAAGAGGGCCTCCATGTGCTTTGTCAGGCTGAAGATGTCACACCAACAGGAGCTATGACTTCTTCAGCCCGGCAAAGTTCCGCTCAGGCAGCCAGGAGCCTGCACATTTATGGAATGTCTAGCTCATGGCTGCTGCCTGACCTAAAATTAAACAGTGTCTGTCAGGATGACCTTTGCTCAGCCTGACAGACACTCCTTATGGTAGCCAAAAGATGAAGGGGCATTGCCCCTCAGCCCATTAGGACGTGTCATGGCTGGATGGGACTGCAGCCCCTCACAAGACATACTGGCTCGCCAAGCAGTATCAGCGCCCATTCCTAATCCAGACAGTAAGCAAGTGCACTGCCCCCCTAAGTATTTACATTCCTTCATCTTGTAGACAACGCAAGGCCATGGTCTCTGCCCTCTCATCACATTCACAAGGATAAAGTAGGGGAGAGGAGGTCCCTTATAAGGCATAGCTAATGCAGACTACCATGGAGTGACGTCACCACAGTGGCTGTAATGCTCTGACATGGCTTCCTTTTTCTGTATTCTGCACTAATTATTAGAGACCATAGTAAGGTTAGCTTTTTACATTAGCAACACAATGTTTCCATTCAGAGGTCTCCACCTCTCAGAATAAAGCGTGTGAGCCTACGTGGTGGTTGTCATTACAGAACCACCTTTCGTGGCCAATACCTCTGCCCCTCCCCCCGCCCAACCAGCCCGTGCAGCAAGCACCATGTGGGGCAGATGTGCCCTCTAGTGGCCAGATAATTTGCAAGCACAGACACGCATCAGAAGCACCATAGCTGCAACCCTTCTTTCAAAAGCATATCCTGAAAAGTAAGCACGGCAAAGACAATGTAAGCATTCTCCAAACGTGCCCTCCTTAAACATGCACTCTATATGCGACACATGGTGCTAATGTGAATCTGGAACCGCAGATCCATTAGCCGCCTATAGATGGTAAATAACAAGCGCTGATTAAAACCCATCAGACCCTGTTATTTTATGCTGGCAGCGAACAGCTTAACTGATACCTTTCAGGAGCATAAAAATGATACATTGTAAATGCTAAATACACTAGTACAATGTATATTCGAGTGCAGTGTATATCACAGCAGATCAAACAGTGCTCCCCCAGCACTTTTCAAACTACTGTACCACAAAGGGCCCCGTAATTTTGTGTAGAGCCATTGGTTTGACAAAGTTCCCTTTGTGAGCCTCATTGTATTTCGTATATATGGTTTAAATCCCAGAGTCCCTCACAGCGTCACGTCCCCTCCATTCACTCGTCCGTGCTTCTTAGACAGGCAGCGTGAGTCACCTTTAATTGCAGCTGTACGTTGACTTTGTGTAGTTACTTGTTCACAAGTGGAGGCGGCCATCGGAAGGCTCTCAGTTCTGGCCTGAGCGGACGGCTCTGAGAGCAGAAAGAGCTAACAATGGCACTGATTGATCTTCAAGCTGCGCCAACACTTAGGAATCCTTTGGAATATTTGGGCATTTTAGGCAGAGTGTGTTTCACCACCGCAGAGATGGCTGACCCGGTTCCTGCTCCTGGCTGGCTCAAGATGCTGACAAACGTTTGGCCTGACTCTGAGCTGGCTTGAATGAGCTGAACAAAGGACAAAGTGCCTTCTCTTCTGCTCCACTTCCTGCCCAGAACTGCCGGCTTTGGACATTTTACGAGGGTTCAGGAGTCTGTAGCAGTCTGTAGAACAAAAGTCGTGTGACTGACCCTTCCTCTGACACACCTACTAGGAAAACTCCTAACATCCTGTACTCCCCCTCTTTTGTAACCCATAAGCCTAGCTTCATAGCTGACTGGTAAAGTTCCATGATTGAAAATGCAAACAATGCCAAAAACTAGCACTAACAAGGGCAATAGATCTGGCTAAGTCTCAGAACCCCGTTTAGAGGGGCACAGGGCTAGCCGGGGTAAGTGGGTGTAACCGTGGGGGTTGAGGCCTTTTACTCTTGATGTCCTGGGCCCGACCTACTATGGATCCTGAGCAACTGGGCCAAGTACCCCTTCAGCGCCTGACTCTCAGTGGTAGCACGAGTTGAGGAGCCCGAGGCTTTTCAGGGGGGAGGTGGCCACTGGGGTGTGAACACAGGCTCACAACTCTGGTGCAGCAGCAGTAGTAATAAATAATTGTCCAGTCAAATACTTACTTTTGCGATAAAATAATTGTTTATCTATGACTAGAAAGTGAAATACAACATTCATAAACAATAACCACAGTCCTCTGAGGTCAGGGCTCTAGTGTTTCATAGGTGGATCCCTGAGTCACACTCCTCTCAATTTAGCAATAGTGGTTATTACCCATTCACTATAGGTGAATGTATATATATATACCCACACCAGCAGGATCGGAGGGACTGGAGTCTCTGAGTGCGCCCACTCCGCGGGTGCTGGAGCTGCAGTGGCTGTCTCAACAAATCTTTCTCACGTTTTCCAGGTGAGCTGTGATTGGCTGTACTCAAGTTCCTCACACACGGAACCAGCCGGGGCATTCTCGATGCTCCTCCAAACTGGTAAGTTCTTCCCTCGGGTAGTGGGGATGGGAGGTTGAATATCCTGGTCCACAGTCACAGATCAGGCCTGCTAGAGTCACGATGGCAGCCTCTCACCTACAGTGATTATTTGCTTGGTCCAGTGGCCGCTATGGCATATGGGTCACTGTCTCTCCATTGCACAAGGCTCTGACCCGATCGTCACAGCAGCTCTCTTCATGGCGGCCCCACGTCCATATGGGGGCACTGACTTACCACCATATGCAGGCTATGGCCCGCTCAGCATGGCAGTACTCTTCATGCGGCCCCACCTGGCAAAGGAGGGTCGCGGATTTGCCCGGAATCCATACAACCCAATCGTTGCAGCAGTCTTCTCCTCACACCACACTTCAGGGATTCACTCACCAGGATTCCCCTCTGGACCTTGCACTCTCCAATGCTCTCCTCTTCCTCACAAGGCACACTGGTCTTGGCGAGCAGGCAGGTGCTGGTGCTACAGGCTCCAGGAAGGGTGGTCTTGGATTCCTGGGGTAATGTCCTTCACCCAGCTGTGAGACTAACAGGCCTTGGTCCCCAGTTCTGGTCACAAGCAGAAGCATTGCAAAGCTTCTCCTTGACGCACAGCCCTACTAGCTGCTTGACAGGTAACAACTTTTGGGGTCTCATGTTCCCCTTATTATAGTCCATTTCCAGACACTAAATGTGCTTTAGGGTCTGAGTCTTTGAAGTTTGTGTTGGGGGTGTGCTTCCTTTTGAATGGCATACTCCTTTGTTCTCGCTTCCTCCTGAAAGCAGTCTGTCACAGCAGGAGCGACTCCAAATCTGATAGCCTCACTATGCAGGCTATGGGAGTGACTAGGTTCACACCTGGATGTCAGCAACAGTGATATGTTGTAGGAAATTGGGGCTTAAGTTGAGGGGGATATGAACTCTTCTCAAGCTACAACCACAATACTTATTAGAGTGAACCACAAAAGTCACTAAATTAACCTGTGATTACCCTTTAGTAGCTTGGCACAAAAGGAATCAGGCTTAGCTTAGAGGCAATATGTAAGGAATTTATACAGCACTCAAAGTAGTAAAAAAGTTAAAACCACACACCAATTTAGAAAAACAGAGACATTTTTAATAAATAATTTGACACCAAAACAAATTAAATCCAATCAGTATTACCAGATCTATGATTTTTAAAAATTCTTTAGTGAAAAATAGCGCGTAAAAAATCAAAGTGCCAACTGCAAGTAACTAGTCGCTCAAGACTGGTGCAAAGTCAAAAGTTATGGTTGACCGCAATGGAGCACAATTAGGATACACAAGATGGATTGGGCCAGCTCCCCGTTTAACCTTGAGACTTAGAAGACATTTTTAGAACAAATCTCTGAGAAGGTAAAGTTCAGTGGGGCAAGTTAGCCAACGGTATACAAGGAGAAGGCATCATCGTCGAGGAACCACTGGATAAAGTTGCTGTGAAGATTTACACATTCAAACTTAGTCAGTTTTATGGAAGTCAAAATCTCCAGCAGGACAAGACTGCATTCTGTAGCCAAAGAGAGCTCCACGCGACTGGATACCCTTTTTAGAGAGGAGCTGCTGATCAGGATTTGTGGCTGTGGAGAATTAGTTATTGAGAGCTACCATGAAGTTAGGCTGACCGCCGACGCTCAGTGAGCAGTGATCAGTGAGCAAGTAGGTCCCGTTCTCCTGTCAGTTCTCAGATCACTTTTTAGTGGAAATTTTTCAAGTCCCAAGTTTCAGTGTTTGGCTGTTTTGGGGATCTTATGCACCACTTCCAAGGTTCCAGTACTGGTGTGGCACAACGTGGAGGTCGGGACTCACTTCAGGCAGGGTTGGAGTGTGGGTTTATGATTGTTGGAGCTTGTTGTCTCCCTGTAGCACAGAACAGGAGGTCAGCCAACTAGCCCTTCACTGGGAGTCCTGGGTCAAGCAGCAAAGTAGGCTTCAAGGAGCAGAGCAGTCCTCTGAAGTACAAGGCAGTCCTTTTGGGGGTCCTCATCAGGTCCAGGAGTGAACTAAAGAGTTGGTCTGAGTGTACAATATTTATACCAGGTGCAAGCCTTTGAGGTGAGAAAAACTTCGATGCTCTCTCTCATCTGGCTCTGGAAATTTCCTTTCTTTCCCTGCCCAGACTCCAAGAGTGCTAGAGTGACAAAGGTCTGGTGTAAAGTTCCATGTGAGAGTGATGGAGGCAGGCCTTTGAAATGTAACTGTACCTGGTAAAAGCTCTGCAGTCCATCCTGGCAACACCAAGCCCCCTTTGTCTAACTGTCTAGAAGGAATGCACAAATGGCAAATGCCAACTATTCGTCATGTGATCCAGGGCACAGTCTGCAGGCATCAAATGGCTACGACAAGAAAATTCCAACTTTTAAAAGTTGCTTTTCCTGAATTGTGACTTAGAATCTGACTTTACGATTAAAGATGATTTTAAATTATAATTATTTTGAGACCAGATATGACATTTCTACCTGTTCCCATTCAAAGGTTAGCACTTACTAAATGTAATAAGGGAACCCAATGTTATCCTATGGGAAAGGTAGGCCTCACAGTAATGAAAAAGCAAATGTAGTTTTTATTTTTACTACAAGGACATGTAAAACTTAAAACCACATGTCCTAGTTTTTAAATACAATGAACCCTGCCCTGTGGGCTGTTAAGGGCCTACCCTAGTGTTGACTTATATGTATTAAAAGGGAGGTTTAGGCCTAGCAAAAGGTTTATTTTGCCAGGTCTAATGGTCAGTGTAAAACTTCAAACAGGCTGCAACAGCAGACCTGAGACATGTTTTAAAGGGCTACTTAAATGTGTGGCATAATAAGTGCTGCAAGTCCACAAGTAGCATTAAATGTGCAGGCACTGGGTACAGGTAGTAAAGCTAGTTACAAGTAAATTAATGTGCCCGTTTGGGTGTAAGCCAAATTTACCAGGTTTAAAGGAGTGAGCACAAGCACTTTAGCACCGGTTAGCAGAGGTAAAGTGTGCAGAGTCCTAAGGCCAACACAAACGGGAGAAGGCAAAATGTTTGAGGGAAGAACACACCAGAGGCTGTCATGTCTAACATATGTGTATCATAAGGTTACCCCAGAGACTCTGCCCTACTCTTTATGAGTGTCTTATCAACCCCACCTCCTATATGAGATGGGCCCAGGCCCCTTCCTTGTGAGCTCTCTCTGAATACAAGACCACCCCATAAAGTGTACTGGAGAGTCTGGCTCTCCCTTCCTCTACTGTGTCCCACCTAGCTAACAGGAATGCAGCAATACAGTAATCAGTGTAGGGGGATTCCTCTACCTGCTCTCCCTATGTTTCATTATGCAGCCCTGGGTCTCAGAGTCTTCTATGTATTGTACCAAACACAGGTTCACATACACCCAGCACATGTATTTAACATACACGACCTGCACAGCACTACATCCTTTATACATAGTACCACTCACAGGCTCACATACATCCAGTATGTGTAGATCGTACATGCACTGCATTGAAATACACACCAAAATGATGTAGGCCAAAGGTGAGTTAAGCACACAACAGTTGACATTTAAGTGAATGAGCCTGTAGGCCTCACTCCAGTGACAGCGGTTAAAAAGGACATGTTCACTCCTACTGATTATTTATTTATACATTTTTGTATAGAGCGAACAAGACCCAAGAGGGTATCAGAGCACTTCACATTAAGGGAAGGTATGATACAGTAGTAGGAGAAAAAAAAAATATTGCATGGTATGCTGCCACTTCCGCATGTGTGCTGCTTAACTAACTCCTGGTAAAGGCAGTAGCCTTTCACCACTATGTGGGTAATGCTTTAGGCGCCCCTCCCGGTCCAACAAGTCTGCAGTCTGTGAGACAGGCTTATGTCAAGGTGCACTCGCATGATCCCTGTTTGCCTATGACAAGAGAAATCAGACCTCGGGATCCAGGCATCAGTACAGTTGGACCAAGGGTGCATTCCCATCTCCATGCGGGGAACTTGTCCATCCCAACCAATACATTTAGGGATTTGTGACCTTTTTAACCCTTTCTGTATCGATGGTTTAAGCTGTCCCTCAACAGGCACAAAACAGTTTACCTCAAACCATAATATTAACTCAAAACATCAGAGGTGAAACTCAGAACAAGTATGGACAAATTGTGGTGACTGGGTTACAAAGGTAGTTTACATCATTTTTATCCAAAAAGATTGATTATTGTATGGAGAGGTAGCATTTAAGTCAGTGACATAGGATCAGGTGTGCAAAGAGTTTTTGCAATTCCATTACCAGCATTGCACAAATTGTCTGGCTTTGTGATTGCGAAAATAAAAAAAAAACAACAGTTAGTTCACAGTGCACTAATTTGACATTGTGAGTCAAAAGGAAATGGTTGTCGGCCATTCCTACGATGGCACACCATGCAAAGTTTACTGACTGCTCAGATGTGCGAGCATTAGATGAAGCTGCTAGTGATCCCATGGACCACTACCTACTGTCCCTGATGTCCCTTCGTAGGTGCCTAGTCTACCAACCTAGCTGGACAGTCCTTGCACCAGTCAAGGCCCTTTCGGACCCAACTACACACTCTGCTGCAGACCGCCGCTGCTCTCCATTTGTTCCCTGTCTATTGTTGTCTGATTGCTCTTTCTCTGCTCCTTGGCCTCTTCTTGCCTCTCTCTCAACTTTTTTTCACTCACATTTGATCGCTCTGTTCGACTTTTTCTTCTCTGCTGTTTGGCCCCTTTTACCTCTCTCTCACCCTTTTTCCACCTCATATTCATTTGACCGTTTTTTTAAATTTAAAAATGCTTTATTGAAAGAGAACCAAAGTGAAATACAGCAACATATATGAATAAACTCAATATTGAGACATGCCATCTAAAAATCAAGAAGGGTAATGGTAAAAGAATAAAATAAGCATGAAATCCTATATTAAATACAATACAAATAAAGACAGATCTAAAAAAAAAAATACAAAGGCAATGTCACAGTCAAATACAACTAGCATTTTATAAAGTTTTCATACATTGTGCTGTGGAAGGGAAGGAACAGAAAAGAGGGAAAGGAGAATCTAGACAATCATTGAGTAATAAAGAAAAAGAGGATGGTAAGGAAAAGAAAGTGGTGGGAGGAAAAGAGGTCTGCATAGAGCTACAAAATGAGACTTGAAATGGACAAAGAGAAAGACCAAAAATAATTGAAGTTAAGGAGGTTTAGTGACTTCAGCATTTTTAATATTGCTAGAGGAAGGGTGGGATAGGTAGGAGGTCAGGGAAGCCAAATTAAATCTCTCTTGATTGCTATGTGTATTGAGAAAGAGTGAGAAGTATGTAGTCTGTGGTTATGACAAATTAAGTTCCACCATGTCAAATAAGGTACCCTGTCAACAGTTTTCCAGTTGGAGGTAATTACCTGAAAGGCAACCACCTTTAGTCTGCCAGTAAAAAGATTAACAATGTGAAAAGGAGGAGAGAACAGCTGGGAGAGTTTATGCCAAACACACCGCTAGAAAGATAAAAGTTTGGAACAAAGAAAGAACAAAGAAAGAACATATGTAATAAATCACCATTAGAAGAACCACATGACTAACATGGTGATAGCAGGATTATGCCAAATGGGGAATAGGAACAAGAGTTGGGAAGGAGAATATACCCAGAAAATGAACTTTTTGCCAATGCTGGTAGAATGATTTAATAAGGGAGAAGACATGTGCCGGGGTTTTACGGAAATAAGGACAAATTGCATGTAGGAAAAATGAGAGATGAGTAAAAGTTCGAGAGATCGCCAAAGTGGAAACATAGAGGTATTAGAGAAGACTAAGGAAGACCAAATGTGCTTAAGAACAAAAGCAGAATGATATTGTAAAAAGTAGAGAAAGTTAACGCCACCATTAGTTTTGAGCTTCTTGAGTTTGGATAAAGAAATTAGAGCCAGACACTTATTCCATAAAAACCTGAAGAGTAAACTATCGCTAGAACTGAAAAAGGCATGAGAGAGCGAAGAGGGAGCATTTGTAAGTAAAAGTTAATAATGGGCAAAAACATATTTTTAATAGTGCCTAGTCTGCTCCACCAAGAAAGAGGAAGAGGGGACCAATTGGCAGAAAGGGTAGGGATCTTCAACTGCAAAGCTGCTATATTGACCTTAAGTGTCTCTTAACGGAGGGGCAATAAAGCATTGCTAAACATTTAGGTGCACATGCATCAAAATAGGCAATTGCGATTCTTTAATTTTAATTGCGATTTTTAAAGAATCGCAATTAAAGAATCGCAATTGCCTATGCATGTAGGAATCGCAAAAAATGTTGCGATTCCTAAACATTCCTTAATTGCGACTCGCAAATTGCGAGTCGCAATTAAGGAATTGCTACCCATTCATTCCTATGGGCCTAGAGGCCCATAGGAATCAATGGAAATTGCATGCGCAATTTACGAGTACCAAATAGGTACTCGCAAATTGCGCATGCAATTTCAAGGGTGCAAGGGTGCCAAAAGGACACCTTGTTGCACCCCTGAAATTGGCATGTGACCTAAGGGCATGTGTGTGTGTAACATGTAACTTTGAAAAATGCACTTTAGTGCATTTTTCAAAGTTTTTGCAAATTACTGTCCAGTTTCATTCAACGGTAATTTGCGACCCTGATAGCGAAATCGCTATTTCAATTTACTTCATGCATTGCATTTAAGGAATCGCAATTTGCGATTTCTTAAATGCAATCGCAATTTAAGTAATCGCAATTTTTGCGATTACTTAAATTGCGATTTTTGCATTTGGGATGATGCAAATCTGCCCGTTTGCGACCGGTTTTTGCCTTGATGCGTCTGGCCCTTAATCCTAGAGGAATTCCATAGGAAACTGGAATGAGTAAAAGTTCGAGAGATCGCCAAAGGGGAAACATAGAGGTATTAGAGAAGACTAAGGAAGACCAAATGTGCTTAAGAACAAAAGCAGAATGATATTGTAAAAAGTAGAGAAAGTTAACGCCACCATTAGTTTTGAGCTTCTTGAGTTTGGATAAAGAAATTAGAGCCAGACACTTATTCCATAAAAACCTGAAGAGTAAACTATCGCTAGAACTGAAAAAGGCATGAGAGAGCCGAAGAGGGAGCATTTGTAAGTAAAAGTTAATAATGGGCAAAAACATATTTTTAATAGTGCCTAGTCTGCTCCACCAAGAAAGAGGAAGAGGAGACCAATTGGCAGAAAGGGTAGGGATCTTCAACTGCAGAGCTGCTATATTGGCCTTAAGTGTCTCTTAACGGAGGGGGAATAAAGAATTGCTAAACATTTAGGTGCACATGCATCAAAATTGGCAATTGCGATTCTTTAATTTTAATTGCGATTTTTAAAGAATCGCAATTAAAGAATCGCAATTGCCTATGCATGTAGGAATCGCAAAAAATGTTGCGATTCCTAAACATTCCTTAATTGCGACTCGCAAATTGCGAGTCGCAATTAAGGAATTGCTACCCATTCATTCCTATGGGCCTAGAGGCCCATAGGAATCAATGGAAATTGCATGCGCAATTTACGAGTACCAAATAGGTACTCGCAAATTGCGCATGCAATTTCAAGGGTGCAAGGGTGCCAAAAGGACATTCTGTTGCACCCCTGAAATTGGCATGTGATCTAAGGGCATGTGTGTGTGTAACATGTAACTTTGAAAAGTGCACTTTAGTGCATTTTTCAAAGTTTTTGCAAATTACTGTCCAGTTTCATTCAACGGTAATTTGCGACCCTGATAGCGAAATCGCTATTTCAATTTACTTCATGCATTGCATTTAAGGAATCGCAATTTGCGATTTCTTAAATGCAATCGCAATTTAAGTAATCGCAATTTTTGCAATTACTTAAATTGCGATTTTTGCATTTGGGATGATGCAAATCTGCCCGTTTGCGACCGGTTTTTGCCTTGATGCATCTGGCCCTTAATCCTAGAGGAATTCCATAGGAAACTGGAATCTTTAAACATATCTTTAAGACAAAATATGTTAAAAGGCATAACATCTGATTTAATAATAAATAACTATGTACACAGATAAAACATCCTCTCACCTCTGTAAAGGGAAGCCATGTGGAACAAGCACAGCTGTGCTCCTCTCTGACTGGTCTGTTGGGGGGATCCACCAGGCTCTGGACTTGCTGAGGAATATTAACACAATTTCTGAATGTGGTGAAGGTTTTTCAGGCTAGGCGGCCCTATTGAATTCTGCTCATAAAAATACATATTTATCTTGTTCATTTGATGAAAATCAGGTAATGATTTGTGTATCTGGATCCAGGCGGTGCACTCCAGACACCAGAAGTGTAATATTATGGCCTCCTGAGCCTTATCTAGACTGCTCTTGATTCATTGAGGAAGAGCTTTGGGGACCTGCTTTCCTGCACACCTCCCCTGCTCTTAGTAATCTACAGGCCCAGGTCTTTCAGCAGCAGCACCCTAAGGCACTCAAGCCAGACTACAATATCTGGTTGTACTCCTCAGACCCTAAAGGCTTCCTGGCTACCTACAGGGCACCTGTTTCTTGAAGGAGTCTAGTGTACCCCTTCCAGGACATCTCCAGCCAGAATTTGTCCACAGAAATCTGAAAAAAAAGACCTCCTACCTTCAAAGTCTACACCCTCCCATCATCCAGAGAAAGTGGGAAGGCTAGTGGCAATGGAGACAGCATCCAACAGAGTCCAAGAACTATAAGACCTGAGTACTTTCACTCCAGACAGGAGTTCATTGTTGAGCCGGTCTATGCTTCCTCTTCTGTGATACGCTCTTCTCTTTTCTTTGGGCATAAAAGTAAACCCCACAGACCTCTCATCATAACACTCATAGACCTGTGAAAATCAGAATAACCCAGCCCTGTTGTTGGAAATCTAAAAGAAGACTGGACCCTCCTCCAAGACCCCAGAAGTGACTCCTTGGGTCAGTTGGTTGATCTTCTGTTTTGAGCTTTAGGAACGTACCAAGGTTCCAAATGACCTTCCCTGGGCTGTGCTTCTAGCCGGTGTTAGATCGAGTCGTAACCCCCAAATGGTACCCCCGAGGTCTTGGACCCTTGGCTGGTGTTAAAGCATACTCCTCCTGTCCAAACTGCAAAAGCGGGGACTTAGAAGCTTTACGTCTGGAGAACCGAGGAGACCGGGATCACTGTCAAAGGTGTCAGCATTGAATCATTGGTCGCCCTCAGCTTGCTGATTTTCACAGCAGAAGGAAATCTGACTTTCAGAAAAGTTTCTAAGTCCGACCGTAGAGGGCTTCATCAGGACAGTTGACAAGCAGCAACCCCTCCACATCGGTGCCTTCTGGGCACGGACTCTAGACTTCACCTGCTCGGAGCTTTCCCATCTTCATTGAAGACCACAAATGGACCCCCCTCTTCAGCAACTCGCCATTGTTGAGTCCTGCGTACAGCTTACCCATCCAGTTACTCGTCGACAACCACTTTTCTCCATAAAAAGTCAGTAGGTAAACTTTCCCCCAGGATGAACATGGACCCTTTATCTGGCCCGCGCTCCATCGCAGCCACCCTTAACTCTGTGCACTGATAACAGTCTGATGTGACCAAATACACGCGGCTGAGGCACTCCATATTTTTGGCACTCCTTTTAATTCAAACTTTACAAATTCAAGTCTCCAGTTATTCTTGTTAGGTTTTGGTTGTTTTGCTATCATTTTATTTATTACATTTTATTTAATTGTTTTTAATTGGTTTGGGATTTTTGTTGTCTTGTGTTTTCACTTTATTACTATTTGAGTTTTGCATAAATACTTTTACTGTAAGTTAAACCTGACTGCTCTGTGACAAGCTATCAGAGGGTTAAGCACCATTTTATTTAGTGTTGTTTTATTTAGTGTCTTTGGTGATTCACAATGATTGTGATTATTATTTTAGGTGTGTTTTCAACACCGTCAACTAATACTCCAATCTCTTACACCTCTCAAATTGGCCTGTTGACCAGGGAGAGACTTCGTACAGCAAGGTAATTCTCTTGGCCAGCAGTGTAGTTCAAAACATAAATCTCATTAGAGCCAGGTCAGGGAAGTATTACAAATACCAAAGTGCATCGGAGAACATAGCAGACAGCTAGCGGCTGCCCACGCGTCTGTTTGGGAGAGGAGCGAGCCGGGAGGACAGAGGAAGGCAGTATGCGTTGGTGACGATGGCGGCAGGCACCAAAACACGCCGCAGGGCTGGCTATGAAGCTGAATGATTTTAAGAAAAGGGGCACCCGTGCTTAGGAACGGCAGCAGTTCTTACCGAAGGGTGTCAGGCATGCTACGGAGAGGCTTTGCTCGGCTCCAGCTTGGCGCAGCAGCGGGGCTCCGTTGAAAGTGGGCGGAGCTCCAGAGTCAATGGGAGCCTCGCCACAGCCACAGCGAAGAGTGTCGGATGATTGCTCATTGTGGGAGAGAGCAGCCCACAAAGTGGTGAGGGCTCGGGGAGTCACGCCGAGGATTGTTGGGTGCAGTCAGAGGGCAGGAGTGTGGCCCCCCCTCGCTGCTGAGACGAGAGTCCTTAAGGGACAAGCCAGAGCATGACTGGATTGGAGGAGTAAAGAGCAAGCTGACAGAGCCCACAGGGGAAAGCAGCGAGCAGAATGGCCTGCGTATCTTCCCGGCAGAATCTTTCCCAGGTAGAAATGAAATACCTCTTTGGCTAATGAGGGGGAAAAACCATAAAGCCAGTAACCCTAATAGATACTCACTAAGAAGCGTGGAGGCCTTTGGGAGTACCCTTAACCACAGGCAGGGTAGGGAGCTTGGCGAGAAAGACCTAGAGGTAACCCGGGTTAAGGTTAGGGCAAAAATAAAAACAAAAGGACTTGAGAAATACCATACGCCAGTAATGTCACCACAGAGCGAGGGGGGGTGAACCTTTAAGAACAGAGGCTCCCTCAACAAAGATTATTACCAAGAACGCCCAACTTTTAAAGTTGAAGAACCCAAGGATTACTCCATCTTTGAGGTCATACTTTAAGTTACAGGAGAAGATTCCTGAAGGGGCCCAGAGCTATATTGTCCCCCTCATAATATCTGCAAACCCTGTGACACTCAGTAGGATATCGGCGCTAGGGTCGACAAGATGATGCAAGAGCAAGTGTTGGATAAGTCGGGTGTGGAGGTGTCAGGGTTGCCGCAGATTCCCGCAACCCCCAATAGATATCAAAGCTTGGTTACAGAGGACCCCAATGAAGAACACAGAGAGGAGAGTGAACAAGTCCCACACGAAGTAGTGGGGGGGCGAGAAAGACTGTGACAGAGGCAGAGATAGAGGGGAGAGCTGTTACACCCCCAGCGGAAAACCCAAACCCATTAATAAGTCCATTGGAGCACATAATGAGATCACTCGCAGAAGAAGTAAGAAATGGGTTTGCAATATCCCAAAACAATCAAAAGGAAATCCAAGGGGTCTGTGAGGGTTTGGCAGAAAAGCTCGAATCTCTGTCTCAAAGAACGCAACCTTTGGAGGCTTCAGCATCTGATTTGCGAGAAGAGACAACCAGAGACTGGAAAGAACTTAATGGTCTTAAATACAAGCTTAAAGAAAGTCAAGAAAAACTGGAGACCTTGGAGAACAACACAAGGCGCAATAATATTAGGATCCTAAATGTCCCCGAAGGCCGAGAAGGAGGAGATTTAAAATCCTACATCTCTATTCTGTTAAAATCAAGTAGAGTTTGGGATGGCCCAGTAGAAGAATTTATGCGAGATATCCAGAGGACACACTGAGACCCTTTTAGGAAAGACCCGGCGAAAACCAAACCGCGCAGAATCCTAGTCAATTTTCTAACGTATTCAATAAAAGACAAGTTGCTGAGCGCTGCCTTAAAGGCTGGTCCACTGCTGGGAGATGGCTTTTCGTTCACTGCGAGATCATACGTGTCACATGCAACCCTAACCAGGCAATGGGAATTAGGGAAAAGAGTGGACGAGTTTAAGAAATTAGGTGGGACTGCCCAGCTGAATTTCCCAGCCATGCTCCGTGTGATGATGGGGAACAAAATGCATAATCTAAGAGATTCAGAAGAGGCGGACGCCTTACTGGAAACATTTAAGAAGTCATAATGATTCACAAGAGCAATACTTTTTATACAACAGTATAGACCTCCTGATATGACTGGCGCTTGCCTTTCTTTCTTTCTTTTCCTCCCTTTTCAATTCCTTTTAGTAATTTCTTACTTCCTCTAAGGGCTTTGCTCCCCTCTCCCACGACAGACCTAAATGGCTAGGATAGCCAAAGAAAAGAGGGTATGGGTTCTCCAGGTGGGAGCCAGGAGCTGGGTAGCACAGGGTGGGGAGCATACGGGGAAAAAACATTAAAAAATGTCCCATTGCCTTGAGATGTGTAAACCTGAGAGTTTATGCACCTTTTATCACACACACAAAAAAAAAAAGATAAAAAACTAGTCACAATATACAAATTTTGTCCTGGAATATTAACGGATTAAGAGTGGGAAGGAGGAGAAGGAAAATATTCCAGTATTTAAGGGATACCCCAGCTAAAATATTTGTTCTCCAAGAGTCCCATTTATCTGGGTCTGAATGTGTGGAGATTTGAAAAAACAAAGCTGGATTGGTCAAATGATCACTAGCGAACAAAATTCCCATACGAAAGGAGTACTAATATTGGTAAAAAACTACACGGGGATAACCATTCACCAGTCAAAAGTGGATAAGAAGGGGAGATGGGTGATTGGTGTCGTGAAAATAGTAGATAGATATTATACCCTGGTAGGCTATTATGGGCCCAATGTGGATGATATGGAACCCTTACAAATGTTGGCCTCAGAACTATTGCAATTCCAATACCCAATTATTTGGGCTGGAGATTTTAATGTTGTATTAGATTACCAACTAGACAGATCAAAAAATAGTCGAGCTAGCTTTAACCCTAAGATGCAAGGAAATATTAAATCCCTCATGAAGCAATTTGGCCTCTACGATGTGTGGCGAGTCAGACACGATACTGAGAAACAGTTTACCTTTCACAAATTAAAATATAAACATAGATCTAGGATAGATTCTTTTTTAGTAGGTAGCCTACACTAGACACGGTGAACATGAAGGTTGAACATCTTCCCGCTCACTTGTCCGATCACGCAGCAGTAGTGTTAGAATTGAGGGTAGGGAAGACAAGACAAGAAAGAAGATGGACTCTGGATAGGTTATTACTAAATGACCAGGTGGTAATTGATTTACTTATGGAAAGTACTAAGGAATTTTTTAATCTCAATAAAGATACTGCGCCTAAGAATGTCATATGGGATGCGTATAAGGCCTTTATAAGAGGCGTTCTTAATGGTAGTAGCTCAGCAAAAAAAGGAAAGTATATAGGAATAAGATTGAAGATCTAGAAGGGAAAAATTATGACACTCGAATTAATAGATGGAGAGACATCCGGGGAGGAGACCTCACTTCGAAATAAACAGAATGAGATCTTCGAACACAAACGTTCCCTTTCCGCAATATTAGAAGCTAGGGTGCGAGAGCGATGGGAAGCTAGTAAACTAGCACACTTTGAGTATAGTGAATATGCTGGGAAGCTATTGGCCTGGAAGGCTAGAGTGGAGGTCACAAGAAACAATATAAATGAAATACCGTGCAGAACCACAGGGCATAGTTTAAGATCGCAGCATGAGATGGAGCAAGCCTTTGTAGATTTTTATCAGGAGCTATATAGGGAAGTTCTGTGTACAGCAGATGATCAACTTAACAGTTGGCTCGGGGGGCAAAAAGTGGGGAAACTCTCCTGTGAGGAAAGAGAGTTAATGGAGGGGGACTTGATAGAGGATGAACTGCATGTTGCTATGAGAAAAGGAAAGGGGAACAAAGCTGCGTATCCGGACGGTCTGCCACACGAGTTCTATATAAAATGGAAAGATCAATTGAGTCCAATATTAATAGAGCTCTTTAAGGAGATCTGGGAGGCGAAAGCAACCCTACCAAAATCATGGGATGAAGCCGTCATCTCTCTGATCTTAAAACCTGGAAAAGATCCAAAAACCTGTGATGCATATAGACCCATCTCACTTCTAAATTATGATTATAAGCTGTATGCCAGCATCCTTTCTGCTAGGTTGGGCAGAGTGAGCGGGAATTTGATATTTGAAGTTTAGAAGGGCTTTGTTAAAGGCAGGCAAATGTCCCAATTGAGCCACAAACTTATTGGCTCAATAGACATGGCGGCAGAATATAAGATCCCGTTAGCCATTATTACATTAGATGCGACCAAAGCCTTTGAAAGGGTGAATTGGCAATTGCTTTATGGCCTGCTCAATCGCTATAACTTGGGGAAAAGATTCTGCAGAGCAATACAGGTGATATATAAGTCTCCGGCCACTAGGATCTTGGTGAATGGTAACTTAACATCCAGTATTAAGATCACCAGGGGTACCATTCAAGGCTGTCCCATTTCCCCTCTTTTGTTCAATTTATATATTGAGCCAATTTCAGGGAAAATAAGAAGGGAACAACGGATCATTCCTTTTGTATGTGGTACATGGAAGAAAAAACTATCCCTTTACGCGGCCGATATTATGGTTTACACACAAAACCTAATGCCAGCAGTTGAGGCCCTCGAGCAGTTAATAAAAGAATTTGGGGAGGTAGCAGGCTATGAGGCAAATGCAAGTAAGACTGAGGTGATGGTCTGGAATACCGTAGAGAATCACACATCGATAAAACAAGAAATAAAATATTTGGGAATAAAAGTTACGCACTCTTTAGACAAACTGGTGGAATCCAACTTTAAAAAAGCCATTGTTGAGACCAATAGGTTGATAACAGCATGGTCTCATCTCCCATTAACAATCTTTGGTAGAGCAAGTTTGTTAAGATGTCGATACTACTCAAATTTACTTTTCTTTTTAATATGATTCCGCTGCATTTTAAAAATGAATGGCTTAGACAGTTGCACAGTAAGGTAGACTCTTTCATTTGGGCAGCAAAAGGAAGAAGAATCGCAAGCAAATATTTCCGGAAAAAATACGATAAAGGAGGCATCGCCCTCCCAGACTTTCAATTATGCGCCTGGGTTTTTCAGTTGAAAAATGTCAGATTCCTTTTGTCAGATAAAGTTGGGGAAGGGAGCACAAGGCTATGGGAGGCTTTATTAGATGAGGTGGGATCAGGCTGGCAGGGCTTTATGTTCAAAATTGGCCATCAGAAGTTCTTAAAAAAAATTAGACTAAAGATGCTGTCCGCTGCGGCACAATTATGGGCACAGATTAGACAAGCAACAAAGCTCCCTTACTATAGCAAATATGCCCCACTGTGGGACTCCCCAGGGTCACCAGAGTTTCTTAAGGATAATGATGGAGCAGGGTAAATATAAAAATTTTAACCTCCTAATATTTTCGTAAAAAAATAATAAACATGTTCGTTCAAGTAAATAACCAACAATGTATGTCTGGGAAAAGGATAACACGCAGTTTTATGTGCAAAGTAATAAAATAATAGTTGTTTACGTTTCTAATATAACATAATATTTTGCGTACTGAAATAATAATAAATTGCATGTTTTCGTGCTTTGAATAAAACGTGTTGTTGCAAAATAAAGCGATGGTAAGTAAGGGACGGCTTTATATGTTGCTTCTGCTAGGTAATACCTAATTGGGGTACGTAGAAAGACGGGAGGGAAGCGAAAGGGTTTATATTTCATTGTTTTAATAACATTTTGTTTTCTTTAGAAATAGTGCGCTTAGGCCTGCTGAGCAGCAATATAAAATGGCCGCGAGTTATTAGAGTGCGCAGGAGCGGATGCGACCACGTGATAGAGGAGAGAGGCTGTTGCAAAGAGATGATCACGTGCTGATGCCGAGAGGCTAGGATGAAAGTATGGTCAAGGCTGCTGTGACCCTTCTGAGCAGATGTGTGCCAAGATGATCAGCAAGAAGCGTGAGAAGCCTGGTTGAATCAATAAAAAAGACATTACTATACAATTGTTGCAGAAAAAGAAACAATTTGGACTGATCGAAACGGATGAGCGAGTGCATGAACTGTGGGAAACGATGCTTGCATGGACATTCCTCACGGAACTAGTTAAGACCAGGAAGCTTGATTAGAATGTATAGGGACCTGAGTTTTGGACCAATGAGAATGAATCGCGCCATGTAAGAAGAAACATTTTATGCTGTAAGCTAGAATTAGGGTATAAGAAGACCTACTCTTGGTGGGAGGGGTTAGAATGCTGCGGGATGCTGCGGGAGATGCTGAAGAAGTTAGATGCTGTAGATGGGAGAGTTTGCGGTTGCTGATGCTGACGAGCTGTTGCTGCTGATGTTATTTTCCTTTTCCAGTTGAGTATGAAATGCCGCTTTAGGAGAACTAGCATTTGACAAGTTTTATATTAGAATTATTAGGATTTCCCCGAGAGATAGATAGGTTGATCCATAGAGTCTTTAGATGATAACTTCATTTTCGATCTAATAAAAGTGTCATGCATTATACAAATATTCTTATAATGATTATAAATGCAAAGATCTGAATAATAAATTAATCCTGAATTTTTCTGCATTCAAAACTTTATATAAACTTTATTATTCTTTAAACCAATGACTCAGTGATTTTCTTTAGCATAATGATTAATAATGTTTTGGCAAAAGAGTTCATTGTGATTGAGCTGGTCTTAATCACCATCAACTGATTCCTACTAGTTGGTCCATCGACCAATGAGCGGAATACCTTAAAAGCAAATGAAAATTATTGTGTCTTTATAAAAGAGGTATCCCGTCTCCTTCCAGCAAATCGTTTTTCTCCTAGGTTTCATGTCGGAGGAAAATCCAGGGAAATAAATGAGTAAGTGAATGTATATGCGGTGTTATGGGCCCCACCGTCATATGGATATAGTGTGTGTATGTTAGAGAAATAATTGCACCTGGATGACCCAAAACCATAGTAGGAGAAAAATATTTTTATTGTAAGCGCTGGATCAATAACTTGTCACCAAATCTTAAAGAGGCCGGAATAATAGAATGGGGTCAAATCTTTCAAGAAGGACAGCTGTGTTCATGGACTCAATACCAACAGTTGACGAAATTCTCAGTGTCCAGGTTCAAGTACATGCAAATACAGAGCTGGGCCCAATCCTCAAAGGAAGCTCAAGGAGGGTCGAATGAACTGGAAGAACATTTGATTACGAGCCGACAGCAAAAGAAGGTGATCGCCACTTGGTATAAAATGATAATTGACACTCAAGATGAAGGTGACAATGTACCAACACAACTCTGGGGTACAGAAACTGAGTTGGCGAATGAGCCAAATGTGGCACACTTGTGGCAAGTATCCCTCCAAACATTATATAAGGTGATTAAACCAGCTTGTATCAGAAGAAATCAAATGTTTTGTCTTTACAGAGTCTATTGGACCCCAAAGAAATTAGCAAAATTGAAGGGGTCGACGGGAGCAAGTTGCAAGAAGTGTGGGCTTAGAAATGCCGATGACACACACATGTTCCTCAGCTGCCCTCCCATTTTCCCCTTCTGGACAGATGTCTGTGAGTTTGTAGCAGACCTGTTGCACATGCCATTAGAGGTAAGCCTTGAGGCTATTATTTTTGGACTGGTGTCTGAGACAGGAGCTAAGCTGAATCTAGAGCATAAGGTATTGTTTTATCTAATTCTACTGGGTAGTAGGCTGATTTGTAAACACTGGGGGCATATTATCCAGGGCCTTATCTCTGCTTTTTTGGCTTTAAAAGCCAAAAAAGCGGAGATAATGTTTTCGCTCTATTTGCAAGCTGGTGCTAACATGCATTAGCGCATGTTAGCAGCCGTTTTGCAGGCGCCTCGCTTTGTATCTCTAATGAGATGCAAAGTGGGCGTCACTGGGCATACCCCTGACGGACTACCTTGTTAAATATCGCTAAATGCACATCGCGATATTTACAAGGTGGCCCCAGGATTTTAGCAGACGTTAGTTTTTGGCGAAAACCGCAGTTTTCGCCAAAAACTAACGTCTGCTAAAATGCTGACTCACCTATACCTGTCATTGGGGGTGGATCATGCTGATACGACCACAGGGTCGTATCAGGAAGGTTATCGCCGTTTTCCATGGAACATCGCTGGCAAACCAGCGTTGTTCCATGGGAAACGGCGATATCCCCGCTATCGCTGGAATATTTATCGCCTCAGTGATACGCGTTGTTGATAACGCGCTAACCGGGTGCTAAATTCCAGCGATAGACGGCGATAAATAAAAAAGCGCTAAGCGCGCTTTGCGATATTTATCGCCGTCTATTGTTAATATGCCCCTGGGTTTTTTCGACTGCTCCATCCAAAGCGAAATGGCTTGAATCAGTTTGCTACGTCTATGAGTTAGAGAAGAGTCGGAAGAAAACAAGCAAGACGTATAAGCTACGGTCTCCCTTGAAGAGGTGTCTGAGAGATAATACAGAATCGGAAGGTTAAAGCCACCAATACTATTGTCCGATGATTGAAGCCGAGGGTTGTTGGCGAGGTGGTCAGGTCTTTTTTTCTCCACCCCCTCAGCTTTGTCAGTGGAATCAAAGCATATGAGGGAAAAAAATATATATATATCAAAGTGCATCAAGGAATGTAGAAATGAGCTCATAATATGTATATGCCATCAGGATCTAAGGAAACATACAAAATGTTATGTCACTGACGTTTCTATGTTGAGCCAATCCAAATATGTATTTTGTGCCTCTCCACCCAAAGAGTGAATTGCACTTTAATCAAAATGAAAGGGGGCATTTCTCTTTGGATGCTGAACTAAATTGTATGTCCTGCATAAGTTATAATTCATTTATGCTGGTTCCTTTCGGCTAGGTAGCCACCTGGGTACAAACAACAGAATTGTTTGCTCAGCGTGCTTCTATCCAACGTATGTTCACATATAACCAGCGCGGGGCCTCTTAACCGACCTGTGCAGCAATGGACTTTATTTTAAAAGGAGGGCACTGGTGCTACAGCTCAAACTATTTTGACAGAAGATTACACTGGAATAATCTATTAGTGCATCTTAGACACTACATAAATTAAAAAATCAGGTGATACAAAATAAAAAATCTAGTAGGAGAAGCAGGGGTGGCTCTATGGGTCTAAACCCGCTTCTTCATAGGGTTCACCTCTCTTTTAATTACATTTGATGGCCACAGGTTCTAAATGTGCAACACTCCACTCAAGAAAATGATCACAGATGTTCCCTATAAGACATCACCAGAGACAGAAGCCACAGACTACTGTATTGGCCCATGGCACTCACATGCATGTATGTGTCTGAGGCTCATGGACGCAATTTAGGGGTCACCAGGGGTCGCAGCTGAGACCTCTGGCTTGCCCCTTGCTATCCCTGGCACTGCTTTTGCGACCCCTGGCCTCAGAGGTGGCAAAATCAGTGCCTGCAACACAGGGGCAGCTCTTCCTAATGGACACTGCTTGAAGCTCCACTTGCCTAGTGTAGGAAAGTAGGATCTGCTTCTTATGGTTACCCCCACTTTTTGCTTGATGTTACACTGTTTTTGACTAGTCTGACTGGGATCCTGCTAATCTGGACCCCAGTCTATCTGCTTTCTCCCTAGAATGTATTGACATGCACTTAGGTACACTCCAGATTAGATACTGGGGTACCCTTATAAGTCCCTAGTATATGGTACACATGTACCCAGGGAATAGGTACCCCAGAGGCCTCCCATGGGCTGAAGCATGTATTATGCCACCCATGAGAGACTATGCAAAATGGAACTACAGGCCTGCCATTGCAGCCTGTGTAAGATGGTGCATACACCACTTACGTTAGATATAGGTCACTACACTTAAAACCTATAAGTCACCCCTATAGCAGGCCTTGACAATCCTGAATGCAGGGTGCTGGGTTTTACGTGAGAGGGTGCCCCTGCATGAGCAGAGCCCCTCTGCAGCCTTTGAAGGCCATTCTCCCGGGTTGTCTGTGACACAGCCAGACATATAGGTAGAGGTGCATTATAACCTCGCGGTAAATGCTATCTCAAAAACGGATGAAACAAAACATGTTGTGTTTGGTATCAAACACCTTGGAATCATACCTTCACACCGGTAACTGGTGTGGGAGGTATGATTCCACCCTTTGAAGCAAGCTTCGTGGGGTCCCTGGTCTTCCCGGTACCAGCCTTCTCGATCCGGACAGCAAAAAATGGTTGCTGACGACCAGAGACCCATTTCTGCCCTCTTGCTGCTGAGCCAAGCTTGAGCAGAGGAAGGCAGCACAATAGGCATCCTGTCACCGGGAGGTGTGACCACCTCCCAGACAGGATTTAGTGTATTGGAACTGGGTGGGTGCACTTTCAAAGTGCCTGAAAGTCTGCACGAGGGGCACATTTGGTGTCCCTGTGCATAGTCCAGCTCAAACCAGTTCTGGGAGCCGATGGCTCCTGCTCTGGCGCGAAACTGGACAAAGGACATGGGAGTATCCTCCCCACTGTCCTGACCCTCCCCTGGGAGGGTCCCCTGAATCTGTCCAAGCCTCTCCCATGGGTACAAAAGGGCTTACCTGGCAGTAGGACCCTAGATTCGACGTGGACAAGATTCTGAACATGAAACCACTGACCTTCGACCGTCTGGACACTCACTGGACTTCGACTGGACCCGACTTCGTCTCCCTCTCCGTCCAAAGCATTGTCTGTGCCCGTCCACCATACAGGCTCCATTCAGGACCAGTGGAGTATCAAGGACAACTGAAGTATCTCTCTTGGGGTGAAGGAGTCACTCCCCTGCGTTTGCAGGCACTGTAACGCAACTGACCGGTCTGCTGATCCTGAGCTCCTGCGGACTCCGAAGTCTCCAGCAACACAGGAGGTGGGTTCCTACGTTCCTTGAGGTCGAGCTGCCCTCTCACCATGTTTGAGGCTAGCATCCCTCGTGGGGACTGCATAACCCGAACCCCTGTGCACCGCGTACTTTTGCAATTGCATATACTTGTTGGTCTTCCCCAACTTCGTGCATTGGGCTGTCGATAGCCCCAACCTCTGCGCACATTTCGTACAAAGGACTCCGGCCTCCTCGCACTCTGTGCCCTACAAGCTGTGACTTTGTGAAACTGCTAGAGGTCCCCTCGCGACTCCTGTGCCTTCGGCCTGTGGATCCACTTGAGGGACAATACTGATTTTCTTGGGCTCCCCTGATTGCTCCAGGCCTGCCCTGACTCCCCTTGCTGGTCCTTGCTGGGCCCAGACCGTAACCTTCTTTGACCTTCTTCGTGGGTTGCCGCTGTCAAGGCTTGTTGGTGCTCCCGCCGGACACCGACCCCTCAGCACTCGACATCCTTCATGGGACAGCTCGTATCCGGCTCCTGGTTGTCCTCGACGTCTCCTGGTCCCTGGAGCTTTAAAGTCAAGGTCTCCTTCTTCACACCTGAAGCACCCAACATCGGTGGGCATTCATCTACCGAGCCCCTGGTCACTCCTGAGGGACCCAGACTCTGAACCCTCTGCTTTCAGGTTCCTTCCATCAAGGATCCACTTGCGGGTTCCACCGGACACTTTTCTTCTTTCCCGCAGTAGCATTTCTTTGAAGACTCCCATTGAGAACGACTGCGGTTTCCAATGCCTCTTCAGCCCTATGCACCCGGCTTCCCTGGGATAGGTAACTCTGGTACTTCGGTATCCACGGGTGGGGTGGCTCTCCAACCTTCTATGTTCCAAAGGGTTTCTTCGTAATCCACGGGAAAGGGTCCTTTAACTTTAAAATTACATCCCATTGAATTGTACGTAGCACGCGGTCGTGTTCTCACACTGCACCCGTCCTCTGTGGGGTCCCTACTTACTCACCTTGGGTGGTTCCTTGGGGTCCCAGCGATTCTACATCCTATAGACACTGTCTTGACTCGAGTCGTGGTTCTTATACCACTATTTTAGTATATGGTTTGGCCTGCCCCGGGAGCCCACTGTGTATTAGTGCTACTTATGATTGTTTCTGTGCTACAGTATTGTGTGCTTTGTGTTTATCTGTGTGTAGCAGATACTGTGAGGTATTTAAGGTGTTATAATAAAAAATATATATTATTATAACTACTGTGTGGTTATGCTTTCATTTAACCAATACAATAAGATTGCATTCTGGTAAAACAATCTGCTTAACATTCCTTCAAGACTAAGCCTGAAGGCTGCTCTCCACAGCTACCACTTGTATAGCTTTCTAAGGTTATCTTTGACCTCTTAAATCACCATACGGGTTGTTTGGACTGGTGCAAGGTGCCCACTTTAATTAGTGGACAGCATATACCAGGCCATCTTCTCACACCTGTTTTCTGTCACTTTCTTTATTATACAAATAGTGAATAATATTATTAATGTTATTATACCTGGTTGCAGCCTTTCCTACCTCAGTGAGAGCACAATATGAACCTCAGATAATGTCATACCATCTACGAATCACTCTAGCAAAAATGGATTGTTATATTCTCAAAACTGAATCTATAGCCTTAAAACTATTACAACTGAGTCAAATGATGGCAAAAAACCCTCATTGCAAGATGAGGGGACCACTGCCAAACAACCTACCCAAAACCTTCACTCACATTGTAAGCTAAGGTATTTTTCTGGGGGGACGTCGCCAAAGTATTTTTGCTTGTACACATTCAGGGAAAATTCCAACTATGGTGACGATTTCTATCTCATATTTCCTTATTTGACACTAACCTAATTGTTCTTCGTAACATATACTACGCTGAAAATACTCACATTCGAATGGATTTGGTTAATTTTGAGGACAGGGATTAGAACAGTGAGTTTTGAAGTAAAATGAAAATCTTCCCTAATTAATGTGGGCATGTAAAACTACCACAATGGACTGGGAAATAATGCGGTAATTTGATATACATCCAGAATTCGGTGCAGTAAACCCCAGGGGCCATACTATGGAAAGTGCCCAGGGGGGCAATGGGCATGTGCGCCTGCTTTGCAGTATCGTAGCACTTCGGTATTACAGAAAGGACTGCAGACTCTTGTGTGTCCCCTACTGTAATACTTATAGCCTGACAGTGCGCCCCCTGATAACAGCACTCTGGAGGGGGGAAGGTGGTCCTATGGACTCGCCAGAAATCCCCTGGCAGGCTGGAGCAGTCACTCACTGCCCCTGCATGCTAGGGAATCTCTAATCCCCCTTAAAAGTGCAGGCGGGTTGCTGCCTGGACTGTGAGAACACGGAGCGGCTGCTTCAAATCCGCTCCATATTTCAGCTGCATGCACTGCCACCAGGGCAGCACACTCTGCGGCTGCCCTTGGCAGCGCATTCAATATGATACG
This sequence comes from Calotriton arnoldi, assembly GCA_963921515.1. Taxonomy (NCBI): domain Eukaryota; kingdom Metazoa; phylum Chordata; class Amphibia; order Caudata; family Salamandridae; genus Calotriton; species Calotriton arnoldi. Next base: position 799,128 of record CAWUFW010004071.1, read on the forward strand.
GCGCCCTCTCCTTGTTCGCGCCGGGTGCACCTTTCGAAAGGTGCGCCCTACGCAAACAAAGAGAGCACAACATATTTTGTAATATGGCCCCCAGCATCGGGGCCGGCGCTAGGCATGGTCAGTGTGGGCAGCTGCCCAGGGCCTTGCGCTCAGCTGAAAGACAGGGGGCCCGCTTCCGTGTGAAAGGCCACACTTTCACAGTTAGCCCACCTGCTCCTACGAGGCCCCCTGCCCCACACTATCACAATACACATCTTGAGTCGACCTTGCTGGTCAGGGCGTCGTCGTGGCATTCCTGGGGGTGCAGGGGTGGGGGGAGGTACAAACAGAGTGGGGAAGGCACAGCAGCCAGGCCAGCAATTATGGCTCACAGTGTCAGGGGAGGGGCAGCACCTCTGTTAAGTACCGGCCATTCCCTTTCTGCATTTTGTTGCTAGGTGACAGAAGGCCCCTTTGTTTCCAGGACCAGCCAGACACAGGTAAGGCGAGGTGGATGAGGGGAGGAGGGAGTAGCCAGATCAACTGGCTTTTGTTAACTTTTACATCACCCTTTTTTTTTTTATAGGAATGTGCATTTAAAATGTATGTAGTACTGCCGGTGCTGGGGCAGTTGGGGCAGTGTTTTACAAAATGCCTCGCTACTGCTTCGAAGGCCCAGGGGAGGGGGCCCCCTTTCCCTGGGCCTCTAAGCACTAGAGCAAGCTGCGAGGTCCAGGTGTGGGGGCCCCTTCCTGGGCCTTGTAGCCAGTACTCCCACTTTTCTTTCCTTTATTTGTTCCCCTGTGAAATTAATCCAAAATATAAAAACGCTTTTGCTGGAAAGGTCGTCTTTTTCTGACATTTTTCACTTCCAAAGTGCAGCCTTGGGATGGAGAGAAATAAAAGGTTCAAAATGTAAAAAATAACTAAAGCAAGACAGAGTGGGTCGAAAAGGGGCCAGATTGATTTTATTCACACCCAAAACACATTAGTGCCACTTTACAGAGTTTGCCAGTGAAGCGCTACTTTTTGATTCCTCGGGTGGGGAAGTGCACCATTCATGGATGTACTGCAATACCTGCTTGATGGGCGGATTCGAAAACAAACTGCATACTGCGGCTCAGTATTCACGAATGTGGTCTTTTTAAACCATATTGCTTACATTTTGTAAGGAGATAAGCAATGGACATTGAAACTGGTCCCTTCCGGCCCTGTTGACATGGCCTTAACTTTTCATGCAAAAGCACTCATTGATTTCTGAATAATAAGTGCAAAAGCGTTAAGGTAACCATGTTGTTCCTGCTTACATTTCACATGCTTTTACTTAATCTTGCATTCCTTATGAGTGTTTGCTTTTTCCAGGATGTTGTCACTTTTTTTTTTAGGCAGCATATTGCTCTTGTCTAGTGCCTAATTTGAATTGAGTCGCCTACAGGTGTTTATAGCGGGGTGCAATTGCGTTGTAGTTGAAGGCAGTGCGAGTTTCTCTCAGTGGGGCAGTATGGTGTTCAGTGGGGGAGAGGATGTGGCACTATGGTCAGAGCTGCCGAATTTGGAACTGGGGAACCAGGTTCAGCCTTCATGACCAGTCCACCAGACCACTCTCCTGAGAGAGCACATTTCCATGCTAGACCTTAGAAGGCCCCGAAAGACCTTAGAAGAGTGGTGTCTGAGCACCAGCAGGTGGACCATAGCGGTGGCAAGTGTGGGTTAACCTTGAAGGCCTGTCCACTACAACCCCTATTGAAGCTCACCTCGAGTCTTTTGGGCAGGCCTACGAAGCAGCACACCCTAGAGCAACAGTGACTCAATCATTGAGGTCACAGGACCCTTGAGGAGGAAGTCTCTAGGGCGGTGCGACCGATGAGATCGCACTGAGACGCTGACTTCGGGTGGGGGCGTCATGTTTGCAAGTATATTATGTTTCTAAAAGCACTTGCTGCCTCCTTCCTGGCCTCCAGCAATTATCGGCAACAATAAAAATGTCATGATAACTCCGGTGATTAATGTTCTTCCTAGAGAGAGATGGAGTTTTGTCAAGTGGAAGTTTTGACTTGTGGAAAGGTAGCACAGAGGGTTAATGTGCCTGCTGCAAAGAACATGTACCATGCAGATCACTAAGTCCACATAATGTAAAAAGGCCTGTGGGTTACTGCTTTTCTCAGAGAGATCCTATTGTTACTTGCAGTTTATAAGTCAAAATCATAACATAGAACAATGAGCTATTAACTGTCATCTAAGAGCTGCATGCAAACTGCAAGATATAAATTACAGCATTATGGTTTTTTCCCCAGCCTTTGATTATCCTAATGTTGCAAAAAGGGTTCATTTGGATAGAAATCAATTCTGGTTATTAAAGAGAACCCCCAACCATGGTATTACGTTCTAAATTCAGAGTTTGTGTTTCTCCAGATCAATCACTATTAAACTATACTGCCTACTAGTATGATTGTCATGTGACTCCTAGTCCTTTGTCTTATGTAACATTACCTCTTGTGATTTACACATGTATGATTGATTGTCTCTGTGTAATGTGTGATATAAAGCTCTCTGACACCCTACACTGGTATCAGTGGCGCTGTAAATCAAATTAAATGCATCTGAGCAAGAATGTGGTTATGGAGACTTGAGGAGCACTGTTAAAGGGTGGTAGTGAGGGAATCCGTGGCAGAGCGAGTCAATCAATCAATCAAAATACTTTATTCGGCTTTAGGATTAAAACCATAAAAGTTACACAACTCCATATAACAGTTAAGACATGTAATTCATAACAATAATATTAAAACAAATTGTCCCCTAAAATACAAAGATATATACATCTAATACATAAAATTATATAGGGGGAACCACTACACCAGAGGACCAAATTACATCAATATGGATAGTAATGGGGAGTACCTACCAACGTTGGAAGTTTACTAACTCTCCATACAAATCCTAGATCTCAGAGAGGATTTCAGAAAGCCTACTATAAAAGTCACACAGTCTAATTTCAACAGTTGTAAATAAAAAAGAGCTGGGCGGACCTGAGTAAAATTCAACTTCTTTAAAAGGGGTGTTAAAAAATATCTGCGAGGTACATCATAAAATTTACAAAAAAACATAAAGTGTAGCAAATCCTGAGGAGACACTCCGTCGCAGCCACAGGATGCTAACACCTGGCCTCTGCAGCTCCCTTTTGGGACAGCTAATAGCAAATGAAAATAATCCAATCGAAACCTGATTAATAAAAACCGCTCATGGGGCGACAATGGCCACAGAAGATAAGGCTCAATAGATGGGATTGTTTTAAGCATCACATATTTACGGACGCTTGATTTCCCAATTTCTAAATCGTCTCTACCATGCTTTTTTAAGGTAATAAAGGTTTTCTTTACAAATTCCACATCCTTCATGGTAATAGAATCAGGCTTTAAAAAAGGTCCGGCCGCCCCAGCTCTTCAAAACAACCCTTAATATATTTTAACCATGGAATACGAGACATGTAATCAAGACTCATAATTTCTCTTAAAATCTGATGGTTGAGAACTAACTCCTTGTTTAACCAACAATTGAGCCAAAACAACAAGGGGCGCATGGCCAAGGTGTCGCATAAAAATGGCAACCCCAGTTCTTCATGTACCACCAGATTTGATGTTCCAGTGGGCACTCCTAGGAGACGTTTTAGAAAGGTGTTCTCCACCACCTGTAGAGCATCGGTTGCTACATAGCCCCAGATTTCACTCCCATAGCCAGCTATAGCAACACTTTTGGCCTGAAATATCTTCAACATTGCGGCAATTGGGCGCTTACCCATCTTCGCTGCAAAGTTGAAGATTGCCGCATTCGCCCTTGTAACCTCCCCTTTTTCCTCTGAATCAGGGCCCCCAATTCAAACGGTCATCTATTAGAACACCCAGGTAAGAGAATACCGAAGTCGTTGGTACTTTCTCATTACCCACTTTAAAAGGGAACGATTTCTTCGGGCGAATCCCAACCTGCATAATATAGGATTTGGAATTGTTAATTGCCAAATCACGGGCTTCCATAAAACTCCGAAAGGTGTCTAACAATGTCTGAAGTCCCCTTGCCGTCCTAGCAACGAGGACCGCATCATCCGCATATAGCAGGACGGGCAGACCTCTTTGCCCCACATATGGGAAATCGACCCCTGTTTTTATCAAAGTTTTTTCCAGGTCATTGATATATAAATTAAATAAAAAGGGGGCCAAAATACACCCCTGCCGAACCCCCTCTCTATTTTAAAATCTCTGGATACACGGAGATCCTGTGCATATCTGATGTTAGCCTTTGTATCCCTGTGCAGATCCTCCAGGAAGTCAACCAAATTTTCCTCCACCCCCATGGCCCGCATGGATTGCCACAGTTTCCCCGATTGACACAATCAAAGGCAGAGGAAAGATCCATGAAGGCCATGTAAATTGTACCTTGGCGGGCAATTGTATACTTTCCCAGGATCAGATATAAATTAAGGCATTGGGCCAAGGTGGAGCGCCCTGGGCGGAACCCATACTGTATATCAGAGATGATCTCATTCTCTGCCGCCCAAGAGGATAATCTTCCCAGTAATACCCCACCCACAACCTTGACCACGGAGTCAAGAAGGGAGATCGGTCTATAACACAAAGTGCTATTACGATCGCCCTTCTTGAATACCGGCACAATGGTTGAGATGCTCCAGGAGTCCGGACAACCAATCCTGGCCGCCGCGTTAAGGACAGCCATCAATACTGGGGCCCAAAAAGATGGATTAGATTTGAAAAGGTCTGGAGGGATACCATCCGGACCTGGGGCCTTATTACACGTCAGCCCTAAGATGGCCTTCTCCACCTCTTTCTGCTCAAACACTATTGGAGCAGTAATATTAACCCTACTTTGGGATTGATGAGGCTCCATGGGGCGTCTAAAAATAGATTTAAAATGAGACACCCATTCATCCTCAGATATATTAGTGCCTACTTCTCCATCCCTAGCCTTTTCAAATAAAGGTCGATTAATAATGCCCCAAAACCTTGCACTATTCCCCAAAGTGCTTGCCTCCAGTAAGTCCCTCCACATTTCCTCCTTCAGTTCGCCCTTACGGTTAACCAATGCCCGTTTATATTCGCGACGGCGGGCACATATCAGAGACTGATTTCTCGGGGTAGCTTTTAAAGCATCTTTCAAAAGTTTAGCTGCCTTAGAACACTGTGGATTGAACCATCTAGGGTCAGATAACACCGTCCCATGAGAAGGGGCACTTAAAAGTGCCCCTATCTTTAAAACAATAACATCAAAAGCCCCAAGGACACCCCCCGGGTGGAAACCAAGTGACACACAAGAAGCTAATTCGGTAGCACAAGATACTTGTACCTTGCCATAAAATGAGTCTAAGAGCTGCATGCAAACTGCAAGATATAAATTACAGCATTATGGTTTTTTCCCCAGCCTTTGATTATCCTAATGTTGCAAAAAGGGTTCATTTGGATAGAAATCAATTCTGGTTATTAAAGAGAACCCCCAACCATGGTATTACGTTCTAAATTCAGAGTTTGTGTTTCTCCAGATCAATCACTATTAAACTATACTGCCTACTAGTATGATTGTCATGTGACTCCTAGTCCTTTGTCTTATGTAACATTACCTCTTGTGATTTACACATGTATGATTGATTGTCTCTGTGTAATGTGTGATATAAAGCTCTCTGACACCCTACACTGGTATCAGTGGCGCTGTAAATCAAATTAAATGCATCTGAGCGAGAATGTGGTTATGGAGACTTGAGGAGCACTGTTAAAGGGTGGTAGTGAGGGAATCCGTGGCAGAGCGAGTCATTGGGGGCACCAACATTGTCGCACAGGGCTCCACCAGCGCTAAAGGCGGCCACTTCTACTTCCTACAATTCTAACACCAAATCAAAAACGTTGATTTGAAAACCCCTTGAATCTGAAGCATACCTTCAAGTCAATGTATGATTTAGCAGTGGTCTCGGTTGTTTTAAGTCTTTTTTTATTTATGTACAATCTTTATTTGTTTGCAATGGTGTCTTGTAATTTTGTACTATATGTGTTGTGTTTTTGCACTTAACATAATTCTGGCGAGTAAAGAGCCCACACACAAAAAAAGATTGTCCTACGTCTCTTAGCATGTGCGTGTGGGATACTGGTGAGAGGATTTACGTTAAAACAAATTGCAAAGTATTAATGTCATCCTAAGTTAGCACAATAACATAATTCTGGCGAGTAAAGAGCCCACACACAAAAAAGATTGTCCTACGTCTCTTAGCATGTGCGTGTGGGATACTGGTGAGAGGATTTACGTTAAAACAAATTGCAAAGTATTAATGTCATCCTAAGTTAGCACAATAATGGCACAGAAAGATAAGGGAGCCTTTTGAAATTTGCAATTATATCCATGGTGTGAGAGGTTTTCTCTTGTGTCATTTTATATTTTGAATGATCCGCCCCTCATTACCTCAACAGGATCTCCCCCTTTATGAGGCAGAACTGGAAATTGTATCATGCACTCATCTGGAAACAATCAGTTAACGAGGAGTAAATAATATACATCTTTGTGAGACCTGCACCTAGCTTTTCCATCCTATGTGACAAATATAATCCATTTAATACAGTTTTAAAATATATGGACCATTTGTATATTTATATTTTTGTCCATGTTACTCATATCCACGTTAGGTCTCTTCAGTGATGCCAAATAAGATCAATAGTCCTGCGATGTCACTTCTTGTGATGTTACCAAGGGCGGCTCCTCCACTAGGGCGGAGGAGCGTCACCCCACTGCATTTCAAGCAGTGCGAGAAGCAGAAACACAAAATGCTAAAACTACCATTTTATGTTTCTGCTTCTCGCACTGCGAGAAAACAGAAGTGTTTGGTTGGGGGCGGGCGGGTCTGCTTTAGGGCAGGGGAGGAGTGCCTTGCCCACTGCTAACCAGTCATGCGCACTCTGGCCTTTCTCCATGTAGGCTGCAATGCAGCCTACATGGAGAAAATGGCCTCCCCATAGGCGCCTGGCTGGTCGGCGTCCCGACCAATCACAATGCTGACATTGCAGCGTTGTGATTGGCTTAGGGGAGGGAGGCTGCCTGCTCCCTGTCCCTGCCAGAGGCAGGAAAGCAGGAGAGCAGGTCAGGAGCAGAGACGACGCGAGGCCCGGGTAGGTACGTTTATTTTATTTTTAAATTACCCCCCCCCGCGCGCGAACCCCCGCGAGACCCTCCACCCGCGAGTCATGCCGGCCGCGACTGGATGTTACATGCAAATTAGAGGGGCCTCACATCTTCCCTTTCGCCCGGGGCCCCAGAAGTTCTAGGACCGGCCCTGCCCAGCATGTAATACCTCGAGTAAAAAAACTCACTGTGCAGTATCGGTACTTATGGGATGTGTTAAACACTCTGAAGCTTCCTGGGCTACTAATATTCAGGTCCCAAAACAGTCTTCTCCTGCTCAGTGCCACCGTGGAATGAAAAGAGCTGCGAAAATAAACTCTCCCACCTACATCCATTTGCCCTCGGGTCTAGAAAGGCTTGCAGTGGTTTCCCTGGTTCGATGAGAGTCAAGCTGGTCTTATTATGAAGTCACAATTATTCTGCTCTTCAGAACATATAGGAGCGAAGGATTGAAACTTTGCCAACTTCATTCAAGATGGATATTGGGATTTTTGGCATATTTTGGAGGTGAAAAAATAAAAACTTCACAAACTCAGAAATTGCTACATTCAGCAAACGAGAAAAAAATCAAGATGTTATTGTTCACACTTCTTGTCCATAGAGTTAGCTGACAGTACCAAGGCAATCCCTAACTAGAAAATCCTAAATAGGTGAAAAAAGGAATATGTGTCTCTTTCCTATTAATCAGGAAAGACACACTAGGTGGTTACTGTACTGTGAAACTGTAATAAAAACGATTGGCAAGACAACGTATGCACGTTCAGATACTCGGTGCATTGGAGACAGGTTTAGGCAGAGTTGAAGGGTTGAGGTTCCATTTTACAAGCTTGAAGTAGCCCTGGCAATGGGGGCATTCCTCCCCCAGACAATCTGCCACAAAGTGCAAAACGCAAACCACTCAGTATGCCAGTTGCAATGCACTTTTGAGCTCAATAGAAAAATCTGCATATACCTCACTTTTTTTTTTACAGGAAATTGATGTGAGTGACAGCTGCCAACAACACTTTGACATTAATACCTCTCACCTTCCCACCACTTATCCAATTTGCATGTTACTGTCACGCTTCCTCTCTGTACAAGTGAACACTGCAATTTACTTACATTGTGAATTTATATGAGACTCCTCTTCCTTATAAGAACTCCAGCTTCACTTGTGCTTCCAATTAAAGGAAAGTTGTCTGCCTGAAAACTAGCAACCAAAGTTTCAGATTCGTGAATACATGACATGTAAAAACTCCTCAAATCTCCATCTTTTGTTCTTTAGCACGAAGACCTTTTCACATACCGTCATGGTGTTAATTATTGCCACTGAAAGGAGGTGGAACCATGACCATGTCATGCTTCAAGGTAGCAAAAATAATGATTTTACAAAGTCATTTTTCCAATATAGTTATAAAAAATCAGCCAATTGTAGTTTTACTGTAGAGACATGGGGCATATTTATGACATTTGTGGCGCAGGGCATAGCAGCAAATCACCTTGGTGCGCTGCCTTGCGTCAAAGGGAAAGGGCAAAAATGCGCCGTATTTATCAATCAATACTCTTTATTTGGGCAGTACGCCATAAAAGACCATACATATAAATACATCAAAATCACAAAAATCTGAATAGCATTTATAAAATTGTGAAAGAGAATACAAGGGCAGGCAAGCGGCATATAACTACAGTAAAAATAATTATAAATGTCAATAAAATGATATCCTTCACCAAATTAATACAATAAAATTGATTGTATAGGTTTGAAATAAAAACACATTATTTGTCAGAGACAGGCTATTTACCCAGTGAGCATGCTGTGGGACTCTAATGGGCACAGCGGGCTAATGCAATAGTTTACGATTTACACAGTCGTGAGCGGTGGTATGGGGGTGTGTGCGCCCAGTTCCTGGTGGAGATGAAAGGAGAGTTTAGCATAAAAACAACTCAGCAACTACAACCCTTTTTTTGCTTGTGGTTGGATGTTTTTCCTCCTCTATCACCACTTCGCAAATAGGTACGTTGATACTGCAAACACAATGTGTTTGCTCGTGTACGTTTCTAAGATTCACATGCTGCCTGGTTCCTAGATTCCTACAGACTGGGGTTAGCCATTTGGCTCTGGCTGTTAAGAAGGCATGGGCCACAGTTTCTATTCCATAGCCACAGGACGGGCAAGCTGTCTAGACCGGGTTATCCGAGAGCGCCCATTTTGACATATAGGTACAGAGTGGAAGGGACCCGTGCCTGAATTGAAGATATAACTTTCTGGCCAAACTCGGTTTGATTTTATCTAGAAATTGTTTGATTTCATAAAAATGTTTTACCCTTAGAAAAGAGTTGGTTAGCGTGCCCAAGGCTAGGCTTGAGGTGAGCATGCCTAATTTAAAGTTTCTATAGCACCTTTTGAGCTCCAATTTGCTTGTTGATAGACCAGTCCCCCCAGTATCCTCCCAGAGTCTACCTTTCCCCATACTAAGCAGGGTATCTCCTATATATTTACTCCAGGGGAGATCGCCTGCACCTTGGAGTCTCAGTATTTCTTCCAGCCCGCTGCAATAACAAAGCAATTCAGGGGTGGCCCAAACTCTTCTCCAATACAGTACTGGTCTAATTGCAATTCTTTCTGAAATCGACCTGAGCCTTAAGTCCAGATTCTCAGCTGTTTCTAGAGGCTTGGTGGCCTTATGTCTCCATAGCTCCATACCATAGCATGTTATGCCCAGTGCTTGATAAGTATAAATCTAAATTATTGGGAGACTGGTTTAAAAAAGGACCCCCGCTGGACCTTCAGAAACCCACCAATATGTTCCTCAAGTTTCAGCCTTCGTTTGGAGATATGGGGGAGCCAATCTAGCTTCTCCTTAAGGGTGATGCCAAGGTACTCGAATAAGTATAGCTGGTATTGCGGGTTCCCGTTCAGGATGGGTTTGGCTTGTGCTGTTCAAGACGGGTTAAAAACCATGGGGCATATTATCAAGGAATAGCGATATTTATCGCTAACCGCGCTTAGCGCGACTTTGGTTAACGCCACCTATCGCTGGAAAATATCGCTGAGATAACACCCTATTAGTAAGGTTTATCTCCATAGCGATATTATTTCCAACGATAGCGGTAAGCGAGAATATCGCTGGGATACCAGCGATATTCTCGCATTAACGCTAAGGTGGATTCAGCATTAGAATCCACCTCCTATACTTTAAACAGGTAAGTCGTCCTCACTAGCAGGTGTTAGAATCTAGCGATGAAACGCGCTTAGCGCGGATTATTATATCGCTTCGCCTGCCTTGCTAATAGGGGTTAGTGGGATTAGCGACTGTTTTCAGTCACTTTTAGTAGGGAACGCCTTCCTTGCATGTCATTAGCGATAATTATCGCTGACATGCAAGGCGATGGTAAACGCGGCCTCTAACGCCTGAAAGCTGTCGCTAACGCCTGTTAGCGACAGCTTGCTAATAGGGCGATAAAATTATCGCCGCTTTAGCAGCAAAAAGTGCCGCTAAAGCGGCGATAAAGCCCTTGATAATATGCCCCCATGTATTTTGTATTATTAGCATTCATTTTCAATCCCCTCTGTGTACAGAAATTACTAAATTCATCCAGAATTTTCTGGATACCCATAAGTGACTTACATAGGAGGAGAGTGTCGTTTGCAAACATGAGTGCCGGGACCCTCATACTAGCTAGTCTAGGGGCGTTATTGCTGCCCCTGTTCAGACGAGCAACCAGGTCATTAATAAGCAGCGTTAAAAGTGTTGGAGCGAGGATGCAGCCCTGCCTTACGCCTCATTGACAGGAAAGGGATTAGTCACTACTCCTAGCCAACCACAGTAGACCTGGGGAAAGTTCTGGTCATGGAGTCCCTCAATGATTCAACACAGATAGGTTAGGACGCCCATCTCAGCCAATACATGCCACAACACTTTCCTAGCAACCAAATCGAAAGCAGATCCACAAACACAATGTATAATCTACCCCTTTCAAGAACAATGGTTCACGGAGTTGGAGTTGCCAAAAATCTCTGCCATATTCTGCGGTGTTCCATGAGCAGGTGGAGTGTTGCTCGGACACCGCTAATGAAGTTCCCTGGGTTGCTGAGGGCCATTGGGAGCCAAGAACCCCTATTGGTGCCACAAGTACATCACCTACAGTAGGATTGCTGAGATGCCGTTGGAGGCCCTGCTCCCTTTCTAAACCACTCTGCAAAGGGGCCTCCTGGTGCACTACTAGTTGGCAGATGAAGTTCCTTTGGCTGCTAAGGGTCATTGGGGGCCAAGAAAGCCCTATTGTTGTCACAAGTAAGTACCCCATAGCAGTATTGCTGAGACGTCATCTGTGACCCTCCCCCTTTCTCAAACACTATGCAAAGAGGCATCCTGGAGAACTACTGGTTGGGGAATGAAGTCCCCTTGGTTGCTGAGTGTCGTTGGGGGCCAAGAACCCCTGTAGTTGCCACAACTAAGTCCCCCACAGTGGGATTGCTGAGACGCCATCGGAGGCCCCTTCTCCTTTCTCAACCACTCTGCAAAGATGCCTCCTTGCGCACTACTTGTTGGGGGATGAAGTTGCCTTGGCTGCTGAGGATCGTTGGGTGTCAAGAACCCCTATTGTTGCCACGAGTAAGTCCCCCACAGTGGGATTGCTGAGACGTTGTTGGAGGCCTGCCCCATTTCTCAACCACTCTGAAAAGTAGCCTCCTGGTGCACTAGTGGTTGGGGGATGAAGTCCCCTTGGCTGCTGTTATCAGTTGGGGGCCAAGAACCCCTAATGTTGCCACCAGTAAGTCCCCCTCAGTGGGATTGCTGAGATGTCATCGGAGGCCCCACTTCCTTTCTTAACCACTCTGCTAAGGGGCCTCCTGGTGCACTACTGGTTGGGTGATGAAGTCCCCTTGGCTGCTGAGGGTCATTGGGGGCCAAGAACCCCTTTTGTTGCCACAAGTCCCCTACAGCGGGTTTGCTGAGATGTCATCGAGGCACCACCCCCTTTCTCAACCACTCTGCAAAGGGGCCTCCTGCCGCACTACTGGTTGGGGGATGAAGTACAGTTGGCTGCTGTGGGTCGTTGGGGGCCAAGAACCCCTATTGATGCCAGAAGTAAGTCCCCCACAGCAGGATTGCTGAGTCGTTGTCAGAGGCCCCTCCCCCTTTCTTAACTACTCTGAAAAGGGGCCTTCTGGCAGACTACTGGTTTGGGGATGAAGTCCCATTGGCTGCTGAGAGTTGTTGGGAGCCAAGAACCCCTATTGTTGCCACCAGTAAGTTCCTGTTACAACACTGAGCCAAGTTATTTCACAAACCCAGTTTAATATAATATGCGGGGACCACTAACAGTGCAGCCTGCTAATGCTGCTCCGTCTCCAACTAACATTCAGTAGAACATGCAGAAGGCCCCAATTGCTGAGACGTCATCAGAGGTCCCACCCCCTTTCTCAACCACTCTGCAGAGGGTCCTACTGGCGCACTGCTGGTTGGTGGATAAAATCCCCTTAGCTGTTATGGGTCCTTGGGGGCCAAGAACTCTATTGTTGCAGCAAGCTAGTCCCCCACAGCGGGATTTGCTGAGATGTTGTCAGAGGCCCTGCCCCCTTTCTCAACTACTCAGTAACGGGGCCTCCTGGCGCACTACTGGTTGGGGCTAAAGTCCCAATGGCTGCTGAGGGTCATTGGGGACCAAGAACCCCTTTTGTTGCCACAAGTAAGTCCCCTACAGCGGGATTGCTGAGATGTCATCGGAGGCACCGTCCCCTTTCTCAACCACTCTGCGAAGGGCCCTTCTGGCACACTACTGGTTGGGGAATTGAAGTTCCCTTGGCTGCTGAGGGTTGTTGGTGGCCAAAAACCCCTATTGGTGCCACAAGTCAGTCCCCCACAGCAGGACTGCTGAGACTAGGAGTGAGGGCACCAGTAAACTCTGCTCCACTGGCGTTTTGGCGGAATTTTCACCAAACTCCACGTTCCAAGCAGAGCACAGAGTGGCAAAACTCAGAAAACTCCACCGGCAGAGCAGAGTTTACCGCCGGAGCAGAGTTTACCGCCCACCCCTAATAATAACTACAACCTGAACACATAGTAGTGGTATGATTGCGAAAGCCTGCTTGCAGGGGGATTAGAATATCATTGGCCTCCATCCACTCTTGTAATCTTTCTAGGATGACTCTACTGAATAATTTCTGTGTGGTGTCAATGAGACTGATTGAACTGCAGTTTGATGGCATCAAGGGGGAGCCCTTTTTGTAAATTGAGGTTATTTCTGCCCCTGCCCAGGGTGGCAGACCTGGTACCCCTACCATAATGGCTTTAAAAAAAAACACAAAATAGGGTCCCCAAACATCTGTCTCAGCCAAAACAAAATCAACCAGGAGTTTGTCAATGCCAGGTGCTTTGCGGGGAGCAATCTTCTTAATGGCCAGGACCACTTCCTTACATGTGATAATAAAGTGCTCATTGCTAGTGGAAACTCCTTCTATTGCTTCCAAGTGGGGCCTCTTTGCCAACGCTAGTGAAGCACTAGCTCCCAGGATTGGTGAGTAGATGTTTGTAAAGTGTTTGTTCCAAACATCTGCGGCAATACTGCTTTCGATGGTGACAGTGCTCTCAGAGTTCCCAGTGGCTACTAGGTTTCAAAATGTAGTTTGGCCTTTGTCTTTAGTGGCAGCGAGTAATGCCTCCCATCTCCCCTGCTCCCATTCCCTCTTGGCATTGTTAACAGCTTTTTTAAAGACCGCTTTCTTGGCTTGAATTACACTTCTGTCCAGGTACTTGATTGAGGTAATTAGTGCAAGCTTAGCAGATCTACAATGACAATTAAACCACGAAGGTCGGTTCCTCTTAACTCCCACATCTCGCTTCTAAATAATAGCGTTATTTTAGGCCTGCAAATATTTAGCTATGGACTTCCCCAATCTTTGCTATGGAGTTTACCTTACCCATGTAAGAGTCTATGTTACACAAATCTCTTAGACTCTTCGTCAGCTTATAAATGGACTTCACTGAGTCCTGTGAACGTACCAGTGTACTCCAATGTTGCAAAGTCATCCTGTGCCCTGGGCACCCCCCAACATTTTGCTGACTGGTACTGGTGGTAACTGACTCTGACTGACCCTGGGCTCTGCCTCACCAGGCCCAGGGCCAGTGCTATGCTGAAAACACTTTGAATACAGTGAAAACACCTACATACACTAGGGTACACTAAGGGTTGGGGTACCCCAGTGATTGGCATGACCTACCCCATAGGGCTCTAGTACATAATAGGGCAGGGGGATTGAAACTGCCTCTCAGTCTCTAGTATATAATAGGGCATGGTAGTTTGGAGGCCAGCAGCCCTTTTCTGCACTTGCATATGCGCACTACTGAGCCAGAGGTCAATTTTAAAGTAGCCCTGTGCTGCAGGACTGCTTTTAAAAAGTAAATTGTGCACAAACTCGAATTTTGTGTTTGGGGCACTTAAAAATGGTTAGCCTACAATGTGTGGGCATATTAGGTAGCCCCAGGGTCTCCCCAAGGTGTCCCAGGGGTGGGGGGCCAGGTATCTATAAGGTGGACCCTTATAAAATGAATTTTATATGCCCTGGGTAAAGTGAATTGCACACTTCACTCCCCACATTGTGATAAAGTACTGCCCAAAATCGACTTTGGTGGTAGGAGCACTGTGGAGGGAGGATCTGCAATATTTCTGCATATTCAGAACCCCTAACGTCTCCCCTAGGTATACCATGGGTGGGGGTCCTGTAGATATAGGCAGAGTACTTATAAAATATGTTTTTATAAGCGCTGGTTCTGGAAAAATGGCCCCAGCCATTTTTAGGTCTCGCCTAGGCAGCGCATGCGCTGTCTCTCCGAGACTTAAAGTAATCTATATTGTTGAGTGAAACTCCGCCTATTGGCGGCTAGTATGTCCTGCTGCTCACCATTTGTTTAACATTACATTGCTCTTCTTGTCTTGCTTATGGTTGGCTCGCCATGCAAAATGTCACTTCTGTTTTGCTTCCGTTTTGCAGGAAGCAGCACCGACCAACTACTGTTTAGTTACGCTGCTGGGCTGTTATTATTCCATTTAGGGACTACTTCCTTGTTATCATTCAGCTAAACAAGCCAGCAGCGTAACTAAATAGTAGTTGGTCGGTGCTGCTTCCTCTCAGCGCGGCTCCCATTTCACGGCAGCCATGCTAGTGAGCAACTTTTTTCCTCCTTGGTTTCACCAAACTGCCAGCGCCTGCGACAGTTGGGGATAAAAACATTCTCTACCAACGGAGCGAGGCACAGCGACTCTGAGCGGCGCTTTAGGGAGGCGGAGCCATCCGCTGACGTCAGAGGCCGGCAGCAGTAGCGGCTCAGAGTAGCAGCTGGAGGTGCCGGGGCCGGTGCAGGGCAGGAGCGGAGCTCCCAGCAGCACCTCCCCGGGTGCTGGGATCCCGGGGCCCTTTGGTGGCAGCAGAGGAAGGTGCGTGTCCGGCCGCACCAGCATAGCCAGCTTGGGTACTGCCAGATAAGTCAGCTCAGTGAAGACCGGCTCCGCACAAAATGGTGAGTGTGATGTAGCTTGGGGTAGGAGACAACTTGCAGCCTGGTGCGTGTCTCTGTAGCTTCCCAGCAGCCCAGTGCGCCCTGCCTACAGCCCTTGGTACGTCCTCAGTGTGCCCCACGAGCCACCTGTGTAGTGCTGATCCGCTGCCGCGTCCTCCGAGAGGTCCCGAGCTGTAGCCTTCCTGTGTCTTTAGTGGAGCTAGTACTCTCCTACCTGCTCTTCAGTCATATTTATAGTGCCCATTCACTCTCACTTAGTGGGCTTTTCTTCCAGGGACCATGGGCACTATTTATTAAGCAATTCGAGATGGTAACCTGAAAAGAGGTGACAAGTATGCCAATTCCTTTCAGATAGTTCTGTTTCTAGCCTCTGTACAGGCGCCAAACACCCATCACTGGGCTTTAGCCCCCCCGTCGTGTGTGCCAGCCCGGGCTGAGACAGCTTCGCCGGCTGGCGACCGTCTAATTGCAGCCGCACCCGAGTACTGTACAGGTCTTTAAATGACTATTTACTTGTTAATGAGGCTTTTCTTGTGTTTTCACCAATTCTTGGAGCCACTCTGCCTATGGCTGGAAGAATTAGCCCCCCCACCCCCCGAAATCTTTTTCAGCCCGCCCCCCCGGAATTTGGCTCTTGTTGCCCGCCTGCTTCTGTAATGCCATGTTTTCCAGAGCACCTTCACCCTCTTTCCTCTCTGAAGGAGCTTACTGAGGCGCAATGTGTCCCACAAATCAAGGCCCGCACGGCACTCACTCTATTTGAAAGGGGTTATTGGGAGTGGGGGTAGGCCCCTTTCAGAAGCACCCAGAACACTTTATTGCACAGTTTTTTTTTTAGTTTAAAAAAAAAAAAAAATGTGATTTTGGGTACTTGAGGAAGAAATGTTCATGACCCTTAAGTCTGTTAAGTCTGCCCACCCTTAACCCCCAAAGATTAACTTGCTGAACAGAGAGAAACGAGAATTAAAAATGGAACCAAATAGCAAAACTCAGGGATCACAGTTCTAAATTTGCCCAAAACGTTAGGTGACCCTTCTGAAATCAAGTCGAGCGCCTAGAAGCCTGCTCAGACTTTCACTGTGTGAAAAAATAAAACTATAATCTGGACGCTCTCAGCCCCTTCCCTACCTGCGCCGCACATTGTCGTTCATGTAGGAAGTACTCGGTTTCAGTTCTGTCGAGATGCTGAAGTCAGTCCCTTCCCACCCTCTCGTATCACTCGTTTAGCGAATGAGGGCTAACCAGCTTGTTTAGTTTACCTATGTGCTGCCAGTGATCTGATCCCCTGGAGATGAAAGGAAGTCTCATCAGTCATCAAAGCATGTTCTGCCAAGCCGGTGACAGGTGTCACCTAGTGAGGTTACTTACAGTGTATCCTATACCTCGAGGTTACGTCTTGACATATACATCACTTAGTAATAGAATTCAGCCAAGTGTGAAATAATGTAACATGGGATTTGTAACTGCAACTTGCCATCTTGATTTCCTCACCATAATAGATGTGCGAAAGCCTTTTGATTATATAATGACGTGATTTCTCCCTCCCCCCTGCAGAGGTATGAGCATAATTGTGTTTAATCACCAGCACCATGGAACCACTGACTAGATGGTGTACGCAGCATTATATAAATGATTAAAAGGAACGGGCAACTGAATCTCGGGTAGTGTCATTGCTGAGTCGGGTTTGTATACGGATGTAACATCTCATTTGGGGGCCTGAAAGTAACACTGAGTTATGAAGCCAAGTACGAGTCAAATGTGGTTTGGCTACAAAGCATCCTCCTTGTCCCTGTTTTCTAACTATGGATGTTGGTGGTTTGAAATGGATGAGTCACAGGCACAGATCACACACACTGAAGTAACTTGAGGGCCGGCTCCTCAACAAAAGCCGGTCTGTTGGCGCTGACTGGCTGTTTTTGACTGGAAACCACTCCTTCAGGAAAAGGCTGTTATTTTTTTAACTTACAGCTATGTTGAATGAATGGGTTTTTGGAAAATGGCATCACTTCAGATTAATTTGATTCGGGTGTTCTCATTCCCTTTTTAATTGGCACAGGATTTTAGAAAAGTTAACCATGACGTGGCTGACATTTAAAGCAGCAACTGATTTATCTAGAGTATGTAGACATTTGTGGATAATTTTGACAAAAAACTGTCAACTTGTATGATCGTCTGTTTTCCCAAATAAATGAATTAAAATATATTGATGTATTCTAGAGTTATGCAGCACACACTGTCTCTGTAGTCATGTTAAAAGTTCAGGATATCCCTAACTGCAACTATGTCACACATCTGATTTCCAGATGACTCTTAATATCGGTTTAGCGTTGGGCAGCATGCAGGTCTCGCTCTCGTTTCAGTGAACTTATCCACGACTTATACAAGATACTTTGTGAAGTTCAGCTCGGCTGTTCTACATGTGATCAATTCTAGTGCCGCAGCGATTTACCTGAGGCGTAAGTAAACAAGCGCCATGTTTGCTAAAATGGTAATCATATCTCTGTATAAACACAGAGCAGGGAGAAAGGGGCTTTACCAACTCAAGTGTTCTCATTTATCACGAATCAGAGATAGTTGGCTGCTTTTTTCAGCAAATGTAATTCATAAGTGGGCTGTAACCTACTTTTAACTGCTCGCAGGACTCTTTTCCCTTACCTTTCTAGAGTGTCCCACCATCTTTGAACCCCCAATTCACCAACTTGCTCCGTTTCTCCTCACATTTAAAAAGTAATTAATTCAAATGCCTGCCCTCCTAAAAACCGAAGGGCACTGAACTGAAGAAGTCTAAATGTTATGCTTTGCTGCGATTTAAAAGCAGGTTTTCGGCCTCAGGGGTTAAAACAGTGGATTTTGCTTCACTAACAATCCTTCTGTGTGTTGATAAATGAGTACTCTCTCCGTGTGAATAATTATTTTCCTTCGTTGTCACATCCATAAAGTTGTTAGCTGTTTGTCCCAATGTCCAGCCGATCAGATCTACTTCAGCTGTGATGAAATTGTATGCGAAGGACCCCTGTCCTTTCTTTGAGGGGCAGGAGGGTAGTTCCAATACCTTAGACGACTTGGAAAGGCTCCTATGAAGAGTCTACGTTCAATTCATCTGGCCATTCGAGAGGATTTGCTACGATCAGAAAGGTCTCTCACTTTTAGCAATTCTGGTTTGCGTTTTCGGTCCGTCGAGGCATAGGTAGTCATCTGTCTTTCAGGCCACTTGAAATGATCTTGCAGTGTTCCCTTCCTTTTTATTGGTGCACTTTTGTAGACACTGTCCGTTACAAATGCTGTATTCAGTCTATGGCTGCATGGATAAATACTTATGAGGTCCCAAAGGCGAGACCGATTGCATTGCAAATGCTTGTTCCCATTGCAAACCCCCTGCCACATAGGTTAACATGGGAGAAAGTTATTAACTAATAACTCTTGATAGGAGAAGGCTAAAAGTGCCATTCAAAGACTTCCCAGAATGGTATTAATAAATCCAACAATATGATATTATTGAATTTCTCCTAAAATGTACATACAAGAAGTTATAAGACTTTATTATTTGTAAGTCCAAATTCAGCCTTCCAGTGGTCTGTCCTGATTGGTCAGAGTTAAGGGGATTAGCCAGGCTTCTTTGATAAGGTGATAAAGAGCCCCTGGGGTCGAACAGCTCTGCTGGGAGGGCAGTGTCCTGTTGCACAGGAAGGCCAGAGCAGGGGGAGGAGTCGTAAATAATGGACTTCAATGGAAGAGGAGGACCCCAGTGTCATTTACAACTTTACCCTTGTGAACTCCAGCCAGATGCTACGATTAAGGAAGGAATGAGCAGAAGCAAGGGGAAGAGACTATGGAGATTAGCCATCCAAGGGGTGTGTTTAGCCATCTCTTCTCTCGCTGCTGGAAAATCAGCCAATATGAATTTGGAAGAACTGGTGCACTCTGGGACAAGATAGAGCCACACTCTGCAGGAAGTGGTCAGACCTTTGGGTGGTACCCTGCAGCCCATTGGACAGGAATGACCTCCTGCTTGACCCAGAGAAGTTGGAATAAGTATCTGAGAAGGGCAGAGCCCCTCAGATCTGCTACTTGAAACCTAAGAAAGCAAGACGGCCATTCTGGAAGTTTGATGTGCATTTCCAAAGGCCTGCACTGTGAAGATTGCACCTTCTGCAACTACAGCCTGTGGATTACTTTGCTGTAAAAGGACTAAAGAGTGGACTCCCTGCAAGCTACAGGTTAACAGAGCTCACCTGGAACATCACCACTAAGAATCCTCAAACTGGAGAACTATCAGTGGATTTGTAAGGGTTTTGTCCAAGTGGATTCTGGGAATTGAAGTACTCAACTTTCAAGGACCATCTTGAAGCTTCCAGACCCTTGGAGTGAGTTTGAGACACTTTGGGACCATTTGGGGAGCTTCAGGAAGAAGTTCCAGAAGTTTGGAGAACTTTGGAAAAAAGCTCCATAAGGGGACCGACTCAACCTGGTCAGCCAAACCGCCTGCCTTCAACCGCGAGCCGGCCTGCCGTCCAGGTTTGTCCCACTGAAAAGCTCCGTAGGTCCTACTTCCAGAGTTTGACCGGGAGTAGAAGAAATCTGAGGCCAGCGAACCCTCACCGAATCTGGCCTGGTGAAGAGCATCGAGGGACCCCGCGAGAAAAAGCTCCGTAAAAGTTTCTAAGTCTGAACGAAGAATAGGTGACCGGGAGCAACCACAACCGCCAAGCCTCATGCCTTCAACCGCGTTTCGGCCTGGATCTTTGGTTTGCTCCGCTGGAACTCTCCGGAGGTCAGACTTCCATAAGTTTGACCGGGAGCTCGTTGCAAGGTAATCCGGCGCCCCCTCACCCAATCCGGCCGGGAAGAGAGCTTCGAGATACCCCGGGAAGAAAAGCTCCAGAAAAGTTTCTAAGTCAGAATGTAAAAACTTTGACCCAGACCTACCGGGAGGGGTAGCCGCCCAGGACTCCATTGCGGTCGGCCTGAAACTTTGACTTTGACCTGGTCTATCGCGACCAAATGTCCCGATAAGGCGCTATAGGTTTCTATGTGCTAGAAATTGCTAAATCTTTGAAAATTCATATCTCCAGTTACCTACATTGGATTTTTGTAGTTTTAGTGTCATTTTAAATATGAAAATATTTCCTATGTTTATAAATTGGTGTTGGATTTTTATTTTGTACTGTGTCTTAGTTATTTACTGAAATGGTGTTTTTAAATGCTTTACATACCTGTCTTTGAAGTGAGGCCTGCCTGCTCGCAGCCAAGCTACCAAGGGTTGAGCATAGGAATAAGTTTCTAAGACCTATTCTGAGCCCTATACTTTGTTAGTGGCCTTATTACCAGTGGCAGATATACGTTTGCCCCTACTAATAATCCACTTTCTAACATTTGGTGCTCAGCGGTGTGGATGAGGACTTGTGTTTAAAAAGTACACCTTTCAGTAAAGTGAATTAAGATTGTAAAAAATCCTCTAAATTTCCTTAGAGCAAAACTTTTGAGTTTGATTTTTGGAATTTGGACTAAACTCTTTTCAATCCATTGTTTTGATTTTTCCAAATTGTTCTAAGTCTATTGTGTCTAGTTATTATGACCCAAAACTAGGGAACCATGGAGCTAGACCTGGCTAAACTGTCCCAGTTCAGGGTGGCTGATCTTAGGGTACAGTGTAGTCTTAGGGGGCTGCCTGCTTCTAACAGGATTAAGAAGGCAGGGTTGCTTAAGTCCCTACAGGCCTGGGCTGGGGTAGCTGAGGAGATTACAGGGGGGATGGAGGGTGCTCCCCCCAACCTCACCCCAGAGGGGGGTGAGGATGATGCTACTTCTATTTTCTCTAGTGTTAGCCAGATGATACCAGATGGTGGGAGGGGGAAGGGTCGCCTACTCAGGAACCACCTCTTTCCCTTGCAGAGAGACAGCTTGAGAGTCAGTTAGCTTTGATAGCTTTGGAGCAGAGGAAACTGGAATTAGCTGAGAAGAGATGGGAGAGGAGGAGGCGTTGAAAAGAAATGGTGGCAGTGAAAATGAGGAAGATTTTGAAATGTCCAGGGGTGGTGGTTTTGATCCGAAACTTCCCAAGGGTATAGTACCCAAGTACCCTGAGGGGGATGACATTGACAAGTGGCTATCAGCCTTTCAGAGGGCCCTTAAAATGAGTAGGGTCCACTCTAAGTATTGGTGTGCACTCCTGTGGGAGTTGATTCCAGTAGCTGGGAGGGATAGGCTCCTGACCCTGAAGGGAGAGGATGCAGAATCATACCAACAGATGAAGGCATGCTTAGTCAAGAGATTTGATCTGACTCCAGAGCAGTACAGGGTGAAGTTTAGAGGCACCCAGAAATTGAGTTTAAAGTCTTGGGTAGACCTTGTGGACGTTTCAGTGAAGGCACTGGAAGGCTGCATTGTTGGTAACACTGTTGACACATGTGAGGGATTGTATAATTTGTTTTTGAAAGAACATATTGTGACTCATTGTGCAGAAGAGAAGTTACACCAGTATCTAGTGGACTCTAAGCTGACAGACCCCAGAAAGCTTGGAGAAGCAGCTGATGAGTGGGTGGGAACCCCGGTTACCATTCAGCACCAGGGGGGTGACCAGAAGTAGTGAGAACAGGTCCCTCCCCAGGGGAAAGCCCAGGGAAAAGAAGGTCCAAACTAGAAGGAGTCCTCCAAAGTCCCACAAAAACCTGCACATGGAGGGGGGGGGCCTGAGCCAACCCAAATTCAAAGGGAGGGGGTATCAGGAAAAGAATGGTAGGTTCTTTGATCCCTCAAACGTGGGTAAGTGCTTTGACTGTAACCAGCCAGGGCACAAAAAGGGAGATGCTGTCTGCGCCAAGAAGCTCCCCCCTAAGGGGCCATCCACAGCGATTGCCGCTGTAACTGTAGGGGTGGAGAATGGTGCCCCAGAAGGGGTAGTCAGATGGTGGAAGCAACCTTAGTGTCCTTGGGTGGGGTGAATATTGCAACCCTTGCTGCCTTACCTCCAAACATGGACAAGTACAGGCAGAGGACTAAAGTGAATGGGACTGAGGTTGAGGCTATCAGAGACACAGGGGCTAGTGTAACTATGGTCCTGGATGAGCTGGTGCCTCCAGAGAGGTTGCTTCCTGGTGAGTTTCACCAGGTGACTTATGCAGACAGCACTACCAAACTCCATCCTATGGCTGTGGTAGATTTGGAATGAGGAGGTGTGACAGGCCCTATGAAGGTAGCTGTGTCTAATGTGCTCCCAGTCCAGTGTTTACTGGGCAATGATCTTGAGGCCTCTCAGTGGTCAGAGGTGGAGAGAGGACTCCATATGAAAATATTGGAGCTCCTTGAGTGGGTATGTGCTGTGACTAGATCACAGACTAGCCAGAAGGGAGGGACTGGACACTTGGACCCTGGAACAAAGGGCCAAGCATCCAAGGACAAGTGTACTGGGCCTGGTGTGCCAGCCCAGGGAACTCCAGAGGTGCAGGAAGAATCTAACCCTGATGGGGAGGATCTGGCCCAGAGGTGCTCCATCCCTGCCAGAGCTGTCAGATTTGGCAGAACTGACAGGAGCAGGATGGCCTGCCAGAGAGGAGTTCAGTAAGGGACAGAGAGACTGTCTCACCCTTGAGAGCTTGAGGCGGATTGCTTCTAAGCAAGAGGAGGGGGTTGACAGTGGGTTTCACAAATTCTACAGGGAAGATGGCTTGCTTTATACTGAGGCCAGAAACCTCAAGGAGGGGGCCACCAGGTGCTTGGTGGTACCCCAGAAGTACAGAGAGTTCATCCTGACTTTGGGTCAGGATTTCCCCTTGGCAGGACATTTGGGACAGACAATGACATGGAAACGGTTGGTGAACCATTTCTACAGGCCCCATATGTCTGAAAAGGTAAAGGAGTTTTGCAGCTCCTGTGTCACCTGTCAGGCTAGTGGCAAGGCAGGGGGCAAGACAAAGGCTCCCCTATTACCACTGCCAGTGGTTGGGGGTCCTTTTGAAAGGGTGGGGATGGACATTGTTGGTCCCCTGGACCCACCTACTGAATCAGGGAATAGGTATATCTTAGTGGTAGTGGACCATGCCACTAGGTACCCTGAAGCAATCCCTCTTAGAACCATTGATGCTCCTGCAGTGGGTAGAGCACTGCTTGGTGTGCTTACCAGAGTGGGTTTTCCGAAAGAGGTGGTGTCAGATAGGGGCACGAACTTTCTGTTCAGCTATCTGACTGCTATGTGGGATGAGTGTGGTGTCAACTACAAGTTCATCACCCCCTATCACCCACAAGCAAATGGTCTAGTTGAGAGATTCAACAAAACCCTGAAGGGCATGGTAAATGGGTTGTCAGAAAAACTCAGGAGGAGAGGGGATGTTCTCCTCCCATGTAACCCTGGGCGGTGAACTCCGCTCCGCTCGCGGAGTTTGCAGAGTTTTCTGCACTCCGCGTTACGCGGAGATCGTGGAGTTCCGAAAAACTCCGCTTCGCGTTGTGGAGCGGAGTTTTTTGTCCTCGCTCGCGTTCGTCAACGTCAAGTTGGCGACCGCGAGTGAGGAAAATCAACCTCCCGCCGAGATTTTTCCTCGTTCGCGATCGTCAACATCAAGTTGGCGGGCGCGAGCGTGGAAAATCAACATCCCAGCGAGATTTTTCCTCGTTCGCGATCGTCTACATCAAGTTGGCGAGCGTGGAAAATGAACATCCCAGCGAGATTTCTCAACGTGGGGGGGGTCAGGTTTCTCATTGCGAGTGGTCGCGTATGCTCGCGACCGCTCCCGTTGAGTAACTGCCCGTTCACGTTGAGAAAGCTGCCGCTCGAGTAAAAATCTACTCGAGCAGCAGAAAAGGAAAGCTTGCGCTGTGCATGGTGCCGTTCGCAAAGATTGCATAGTGCGGACAAGCATCCGGCACTGTGCAATCACCGCGAACGGCATTTTTCTATTATACTCCGCCGCTAGCGGAGCTCTGCGTAGTGCTACAGAGTTTTTTTTGCACTTCGCGGTGCTCCGCGTAGTGCAACTCCGCGAACTCCGCCCAGGGTTACTCCCATGCCTACTGTTTGCCAGAGGGAGATGCCACAGAAAGGGGTTGGATTCAGTCCCTTTGAGTTGCTGTTTGGACACCCTGTGAGGGGGCCATTGAGCCTGCTGAGAGAGTCTTTAGAGAAGCCTCTTAAAGAAGCAAAGGACAATGTGCTTGACTATGTGCTAGGCCTGAGATCTAGAATGGCAGAGTACATGTACAAGGCAAGCAGGAAACTGGAGGCCATCCAGGAACTCATGAAGCACTGGTATGACCAGAAGGCTACTATGCCTGAGTATACTCCAGGACAATTGGTGTGGGTGTTGGAGCCTGTGGCTCCCAGGCCCTATCCAATCTTAGAAAAGAAGTGTGAGGGTACCTATTTGGTTGACCTTGGCACCCCCAGGTGCTATAGGTTTCTATGTGCTAGAAATTGCTAAATCTTTGACAATGCATATCTCTGGTTCCCTACATTGTATTTTTGTCATTTTGGTGTCATTTTGTCAAACTTGTTTTTATTATCATTTCGTAACATACATTACCAACATAGCAATACATTCATTCATCTTCTTCGCTTGTATTTGTTGTGAAGCTATTACTAAGTACAGAGTCGAGCATGCAAATCGGAGAATCCTCTCTTTGAATGCTAAGACGTGTATTACCATGAATTATACAGCTCATTTCCAATTTTTCCCAAAATTAAACCACCCCCCCCCCTTGGTCTCTCTCTTTTATCATGAGGTTGAGACCTCCTCGGATCATTGTTGTTTTGTTGTTCCAATGCATTTGCAAAGGGGGAGGCGAATCAGAGAGTACTCCAAAAATAGAATAGAAAGAAAGAATAATAAAAGCAAAGTAAAGAAAAACCTAAACATAAATTAATATGGCCTAGTTGAGCAGCTGTGTAAACTCGAGTGTCTCAGTAGCTGTGACGTGGACTCTAAGAGAGGTGGGGGTCTTTTTTAGAATTGAAATAGGTGTAGTGCCCTGACTCTTGAGGGGCAGGTGGTTAACGGGATCCCCTTAGATAGATAGCTAACCAGTAGGCCCCAGGCATATTTAAAGTTCTTGTATTCGTCCCTAAAAATGTCACACATGCATTTAATAGGGAGTGCCTGCCATAGGCGTGCATGCCATTGGGTCAAGGCTGGAGCCTCTTTCTTTTTCCACGCAGCGGCAATGGCCTTCTTGGCTGCCCCCAGGCAGAACCACATTATGGCTTGGTCGGCTGTCGTCTGGTATTTCAGGCTTGAGTCTCTGAGACCTAAGAGAGCAACATTTGGGGTTTCTGGGATCGAGTAACCGAGAATCTCTTTAATTCTTAACTGCGTCTCTTTAATTTGAGCTAAGATATCCGTCCAAAAGGTCAGAATTGTCAAGCAATCCCACCATATATTGCGAAAGTCCCCCAGTAAGCCACAATCACTCCAGCAGCGGTCCGAGGTGTTCGGGAATATCTTTTTTAATTTTGTGGGGTATAAGTACCAATCGTAAATCGTGTCTTATAGTGCGCTTCCCGTTGTCCTAATGAGTGGTTGTGTCGTCTGATGTCTCTCCAAAGCCCTTCCATTGCATCTCTGTAATCTTGTGATCTAATGTGTGTTCCCAGAATTCAAGGTGTCGTGGGGATCTAGTAGGTAGAGTTTTCAATAGTAGCGAGTAAAGGAAAGATATAGTCCCCTTCATTGACTCCATCCCCTTCACAAAGCGCTCTAGTGCCGTGAGCTCTCTCGTGGCTCCCTCTCTAATGTCAGGTTGGAGGGCCCAGTGACGCAATTGGATATAGTGGAAGTATTCTGTGTGTGGGAGGTTAAAGTCCCTTTGACAGCATGCAATGGTCATTATGTCCCAGTTATGGAAGATATCAGCTAGAGTGAGGCATCCCCCCTCTTTCCAGGCATCGAAATGTGGTACATTCCGTCTGTTTTAGTATCGCGTCCCATGTGTGCAAGGTCGTTCTTGTGGGTGTGCTAAGGTAGGCGTTTGCGGGACGGTCCACCCTTGGTTTCCTGAGGACGTCCCAGATCATCCTCTCCACCACTGCCCGGTCCATTTGTAGCCAATGCTTGTCAGATTCTCGTTTGGACAATTCTACTATAACTCGTAGTTGTGACGCTCTGTAGTATAATGTCAGGTCTGGCATAGCCAGTCCGCCCTCGTCTGTTGGTTTCCGTAGTAAATTAAAGGGGAGCCTCGGTCTTTTATTTTGCCAAATAAATTTCTTAAGGAGAGTGTGTACTCCCTGTAGGTATCCTCTCTCCAGATCTACGGGGAGACTCTGGAATAAGTGCAGAAGTTTGGGGAGAACTACCATTTTAATAGCATGTATTCTGCCAATCCAGGACAGGTATAATGTCGCCCATCGTTTGAGATCTGTCTGGAGTTGTCGCAAGAGTGGGGGATAGTTGGCTGCAAAAAGACCCGAGATGTTAGGGGTGAGTTTTATGCCCAAATAGGTTAAATCCTTGTTGGCTCATTGGAATGGAGTTGTAGCCACTAGCGCCTCCATTTCCGCTTCTGGTATCGTCAGGTTGAGCAGGAAGGATTTGGGAAGATTGATGCGCAGTCCGGCCATCTCCTCGAAGCTACCCAACTCCTCCTGGAGTGTCGTGAGGGAGTGGTGTGTGCCTGTGAATGTGAGCAGTTTATCGTCAGCGAACAACGAAATCTTGTGCTCGTCTGCGCCAAAGTCGAGTCCCCTGATCAACAGATTCTCTCAAATTTTTGCTGCTAAGGGTTCGATGCTGAGGGCGAAGAGGAGCGGGGACAACGGACACCCCTGCCTCGTCCCTCTCCCCAGCGTGAAGGTGTCTGAGCTCGTCCCATTGACTAGAATTCTGGCGCTTGGGACCGCGAAGTTAGCCCTTATCATATTAATGAAGCGTTCACAGAAGCCAAACCTCTGGAGTGTTTGAAAGAGAAACTGCCAGTCCACTCTGTCAAATGCCTTTTCTGCGTCTAGACCTAACAGAATATTGTGGACTTGTTTTTTAGTGGTCTTCTCTATTAGGTGTATTACCCTACGAACATTATCATGTGTCTATCTGCCCTTAATAAAGCCGGATTGGTCTGGGTGTATCAGTCCTGGCATTAAGTCCTCTAGACGCGTGGCTAGGATTTTGGAGTACAACTTGGCGTCGAGGTTGAGGAGGTCTATGGGGCGGTAAGAACTGCATTGCTGGGGGTCTTTCCCTGTTTTAGGTATCACTGTGATAAGTGCCTCTCGCATGGAATGTGTTTACCTGATGGGTGTTCGCAATATGGTTAAATAACGTGGTCAGCTGTGGAACCAATTCTGCGCTGAATGTTTTATAAAATTGTGCTGTGAGACCGTCTGGGCCTGGTAATTTGTTAATTTTGAGTCCCGTGAGAGCCGCACGCACTTCGTCCTCCGTGATACGGTCACCTAGTTGTTCGTTCTGGGATGGGGTGACTTGAGGGAGGTCTACCTCTTTGAGGTAATCTGCTTGTATTTGTAGATTAGGTTGGTCAGCTGTGTACAGTGAATCGTAAAAGTCCCTGAATACACGCTCTTTCCATTGGTCCTCCCTTGACCTGGTCCCTGATGGGTCTTGAATATCTCTGATGTTCTCCTCTCTCTTGACCCGCAATTGTCGAGCTAAGTGCGTTCCCACCTTGTTGCCCTGTGCATATGAAGTCTGTCTGAGCCTCAGGAGCGTCATTTCCGCTCTGTTGGAGTAAATCGCCTGCAATTTCCCCCTCAGGGACGTCACCTTTCTCTGAAGCGCCAGTGTGGGCTTGGCCTTGTGGGTGCGTTATAAAGTTTTCAGTTCTGTCTCTAGGGCCATCCTTTTCTCAGCTCTTTGTTTGTTGAGGGCGGCCATCAATGTGATGCATTGGCCCCTCACTATTGCCTTGAATGCATCCCATGTGGTGCCCCAATACGTATCTTGAGGATCATTTAATTGGAAGAACTCCTTGATGGCTGTTCTAAGTGCGTCTCTAAGTGTTTTATCTCGAGCTAATGCTCTGGGGAGAAACCAGCGTCTAAAAGTTGGCCGGGGCGGCGCCAATCCAGAGAGACTGATACTGGCACGTGATCGGAGATAACAATGGGATGTATAGTGGCGTCCCTGACGTATTTGTTTAAGGCCTGACTCATAAAAATGTAGTAGCGTCTGGAGTAAGTGCGGTGGATGTGGGAGAAGAAGGTATAGTCTTTGTCTTCGGGGTGGGCGTCTCTCCATGTGTCCCTTAGGCCCATTTCCTGGATGTCTTGTTTCGCTTGTGTCGGGAACCTCCCTGTCGGTGACCTACGTGGGTGTGTGCTGTCGGACCCTGAGTGCCAGGTGAGGTTGAAGTCTCCCATCATAATTATATCTCCCACTGCAAATCCCCCCAGTAAGGCTAATGTGTTGCGGAGGAACATCGCCTGGTTAGTATTAGGTGCATATACTGATGCTTTTGTGCATTGTTTCCCCCGGATCCGACCTCGTACTATAATTACCCTCCCCTCCTTGTCAGTTTTATAATTTTCGTGTTGGAATTTCAGTGAAGAGTGGAATAGGAGCGCTACTCCCTTATGTTTTGTGGATGAGGAGGATTTATATATTAACGGGTATGCCTTGTGTTTTAATCTGTGGTCTTCCGTTCTCTTTGGTGTCATTTTAAAGATTAAAATATTTCCTATTTTTATAAATTGGTGTTGGATTTTTATTTTGTGTTGTGTCTTAATTATTTACTGAATTGGTGTTTTTAAATGCTTTACATACCTGTCTTTGAAGTTAAGCCTGCCTGCTCTCAGCCAAGCTACCAAGGGTTGAGCATAGGAATAATTTTCCAAGACCTATTCTGAGCCCTATACTGTGTTAGTGGGCTTATTGCCATTGGCAGATATACATTTGCCCCTACTAATAATCCACTTTCCAACATCCAATAAATCCTATGCCTGTCTGTAGGTAGTTGAAGCCTACCATCGAGGGATTCCAATTCGGTGGATGTGACCCTACTGAGGTGGAGGACCATGTCAAGACTAGCGCGTTGTGGTCACTGTCCTGCCTTGTTGTAACTGTCATATCATTAACAAATGACCATAATCTGACATCAACCAATATGTAATCTATTAAAATGGTGCTTTGCGATCTATTAAAGGTATGCCTTCCTTCACTTTGGGGTCGAGTTCTCCCATTGCCTGCACGTACACTCTGTTTTAAGGTCACAGCATTTAATTGGAGAGCCAGCCGTAACCATTTCTTTATGGGGCATAGAGTTAGGTCTGGAATGGGCTAGACTCTGTACTCCTCATGCATAAGCTCACAACTACTCACATCCAAAGGTTCAAACTGGCAGTTGAGGTCGGCACCTACTATTTTATGGATTCCCACCGGTAGGCCTGCAAGGTGGGATGCAAGTCGACCAACAGTTGGTGATTCCTGTCTGTTGCTCATAGGTCTGGATAAATATTATAAACTCAGACTGCTAGGTCAGGTGGAAATAAAAGGTGCACACACAAAATGTCACTTGGTATTGCCTCAACCTTTTCTCCTGTGCAACCAACGTGAGTTGTAACCCATGTCATCAGGCCTGTGTTGAAATTCTAGCCTGAGAGCAGGCAATGATTGTACAAGGTTCCTGAGTCAGGAAGGGCCACTACCCACTCCGTAAGAAGGAAGTAAATTTATGGTCTCACTTACCAAGATGTCAAGAAGAAAAGAATGGGGGGTGGCCCAGCATAGCCTCGTCCAGCCGTGGATGGCGCAGATGAGCCGGCCCTTGGCTCAGGCTTTGCCTGGGTGCATCCCTCACGCGTCTCACTCCACAAGATGACTCTGAGCGCTATATAGTGCTGGCAGCAACACTGACGGGAAAGCGGTAAGTACACATAGCCCCTCCTCCTGGGAAAAGTCTGTTTGGGCCTGGAGTCCCTTCAGGCCCCAACAGCAACATGAATAGCATGCCAATACGGCGCATTCCTGCCATTTTCCCTTGCACTGGTGCCATTTTGGCAGCCTAGTGCCAATGCAGGCACCCTTGTCCCATGGCACAGGGGGCAGATGTTGTAGGCAGGATTATTTTTGTGCAGAAAGGGGCGTCTTTCAGCGTAATTACAAGCCTGTGAGGCTTTTTACTCTTTCTATGGGTGCTGCAGAATGCACACATAGAAAGAGGAAAAAACGAGGAGAAATGAACACATTTCTCCTCGTTACGCCATTCCTGGTGCCCATGGAACACCTGCCTTGCTCAGAGTAATGCAACGCAGCGATTAGCACTGCATTGCATTACCCTAGATTTTTGAAGCCATTCAAAGCCACGCAAAGTGGCTTTATGTGGTTTCTAAAATCTGCTTTAAGGTCTGTGTTGCTCTCGCACCACATTGCTTGCTGCAAGAGTGAAGCAAACCAGGTCATAAATACAGCCCATAGTTTGCTTGATATTTAGTATTTCCTTTTTTTACACAGTAAGCACTCTATGGTCCAGAAGACACACTTAGGGGTGATTTAGTTAATGTATGAAAGGATGTTTTCCTACATGGCAAAGTGATTTAATCTTATATGCGTGTCCACAGGGGTTTCAGCTGCAGCCAAACAGGCCATAGTGGTGAACCTGACACCATTTTTGTCCAGTTAAATGTTGGTGCAGCAGGGGTGATTGTTTAGGTGCAGGAAGGGACACCTTCCTAAATATAAACAATCTTTACAGGCGATTTGCTTTTTCTATGTCTGCTGAGGAATGCAGCACACATGGAAAAAGCAATATACGAGGAGAAATAAAACATTTCTCCTCATATCGCCTGCTTAAGACCAGGTATTCCCTGGTGGTAGTTTTGGAGCTGCCCCATACCATGTAAATATGGGCAGCGTCAAAAAGCAATCGGTGTTGCGGCGGAACGCCCACTGCAACACCCATTGCACGTTCCTTTCACGCTAAGTGCTGCGTGAGTTGGTGCATTATTTAAATAAGGCGAAGGACTTAACGCCAGCAGAACGTCGGAAAAATTGACGCTCTGGCGGCGTTGACTCCTTGTAAATATGCCCTTTAATTGTCATTAGGTTGTTTTGTTTAAAACTAGCCTTTTAGTACTAGTACATACCTGGCACATGCATAGCCATAGTATTTAGCTATCATGTAGGACTTATGACTAAAGTGTAGCAAACTTCCTAAAAATGTAAAGTATAACAGGAGCGTGTGATCTAAGATGACGTAAAATGGGTCAGAGGTGGAATACATTAAGACACATTGTGTGATATAAAGGAGAGGTATGCAAAACTTTCAGCAATTTTCATAAAAACTATGATTATTATCTATGGTTTGTGAAAGTTTCTGCGCGTGTCTTTTCACATCACCAATAATTGTAGCGCGACTTTAAATTGTCGAAAGGAAAGTCCTTTTTAATGTTAATTCGCTTTACCATTGCAAAGCGCTTCAGCTACACATTTGCTCGCTTTTCGTTTATATTATGATGGGTATTATGGGATTCTTTCGTGTTTATAATTTTTTTTAAATAAGTGTGCTATTGGGGGTGAATGATTGCCATTGTTATTTAACTCGACTATATATTTGGTACAACAGGTACACATCTAGGGTTTGACATTCATCTTTTGTATGGGGCTTTTTAATGGACCGTCCATAGTTTGCACTCCACCCATTACGCATTTCGAGGATGTCTTATGATGTCTTTAGCATTGTTTGCAGAGATGTTGCTTTGGAGACTTTGTGGAGTCAATGCACATTGCATAGCCTGTAAAAAGTTGTAAAAAAAGTCTATAGTAAAAATCATACGAGATTGGGGGGGAAAAACCCTCTTTTTGTGCACTCTTGTTCTCCAACTCTCGCCATCCTATCACGTGGCATAACCGATCTATTGTAATCAGCATACTTCCTAAATCAGTATTATCTCAAGCAGACATAAACTGAAGAATGCAAATATGGAAAATTGAACCTTAACACCCAAACCCTAACATGAAGGTTGGTTTGCTCTATTTTTAGGTCTCGCCTACGCAGCGCGCATGCGCTGTTAGGAGGAGACCTTTAGTTATCGATTCCCTTTTTCTGCCAAAAATGTGCACTCGTTGCATTGCTTTAAATGGCAATGTGTGCACGTTTGGCGATTCCCTTGCGGGAGCGAGCTTGGAAACCATCTGTTAGTAATTAACAGATGGTTCCTGCTCACTCCCGCAAGGGAAACAGGCGCAGGCCCCCTCCTCTCTCCCCTCCCCTGCTGCCGCGCGAGGCACGAGCTTGTTCTGTCTCCTACACCACTGGACCCCCACCGCGCCAGTCACTGCTTAATTCGTTTACATCCGCGCTCCAAGGACACACCATGCCCTACAATGAATGACTCGTCATCGGTGAAACCCACCAGTGCTTCATCTGGGATCTGCGCAAATGTCACTATCGCCCAATCAGGCCTCAGGATGTCTGAAGAAGGCAGAGGCTTCCGGGCTGCCTCTGTGCTGCACCGGAGCCTCTGTGCGATGGAAACTCCAGTGCCATGCACTGGTTAGGTCAAACAAGAATACAATGTCCAAACTTGTGTGCCTTATAATGTTCCCAGGGTCAAAGAATGCACATTAATACTCTCAGATAGTTGAGAACACAACACCTTTTGAAGCCAGTAAGTCCTCGCCTCAGCTCAGCCACTCTATTTCCCCATCGGATGCCCTGTCAGAGCATCAACACCCTGTCTCCGTACCAGCAGCACGTGCCTATCTCTCTGACCGCCATTGCTCCCCTCCTGCCCCATCTCTACCCAGTGGGCACTCTATGCCGATCTGCATCACATGACTTCCTATCAGATCCCATAAGCTGATCTCAGCGTCTCCGTGTGTCCTGTCCTTTCACCGAGTACCCCCTTCAGCCTCAAGCCATGGAGTGGTTCTGAACTCCGCGGATGGCACATAAATGCAGCCTACCACATATAATGCGGCACAGACAGCCGCGCCAGCATATTTACCATGTTCGGGAACTATACGCCATGTTAGAGCACTATATGCCAATTACTTCCTTTACCACATAATTTTTCTGACACATATTGATCTCGGCACTGTATAAGGGGCACTGATCCAGGCACTTTATGATGGGACAGTTTCGAAGTGACGTCATGTAATTATTTCATTGTGTGTCATATGCGTCATTTGCAGGAGATTTATGAATTATTCGATCACCTGAATTCAACAAAGGGTCTCGTTATCTAAGTCCAGCTGCATGACGCCCCTTCATGTGATATTACATTGTATGATATTACTCAGGTCAAAGTTAATGCATTGTCACGTGTGTAATGTTATTTTCTATGATGTCATGAAGCGGGGGCGAGGGGGGCACTGAGCCTGCAATCTGACTTCCACTGCGCAAATGTTCTTTAGTTAACTTAACAGACCGTTCTCTTGGTTCCTCTAAAAAAGGCTGTTCAATATCTGGCAAATTGGACGTCATTTAGAGAATAGCTCCATCGTTTTCTGACACGTTTACAGTGGGCCTGTTTCGAATTTAATATGTATCATCCACGCATATCTGCATTACTTACCTTTGACATGTAAGCTGGCAGCATACGTGTCGAATTGGGGGCAGTGGGAAGGGGCTGCTGTGACAAATCAACGTGAACTGGTTGGCGTATGATAAAATTCTTCTGAAAGGCAATTTACCTCCCCTGTGAAAGACCCCCTTTCTTTCTTCACGGTGTTGCTCAAGGTTCGTCTTACTAAGAGTACATTTACGTCTCTGCGCGTTGGCTGCAAAAGAACAGGAGTGTAGAATAGGTTGTTTACGCTTAAATTAAAAAGACGACTTGAGATGTTAGCCTTTGTCTGTTGTCATTTGATTCTGAAAGGAGCCGCAGCACTTTGCGGATACCAACCAGAGTTACCATTTGCTTTCTCTGTAAAAGAATTATATCTGGAGCTTGGTTGGATGCATTAATTTCACCCTAGGACAGTGTAACTGATTGGACCAGCGAATAGAAATGAAGTCATTTCGGCCCCCCCTGAGGCTGCAGCAGTGGGCAGAAGGCTGTGTGTGAGGCAGTGGAGGGTCTCACAGGTAACGGGGGAGCTGAAAACAGAGTCAGAAAGTTGATATGATAAAAGTGAACAACCTGCAGTTGCAAAGGGGACATTTAAATAATTCAGAGCTACAATATTTAGGCATACATTTGAGTACATTGGGACTGATTCACAAACATTTGTGTATGAGTAAGTGCAGGGACATCTTAAGGATTTTTGGGACCCTGGGCCAAACGTATATTGGGGGCCCCTGTTCGGAAAAAGGTTTCAATTTATGATCCAGTTTCAACTCTTTCCTGCCCTCTTTGGCCAGGTCATTGGCAGCGCACAGGCACTCATTCAAATTCTAAATGTATTTACATCTAATATTAATGGGTAGTGATGTGTTCTTTCAATACTATAACACAGCAGCAGCTCATTAATATTGCTACAAATAATCTCTGTGACACGCTCCCATATGCGAGGTCCTGTTTTGATCTGAAAGAAACTTTTTTAAATGTGTTTTGTGTGAAACAAATACAGCATTTCTCAGCAAAATGTCCGTAATAGACTCTCACATATCATCCGTATTACACATAAATTAAAGAAATATTCAAGGTTACCAGGGCAAGAGTCTCTGCAGAAAAGTGCTGCCCTATCAGGGATCCCTCTGAAAGGCTGGGGCCCTGGGCCATAGCCCACCTTGCCCATGCCTTCAAACGTCTCTGCAGATTCACTTCCAGAAGAAGTCCTGGCTTACTCATGGATTTCAGGAGTAAGGCTGGGTTACTCCTAGCTCCTAGCTTACTCCTAGAATTCAGACTTACTACTGGAGTACTTTACAACAAAATATTTGTGTCCACAAACATGAACACGGAGCAGAGATAAGGTAGAACCGTCGCATCCTCCTGGCAGCAATTTAAACAAGCATTGGCATAGCCAATAGGTCTCGCCTTTGGGACCTTATAAGTATTTAGATATGCAGCACAATATCCTTGGTGCAACAACATTAACTGTTGCATGGTTAAACACTTATAAGGTCCCAAAGGCGAGACCTATTGGCTATGCCAATGCTTGTTGTATTTGATATGGCTGGATGTACAGTCTTTTGCTGATAGATCTTCTCTAGGGTTTTCTGAAAAATGTAGCTAATTCACACTTTTAAATGCATATGGCTATTAAATACACTGCAAAACAAGATTATTTAAAAAATGTAGTCATTAATAAAAATCAGAACCTGGTTGGACTCTCTGCAATGAAAATTCGTATCCAGGGGCATCTGAAACATTTGTAAATTAATGGGTCACTAATTTTGATGACTATAGATTCCCTGGTGTAATGTCAGTGCATGTACTGCAGGGTATGTACCAGAAGGCTGAACCTGATACTGGAATCATGACTACTCTGTTCATGAAAACCACCACCAAGCCTCTTTGGAAGACTCTTGAGAGATTGCTCTTGTAGCAGGGGCGTAGCTTCAATGGTGCAGCAGGTGCAGTGACACCAAGGCCCAGAGTTCTGACTGGTCCTCTGATCCCTGATTATTGCTGTATTTTATAATTTAAACAGCAGCCGGGGAGCCCACGTTCTTTTTTGCACTAGGCCCCCTGGCACACTGGCTATGAAACTGACTGTTGGGACGCAGGTGAGGACTACAAGCAAATGTCTTGGAGCAGAAAGCCGTGCTCTTTCACAGAAATAAGTCAGTGGGACCGTGAATGTTTGGCTTCCTTCTTCAACACAAATATACACATCAGAATGGAAGAGAAGTTATGCATCAGTAGGACATCAGTGTACTTTGACGCTCGCACATAATTTTCCACATACCATTATGGGGCCTATTCTCAAACTTGATTTTGTAATACGTTTAGTAGTCCTACAATAGTTCTACTAAAAGTATTATATAATGCTATTAATAAGCCTCCATCTGTAAATCTCCATCTCCTCCTGTTCTATCTTCTCTATGGGAAGGTCCTCACATGTAACTTTACTACTTAGGGGCCGATTACGATCTCGTTAGGAAACTCTTCCGACCGAATCGGTTTCGGAATCATTTTTGAATGAATTGGGTTCTGCGAGTCCGACCGACCGATTACGATGCTTCCCAAGATCGTTAAGTCGAATTCCCATTGACTTCAATGGGAGCCTGTGTTCCAAACGAGAACACAGGCTCCCATTGACAAAAGGGGTGTTTGGGGAAAACCTTGCACCCTGTGGCGGGCACCACATGGTGCCTGCCACACTGTGCATGCATGGAAAGGGGGGACCCATGGGCACCCCGACGGGCCCGATTCGGAGGGCCCCGGGTGAAGGGGGGCCTCCTACAGGCCCTCAAAGTCAGATCCCGACAGGCAACCAGTTTCGGTACAACCGATTCGGAAAGGCTGTCCGAATCTGACATCCTAATCGATCGGCTGGAAACGCAGTCCGTAGACCACTGCGATTCGGCTCCGACCGATTCAGTTACTCCCAATGCCTTTCCAAACTGAGTCAGACAGTTGGAACGCTTTGCAGCCATCTTAATCGCTCGTTGGGAATAGTATCCCGGTTGGTCGGAAAGGCGTGTTCCGAATCGGGTCCGGACTAATCGAATGTCGTTTGGAGGCTTTCCGGACGACATCGCAATCGACCCCTTAGTAGTAAATGTTGGAGGGACTAGGGGGAGGAGTTATTATAAATTAGGTGGGGTTTAGAGATCAGTAAGGAGGAGTTAAGGGAGGGTAAGTGAGCGGTTGAGGGACGGATGTGCACCCACCCCTAAAAGAGTAAGCCCATTGTTAGTTACAAACTGCACTTGTACAGTTACTACGGCTCAAAAGGGACCCAAAACAATAGTAAATTACTTTAGCTTAGAGCTGAAATAAGTTCAGCAGCACACACGGCCAAGCACTGGTACTACAACACCATCCAGCAGAAAATAATGGTGGTAGGTACTTTAAACAAAACCCATAGCAAATAATGCTATATTAAAATAAATTATTTAAATAGTTAAAAATATAAATAAATATAATTTAATGTCAATAAAATCTAAAAATACTACATATTTATTAATTAATTATACAATCTTTTATTAGCCTTAGTTGAATTTTAAAATTAAAAGATTACATTATATTTAAAGATCACATTTTAATAAAATATACCTAATTACTTTAAATTATTTATATAAAATATTATTTCTATACAGTACCTTTAAAATTCATCAATGAATAATAAAAACGTTTTTCTTTAGGTGGAAAAGTAATTATAATCTAATTTCATACATTCAATAAGAAGTAATTCAAAATTAAGTTGATAATGTGTGTGGTAATTCAAATGTAACTTGCCAATGTTTGTTTATGCCGAGAGAGAGAAAGAGAGAGAGAGAGAGAGAGAGTTTTATTTTACTTATGAATAAGAGAACTCTTTGTGTGTCATGGTTCCAAGCTTCTGTCCACTGAACTAGTCAGTTGCTACTGGATCCAGAGCCTGTTGTACATATGTGGTGTGCTGTCATTAAAGAACATACTTTTGGAAATCTACCTATGTGTGGACCTTGCTTCATTACAGTGTTGAAGCATTTTTTGATTTGCCCTATTTAAAGTGAAGATATAAAATTAATGTAAAATAAAATTAAAAAAATTATTTTTACCAATGTTTTTCCAGTTAAATATATATTTTTTCTTTTCCTTAAAGTTGTAGAGTTTAGGGAATACTAAAAAAGTGTATTACTATTGGAAAAAGTTAGAAAAATATTTTTTATGTCTTATATGTATATAAAACATCCTTAAGTAATAGACATATTAAAGAAAGACTCATCTCCACGCCAATTACCTGCTACCACGAAACTGCTGAGTGCCCCCACATCTTGTTTAAAACTTTCAGCTAGTTTTGTTACAAGAAAGGTCTCATAATAACATATAAGGTACTTTTGGCCATGTGAGTCAGGAGTAGCTGAGGGTGTCATACATGACAGGCGGCCATTTGGCAATAACACTGTATCACATAAACCTTTATGAGAAGAATTACAGCATGTATACAGAAATTTATTTTCTATATGCCTTTTAAAATGGGCAAACAAGCAGAAATCAAATCAATGCAGAATAGTGAGCCAGAAAGGCATGTAATCCGAATATGAAAATTGAATACAAAGGATTCTCCTGTGTTAAAGTGTAGGCAAAAAAGATTAAACTGAAGTACATATATTATAATTGAATTTATATAGTGCTTACTACACCTGATGAGCGTCAAAGAGCTTTTCAGCAAGTAGCACACTAACCCGGAACGCAAAAAGATTAGAGGTGGATTAGTATAGGGAAATATGTGTAAATCGGAGCAGTGGACATGCGAGTCTGCTAGTTGGATTTAATAGGATAATGGAGGGATAGAAGAAGGAAGAGTCTAGAAAGTGTTATTTGGGAGTAAGATGAGAGTTGAGAGGGGGAAAAGGAGAGATGGAGGAGGGAAGAGTCTCTAAAAAAGGGATTAGGGAAATCATACTAGTAAAATTAGGTTTGGGGTGAGTCAAAGGAGGGATACATGACGGAAAAATTTAGAAACGTTTGCTTGGGAGATCACAGTAGTAAAATGAGGTTTCATGAGAGCTGGGGAGGGATGTGTAAGTCTAGAAAGGTTCATTTTGGAGATCAGAGTAGTAGAATGAGGTTTGGGGTTAGTCAGAGAGTGGAGGTTGAGGATATATTGAGAGAGGTATCGGGTGAGACAGAGTAGAGCATTGGAGCAAGTCAAAGGTGTTTCTTTCTTCTTCTGAAGTAGGAGAAAAGTAATATGCACTCACTATGACCTCAGCAAAATATTTCTCTACTAAAAATGTAAATAACATAAGAGAAAATTATCAAACAAATGTAAGGAATTGGTAACCTGAAGGAAGGTTACAGTTCAAACCTTACAGCAGTAGCGTTTGGGTTTTCTCTACAGCAGGCTCAATTTTATAATTTATCTCCAGAATGTATCTGCAGAAATGCAGTCTGACATAAACATTGTGTCCTAAATAATTTTTACAAAACTATTATCTCATTGGTAGCAGAATTTCTATTATTAACTAGGATGGGGTATTTTTGTAAATGAAATTTAGGACACAATATTTTATGTCAGATGATAGTCTAACAAGGATTTACTGGCGCTGCGGGGCTTCCACTCAGGAGTGAAGAGTAGGAATTGAAACTAAAAGACCAGAAACTTCAGAAAAGTTCAGAAATATATTCTTAGCGACATTTTTCTTCTGTTTATGACCGTTTCTTATTAGCAGCACCAAGCAAAGGCCTGGAGAGAGGGATGTTTTATGTTTTTACCCTCTGGCTGCCCTTTTAGAGTCTTGAAATTAATCAAAGATTTGCAGAGGCCCTTAGATCCACCCAGTTGACCTTCCATCCCCTTGGAATGACCCTTTTAAGTGAAAATGTTCCCCTTTTCCTGTGTGGTGCACATCTGATAGCAAGTCGAGGTTTCTCCTGCACTTCCAGAATTGAATGAACTAGTGCTGTGGGGCTTTGAATGAGTGTTTTGGGGGTGGATCATAAGGTCAAATGTGCAAAATATTGCTCAAAACATTAGCGGCAACTGCGCATCAGCGGTTAGCAATCAGACTTACCTTTTGTGATGCAACAGATATATTATTAGGATGCATTACAAAATCCACAGTCTCTGTGGGTGCAGAATTACCTGTCTATGGAATATTAATTAGGCAGTTTGCTATTGGTGACCCCCGTGATTAGCTACAAACAAAGGGATGGTGGCTGGCAGTGAACAGAAGACCATCCTCCTGGGTTTATATTCCCAATCAAGAAACCTTTTTTAAAGCAGCCCTTGCTTGTTAAAGCAAAAATAAACACAAACGTTGGCAAATGCAACGGGTCTCGCTTTTCACAAACATGGAATGGTAAAGCGAATAGGTCAGGCTTTTTGTTAGGGGATGTGTTTGGTGGCTTTGTGTGTATTGCTGCCAGTTCTCCTAGAAGGACCATAATACCATAATAAAGCAACCTCTTGGGCTGCAGCTATATGGAAGTTGAACTACAAGGGCAGCCTTGTCCACCAGTTATGGCTGATGCAGAGGCAGAGGCAGTGACAAACTCTAGGGTGGTACTTTCCTAAAGACCCCACTGGCAAATGCTTGAACCATTCTGAAAATTCATGCTTTCTTTGTTTCAGGCTCTTTTGAATATTCCTCGGAAAAGCACAAGCAGGACACGAAACGTGTGACAACTTGAACACTGACCCATGTTTAGGAGGCGGGGGGATGGGGGGTTGGTTGACTAAGACGTCAACCACAGGAGATGGGGCAGAGCTATCCTTGGAGCCAATTCAAGAAATGAGAGTAGTAAATTGTGCATCTTAAACATATTGGTCAAACCCGAAACAATTACAACAAACTTGTTTAGTGAATTTTGAAAAATCTTTATAAGCCACTGATAGATATTTAAAAAGGGTTATGAGTGATTTAGCAACTAAAATGTCGCTGCCACAGATTTCAATACAAAGCACTTTAGAACCAAACTTTCCTTCTATAAAATGACAATGAGCTCATGAATTATTTTTAAGTCCACGCTTCTGTCCAACTGTTGACCAAAGGTATGTTTTTCAGTCCTCTCATCAGGACATTGCAACAGATGCTTGTTTGAGGATGTTCTTGTCTGAGAATAATGGGGCATATTAGCAAGGGCTTTAGCGGCACTTTTTGCCGCTAAAGCGGCGATAATTTTATCGTCCTATTAGCAAGCTGTCGCTAACAGGCGTTAGCAACAGCTTTCAGGCGTTAGAGGCCGCGTTTTCCATCGCCTTGCATGTCAGCGATAATTATCGCTAATGACATGCAAGGAAGGCGTTCTCTACTTAAAGCGACTGAAAAAGTCGCTAACACCACTACCCCTATTAGCAAGGCAGGCGAAGCGTATAAAATAATTCGCGCTAAGCGCGTTTATCGCTAGATTTTATCACCTGCTAGTGAGGATGACTTACCTGTTTAAAGTATAGGAAGTGGATTCTAATGCTGAATCCACCTTAGCGATAATGCGAGAATATTGCTGCTTTTCCAGCGATATTCTCACATTTTGCCGCTATTGCTGGAAATTTTATCGCTATGGAGATAAACCTTGTTAATAGGGTGTTATCTCAGCAATATTTTCCAGCGATAGGCGGCGTTAAACAAATTCGCGCTAAGCGCGGTTAGCGATAAATATCACTATTCCCTGATAATATGCCCCATGAGTTTAGTTGATTAACGCGCCTGATTTCGGTGTGTGACTGCCAAGTATTATGTTTGGTTCCTAATGCATCTTCCCTTCCTCCTGAGATTGGATAACAGCATGAAAATTAGTAGGTAATTTGACCACTTATTAATTACTCTGCCAGGAATCGATGCTATTCTAAAAAAAAAAAAAATGGTTGTTGGTAGCACCCGACATTGAGCAGTTCTCATACGAGATGGCGGAGGAAATTGCCACACCTAACGACTTGGCAAAAACATGTTCTATTATGCAAAGAATACAACAATCCTTTTGCCTCCAGAACATACAGAATGTGTGTCTAAGGGGCAATTTCCTGCAAATATGTCACCCCAACAGAATCAGAAATAGTGCCTCATAATTGCATATGTTATATTAACAACCATGCTTTCAGTTCTGTTCTGAAGATCCCGGTACATACATTGTCAAATCCATTTAAATATTAATGTTGTTTCTAAATCCTGCAAGACCCATGTACATTATGAAATGCAGTATTTGTTATAAACTTCTCTGAAAATAATTTGAGAAGAATGAACATATTCTCTATAATGGTTGTTCCTAAATTTCTAATGACTTATAGCAATTAGCATCACATGGGCAGAGAAAGGGACAACCTTGAATGGAGCACAACAGAGAAACCAAGTAGACAACATGGTTAATAATTTGTCATTGAAATATTGGAACAAGTGGTGCACAGAGTGGTGTTTTCATTGTACAATGCTTTTGCATTTCTAACCTATTATGCTCAATATCAGAGTAGCGCTACTGTTGACAGACCAAGGCTAAGTTGCACAAAAGAATGAGGTTTCATAGGCATTTGATATCAAGCTTCAATAGTTTCAAGAGGTATGAAACAGAGATGCAATGCCTACACAAGGGGAGTGTTTTTATTCATTAATTAGAAAATGCCTCTGCAGAGACACTGACCCGGAGAATAAAAACACAAGCTAAAGCAAACTCTTTGCCCTCTGAGAAACTCATTCTGGAGGCATTTGTTTTAGGAGGCAGAATTATGTCTCTCGATAGACACAAATTATATGTTTTGCTCCACACAGCTGAACTATCTCTCAGTCTATCAAAAGGTCAGACATTGACAACAGAGCTATCCCTTAGGTGACAAAGTTCCATCACCGAAGAACAAGAGACAGATCCATTCATTTCTGCTGAATTAACGGCACTTTATCGCAGCCAAAGTCGTGATAAATTTACCCCCTCATTCATAAGCCGGTGTTAACAGCCCACAGCACCAGTTTACCCACGATAGCAGCTGCAAAAAACATCGCCACAGAGGACCCTCGCAAATATCGCTAATGAGATGCAGAGTAGGCGTTCCCGTGACAAAAGCAGAGACAACAGCACACCTCAACATTCACAACGACCAGCCACATCCGCGATAAAAACACAAAACAGGCGATAAGTCGCGTTAGCACCAGGAAATCTACACCTGCTCTGACCTGGTGTAAAGTCGGACGGCAGCCAGCACCACAAAAGGGAGCCCAGGACCACATCCCAAGGGCAACAGATGCCATGGAGCAACTCCACATGCGGCCCGGACAGCCCAAGAGGCCACAACACCCACCCCCACCACCCCAGGACCCCCCCC
The DNA here is from genome assembly GCA_963921515.1 of Calotriton arnoldi. NCBI lineage: Eukaryota > Metazoa > Chordata > Amphibia > Caudata > Salamandridae > Calotriton > Calotriton arnoldi. The sequence goes on from CAWUFW010004071.1 coordinate 842,509, forward strand.
ACACCCGGAACCCCCCCCAGACCAACACAGACGCTGCGCAGACAAAGACAGCGGAACCCCAGGAAACGTACCAGCCGCAAGGACCCAACATCTGACAATGTCACCTTCCACTCCAGGCTGAAAGGGACAACCAACCTACGCATCCTGACCATCATCGCTTAACAGGCCTACGGCAACAACACAGCGTACAACCAACAACCCACCCCACACAAAGCTGATGGCGTGGCTGCACCTGTTGGCCCCTGAGACCCCCCATCCAACACCCGCCAGAGTCGGAGGAGTCCCACAGCCAGCCACATCCAAGTCCCCCACACCTGTCCTGGACATCACCATCTCCCTGGTACCCCAGTCCCCATACGTACAACACAATGCGCAGGATCTGCTGGAGACCAAGCAAGGACCATACGCCATAGCAGGATGCACGCACGTGTTGGGGGCAACACACAGCACACATGTCCTACCTGTGCCCCCTGGTGACACAGCACACAATCACCGCAACAGGAAGCACACGTCTCACACCAATGTGCAGGCAACAACAGAACACCGTGAAACACCCAACAATGTCGCCTTCAAATACACAGCCAGTGTGCATGATACCTTCATCCTCCGACAGTCCATCATCAACCAGCGTTCCCAGGATGGCAACAAGGGAAATGTACAGCCCCTTGGCAATATACAAATGAACACCCCACACACCTCAACACCACAACCATGCAACTCACAACTCTGGCAATGCACACGTCACAAAATCACATACAACAGGCACAACAATATGACCGCCCACCAGACACGACAGAACAACTTACAATGTCCACATGGGAAAGCCCTGAAAATGAGCCAGCAACGGCATGGCACTTCAGCCACATATTAGTCGAATGTGGGGAGAGGTGGCAACCAGGCATGTGTGAAGGATGCAGTAGAACCATGATTGGGAAAGTACACAATGCCAACAGTGCCGGAGATGTGCTGGACACCTCGCAGTATGCAGAACACACCCATATCCATGGCGACATACACCGCTTGCGTATGGAGTGTAGTGGACATTGGACGCCACCATGTCACTACAGCCAGTGGGGGACCTCGCAGAAATTTTGCCTGTTATGCCCCCCCCCTAAGCGTCAGCGGAGTGGGATGGCCTGGCGTACGCCACGCCAGCATAGGGGTGTGAATAAAAACCACGTGGGCCTGGGCGTGGTCCACTTCCGAAAAGACCCACGTCTCTGCCAGGGCAGCGCCTCCCACCTCGCCACGAGGCCGACGCCATCCTCGTGAGCGGAGTTGCCTGAGATGCCGTGCGCCTGCCAGACCCCAGCACGCTGGTCCACGAACCCGTCAGGCCAGCCCCTGCGCAGCCAGGCCACACTGATCACCTTCCGACACTGGCGTGTGTCAAGGAGGGCCCACCACGTGCCGGCGCAGGCCACAAGCCTGAGGCCCGAGACCTTGGCAGCCACCTCAGACCATCACGGCTGCCACGACACCAGCCTGCTTTATTCCTTTTTCGTTGACGTACTCCACTGCCGCCACCGGCCTACTCTTCGGACCAGTAGGTCCCACATGTGGAACTGTGCCTTGAGTCATGAATGGCAGTAACCCCATATCCCGGCCAGCGGCCACAGCACCAGACCCCCCTCAGTGAGGCATAGTTCCATATGGGCATCTTGCGACACGTGGTGCCAGTAACCCTGTTCAACGCCAGCCTGCTACACGTGGTGCCACTAACCCTGTTCAACGCCAGCCTGGTACACGTGGTGCCACTAACCCTGTTCAACACTAGCCTGCTACACGTGGTGCCACTAACCCTGTTCAACGCCAGCCTGCTACACGTGGTGCCACTAACTCTGTTCAACGCCAGCCTGCTGTACGTGGTGCCACTAACCCTGTTCAACGCCAGCCTGCTACACGTGGTGCCACTAACCCTGTTCAACGCCAGGCTGCTACATGTGGTGCCACTGAACCTGAACTACGCAGGCCGGTTGGGCCATCCAACCTATGCCGGCGACACTCGGTGAATGGGCCATGCTGACCGCTGCCTCAGGCCTACACCACGGTCAGGTCGGTCACACATTTGGAACTGAGTCTTGATTACACTGTGGCAGTGAACATCATTTAAGGCAGAGAACAATACACTATACACCCTCCGATGTGGTGGCAACAAGTCTGTGCATGGCATCACAACCACACGTGTCTGTGGGCCTACGCGGACCACTGCCCTCGGCCTACGCTGCGCACGAGTGGGATCACTGATTTGTAACTGAACATCAGTAATTCAAAAGGCAGAATACATTTCCTCGCACGCACGGAGGGGCGTAAGAGGATGACACGTTGCAGTCCGGAGGGAACAGGATCAGCGTCACGGAGGTGATTGAACACTACCGACAACTGCCACTGTGTCACCAACTCTGTGCCTCGCGAGCCAACGACCCGTGGCTGTGGGCCACTGCTGACCACTGCCTCGGGCCTACACTGCGGTCCAGTAGGTCACAGAGCCTTGATTTGGCATTCTTGGAGTTCAGATCTGTGTACGGGCATCATCGCAGACTGCATCCCCTCACAGCACCTGTGCCACTAAGTTTGTTCCCCGACATTCATGGACACTCACTGGTCGGACATTGGTGGCGTTTGAGTCCATGGACTAGAGGCTAGTTTTCATCCTCATGTAGCTGATCCCAAATTGTTAGTGAGGACGAGAGTTGCGCTTTCCACTCCTCCATTTGCTGCTTCCAGATAACATCAGACCTTCTGCATCATGCCCTGGAGGACACCTTCCACTGTCCCCCGAAACCCTCCGCAACATACAACTCGGACATTGATGGGGACCCGCTCAGGTCGCATGGCCCATCTGACTGCACCGCAAGTCACCGTCCCGTGGCTGGGTGCCTGTGCCGGCCGCAGTGCATCCGGGGCCACTAACTCTGTGCTGCTCAGGCCTGGGACCCCTTCTTCTGAGTCATTGAATGGCCTCTATAGCGATGGTCCTGGGGTCATCAACGCCATGTGTCTGTGGCCCTGCGCTGTCCGCCTCCTCCGGCCCCAATTGCGGTGCACCAGGGCCCACACATGGTATCAAGTCTTGACCGGCCCGGATGTCGCATCATCGCAGGAGGCACACGCCACCACTGCAAGGACCACCTTCAACCGCCATCTGCCAGAGTCGAAACGGTGGTCCTGACAGACCTAAGGAGTTGCTCAGACCTGTCGTGGATGCCATCATCGGCCTGCTACCCTGCTCAGCACTCCAGGTGCCAGTGACTCAGTGCAACGCAAGCCATTGTCCGTTACTGATTGAGTTTTGTGCTGTTGTGAGGTTGCGCAGCAATGTCACCTCATGCAGTGGGGAAGACCTGGGACTATGATGAGGAAGATGTGTCAAGTGTGCGGAAGGGAGAGGGCACAGACAATGGGAGGGCAGGAGGCAACAGCCCCATGGCAGGAATGCAGACTGGTGGTGGTAGTCAAGCTACACACCCGGATCTATTGCTGGGTATTGCGCTGTGGACTGCGGACGCTACTGTCACCTCAGGCAGTGTGGGAGCCCTGGGACGTTGATGAGGAAGTTGATGCAGGTGTAACACACCCCACTGCATCTGCATCAGGACTGATCCGAAGGGACACAATCCTAGCAATTTCTTCACATGAGCGCGCTCTTCTCTAGTGCCCCTGCCTCAGTGCACTGCAACTCAAGGAACGTCCAGACTGAATATTGGGTGACCTCTGTCCTTACTCCGGATCCCTCCATTTTGCTCTGCAGTTGACTCTGTTATGCTGGTGTTTTCTGTTTCCATTGCACTGGTGTCCACTGTTCAGGTTGTTGGCAGCACCAAGCACTCCGTGCGGGCTGGCTTGTACTCACCCCACAACCATCCAGCACAGGCGTCACTGTACATGTGGCCCTGCCAATAAAGGGGCCGGGCGCACGTGCCCGTGGCCAGTTCAACATGATATGTGCATGTGTCTCTGTGGAGTTGTAGGTCTCCTTTGTGGGGTGTGGGGGGTCCCTGAAGGGTATTGGACACCCACATATGTGTTCTAGTTAGCATTCCATGGTTTCAGCAACACCCTCACCTGTTGGGCCACCTCCTTTTGGCGTTCTGACACCTGGCATTGGGATGCCATGTGTGGGTGGGTGAAGTGTTGTGAGCCAGCCGTGATTGCGGGTGCTTCATGCTGTGTGGTCTGTTGCAGGGTCTGGGTTCTCCTCTGAGTGGCTTGTCTGCCCTGGTCCTGGTGGTGGGTTGTGTGGGATGTCCATGGGCTGTTGTAGGGCGTCGGTGTCTGGGCTGTGGTGTTCGTCTCGGGCATCACTGATGGGTTGTCTGTTCTGACCTGCTGGAGGTGTTGTTTGTCCCTCTGCATTGTGAAGGGGAGGTGCATGTTGGCATTGTGTTGGCGCCTTGTTCTTGTCGACATGCAGACTGTGTGACGATGTGCATTGTGAGTGTTTGGGCGGTGGTGGCTATTTGAGTTGGGACAGTGTCCATTTGGCCTACATGGCTGATGTGGGGTTGTAGGGGTAGATGTGCATCTCACAGTTCCCTGCTCTGTCCGATGTGATTGTTCTGTTACTGTGCCTGGTTGGACCCAGTTGTGTCCCTTGTTCTGCAGTGTGGGTGTTGCACTTCTATTCTATTTCTTGGTGATGGATATTTATTAAATATGGCACACTGTCTAAATTGTACCATTAGATAAAGTCTCTTCTGTTAGTTATTATTGGCTTGCATTTAGTGTTTTAATCTCTTAAGTCCCCTTGGACTAAATTTTATCCTCTTTAAGCAAATTGGTAGTTAATAGTGTATTAGGACCGTTTTCTGTTTTTATTCTTCATTAAATCATTTTTATCTATGTTTTGTTTATACATGCACCCTTTTTCTTTAGGTTTCTGTTTTTTGTACATGGCTTCCTGATGAAGGCACACAGTCGGAACGCGTAGGATATAGATCTTTAAGGCCATGCCAGAAATGTTTGTTCTCTGAATATATCCATATGATCATTATGTGTATATGTTTGCGACATTAATTATATTTTGTTAAATAATTTTTCATACATTATTGAATGATTTTGTGCAGATTATGCATTAGATTTTGTCAAAACAAGCATTTCTCTTTGCCATCTGACTCCTTTTGAACCCAATGTAAATATACATACAGAGCACTATTTGTTTTGTTCGTGCATTTAGTTATAATTATTGATAAAATAACAATAAAAATATTTTTGATATTACTGAATCAAGGGTGTATGTATATGTTTTTATATTGTCTAGGTCCATAACTACCTCCATTGTTCCTAAATATTTTGATATTTACACATTGGTTATTCTCCCTGATTTAGGAATTTATGTCAGGGGTACCCTTTTTTTACACACACGGTGTTGCACTTTGTGCCACATTGTCATGGTATGTGCTGTGATTGCTATGTGTGTGTGCTGCAGTGTGCCACAGGGATGGGGGACATGTCCCTGGGTAATTGTGGGTGTGCAGTGTGTTACACCTCATTGTGCATGTGTGGCATTGTGCCGATCACCCACCGTCCCCCCAGTCCCTGTTGGATCCTCACCCTGTTGTTGTTGTGTCAGGTCCTGTCGGGCTGTATCCGTACTCCCTACTCCTTGCACCCTCTCCACATTGATGACTGTCGCCTGGGTTTCCTCCTGCTCTTCCTGTGGCCCTGGACTGCCACCTCCTGTCGCCGTTGCTGCCTTCCTGTTGGCAGTGGGTTTGTACCTGGTTTAGGTTGTCAGGTCCTTCCAGGCGGTCTGCTTGTGGGTCATTTGCTGGTAGTGTTCTGTTGCCTCCGTGGCCTTGGTCTTGTTTTCCTGCGGTCTGCACCCCGTCTTCCTCTCCATTTTCTCCTTGGCCTTCCCCGACCCACTTGTTCCTTGCTGCTGGTCTGTGTGGGTTGTGGTGTTCGCGTTGCCCTCTGCGTTGGGTCAGGGTGCATGGATGTTGCTACGTGCTTTGGCTTGTTTCTGGTGTGTTGTGCCTGTGGTTTTTATGGTGCAATTGCCCGCCAGACGCGTGGGAGTTGCAGGCCTGAGGCTGCTTTTCGCAGCTTTTTGTACCGCGATTGGCCTCATCGCATGATTTCTCGCGTTTGCGTTTCGCATTTTTTGGGCGTGGTGTTGATTTACACGCTGGCATTTGACGCGTTATCTGGTGACTATCGCATGCTACCGCCTTGTTGTGAATTCCACGTTGACAAGGGGTTATTTTCCCGTGATAGGCTGCGTTATTGAAAGTTGCGTTACTCTACTCTTGCGGTAGTTATCACGCGTTCTTGTGAATATACCCCTAAATACATTGTAAACCTATGCATGCCATATAACAGTTGAAATGAGTTGTTACTTATAAAGTTCAACCAACCCTCCAAAGTATCTTGGCGCAGAAGGGCCTAACAATATCAGAAAAAATATGAAGATAATCAATAAAATTGATTATAAGAGCCTTCCTGAACATAGAATGGGCCTCCATTTTGCACAGGCCAAGAGGTAGTGCATTCCTAATAGAGGAAGTAACAGAAACAGAGAAGAAACATACCTCTCACCCTCCCATCCCACTAAGTCCTTCTAAATCGGGGAACTGACAGCAGGAGGAAAGTGCCAAAATGAAGGAATCGCTTTGACTTGGAAGCAAACCCATAAGCAGACTGGGGCCTGTTTCGTAATAGGTTCTATGTGCAAAGCAGAGGACTCTATAAAGGAACTGTCTAGAAACTGAAAACCAGTGCAGCTTACAGCGAGCTTCGGAGAATGTAGCAAATTTCCTGAAAATCGTGATGTCACTATTGTGAAGGCCTTGAAGCTGACTCAGGAAGGCCAACATAGCAAGCATTGGCATAGGTCACTGAGGCAGGAGAAAGGGTGAGGCGGTTTAGTACCTGGTGCACTTCAGGATGTTTAGAAAGCTTGTGAGGCAGAAATTCTCATCAGTTTTAGTAACTGCTAGCAAACAAAAAATGAGCCAATTGTTAGCTCTTCCCTGTGGTCCAAGCCGGACTGCTTCAAAAGGAGTTTGATGACCCCTTTCTTCCATTCACTAGTGACAGTGCCAGATGAAACCAGGTGTTCAGGGTGAATGTAAAAGCAGGTGTAACAAACATAGCTAAAGATTTTAGAGTTCTGACTGGGCCAACATTAACCAGGTATTAGAGGCTATGAAGTTACACCAAGTAGAAAAATGGGCAAACTAGTTGCGTAGAGTGTTGTTTTGAAAGCTTTGTACCCTTTTGGGTAACATCATGATAGAAGCACAAGGACAGATTGTAGACTAACACCATGGTTCACAGTTATGTGTAATTCAGGTGATAATTATTGCATTCAGTAATAATTGGTGCATATGGAAGTGGATGCAACCCTGGTTTGGGATATTGAATGGGTAACATAATTAATGTCTCTTGAATTCCCCTCCTCAGAATGAAGCCTACCATGTGGAATTGGTGTCTACCACACTGATTTCTGCTGTTTTTGCATTTATGTCTTTTTTCATAATGGATTTCCCCAGTCTTTGTTTGGTAAAATCTGTCAGAAGAAAATTTCAGAATGTGGTAAGTGATAGGAGTGGACGAAAATTCCTCTCCACCGGTGGAGTTCACAGAGTTTTGCCCAGTCCTCCTGCGGTTTGGCGTGGCAGAGTTTTCTCACATGTAGCTGACATTAAGTTGGTGAGCACAAGCAAGAATTTGCATCCCCTAGCATGATTTATGTGCGCTAGAATGCCTCCCAGTAAGATTTCTCAACGCGGGCGGATTTGTAGGTCGCGACCATTTGAGAAAGCTGCTAGGGATAATTTAAAAAATGTATTTAGGGGAGGTGCTGCTCACTATGGGCATGGCCATGCTCCCACCCCTAAAAAAGATAAGGCGACAGTCTTTCTGTGCCCCCTGGAGGGCAAAAAACGATTACAACGCGGTTGTTACAACGCGTTACTATTACAACGCGGTTGTTAAAAAGCGAATGCTTTTACATCATATGACCATTACATCGCAATTTTTACATCGAATATGCCTTTCCAACGAATTTTGTTGTAAAGGCATGAATGGTAAAGGCATATGCGTTTCAAATGTGAGTATTATGTACGTATGGATTTTAGGGTTTAGGGTGGGTATGGGTTTTGGGGTGTCAGGGGTAATTTTAGGGTTCAGGGTGGGTTTCGGTTTTGGGGTAACAGGTAATTTTGGGGTTCAGGGTGGGTTTGGGTGTTGGGGTGCCAGGGGTGCCAGGGGTAATTTTAGTGTTTAGGGGGTATGGGTACTGGGGTAGTAAGGATAATTTCAGAAATTGTAGTGTATGTGTTAGTAGAGGGTCATTTAAGGGTTTTGGGATAAAAGAAAAATATATACATATATTTTTCTTTAACTCCCAAAACCCTTAAATGACCCTTACTACCCCAATACACATACCCCTAAATTTTTTAAATTATCCTTACTACCCCAGTATATATATATATATATATATATATATATATATATATATATATATATATATATATATAGGCCTCAGGAGAGGCCCCCTCCTTTAAAAATGATTTTTTATTTTAAAAATAAAAATATGTGGCCATGCCCCGGGGGATGGGGTCCCCGAGGCCGAAATCCGCCTCCCTAGGAGGGCCATGCGGCCCCCTTCCTGTTTTTTTAAAGAAAAAAATAAAATGTTGTAGGCCCTGGGGGATGGGATCCCCAGGGCCCACGAAATATTTTGAGAAGGGGGGCCACACAGCCCCCGATCTAACAAAAAAAGAAGAAAAAAAAGCCGGCATCTCGCCGGAGGCCCTGCCCCCTCCCTGCACCACTCTACAAACGTGCCTCCTGGCGCGTTTTGGGTTGGTGGATTAAGTCCCCTAGAGTCTTAAGGGTCCTTAGGGGCCAACTAGCCCACCAGGTACCTCCAGTAAGCCCCACACAGTGGGATTGCTGAGAGGTGGTCCGAGGCCATGCCCCTTTTTACACCACTCTGCAAACACGCCTTTTGGCGTACTGCTGGTGAGGCGATGAGGTCCTCTTGTGTCCTGAGGACCTCAGGACTAACGTGGACTTCATCCCCCGAGTTTGCCGTGTGGTGTAAAAAGGGTGTGTGGCCTCGGACCACTCTCAGCAATCCAGCTGTGTGGGGCTTACTAGAGATAACAGGAGGGCTAGTTGGCCCCCAGGGACCCTCAGGAAGCAAGGAGACTTCATCCCCCAACCAAGAGCGCGCCAGGAGGCGTATTTGCAGAGTGGTGCAGAAAGGGGGCGTGGCCTGTGTCCACCTCTTAGCAATCCCACTATCTGGGGCTTACTATAGGTGTCAGGTAGGCTAGTTGGTCCCTAAGGACCCCCAGCATCAAAGGGGACTTTAATCCCCATCGAAGAGCGCGCCAGGCAGCGCGTTTGCAGAATGGTGGGCAAAGGGGGCGTGGCCTGCTATGAGAACTTACCAATGCTGCTGTGTGGGACTTACTGGAGGTAATAGGAGGGGTAGTTGGCCCCCAAGGACGTCCTTGGGGGCCAACTACCCCCTCCTGTTACCTCCAGTAAGTCCCACACAGTGGTACTGCTAAGAGGTCTTCGGAGACCACACCCCCCTTTCTCCACCACTCTACAACGCGCCTCCTGGCACACTACGGGTTGAGGAATGAAGTCCACTTTACTCCTGAGAGACTTTGAGGGCCAAGAAGCCCTCCTGGTACCTCCTGTAAGTCCTACGCAGCAGAATTCCTGAGTGCTGGTCTGAGGCCCAGCCTCCTTTCTGCACCACTCTGCAAACGTGACTACTACGTTATAGTTATAAATTAGCATTTAAAAAAACTTTAGAAATTCATTGAAAAACCATAGGTTTCAGGGACGTTATAGTTAGTAATTAGCATTTAAAAACCTTTGAAATTCACTGAAAAACCATAGGTTTCAGGGACGTTATAGTTAGTAATTAGCATTTAAAAAACCTTTGAAATTCACTGAAAAAGCCATAGGTTTTAGGGACGTTATAGTTAGAAATTAACATTTAAAAAACCTTAGAAATTTACTTAAAAAAACCACAGGTTTCAGGGATGTTATAGTTAGTTGGACATTTCACTCATACAAAACCTGAGAAATTCGGCCGTTATAGTTAGTTGAGCTAACTATAATTCGCGCACCCGCAATGCACTGCTGTTGGCGCCGCATATTACATCACTCATGACATGGTCAGTAACATCACTGATGACATCTCAAATGACATCACTTGAAAATGTGTATTTTTTGCAAAAGTTTGAGGTTTGAAAGGGATTCTGGGTAAAAAGTCCTGGTGCTCCATGTAAGTCGCCCCACCCTGGATTTCCCCAGGTGTCTAGTTTTCAAAAGCTTTCAAGTTTGCTAGGTTTCCCTATGTGCCAGCTGTGCTATGGCCTAAAATCCACAGCTAGCCACTTTGCAAAAAAGGGTCAGTTTTGAGTGGAAATATGTGATGTATCCTTGTTGCGTTTTTTTGGACATTTCCTGCCGCGGGAACCTACATAAGTGAGGTACCGTTTTTTATCTGGATACTTGGGGAATGCTGAGTGGAAGGAAGTTTGTGGCTCTCTGCAGATTGCAGAACTTTCCATCACAGAAATGTGAGAAAAATAGGATTTTTGGTAGAAGTTAGAGATTTGCAAGGGATTCTGGGTACAAAAACCTGGTGAGAGCTACACAAGTCACCCCACCCTGGATTGCCCCAGGTGTACAGATTTGAAAAAATGTTCAGGTTTGCTAGATTTTCCAAGGTGCTGGCTGAGCTAGGGTCCAAAACCCATAGCTACACACAATGGAAATAGGTCAGTTTTCAGTGGAAAAATGTGCTGTGTCCATGTTGCATTTTGGTTTCCTTTCATGGCCACTAGGCCCATCCACACAAGTGAGGTGCCATTTTTATCAGAAGACTTGTGGGAGCAAAGAATAGTAGAACAATTATTACCAACTTGCAACACTGCATTTGTGCCTTTTCAAACTAAAGCCAGTGTGTAAGAAAGAAGATAAAGAAAAATACTCTCTAAATCATATGCAAGTACAGGTACTCACAAATTCACAGATGTACAAATAACCACTGCTCCTAAGCTCAATATCTTATGCCCATTTCAGAAATACATAAGTTTTCCCATTTTTCACTCTACATATTTCACCATATGAATTGGTCTATACTTGGTACGCAAAGAGAAACCATTGTACAGTGCAGCTTAGTTGTTGGCTGTGGGTACCTTGGGTGCTTGGAGAACCTACAAACCCTATTTATCCCAGCACTCAGAAGGGTCTAACCAACATAATGGGCTGTTGCTTTTGTGAATTGCAGCCTTGAGAAATCTATTTGCCCAGTCGCTATAGCGAGTCAGATTTTATCAGGGCAAGCTATATTTAGGGCCTACTCACCCATTCTGGTGAGCTGAAAAAGAACAGGAGCTGAATTATGGAGAGTGCCCTGGGGCGCAACGGGCATGTGCTCCCACTTTGCGTGCTCTGGGCCACTTTGGTATTACAGAAAAGGCCACAGCTGCTTGTGCGGCCCTTTATGTAAGACTGATAGCCCTGGCGCACATACAGCACCAGCGCTATCACCAGAGAGTGTTCCCTCATTTTCATGGGGGTGTGGCCCCATGCAAATAAGGGAACCATTTGCCTCTGTGCCCGAGCTGTATTATAGATGCGGGCGCAGAGGCAAAGAAGCTGTCAGGAGGCACACTGACAGTGCACCACCTAAAAAGTGGCACACTGTTACTGCACCACTTGATGGCAGCCCTCTGTAGGGAGGAAAGGGGGTCCTATGGACCCCCCAGATATCCCCTTGCAGACAGGTACAGTCACTCACTGCACCTCATGCAAGGGGATCTCTCTTCCATCTTAAAAGTGCAGGTGGGTTGCACCGTGAAAGAAGGAGCGGATGCTACAAGACAGCTCTGTTTTTGCTCTGTGTTCAGAAACAGAGGTCAAAGTCAGTTTACTCTTCTTACAATTACTTTTCTTTTTTCTGAATGCAGGTTTCCAGTATTTAGTAAAGTGAACTGTCTAAAGTGCTGTACAAAGAGTGGGAATTGAAAGCCTTTAGTGGCAGGTTTATTTGTAAATCACACACATTTAAATAGCTAATAAGTGAATTATAAAAACATTTCAAAATATATTTCAGTAGTTATGAAAGCCCATTTTTTTGTAATTGTGTGATGAAAAAATATTTTAACACGATGAAAACAAACAAGAACACTTTACTTAATGATGTGCAAATGATAAATATGTTTGCTGAAGCTAGATCTTTAAAGATCATTGTTTATACATTATATAGTTTTATCAGTAAAACTGCATGTTAGTGGAAATGTTTTTGGCCATTTCCATGGGAAATTTACTGCCTGTAAATGACAGTGCACTACCACATCATGCTATAGTAATATAGGGCCATATGTACAAAACCTTCCTGGAGGTCGCAAACAGCCCAATTCACAGAATAGGGTAGCTTAAGACTGCAAAAAAGGTTTATAAAATGTACCAAAGCCAAATTGCAATTCAGTAATCTGTTATTGAATCGCAATTTGGGTTTGCAAATCTGTATTTGGAAGGGGCTTCTTATGGTGTCCCTTCCTAATACTGATTCACAGTGATATGTTTGAATATTTTGCAACTAAATTACAGCTGCAAAAACATTCATTTTTACCAACACCTCAAAGGTGGTGGTAACCTTTCGCAAATGGGAAGGGGTCGCCATGGAACCCCTTACCCTTCATGAATGTTGATTCAAATATTTTTAAGAGCAAGCAGTAGCTCCAAGGACTACTACCTACTCCAAAAAATTTAAATTTAAAGGGGCTGCATTAAAAAAAATATTGCTTTATTAAAAAGCATTTACATACATGATGGTCTGCTGACCCCGACAGGGCACCATTCCTGTGATGGCTGCAATTCCTAAGGGGTCTCACTGATTTTCATGAGATAGGCCTATTGCGACCCCATTAACAATCGCTATGTCAAACTTCTAGGTTTTGTACATTAGATCTCGCAATTCCCTAATTGCGATTCACAAAGAAACGCAATAAAGAAATCGAAATCCCTAAATTCTCTACATATGGCCCCATATTTATTAAAAGTGATCTTTTAAACATGACCTGAGAAACACTCCTACCCCTGCCCTGATGGCAATGTTATTAGTGAACTAAGAGGCAAGTCAGGGATCATGTGTACCCTATTTGTGGTCTTGATTCTTATTGTACATAGAGCAAACGTTTAGTATATTTAATGAAACAAAAGAGGGGCTTTTTTTGTACAGCAGAAATACTGAATTCACATTTTTAAAGGTGCTCTCAAATGTGATAATGAAGAAAAAGGCAGCTCTGTAAAATATTTGCGTGAGAATCACACAATTTGAGACCAGTTTACTGGTCAAGTAGATTACAGTTAGGTCTAGTAGATTATTCAGGTTACTAGACCTGCAGGTCTAGTAACATTTTTATGATTTTTATGATTTTTTAAGGCTTGAATTGACCATCTGGACAAAAAGGAACAGATGAAAACGTTGTAACAAATGGGCTTTTTTCCTACTCTGTTTCAATATTTCTTTATTTCAATACTTCAGGCTTTATTATGATGGTGGTCGGACGAGCGTCTGACCACCATTGTTTCAGGCACAGGACTGTCTGACAAAGAGACGTCGGTCCCGACAGCCCAATTACGATGCAACCTAAATGCTGTTTACCATTGTGGCATGAGCAGCGGCCCAGGAAACGGGCCCAGGCAGCAGCCCAGGAAGCAGTTGGACAGCCATGTAAAGGCAGAGGGAAGAGGGTTGCCGTAATCCCCACAGCGGTGTCTCCGCCAGCACAGCCCGCATTGTAGGGATTACGCTCCAGCTGATGACCCGACGGGCTCCTTGAGCCTGTCGGAGATGTCAGTCGGTCCCTCAGACCGCTGCACACTGACCGTGTCCTAATCCGGCGGTCCAACCGTAACCTCAGATATCAGACGGACTACCTCAGACGGCCTGTCGGTGGAGTTCCACCCAACATCGTAATGAGGCCCTTAGTTTCTTTGGGAAAACCTTGAGGGATTCTTGCTGAATTCAGAATGTTGCCTACGTTTACAAATCGATAGCTTTCCTGGATCACCCATGGGTTTCACACTGGTTTCCACCACAAACTGGAAGTAGGTTGAGGGCACAAACAATAGGAATAAATGGGCTACCTTTTTGACAAATGCCAAAACTGTGATAAAAATATAATTTCTTTTATTCAGCTCTGCATGTTCATGAAAGCTGGGAAGATGGTGATTTTAGCACAGCAAACTATTTGTTAATGCCCATTTTAGAATAAAAAAGCAGACCATTTTACCTGGAGCACTTTTTTTTCTACTTATCCCAATAAACTCAAAATGTAGCTATATTTTGCCTATTTTCCCAGTCCCCTCCCCACCAAGGGAATCCACAAACCTTGGGTAATTTTAGAATACCCAGTATGTTGGAAAAAAAAGTACTCAAATTTGGCGCGGATAGCTTATGTGGAAAAAAAGTAATGGAGCCCTAAGTGCAAACTACCCCAAATAGCCCCAAAAAAAGCTCATCATGGGGGGCGGGGGCTTTGAAGGTCCAGCAGTTAAGGGGTTAATGCGAAATGAGTTTCAAACGTTGATATTGTGAAAGAACACCCCACCATAATACATGCAGATCTTTGTAGCAAATGCATTGAAAACCTAATCTGTCGTAACAGGTTCATACATGGCCAGCTTTAGTGCTGGAGGCGCCTGGTGCGACAATCCTTTTTGTCTCCCCGCCTCCCCCATGACCTCCTCCTCGGCTTCCCTCACTACCACCCGGCAATAGTGCCCTTAATTTCTCCTTAGACCCTCTCTCACATACATATAGTTTGTTTTAAAGTGATGGTAAAGGCTGGCTTTACTAATCCGCTCAGCATCCACATAAAATACTGATCTGTTCTTTGCAGCATGCATATTAACCCTCTGCGCTACTTTACGGCTAGTCGAAACGGCCACTAAACAAAACAGATCTCTCTCTCTAGTAGGAACATTAATCAGAAGAGTTATCTTAACGATTTTATTGCTGTCTGAAAGCTAAACGCACAAGGAACTCTGAAGCGGGTGCTTTTAAATTGTAAGTTATTGCTAAACACAGCGCCCCTCCCTGAGGTCAGTGCCCCTCCTCCAGGTCAGCGCCCAGTGCGGTTACTCCGCCCTAAAGCTGCCCCTGGGTACATACTCCAAGACTTACTGGATACAGATAGATTTCTCCAGTAGATACCTTAATACTATAAACAACCTAATAGTAAAAATATGGTCTAACTGTGATGTAGAAAATAGGAATATTTCCCCTTTGTTTTGAATTTAGGGGGCACAGAATTTTTAAATCTAATACATGTACACATTCAAAACCTTCGATTGATTGACAATAACTCCATCCTGCATAGAACAGTGTTTGAGGCATTTTAAGGACTAATGTCCTTGACACTTCTAAGTTACAAATCTTTTACTAGGAGAAGTAGCTGTTCATGAGACTGTATCAGTTTTGCCCCAAAATCGGATTATTAGACTGATTGCCAAGTCGAAATAATAGACTGAATGGCAATATCTCCATCCTTCAAGAGCCACTCATCCTGACTGCATCCATATTCTGCCACTGCCCCTGTTATTTGTAGTTCTAAAAATTATTATTTTCCATTTACAGCTCTGCACGTTCATGATAGATGTGGGTATTTCTCTCTCTCTATATATAGTTCTCTCTCTATCTCCATTTCTTTTTTCTCCTTTCTTATATTTCTCTTTCTAGTTCTCCTCTCCATCTATCTCTAGTAATTTCTCTCACTCGCTCTCTTTCTACCTCTAGTTCTCTCTCTCTTCTTGTCTCTGTGTCTCTCTCTCTATGTTTCTCTCTCTTTAGCTAGCTCTCTCTCCCTTTTACTTTCTCTATTTCCTGTTCTCTCCCTCACTTTTTCCCACTCTTTCTATCCATATGTATGCATGTTTTTATGTTCTATTTACATAGTGCACACCTAGTCAAAAGGTCAGTAGGGAACTATACATGGTGAGTAAGGAGTCTGGGAGGACTTGAAGGAGAGTGTTGACACCATCTAGATGAAAGAGAACCAGGGCTTAAACAGCAGTTCTGAAGTCACTTTCTGGAAAAAACTGTTTCCAGAGAGCTGGTAGCAGGCCATATTTTTTTTTTTAATCTGTTCCTTGAGGGAAAGATTGGCGCACATGGAGAATCTTTTTAGTTTGAACCTTCCAGGGTTATGTCACTGAGCCAGGTTTGTACTATTTCTTGCTGTTGTTCATGGTTGATAACAGGAATTCTGCTGTGGTTGGGTTGTGCGTCAGGTAGGCACTGGACACCCAGGTCTGTATGATGTGCATACAGTGTTTGAGCATTGTATGTCTGGAGCTGAGAAGACTTTCAGGTAAAGTTGCAAATTGTCAGCATATTGGTGACTCATGATGCTGTTATCTGTGAGTAGAGCCCCAAGAAGCTCTATGTAGAGTTTGAAGATGGTGGGAGGCAGTTAAGAGAGGGAGCAGGGAACCCTGGGGGGCCTGTAGGTGCCCATGTGAACAAATTGGTGTTGATTGGAAAGTTAGGAGGAAAACTGGTGAGAGCACACTGCCAGTGAATCCCGTTTGAGACTCTGGGGTGTGGATGAGTGTTGGAAGGTCAACTGTGTTGAAAGGCATTTTAGACGTCCAGCAATACCAGCAGGCTGGGTTTGTCTTAATCTGTGGTGAAGAGGGTGTCATCTATGATGTGTAAGGTAGTGGTCTCCATGCAGCAGCAAGATGTGAAGCCTGACTGGTAGTCATGTAAGAGATGGTTGGCATTGAGGTGATCTTGAAGTTAAAGTCCAATTCTCTTGCCACTGAAGGGTAGGTGACTAATTGACTGGTAATTCATGAGGTCATCTTAGTCCAAAGTATGTTTCTTTAGGAGTGGGAGGATCTGGCCTGACTTGAGAGCTTCTGTGAAGATGCCTTCAGAGGTAGCAGTTGACAGTGGTTTGTTAAGGTAAGAGAGCTTCCCTGGAGAAAACTTTGTCTCAATTGCTCTTTCGGTCTCTACTTTTCTCTCTCTGTTACTTTTTCTAGCTCCTTTCTATGTTTATGGCTCTCTTTCTCGGTTTCTCTCAGATTTTAACTTTCTGGTGTGTCTGACTGATACTCTTTTGACTAGTGCAAGGGCTCTCTCTCCAAGTGTCCAAGCACTTTTCCTGCACTCTAGCGTTGTCCTCTTAGACATTCTAGTGGTGTTCACTGATGGCAGCAGCAATAACAGCCATGCTCACACTCATAGCTGCAAATTGTAAGTGTGCGAAGTTTTTTTCACGAGCAACATTTTTTAAAGTTCTTACTTTTAAAAGTTTGCAAAGTTTCTAGTTTAAATTTGCCTACCCGAACATTTTTACATATTTGTGTAGAAACCTCACCACATCAGTTTCACTCAATACGTAATTTGCTACAGTTCAAGTTTACTCTTGTGAACAGTTTCAAATCAGAAAAGCAAATAAAGACTGAGAACTATCCATTCACAAACCCTTATTCAACAGTACAACACCATTTTCTGCGCCATATGTCTTATGCATATGGTTGCCACCGGGCCGATTTTAAACCAGCCTGACCGGTATTTTAATGTCCCCGCTGGAGCAAAAAAATAGAAAAATCACCTAAAGCTATAGTTTTTTCCCCTAATCAGTACATACTTTAAATAGTAAACGTAAACACGTTAAAATGTATTCAACAGCTACCCTAATGACCCTGTCTAATAATTAAAGTAAGCAAAGGCAGAAAAACCATGATATAAATGAATACAGACAGATTTATATAAGTGTCTACTTAAGAATCATGTCTGGGCCAGAATCTCAAAGCGTGAATAAATGGGAAATAGAGGCGTCATCTGCAGAAAAAGGCATGATTTTCCAGTGGAAGTGGCATAGTAAAACAAGCATTGAAAATGCAATAGGTCTCGCTTTAGTTTAAGTGAAAGTAAATTTGTTTGTAAATGGTGTGTATATATATATGCATATGTATGTATGTATGTATGCATTAATATGTGCATTTATATAGATATGCAGATGTATATAGTTTGTAATGTTAATTTTAATTTATGTATGTTTATAAATAAATATATATATATATATATATATATATTAATATAAGTAAGCATATATGCATATATAATTTTTTTTGTTTTATATATGTATATGTATATGGAAATATATATGTATGTATATGTGTATTGATATATATGCATGTGTATCTATGTGCATATATTTATACATATAGATGTATATATATATGCATATAAGTATGTATGCATATTTATATAAATATGTTTGCATTTATCTATATGTGCATAGATATATATATATGTATGTATATATGTGTATATTTGTGCATATATGGGTAAATATATTTGTATATATGCATATGTATGCAGATATGTATGCATATGTATGTATGTATTTATATGTGAATTTATATATACGCAGATTTATATAGTTTGTAATGTAAGTTGTTATATATGTATGGGTATAAATATAAATATATATATATATATATATATATATATATATATATACATATATATATATATATATATATACATATATATATATATATATATATATATATATATTTATTTATTTACCTAAGGATACATCCACATATGTATGTATGCATATTCATATAAATATGTTGTATTTATATATATGTGCACAGATACATACATTTATATATGTATATATGTGTATATTTGTGCATATATGTGTAATTATATTTGTATATTATATATGTATGCAGATATATATGCATATGTATGTATGCATTTATATGTGCATTTATATATATGCAGATTTATATAGCTTGTAATGTAAGGTTTTCTATATGTATGGCTATAAAAATATATATATATATTTTTGTCTCTACAAATATATATATATATATATATATATATACATATATATATATATCTATATACGTAATGATATATGTATCTATATGTAAAGAAATATTGACATATATACACATGCATATATAGCAATATAAATATGCATACGTATATATTTACATTTATAAATATTTGTATTTATTGATATATGTATATAAATGTAAATATATACGTATGCATATTTATATTACTATATATGCATGTGTATATATGTCAATATTTCTTTACATATAGATGTATATATATATATGCATATAAGTATGTATGCATATTTATATAAATATGTATATATTTATATATATACGCACAGATATATACATATGTTACATGGAGCAGAATGCATTAGAGGCCATTAATAATTTGCCCACTTGGGCACAATGTACATATGAAATGTTACCCGATTATTTAAAAAGAGATATAAGGCGTAGCTCTAGATGGCGTAAGTCTCTAGACTAACACATTTTTGTGTACATTACAATTGATATTTGAAAACTAATTGCTTTTTTAATATGCAGCTTCAAGCGTTCTTAATGTTAGATGCTCGAAAACAGTACCGTTATTAATGAAATTGTGTGAACGTTGTCGATAATGGAAATGTTTTTAACGAACTACGAGTCGGTTTTCCTATGCACTTTGGTTGTAGTTTGTCACGTGACACGGTTACCATCACTGCATTTAAAAATGGTTGAAACTTTATGCAACACTGTTGGTGAGCAAGCCTGCTGGACAGGCGAAACGCGTCCAATTTAGCCGACATTAAAGTATAATTTTGGCCAGAACACGGCATCGTCATTTCCTTATGTGAGGAGAAGTGAAAATATATACATATATATGTATATATTCGATGTCTTGTAGATATTACTAGACATCGAATAGGCAGGTAGAGCTATCCACTCGGAACTCACTATACAATCATGACTTCTGGCTACTGACCATAACCCACTAAACAGGGATGAGGCACCTTTTGCGTAACACGCACTAGGCTTAGTGTAGTTTTTCAGGCTTACCGGCCAACAATCAGGAGTTCCCACTAACCAGGGACCTGTATGAATACCGTAGCCGAATTTTGAGGTCATTTAGCGCTACATCACTACATATCCCAGGATGCACTGTTTGGCATCTAATATACACTAACATGGAGTTCGATGGTACAGAACTGCAGTTTAAGAAAAGTAAATGACAGATACACATTTTGCTCAGTTAAGAACATGATATATTTATCAAACATGGGGTTTGTTTACTTTGAATGTATGAAACCGAATATATAAACATGTATGACTTAATGTATTTTGCAATTCAAAGATGGCGCTAATTTATACCTGTTTTTGTTAGACCCTGCATGACTAGTCCATCATCAGTGTCCATGGCAAATAAGGAAATGTATGTAAGCATTGTTCCGTAGTGACACCGTTGTGTGAACAAGCCCCTTTGAGGGTGAAGCGGGTCACGGCGGGTTTATGACGAAATAAACCCCCTTTTGTTACTTTCCTTGGAGTCTTGATTTTCTGTTATGACCTGAGAGCGCGAACGGAATCCCATATCCTCTGCATATGTGTATATTTGTGTATATATGTGTAAACATATATGTATCTATGCATATGTATGCATATATAGATGCATATGTATTTAAGCATTTATATGTGGATTTATTTAGATATGCAGATGAATATATTTTGTAATATAAGTATTTATATATGTATGACTATTAATATATATATATATATATATTTTAAATAAATATATATATATATATATAGACATAAATATATGTTTATATACGTAAGGATATATGCTTATATAAAAATTTGCATTTATTTATATATGTATAAATATGCAAATATATATGTTTGCATATTTATATTTATATATATGCGAATGTTTATACGTGTATTATTTTAAACATATAGATGTATATATATGCATATAAGTATGTATGAATATTTATCTAAAAATGTATGCATTTATATATATGTGCACAGATATACACATACATCTGTATATATGTGTATATTTGTGCATATATGTTTAAATATATTTGTATATATGCATATGTATGCAGATATATATGCATATGTATGTATGCATTTATATGTGCATTTATATATATATGCAGATGTATATAGTTTGTAATATAAGTATTTATATATGTATGGATATAAAAATATACGCAAAGTGCCAGCAGGGATTCATCACATGAACAGATTAAAACTTGGAAGGAAAAGAACGTGTTAAGAACCTTTCTAATCTCTGAGGTTGTCAGCCTGCACATAAGCATTTTGTAAAGTGAGTGTGCGTTTCGGCAGACACCGGCTTCAATTAAGCCCCCTGCAGGAGCCTACATGGACAACCTGTGACAAGGAAAGCCTCAGCTGAGAAGTTTTTCTCAGGATGATAGCTAGGAAATTTTGCAGTGCTTAAACAATAAAAAGATATGAAGCGCAGCAGACATTTGTATTTTTTTTCCTGGGGAACCGGGTTCGAATTTAAGCAGGGATGCTTAACATCCTGTGTTTCTGGGCAAGTTACTTAATCTCCAGGTGCCTAACAAAATGAATGTGTCCATTTGTAATGCAACTGGTGCACATGTAAAGCGCTCTGGTTCATTCCTTGTCTTTGAAAATGTGTTTATTTAAAAATGGAATACTGCGTGGCAACGTAAAGCATGTGCATATGTTCATTTACTAAGGTATTCTCTTGTAAGCACTAGGCGTGCCAAAGAACACACAAAGTGCCAGCAGAGATTCATCACATGAACAGATTAAAACTGGGAAGGAAAAGAACGTGTTGAGAAACGTTCTGATCTCTGCCGTTGTCAGCCTGCACATAAGCATTTTGTAAAGTGAATGTGCGTTCCGGCAGACACCGGCTTCAATTAAGCCCCCTGCAGGGGCCTACATGGACAACCTGTGACAAGCAAAGCCTCAGCTGAGAAGTTTTTCTCAGGATGATAGCTAAGAAATTTTGCAGTGCTTAAACAATAAAAACATATGAAGCGCAGCAGACATTTGTATTTTTTTTTACTGGGGAACCGGTTTCGAATTTAAGCAGGGATGCTTAACATCCTGTGTTTCTGGGCAAGTTACTTAATCTCCCCGTGCCTAACAAAATGAATGTGTCCATTTGTAATGCAACTGGTGCACATGTAAAGCGCTCTGGTTCATTCCTTGACTTTGAAAATGTGTTTATTTAAAAATGAAATACTGCATGACAACGTAAAGCATGTGCATATGTTCATTTACTAAAGTATTCTCTTCTAAGCACTGTGCGTGCCAAAGATCACGCAAAGTGCCAGCAGGGATTCATCACATGAACAGATTAAAACTTGGAAGGAAAAGAACGTGTTAAGAACCTTTCTAATCTCTGAGGTTGTCAGCCTGCACATAAGCATTTTGTAAAGTGAATGTGCGTTCCGGCAGACACCGGCTTCAATTAAGCCCCCTGCAGGGGCCTACATGGACAGCCTGTGACAAGCAAAGCCTCAGCTGAGAAGTTTTTCTCAGGATGATATCTAGGAAATTTTGCAGTGCTTAAACAATAAAAACATATGAAGCGCAGCAGACATTTGTATTTTTGTTCCTGGGGAACCGGGTTCGAATTTAAGCAGGGATGCTTAACATCCTGTGTTTCTGGGCAAGTTACTTAATCTCCCTGTGCCTAACAAAATGAATGTGTCCATTTGTAATGCAACTGGTGCACATATAAAGCGCTCTGGTTCATTCCTTGACTTTGAAAATGTGTTTATTTAAAAATGGAATACTGCGTGGCAACATAAAGCATGTGCATATGTTCATTTACTAAGGTATTCTCTCTGTAAGCACTATGCATGCCAAAGATCACACAAAGTGCCAGCAGGGATTCATCACATGAACAGATTAAAACTGGGAAGGAAAAGAACGTGTTGAGAAACTTTCTGATCTCTGACGTTGTCAGCCTGCACACAAGTATTTTGTAAAGTGAATGTGCTGCTCCGGCAGACACCGGCTTCAATTAAGCCCCCTGCAGGGACCTACATGGACAGCCTGTGACAAGCAAAGCCTCAGCTGAGATGTTTTTCTCAGGGTGATATTGCTAGGAAATTTCGTAGTGCCTAAACAATAAAATCGTATGAAGCGCAGCAGACATTTGTATTTTTTTCATGGGGAACCGGGTTCGAATTTAGTCAGGGATGCTTAACATCCTGTGTTTCTAGGCAAGTTACTAAATCTCCCTGTGCCTAACAAAATGAATGTGTCCATTTGCAATGCAACTCGTGCATGTGTATAGCGCTCTGGTTTATTCCTTGACTTTGAAAATGTGTTTATTCGAAAATGGAATACTGCGTGGCAACGTAAAGCATGTGCATATGTTCATTTACTGAGGTATTCTCTTGTAAGCACTAGGCATGCCAAAGAACACACAAAGTGCCAGCAGAGATTCATCACATGAACAGATTAAAACTTGGAAGGAAAAGAACGTGTTAAGAACCCTTTCTAATCTCTGAGGTTGTCAGCCTGCACATAAGCATTTTGTAAAGTGAGTGTGCGTTTCGGCAGACACCGGCTTCAATTAAGCCCCCTGCAGGAGCCTACATGGACAACCTGTGACAAGGAAAGCCTCAGCTGAGAAGTTTTTCTCAGGATGATAGCTAGGAAATTTTGCAGTGCTTAAACAATAAAAAGATATGAAGCGCAGCAGACATTTGTATTTTTTTTCCTGGGGAACCGGGTTCGAATTTAAGCAGGGATGCTTAACATCCTGTGTTTCTGGGCAAGTTACTTAATCTCCCGGTGCCTAACAAAATGAATGTGTCCATTTGTAATGCAACTGGTGCACATGTAAAGCGCTCTGGTTCATTCCTTGTCTTTGAAAATGTGTTTATTTAAAAAATGGAATACTGCGTGGCAACGTAAAGCATGTGCATATGTTCATTTACTAAGGTATTCTCTTGTAAGCACTAGGCGTGCCAAAGAACACACAAAGTGCCAGCAGAGATTCATCACATGAACAGATTAAAACTGGGAAGGAAAAGAACGTGTTGAGAAACGTTCTGATCTCTGCCGTTGTCAGCCTGCACATAAGCATTTTGTAAAGTGAATGTGCGTTCCGGCAGACACCGGCTTCACTAAGCCACCTGCAGGGGCCTACGTGGACAACCTGTGACAAGCAAAGCCTCAGCTGAGAAGTTTTTCTCAGGATGATAGCTAAGAAATTTTGCAGTGCTTAAACAATAAAAACATATGAAGCGCAGCAGACATTTGTATTTTTTTTTACTGGGGAACCGGTTTCGAATTTAAGCAGGGATGCTTAACATCCTGTGTTTCTGGGCAAGTTACTTAATCTCCCCGTGCCTAACAAAATGAATGTGTCCATTTGTAATGCAACTGGTGCACATGTAAAGCGCTCTGGTTCATTCCTTGACTTTGAAAATGTGTTTATTTAAAAAATGAAATACTGCATGACAACGTAAAGCATGTGCATATGTTCATTTACTAAAGTATTCTCTTCTAAGCACTGTGCGTGCCAAAGATCACGCAAAGTGCCAGCAGGGATTCATCACATGAACAGATTAAAACTTGGAAGGAAAAGAACGTGTTAAGAACCTTTCTAATCTCTGAGGTTGTCAGCCTGCACATAAGCATTTTGTAAAGTGAATGTGCGTTCCGGCAGACACCGGCTTCAATTAAGCCCCCTGCAGGGGCCTACATGGACAGCCTGTGACAAGCAAAGCCTCAGCTGAGAAGTTTTTCTCAGGATGATAGCTAGGAAATTTTGCAGTGCTTAAACAATAAAAACATATGAAGCGCAGCAGACATTTGTATTTTTGTTCCTGGGGAACCGGGTTCGAATTTAAGCAGGGATGCTTAACATCCTGTGTTTCTGGGCAAGTTACTTAATCTCCCTGTGCCTAACAAAATGAATGTGTCCATTTGTAATGCAACTGGTGCACATATAAAGCGCTCTGGTTCATTCCTTGACTTTGAAAATGTGTTTATTTAAAAAATGGAATACTGCGTGGCAACATAAAGCATGTGCATATGTTCATTTACTAAGGTATTCTCTTGTAAGCACTATGCATGCCAAAGATCACACAAAGTGCCAGCAGGGATTCATCACATGAACAGATTAAAACTGGGAAGGAAAAGAACGTGTTGAGAAACTTTCTGATCTCTGACGTTGTCAGCCTGCACACAAGTATTTTGTAAAGTGAATGTGCGTTCCGGCAGACACCGGCTTCAATTAAGCCCCCTGCAGGGACCTACATGGACAGCCTGTGACAAGCAAAGCCTCAGCTGAGATGTTTTTCTCAGGGTGATATTGCTAGGAAATTTCGTAGTGCCTAAACAATAAAATCGTATGAAGCGCAGCAGACATTTGTATTTTTTTCATGGGGAACCGGGTTCGAATTTAGTCAGGGATGCTTAACATCCTGTGTTTCTAGGCAAGTTACTAAATCTCCCTGTGCCTAACAAAATGAATGTGTCCATTTGCAATGCAACTCGTGCATGTGTATAGCGCTCTGGTTTATTCCTTGACTTTGAAAATGTGTTTATTCGAAAATGGAATACTGCGTGGCAACGTAAAGCATGTGCATATGTTCATTTACTGAGGTATTCTCTTGTAAGCACTAGGCATGCCAAAGAACACACAAAGTGCCAGCAGAGATTCATCACATGAACAGATTAAAACTGGGAAGGAAAAGAACGTGTTGAGAAACTTTCTGATCTCTGACGTTGTCAGCCTGCACACAAGCATTTTGTAAAGTGAATGTGCGTTCCGGCAGACACCGGCTTCAATTAAGCACCCTGCAGGGGCCTACATGGACAGCCTGTGACAAGCAAAGCCTCAGCTGAGATGTTTGTCTCAGGGTGATATTGCTAGGAAATTTCGTAGTTCCTAAACAATAAAATCCTATGAAGCGCAGCAGACATTTGTATTTTTTTCATGTTGAACCGGGTTCGAATCTAGGCAAGGATGCTTAACATTCTGTGTTTCTGGGCTAGTTACTTATTCTCTCCGTGCCTAAGAAAATGAATGTGTCCATTTGTAATGCAACTGGTGCACATGTAAAGCGCTCTGGTTCATTCCGTGACTTTGAAAATGTGTTTATTCAAAAAATGGAATACTGCGTGACAACTAAAGCATGTGCATATGTTCATTTACTAAATCATTCTCTTCTAGCACTATGCGTGCCAAAGATCACGCAAAGTGCCAGCAGGGATTCATCACATGAACAGATTAAAACTTGGAAGGAAAAGAATGTGTTGGGAACCTTTCTGATCTCTGAGGTTGTCAGCCTGCACATAAGCATTTTGTAAAGTGAATGTGCATTCCGGCAGACACCGGCTTCAATTAAGCCCCCTGCAGGGGCCTACATGGACTGCCTGTGACAAGCAAAGCCTCAGCTGAGAAGTTTTTCTCAGGATGTAGCTAGGAAATTTTGCAGTGCTTAAACAATAAAAACATATGAAGCGCAGCAGACATTTGTATTTTTTTTCCTGGAGAACCGGGTTCGAATTTAGGCAGGGATGCTTAACATCCTGTGTTTCTGGGCAAGTTACTTAATCTCCCCGTGCCTAACAAAATGAATGTGTCCATTTGTAATGCAACTGGTGCACATGTAAAGCGCTCTGGTTCATTCCTTGACTTTGAAAATGTGTTTATTTAAAAAATGGAATACTGCGTGGCAACGTAAAGCATGTGCATATGTTCATTTACTAAGGTATTCTCTTGTAAGCACTATGCGTGCCAAAGAACACACAAAGTGCCAGCAGGGACGCATCACATGAACAGATTAAAACTGGGAAGGAAAAGAACGTGTTGAGAAACTTTCTGATCTCTGCCGTTGTCAGCCTGCACACAAGCATTTTGTAAAGTGAATGTGCGTTCCGGTAGACACCGGCTTTAAATAAGCCCCCTGCAGGGGCCTACATGGACAGCCTGTGACAAGCAAAGCCTCAGCTGAGAAGTTTTTCTCAGGGTCATATTGCTAGGAAATATCGCAGTGCCTAAACAATAAAATCGTATGAAGCGCAGCAGACATTTGTATTTTTTTCATGGGGAACTGGTGCTTTTTAATGCTGCTGCTTCCGAAAACATATTTCTTTGTTTAAATCTGCCTAAAAGGCTGCACACAACCTGTGTATATTTTGAGGGCATGTGATTTAAAGGACCAGGCTGTTGTGTTCAAATTAGCGCAATGGTAACTTAATTGATTTTTTGGTTTGATTATTTTATATAGAATGCAGTTTATGTAGTACTTGATTTCTATGGTAAATCGCTTTGTAAAGTGTGCGCAAATTGCTTTTTACCTCCAAAATATATGTAAATATATTTGAAGCTTAAAAGATTTGAGCTGTATTTAGGTAGCAGCTTTAGACGCGCACGTTTTTTTTCCCTTGAGTTTATTATCCTGTTGTTTTCTGTTGGTTACTGAGCTGTATCTCACAGATGCTGTAGACGGCAAGATAAGGATCTTTATAACAAGGCTGCTTTTCACTTCATTAGCTCCGCCTGGTTTCCTTTAGTAACTGTAGGACACATGGTAAGTTTTCACACAACAGCAGACTTTTGGGCTCCTTCCGTCCCCCCCCCCCTTCCCCGAACAAATGCTAATCTACTAGGATTTATTCACACTGCTACACAAGGCAGCGTAAAACAACGTTTTTGAGCTGCACCTATGTATCTTTAAACTTTTATTACAGCTTTATGGTACATTTATTCTACCTGTATGGCTTTTGTTTTTAAGAGGTACAACAACGTAAAGCATGTGCATATG
Organism: Calotriton arnoldi; assembly: GCA_963921515.1. Taxonomy (NCBI): domain Eukaryota; kingdom Metazoa; phylum Chordata; class Amphibia; order Caudata; family Salamandridae; genus Calotriton; species Calotriton arnoldi. The sequence goes on from CAWUFW010004071.1 coordinate 870,165, forward strand.
TTCATTTACTAAGGTATTCTCTTCTAAGCACTATGCGTGCCAAAGATCACACAAAGTGCCAGCAGGGACACATCACATGAACAGATTAAAACTGGGAAGGAAAAGAATATGTTGAGAAACTTTCTGATCTTTGCAGTTGTCAGCCTGCACACAAGCTTTTTGTAAAGTAAATGTGGGTTCCGGAAGACACCGGCTTCAATTAAGCCCCCTGCAGGGGCCTACATGGACAGCCTGTGACAAGCAAAGCCTCAGCTGAGATGTTTTTCTCAGGGTGATAGTGCTAGGAAATTTCGTAGTGCCTAAACAATAAAATCCTATGAAGCGCAGCAGACATTTGTATTTTTTCATGGTGAACCGGGTTCGAATCTAGGCAGGGATGCTTAACATTCTGTCTTTCTGGGCTAGTTACTTAATCTCTCCGTGCCTAAGAAAATGAATGTGTCCATTTGTAATGCAACTGGTGCACATGTAAAGCGCTCTGGTTCATTCTGTGACTTTCAAATGTGTTTATTCAAAAAATGGAATACTGCGTGACAACGTAAAGCATGTGCATATGTTCATTTACTAAAGTATTCTCTTCTAAGCACTGTGCGTGCCAAAGATCACGCAAAGTGCCAGCAGGGATTCATCACATGAACAGATTAAAACTTGAAAGGAAAAGAACATGTTAAGAACCTTTCTAATCTCTGAGGTTGTCAGCCTGCACATAAGCATTTTGTAAAGTGAATGTGCCTTCCGGCAGACACCGGCTTCAATTAAGCCCCCTGCAGGGGCCTACATGGACAGCCTGTGACAAGCAAAGCCTCAGCTGAGAAGTTTTTCTCAGCATGATAGCTAGGAAATTTTGCAGTGCTTAAACAATAAAAACATATGAAGCGCAGCAGACATTTGTATTTTTTTTCCTGGGGAACCAGGTTCGAATTTAAGCAGGGATGCTTAACATCCTGTGTTTCTGGGCAAGTTACTTAATCTCCCGTGCCTAACAAAATGAATGTGTCCATTTGTAATGCAACTGGTGCACATGTAAAGCGCTCTGGTTCATTCCTTGACTTTGAAAATATGTTTATTTAAAAAATGGAATACTGTGTGGCAACGTAAAGCATGTGCATATGTTCATTTACTAAGGAATTCTCTTGTAAGCACTATGCGTGCCAAAGATCACACAAAGTGCCAGCAGGGACTTCGATGTTCAACGCATCACATGAACAGATTAAAACTGGGAAGGAAAAGAACGTGTTGAGAAACTTTCTGATCTCTGCCGTTGTCAGCCTGCACATAAGCATTTTGTAAAGTGAATGTGCGTTCCGGCAGACACCGGCTTCAATTAAGCCCCCTGCAGGGGCCTACATGGACAACCTGTGACAAGCAAAGCCTCAGCTGAGAAGTTTTTCTCAGGATGATAGCTAGGAAATTTTGCAGTGCTTAAACAATAAAAACATATGAAGCGCAGCAGACATTTGTATTTTTTTTCCTGGGGAACCGGGTTCGAATTTATGCAGGGATGCTTAACATCCTGTGTTTCTGGGCAAGTTACTTAATCTCCCCGTGCCTAACAAAATGAATGTGTCCATTTGTAATGCAACTGGTGCACATGTAAAGCGCTCTGGTTCATTCCTTGACTTTGAAAATGTGTTTATTTAAAAATGGAATACTGCGTGACAACGTAAAGCATGTGCATATGTTCATTTACTAAAGTATTCTCTTCTAAGCACTGTGCGTGCCAAAGATCACGCAAAGTGCCAGCAGGGATTCATCACATGAACAGATTAAAACTTGGAAGGAAAAGAACGTGTTGAGAAACTTTCTAATCTCTGAGGTTGTCAGCCTGCACATAAGCATTTTGTAAAGTGAATGTGCGTTCCGGCAGACACCGGCTTCAATTAAGCCCCCTGCAGGGGCCTACATGGACAACCTGTGAGAAGCACAGCCTCAGCTGAGAAGTGTTTCTCAGGATGATAGCTAGGAAATTTTGCAGTGCTTAAACAATAAAAACATATGAATCATAGCAGACATTTGTATTTGTTTTCCTGGGGAACTGGGCTCGAATTTAAGCAGGGATGCTTAACATCCTGTGTTTCTGGGCAAGTTACTTAATCTCCCCGTGCTTAACAAAATGAATGTGTCCATTTGTAATGCAACTGGTGCACATGTAAAGCGCTCTGGTTCATTCCTTGACTTTGAAAATGTGTTTAGTTAAAAATGGAATACTGCGTGACAACGTAAAGCATGTGCATATGTTCATTTACTAAAGTATTTTCTTCTAAGCACTGTGCGTGCCAAAGATCACGCAAAGTGCCAGCAGGGATTCATCACATGAACAGATTAAAACTTGGAAGGAAAAGAACGTGTTAAGAACCTTTCTAATCTCTGAGGTTGTCAGCCTGCACATAAGCATTTTGTAAAGTGAATGTGCGTTCCGGCAGACACCGGCTTCACTAAGCCACTGCAGGGGCCTACATGGACAGCCTGTGACAAGCAAAGCCTCAGCTGAGAAGTTTTTCTCAGGATGATAGCTAGGAAATTTTGCAGTGCTTAAACAATAAAAACATATGAAGCGCAGCAGACATTTGTATTTTTTTCCTGGGGAACAGGGTTCGAATTTAAGCAGGGATGCTTAACATCCTGTGTTTCTGGGCAAGTTACTAAATCTCCCCGTGCCTAACAAAATGAATGTGTCCATCTGCAATGCAACTGGTGCACATGTAAAGCGCTCTGGTTTATTCCTTGACTTTGAAAATGTGTTTATTAAAAAAATGGAATACTGCGTGGCAACGTAAAGCATGTGCATATGTTCATTTACTAAGGAATTCTCTTGTAAGCACTAGGCGTGCCAAAGAACACACAAAGTGCCAGCAGAGATTCCAACAAAATCACCTTCTTGCCCGACAGCTTCATTTCCGATCACAAAACATGAACAATATAGCTAAACAAGGCTGGTGTAGACTAAAAATAACACTCACAAATAAAAAACGCTGTAATTGAATACTGCCTCGCTCATTACTTAAATAAAGCTAAAAAAGGCTTATGTGGACTAAAAATAACACGCACAAATTAAAAACGCTGTAATTCAATACTGCCTCGCTCATTACTAAAATATAGCTAAAGAAGGCTGGTGTGGGCGAAAAATAACACGCACAAAATCAAAACTCTGTAATACAATACTGCCTCGCTCATTACTAAAATACAGCTAAAGAAGGCTGGTGTGGACGAAATATAACACGCACAAAATCAAAACTCGGTAATACAATACTGCCTCGCTCGTTACTGAAGCGAAACTAACTAGCCAGCGTGCTCAAAAGTCGGCAATTACAAATGCAGGCTACAACCTTGCTCGTTACTGAAGCGAAAATAAGCAGCCAGCGTGCTCAAAAGTCTCCAATTACAAAGGCAGGCTACAGCGTGCAAAAACAGATGGCACAACTTCAATTAAAAGAAGTGCAACCAGAGCGAACTAACACTGTAGTTAGGCGCCGCTGTATCGGGACTACACGGAAGTTAGCTAATGACCAACAGCCAACAGAAAGGGAGATAACAACAACACTACCACAAGTAAGCGAATAGCAAGCGGAAACACAGATTACATTAAGTTTAAACCAACATACAGATTACTTTAAGTCTCGCTGAGACAGCGCATGCGCTGCCAAGGCGAGACCTAAAAACATTACAATACAAAGCTGAATAGATGGGTGCAGTGCTAAATACAATGGCAATACAAATACATGGTGATCTGTAATGTAGTAATCTAAATGGGACTGGATAATTAAATTTAGAAAAACAGCAGCCCCCCCCCCAAAAGAGAACACTGTGTTAACAAGGCCTATTTGCACTGGCTAGAAAAAATAAAAATCCTGTTAGTTTTGGCTACAATAAAATTCAATACTGACCTTGCAGTTTGTATAATTATTAATTAATCCTGCAGGGGAAATGGTGCTTATGGTTGCTGGTGACGACACTTGTAGTGTTTGGTCTGACTTGTGAAGTAATAATTGTTATGTTTCGGCGACGGCAAGTCTGCTTTCAGTCTCTTTCCAAATTTCCCCATAGTGATCTGCAAATAGAAAAAAAGTCAGAAAATCGAGTTACAACAAGCACTTTTTACCTCTCTGGCTCATTAATAATACATTCTGCCATTTCCAGGAAGTATGTGCTGTATTTCCCGTTGATTTCCAGTAAATGTGAATCCCGCTGGTGTATTTTCTGTGATATTTCTACAGCTAGTTTAACTTCAGAGCACTTGCCGCCTTTGCCGCCTCCTTCTGAGTGTCTACTTGTCCTACCATGTTTTATTATTCAATTTTCCAAATGTCAGGCGAAGCAGCAGAAAATCTAATACAAATAGTGGCATGGAAACAAATGGTCAGGAGTAAAGCCGAGGTGGGGATGTAAGCAATCAGATTCAGTCAGATGTAGAAGGTCAGATGACTAAGGGCCTCGTTACCAGAAAGCACTGTGTTAGGCGCTATATTTATCACACCTGATAAATAACGGTATCCTGGGATTTGTCATTTATGCAGAGTCTGAGAAGGTCAGGTATTGGGAATCACACTAGTAAGCGAGCACCCAACAGTTTTAAACATCATAGACATTCACAAAGTGAGACACAGGAAGCTAAATTGAATTGCCTCAAATCACACAACTCAGAGTCAAGTGCCAAAGTAGGGATTTCATCTCAGGTCTCTGCCTTCCAAATAGAGGATGAATGACCAGATGGTCAACTCTTTGCTACTCCGGCATTTTCCTGGTGGGCTGCAGACTTGGGGCTGCTTCCAGAGCATGATGAGCTGGGGTGACCAGCCATAGCCTAACTATTCCCCTATATCCTCATTCTAGTTGTGTCCTTCTGCAGCTTAGGACTGGTTTTAACATATTGCTAAGGCTGGTTTATTTTCCAGTCAGCCTAGGAAAGTGTAGTAAATCCATGCACTCCAAGGATATTTCAAAAGGAGTTATTGCAGCAACAGCACAGGACCTGCCTTCAGTCCAGACAGTCAACTCCCAAGTGCCCCACATTCTAGATTTGGAACAATACTGATACACAATACATTTAGAAAATGACAAGTCTCTAAAAGAGACATAATGATAAGTACAACAAGAACATGTAACAGAAAGGCAGATGAAATAATGAAGGACAAAGATAATAAAGAATAATAAGTCTTAAGAAAACGAAATAGAACATAAATAGAAAAATGAGCAAGCAAGAAGAGGTTGATGGAATAAGATCTTATAAATATCTTCATGATCTTGCTGTTGGGTTTTAAATCACAGTGGTCAGAGGATCAATCAAGCAGATCACAAAAGTCACGCATGGAGCTTGTTAACATGCTTGTGCCACAACCTTTCATTGCTTTAAAAGTCTTTGTCCAAACAAAAGTGGATGAAACATCAATGAATCAAATGGCTTCCAGGGCAGCAGATGATTTGCTTAGCTGATAAGACCTAATTATGAGTGTCCAGTTATTCCTGCGTATTATTCTCCAAAATATTGTAATCAGTGGAATTCCTTCTTCTGGAACTGCCAATGCCTGCAGCAGCAGTAGTTGAAATTTAAGCCAAATTTCAGGGCCCGATTCACAAAATTAATCTGAGACAAAATCCTAACTTTACGACTTTCGGTATTCACAAAAGGCATTTAGTAGTAGTAAAGTTAGGATTGTGTCTTAAGTTTGTCTTAAGTTTTGGTCTTAAGTTAAACTTAAGTTAAACTTGAGTTAGGATTTTGTCTTAAGACCAAAACTTAAGACAAACTTAAGACAAAATCCGAAATTAAACTTAAGTTAAACTTAAGTTAGGATTTTGTCTTAAGACCAAAACTTAAGACAAACTTAAGACAAAATCCTAACTTTACTACTACTAAATGCCCTTCGTGAATACCGAAAGTCGTAAAGTTAGGACTTTGTCTCAGATTACTTTTGTGAATCGGGCCCTCAGTCCACATGCAAGTAGTCCATAGAACATACAATAAGCCCTATGCTTATATTCACCCTTTCGAAAGGTTAGACTGATTATCCGAGCCACAGTGAGTAAAGAAGATGATGACAGGTCTGTGAGCACATTGCCTTACCAAGGCAGAAACATTCTGCTCCAGGCATGCGCACACTGCCTCTTTCTGCTGCTGCCCACAGAACCTTGACCAGGACCCACACATACATGAGCACATTGTTTGTGATCCCCAACAGGAAGCGAAAAGTTTGAAGTTTGAAGAATGGCCGTCAAGTCAGCTATAAATGTAGGTATAGCTACTCATAACTTACAGTAGGAGATTTAAATTTTGAGAGCTCCACTGAAGACAATTGAAAGCCGCTTGCAATACAGGTCCGTGGCTATCGAATTTCCAATGTCCTGATCCACATCCTCTGCCTCCCCTTCTCCCTCTCCCTTGCCTAGCTACAGGCTATGTGGATTGTGGAGGGGAATGAAAGCACCAGTGACTATACAGGAGGGCAGGAAGCAAACCTCCCCCCTTCTCTCCTCCTGCAGCTCTCAATGTCAGTGGAACCTTGGAGGAAGAGATAGAGGGGGAACTCTACCCAGCTACTATCTTCCTCGGCTCTGTTAAAAAAAGAGAACTAGGGGTGATGCTGCCCATGTTCAAAGGGCCTGTTATGTGCACGCACTGGCAACGGTCAGGCATACACACAGCAAGAGCAGTGAAAGGCGCTCAATTTGCAGAGGAGCACGGGGATGAAACCCCCTTTATCTATCAAAAGGTTCCTTTATGGATGGTTGGTTCCTGTTGTAGTAGGCTACACCTTCCATTAAAGGCCTGCTCCCTTCTAATAGGCCCTCACCTATAACAGGCTCATAAAGCTGGAGTGGGCCTATAATGGTCAATATAGCCCCACACAGCCAGCTATAAGGCTATTTTAGAACTCTAGAATTTTGAGGAGTTTCATTCAAGACAATGAAGTGGTGCAAGACCGACAATGGCTGCATAGACCTTCTTTTCCTAATGTTTGTCTTTCTGTTTCTCCCTTCCCTTTTTAATTTGGACAGTACTACCCTCAGTGAGTAGAATTTTTCATTAGTATTGTCTGTCTTGCCCATCTTCCTGATTCTAGGCCTTTGCCTGTTGTATGGGTCTTTAACTCATGTCTGTCTTGCCCATCTTCCTGATTCTAGGCCTTTGCCTGTTGTATGGGTCTTTAACTCATGGTTAGGACCTTTAGGCCCTTAACATCCAGTATGACCCTTGGCAGCGGGCTATAATGCTATATTGGCACACTCAAAAGAATGTTCAGAGTGACCCAATTGAACAGACAATTTCCTAAGTGTCTGTGTGGTGCAGGGGTGTGAATCACCTGGTCACAGTGGTTGTGTGTGTCTGTGTGTGTGTGTGTGTGTGTGTGTGCGTGTGAGGGTCAAGAGGTAAGGACAGTTAAGTGACAGCCTGACTTTCCTGAGTCTATCATATGATTCATGCTCCCTGAATGTGCCAATCATGCTTGTTATTTATTTGTTGTTATAATAATGAACAGACAACATTGACAATAAAATGTTTTTCACATGAACTGAACCAGAAATGTAAAATAAAGGTATATGTAGGCGGGTTAAAAGCAAAATAGAAAAACAATATATACATTGTTAAATAAATTATTGGATATGTAATAATCTTAACACTTGCTCCATAAACCCAACGGGAAGGTGGCAAAAGCCCTAATCCAGTATGAATGCTCTGAATGTGGTAACAGGCTCAGAAACATTTCAGTAAAGGACCAGTCACTGATTGCATTGGGCACCTAGTCATAAAATGCACTGAGCTATTTAAAACCCAAATCCATAGATTCACAGCAGTACAGTTTGCTGTGGATGGCCGAGCTTGCCAACTTGAGTTTTTCTCAGTACACTAAAAGTCACCTATAAGCGCCTTCCAGGAGTAGTGCACTAACGCCCTACTCAACGTAGAGCCTTGAGTACCGGCGAATACACTGAGATCAGAGCCTCGAATGGAGATGGCACTGAGTCAGCCTTTCAATTCTTCAAGGTTGACGTCACTACTATCAAGAGAACTCCACATTATCATGGGCATCTTGCTTCAATCCTGGCCTTTCTTTTAGCATCCCAACTGATTCTGGGAGTTGTGGTCCTCAGTGAAAATATGTCGTACTCATTGGATTAAAGAATTACTTTTATCCCTGCCCTATAAACATGTGTGGTCGTAGCAGTTCATTGGACTCTATGATAAAATATTATCGCATTCCATTCAGATTGGAAACATTGGGCCCAATCCACAAATGCATTTGCTCGTGTGAATCCAACCTACACCAGTTATTGGATTGATTTACCAGTACAGTTCACAAAATATGAATTTATAATTATGAATCACTTTTCTCACATGTAATATTACCCAGCTATAATGTCACAAAGCATATTAGTAAATCTTTTACCATGGACAGGAAGTGGGTGTGTCAAGGTGGGGATGTCCTTGAGGAGTGTGTAAACACTCACACACTCTTGTATGTGTTTATCAGTATTCACAAACTTTTCCATGACCCATTCCCACACTGGAAACATTAGCAGGCTTACAGTCATTTAAAGAATGACAAGTGGTCCTCCAAGCCTTCATCTTAGCAGAGGCTATGGGTCTCCACTCCTCTGGCGGCCCATCCAACTTACAACTACTCGCCTACCTGACTTGGATCTCTAGAGCCTTCAGTGCAGCTGTCAGTAGGGTGTTTCACTGAAGGTACATTTCCATTGAGGTGATATAGATTTATATTAACCAAGTCTCAAAGTGGAAGTTTCTTATTCTCCTTCTGTGTCCCGGGCAGAGAGGTCTTGTGGCGTTCACCATGCCCCATTTATGGAAGGGCGACTGAAGCTTATCCCTGGTTCCCTGATGCAGATGGTCAGTCTGGTCAAAGGTTTCCAATAGTATTGCTAGCTGTGACACCTCACCTCTACATGGGACAGGAAAAAAGCAAATTTGGTGAGCAGTGTATCCACTGAACTCTAAATGACTCCATTGCTCTTGTCTTGTCTCCATTTCCGGTGTGAAATTGGTAAGGCGCTCCCTCTAAAATGGTGGGGATTGGAAGTGGGAAGTATTTCCTCACAGGAAAAAACATTTTCCCTGTAGCAATAAAAATGCAATCAAACTGATACAAAGACATTTTGACATGCACAATGCTACACTATGTACAATTTTGCATACAAAGTTTTTTACACATAGACGTAATGAGGAATTCCATATGTATGTATGTATGTGATATTTCTATTCTAAGAACCTAGCCAAAAGGCAGCAGAGAGCTGTACAGTGTCCAACATAAGTATTAAGTCAACAAGTGATAGGAGAGGTCATTGTGGCCAGTTAATGCATAGTGATGTAAGAGCAAGACCTCTGACCTTCCTGGTCAGTGTCACTACTCTCCCCCCGCACAGCTCCACCGTTGTGGGACTGCCCTTGAGCCCGAGCTCCTTGCCAGGTAGGTGTTCGAGGCCCTCCTCCACCCGCAGGCTCCTGCCTGCGCCTCCGGCGAAGCCCGACACTGAACCAATTTAGGATAGACATCAAGACCTGGCTCTTTGAATGCCCCTATCCGAGCTGCGCACCCCACCTCCCTCAGTGCCTTGAGACCCTAACGGGTGAGTTGTGCGCTCTATGAACCCCTGATTAATTGATTGATTGGTTCCTTTAAAGAAGTGAGCCATTTGCAGAAGTACCCTGGAAACATACGGCTGTCACAGGTTTCCAGGAGTACTCTTTGAAAAGTTTATGCACACCCACAACCCGTAAACCACTTGAGAATGTAGATCTGCGGCAGCAGAATTATGGACCTTCTCATGAATGTGGGGACCTGTCTGTTTTTGACCCTCCCCAGCTCCCATTATGTGGACTTTAGAATGGGTTCTCTGCCCTACTACCCCCTCTTGGAATATGTTGTCATTAGTTTGCTGCTGAGGCGTACAAGTGCCCGAAAGCATACAGAGGACATGATATACGGCCTAAGTTAAGTGTAGGAGGCATTTTATGGACTACAAACATGAGACTTAACTCAAGCATTCGTTTTACGTTTAGTACCACTTTTTGCATGGGTCCGACCATGGAACATTTCTACATTTTCTCCTGCGGCTATGAAATATGTACATGGGATCTTGATTCTGATAAGCAATGAGCGATCTGGATTTTCAATGCATTTCTTCGCTTTTAATTTGATGGTATATAAGTTTTGAGGTGAGTTTGACCAAGCACGAAGAGCAGAATGCCACAAAATCGAATGCCATTCTATATTCGCTTTTTATATTATCAGATTCACGAAACACCTACTGAAAGGTGTTAACAGGCCAACTTTTCTGTGAATGCTAATTTTTCAACAGCATCCCAGTGTATCACCGATATAGCTGTATAAGATGTTTTTTTAAATACTTTACACAAAATAGCTCCATATAAAATAGTTTTGTTTGTTATTAAATTATTACCAGCGTAAATTCTTGGTTGCTAATTATATTAATAACAATATCTTACCTGTTCCAAAAATCTGAGGAAACCCCTTTTTTTTTTCTCGGGGTTTTACATAGCGCGAACTTGACCCAGAAGTATCAGAGCGCTTTACATTAGCATCAGGTGCGTTACACAAGGACACGTTCATTTTTGTTAGGCACAGGGAGATTAAGTGATTTGCCCAGAATCACAGGATGTTGAGCGTCATTGCTGAGACTCGAACCCGGTTCCCCAGATTTGACCCTAGCCGTTAGACCACATCCTCTACTGCAAGAAACCCTTAGTTTCTATCCATCAAAGCTTTTATCAAGATTCACCCTCCCCCCCCCAACCCCCTTAGCCTTGGCCCCTCTCGTCCTGCCTGCGATACTATGGAGAGGAGCCTCTTGTATGGAGGAGAAATAATGCTGCGATATGGCGCTAGTTTGTTGGACAAAATTACAGCGCAAAACTTTAAGAGAGGCTTCCAACTACCAAGATTAGCATCACCAGCGCAAGTCCGGCTTGAGTGTTCGCTGGTAAAGCAAACACTCGCCAGCCCAGGGGCATTCCTAAATGCTGCCACAAACTGAAGAATGCGGCCAAAGCAGGGCTCGAGTCGGGGTACCACGCGGGTGGACGGCGTCCCCCCACTTATTTTTCTGGGTTTTTACCGGGTGGACGCCGCCCCCCTGCCCAAAAGATGGAGCCGGTACCCGAGTCTGCACCTGCGCGCGCGCTCAGCACTCACCAAACCTCACCTCCTAATGTCGAGAGAGGGCGAACAGAGCTCTTTAAGTTGTTTCACGTTGATGGAGCCGTTCAGTATGACAGACGGGCGCTCGTGGCCGTATATTAGAAAAGGTCAGTATGTATTCACGCATTTCAGACGGAGACCGGCAAATTTACTGTGGGCAATAAATACGCACCGAACAAGCGCAGCTTTAATTTCCCCGCTCCTTTGAGTGTCAATACGGTGACGAATTCTAACGTAAACATTCTGCTTTGCCCTTTGAACCTGCCCCCATCGCCTTGTAACCTTTGTTAATTAGAGGGAACTACATTTCGTGACGTCACTTCCTGTCGTGACGTCACTTCCGGTGACACCACCTAACTTGGAGCGTCCCCCCACTTCTTTTTTTAGGACTTGTGCCCTGGGCCAAAGAGTCACTTGTTTATTACGTGTGGTCTAAAATCAATCTTCCAAGAGGCATGGGCATCTTTAAAAGATATCTGGAGTAAAACAACGAGAAACTTGGTCTGGATGTGCTCTGGCAGTTGGACACTAGTGAACAAGTGTTCAAAAGAATAGGGAACACAACGATCAGACACCAGAGCCGGGGGGAAGATAAAGGAGCAGTAGCCAAACGAGAGTACGGGTGGCTGGTAATAAACATATATCACGATGTAAAGGACCAGCCCCTCCACGAGGCCACCCATTCTCTCAAAATCAAAAAGAAATTATTGTCCATGAGACTGGGCGTGCTACCTATCTTAGACTTTAAGCCCAAATGGCAAGATGATGGGCAATGGGCGGATATGACCTGCTGTTTTTGTCTCCAGACAAAGGAAACGCTGCTGCTCATCCCCTGCACTTGCCCCTGCTTAGGTCCTCAGCGGAAGGCTCTACCGCATAAAGAATTCAAGAGCTTAGGAATCAGGACTTGCAGATCAGCAGCAAGGAACATGATGCACAATATTCGGTTGGTACAGTTTATGGATATTGTTGGAAAGTGAGTTATTATTAGTGCGAAATATGCATCAACCACTGGCAGTAAGATCACTAACACAGTCTAGGGCTCAGTACAGGTCTCAGTAAATTATTCCCATGCTCAACCCTGGGTAGATTGGCTGCGAGCAGGCAGTCTTAACTTAGGAGACAGGTATGTAAAGCATTTAAAAACACCAATTCAGTAAATATTTAAGACACAACACACAATAAAAATCCAGTACCAATTTATAAAAATAGAAAATCATTTTATCTTTAAAATGACACAAAATGTAAGGAGATATGAATTTGTAAAGATTTAGCACTATATAGCACTTAGAAACCTATAGCGTCACTCTGGGACATCTGATTGCGCTTGACCGGGACAAATTCAATGTTACAGGCCGACCGCGATGGGGCCCTGCTCGGATATCCCTCGCGGTAGCCTTGGTTGAGATATTACCCTCTGACTTAGAAACTTTTCTGGAGATTTTTGTGCCGGTGTCCCTCGATGCTCTTCACCAGTCCAGATTCGGTGAGGGTTCCCCAACTTGCTTTTCAGGGAGCTTCCAGTCAAACTCTTGAAGTCAGACCTCCGGACCTTTTCAGGGGGACAAATCAGCAGGTCAGGCCGGCTAGCGGTTGAAGATGGCCAGCTTGACTCTTGCGGTTGAGTTGGTACCCTTATGGAGCTTTTTTTCCAAAGTTGCTCTAAAAGTCTGAAATGTCTTCCTGAAGTACTTCTAGAGGGTCTAAAGTATCCAAAAACACAATTCATGAGTCTGGAATCTCCAAGATGGTCTCTTGAAAGGTTGGGACTAAAAGTCCCACAATGCACCTGGACAAACCCTCACAAATCCACTGGACACACTCCAGGCAGGGGATTCTTGATGGTGATGGTCCCGGTGAGCTCTGTTAACCTGTAGCTTGCAGGGAGTCTACTCTTTATTCTTCTTGAAGCAAGGTGCATCCAAAGGGCTGTAGGCTAAGATAATGCATCAGGCGCAGTCAGTCAGAATGCAGGTCCTGATGGTGCAAATCAAGTTTCCAGCTTGGCAAGCCTTCTTCCTCTCTTAGTTTAAAGCAGCAGATCTGAGAGGCTCTGCACCTCCCACTTTTATTCAGTGTTCTCTGGGGTCAGGCAGAGAGCACTCCTGTCCAGTGAGGTGCAGGGAAAATCCCAGAGCATGGCCACTTCCTCCAAAATGTGGCATAATCTTCTCCCAGAAAGCACTATTCTTCCAAAATTCAGTATGGCTGAAATCTCAGCAGAGGAACAAGAACTAGTTAAACCAACCTCCAATATGGCTAATTTACATAACTCTCCTCCCCCTAGCATCTGCAAATTCCTGCCTTAAGCCTTTCATCTGTCTGGGTTATAGGGGCTGGTGAGTAGATGGACCTAGCATTCCTTGCTTCTCCAATTCCCCTTTGAAGCTTCATGTTTTACGACCCCTCCTCTCTGTTCTGGAATTCCTGTGTAACAGAGCTCTCTCCACCAGATATCCTCTCTCTGGGTGAGCCACTTATCACTTCATCAAAGCAGCCTGGCTAATCCTGTTAACTCGGACCAATCAGGGAAGAGGACAGAAAGCCAGAATTTTGGCTTACAGGCAAGGAAGTCTTATAACTTATTTTCTGTACAATTTAAGGTAAATTCAGCAATGGCATATTGCTGGATTTATGAATCCAATTCTCCTAAGTCCTTGAATGTTATCTTAATTCAATTACTAGCTATAGTTATGCATTCATAAACTATTGCAATGTTATCCTATGGGGCTAGGTACCTACAATGGGGAAAATGAAATGTGCACTTCTCCATCACCAGGGCATATAACACATATTTTATAAGGGCCCTGCTTATAGTTACATGACCCCCTACCCCTGGGACACCTAGGGAGACCTTAGGGGTCCTGAATATGCAAAAATATGGTAGATCCTCACTCCACAGTACTCCTAGCACTAAAGTCCAGTTTGGGAGGCACTTTACTACAATGAGGAAAGTTAAATGTGCAATTTCACTACCCCCAGGGCATATAAAACATATTTTATAAGGACCCTCCTTATAATGACATGACCCCCCCTCCCCTGGGGCACCTACTAGAGACCCTGGCAGTACCTAAAATGCCAACATTTTGTATTGTAGTTTAATACTTTATAAGGGCGCTTATGACTAAAGTCGAGTTAGGACACAATTTACATTTAAAAGCAGTGCTGCAACACAGGGCTGCTTTTAAAATGACCTCAGGCTCTCAGCAGTGCACACATGCAAGTGCAATAAAGACTGCTGGCCTCCAAAATGCCATGCCCTATTCTATTATATACTAGGGACTTAAAGGTAGTTTTAATACCCCTGCCCTATTATGTACTAGGGACTTATAGGGTAGGTCATGCCAAACACAACTGTGCTCTAACATATAGTATACCCTAATGCATGTGTGTGTTTTCACTGTGTGTTTAACATAGCAGTGGGTGTTTTCGACATAGCACTGACCCTGCCCAGAGCAGAGCCCATGGCACTCTCACAGTCAGAAAACCAGCATCCAGGGGTTTCAAATAGGGCAAAAGGTGGGGGGGACACTGTAAACAGGTCCTGATTCCTAACAGATATATTCAAGAGTCTTTTAAAATCCAAAAAGGGGCCAAGCGAGCGATGCGCTCTCTCCACCACAAACATAGAGGAAAAAATGTCACGGCCCAGCATCGTGGTCAAAAGCTGTTCTACAAATGACTCCATATTCCCGATACTTGCGGATTCCGGCAGACCAGTAATTCGACTGTTACTTCTGCGGGACCGCGCTTCGAGATTCTCCGCCTTGTCCTGTAGTGTCAGTAGGAGTTTGCCCATTTGTTTTTGTGCTGAATCCATTTCTGTCTGTGCTTCCTCGACTTCCGTGACCCTTCTCTCTGGCATATCCATCCTCTCGACTTGCTTGTCCATGCGTCCGTCATGCGGTCCATGCGGTAGGATAAAGACTCTATCTTGTTATCTATGGAGGATAGACTTTTTTGCATTGCGGCCAAGATGACTCGTATATCGCCCTCTGCGGATTCCAGCTCTTCGGAGTGCGCATTCTGGTCGTCCTCCGACGTCTGATCACGGAGCCTAGATTTTCTTTGTTCGAATTGCAACTTAGGCTGGGACTTATCTACCTTCCCCATGGCTGCTCACCAGCGCACGTGCTTCGTAGACAGTAGAGCGTAAGCGATGAATAAAGCTAATCGCAATAGATCTTCCCTACGTGAGCAGCCCTCCACGGTCTCAGTAAGGCTGAAGTTCGTCCCTCAGGGCAGCACCCAGTGAGTTTCACTGCAGGGGGGTGGCACTGTCTTGACCACACCTGCAACACGCTGTGGAGTATGGATCAGCGTGGCACACGGGCTGTTTGCGTACGAATCAATAATGGGCATCACCCTATCTTCCTCTCATTGGAGTGCCAACAAGCAGGGTAACTGCCACAACGGAGACCCCCCGGCAGTTCCAATCAGCCTCCGAACCCTCCGTTAGCCAGCAGTAGAGTAATCGGGAGGGGCACAAGGCAGTCTCTGTACTCCCGCGTCAGGTGGAGGACCGCGGAGCCCCAGCGCACCACCATCCAATGCCCGCTAGCAGCCTTGGCCTTAGTGATCACCCCGCTATCCAGCGGCACCTCTGCACACAGCTCAAGTGGAAATGGCGCTACGGGTGCCCACCCCCGCTCACCGCCTTCTCTCGTGCCTGAGCGCATCGCAGGTGGTAGAGGGCAGGGGGATACTCCAGTTATAGGCTCGGGCAGGGCCGACAAATCTAGTCCACACCAATGCCGCAGCAGGAGAAGCAATGCTCACCATCTTGTTGGGGGGATCCACGTTCTCCCCGTCTCCGGAATGCAGTATGGGGATGCCGTCCGCAAGGTCCGCGTCGCAGCGGCATGGCGTCTCGATCTTCCTTGCCGCGGCTCACTGAATGCCCCTTGGCAGTTGGAGTCCGATGGCCCTGATCAAAATGGCAGACCTGGAGCCTCCTCTCTCTATAGCGAGCCGTCCCTCATGGTCTGCGCGAAACTGCAGCCGCTAACAGCGCGGGGGCACCTCCCGCAACCTGACAGCTTAGCGAGTATTCGCCCTCGTACCACGAGTCTCCCCATCTTTCCAGGCACAGCAGACTGACGCAGACCTCGCCTGCCATCCTCTCACCTCTCGGTACCAGGGTGCCGCCGCACTCTCGCCGGCAGCAGGCACGAGTCCCCACGCAGGTCAGCAGCACAAGTAGTCCACGGATAGTTTACCGGGCCTCCTCAGCACCGCGCTCGTAGGTCCGCGGGAGGCGCCGTCGGTCCAATGTGATCCTCGTCACCCTCTGCGATACAGGCCGAGCAGCGGGGCCGGTCAGCTCACTCCTCACCGTCCCAAGTCGTCTCCAGTCACCACACAGCTCCAAACTTCGGCTCAAAAGGGGCAGTGCAGCACACTCTTCAATCGCTACCGCTTATTAGCGTTCAGCAGCCAGAATTAATGCAGGATAAATGACAAATTTACAGATAGTCGGACGGAGCTCTCGGTTACAGCGCCAACTTGGGCTCAGGCAAGCTCCGCCCCCCACCTTGTGCAAGAGTTTTTAAATGAGGGTAGAAAGACCTAGAAGCCAGGCACCCCTGACCAATCCTAGGGTGCCACACCACCCCTCCACGCTGGCCCCAACCCTCCTGCACAGCATGCTGGGACAATTCAAGATGGTGCTGTGAAGTGTTACCTGTTCTCATCTCCTTTGGTGACCTTAGCTCCACCCTAGCTGACATCCCTACCAGGGACTTTTCCACCAAAACCTCAAAGTGGATCCCCTCCTATGTTGGCTCCAGAGATCTCGGCTACCTCCCATGTTCAGGGGGCCTGGGCTGCCCCAACCCTGGTACAGTGTAACAGCTATTTGACAGATGCAAATTTTCTTACCCCACCTCTTCCTCCTCAGGAGCTGAGTAAAGCTCTGTTAGTTACTCCTTTTTGTGCGGGGAGGCCTTTGTTCCCCATGCTGGGGAGCAGATTAATTGACTTGGCCTAGCAGGCTGATAAAAGGCCTGGACTCTGATCCTAAGCTGAGGCAGAGAAATATAGAAATACGACCTTTCTGGATGACACATAGGGCACACATGTAGACTGTTGGGAATTGTATATTTGAACTTGGTGTACATGTTTCACCCCAGTTTTATACCTTGCTGAACATTGTAGGTCGAAGGGAAGCAAAACTATACTCTAAGTCAAATTTCCTCCTATGTGTACATTACAGTGTCACTTCAGAGAAAACAGTAAACCCTACTGGCCTTACCTATGAGTGCCCACAAGTATTATAAGGCTGATCCCAGATAAACATCAAAACTTGCAGAGTCCCCTCTGCGCCAGGCTACCTGTGTAGAGTTACCGGTTTGCGCACAATGGTAGTATCACACGTGCAGCCTGCAAACATGTCCATGTGTGACCAGCTAAGTTCCTCTTACCCTAACTGCGTCACAGCTGCCTTGTCTTAAAAGGCAGACACTGGAGGTAAACCAGCACAGTCCATTTACCTTGTGATTACCATGGGTGAGACACAGGTAGTGAGACTCACCCACGGTAAAAATTTCAAACAACAGGTGAGTAAAAAAGCAAATAAATCTGGGTATACTAATTGGGTGGAACCCATTTGTAACACGCCGTCATCGAATATATGCTTGAGATGTTCGGACACTGAGAGAAGGATCGATTCAGTGTTATGAGTAGGGCTCCCGGTTTTATGGTACCTATTTTTTCAGTATTTCCATCTGTATTTATCCATATTTATTTTTTTCTAATTTTTTCTGTATTAATCCATTTTTATTTTATGTTTATTGTATAAATGAAGCTGCAATGGGTATTTTTCTAAATTTATTTAAATGATAAATGTATACTCGGATTTGAATGTCCAAATGGTTTCAGCGGTAAACAATGCAATAGCGTAATCTGAAAACACTTGCATTGTAGAATAGCATAAATAACTGTAGATCTGCACTAAATTGAGCTTAATTACCAAATCTATTGCCTTTTTTTCATTGTCCCCACCTGTAAATCTGAACAGCTCCTACCTGGCACTCGTGATTGACAGCATCCAAACAAGGCCTATTTTCCATATTTTTCTGTTTTTAAAAATAAATACAGACAGGAAAAGAAATAATTTTCTGTCTGTATTTATCTGTTAAAACCTGTAAAAATGAAAAACTGGGAGCCCTAGTTATGAGCAACCTGCAAACTAAACTGGGAAGAATCCAGAAGATTATTGGCTATAAGGTAATGGGAAAGTTGGACAATTGATGTGTTTTTCCAGCATCTTGATAGGCTCTAAGATCAGAGAAATGGGTCTATAGTTCTCTGGCAAATTTGGATCAGCGTTGCTTTTCTTAAGGATTGTTATAATTGTAGCTAATTTCCCGCTGTCTGGTAATGATGCTGAGAGTATTGAAAAAATCAGGATGTGGCACAGAATAGGGGCAATCTTGCTTCTGCCTAGATTGAGGATAGAGGGAGGGCACAGATCTAAGATGAGCCATTAAGCATTTCTAATTCTGAGATTAGCTCAAATTTCAAAAGGCCTGGGGGCATATTTACAAGCCCCTATCACCACCACAATGTCACTTTCAGTGACGTTATAATGGCGATAGGGGCCTCGCCTTATTTACAAGGCAGCGTTTAGCCACTTAACGCAGCCTAACACTGCCTTGTAAATAAGGCCCCCTTTCAAGCTGTATTTAGCGTGAAAGGGGAGGGCACTGGGGGTTGCTGTGGGCGTTCCACCGCAACACCCATTGATTTTGATGCTGGCCCCTATTTACAAGGGTAGCATAAATAGGAGGCAGCGCCAAGATTAAGATCAGGGAAAACCTGGTCTTAAACAGGAAAAACAAGGAGAAATGCTTTATTTCTCCTCGTTTTTAGGTCGAGCATTCAAGACCTTTTGTATATACTTTAGTATATACTTATATGTGTATGTACTTTGTGGGCTCTGGAGATCAGCCCTAGGAGTTGTCTGCTTACACTTAGGGATTTTTTTTTCTGTTCAACTGCCTCTATTTAACTGTCTTGATAGAAAACGACCAGCAGAGGTCAGTAAAATACCAGAATTGCTTTCTGCTTAGGGACTTTCTTTTTTGAATTTTTCTGGCAACTGCCTCTATTTAACTGTCTTGATAGAAAACGACCAGTAGAGGTCAGTAAAATACCAGAATCACTTTAGCATTCTCTAGATTCCAGTCCATAGAAATTGTCTTCCATGAGCACCCGTAGACAAAAACGTTTTTTTCAAATCTTTTATTTTCAGTGATATGACCACCGAAGGCCATGATTTTATATTAAAAATAGAGCTTTGGACTATACCATTTCCCGCTGAAAGGCAATATTTCTCTCCATGTGTTCCCATACCTGTGTGTCATGCAGTTTGGTGCTAATTTTCCCTCCATGTTAAAGAACAGTAGATGTTTCAGCACCCAGGCTAATGTGCTGCATAGCTAAATACATATAAGGTCCCAAAGGCGAGACCGATTGCATTGCAAATGCTTGTTGCTGTTTCCATGTGTGCTGCCTTGTGCAGCACACATAGAAACAGCAAACTGCCTATGATTGTTTATGTGCAGGAAGGTGCATGCATTAAGCAGCACACATAGAAGTTACAAACCGGCATTTTAAGGTTGTTTATGTGCAGGAAGGGGATCTTCCTGCACATAAACAATCTTCCCCTCAACACAGGCACCCTTGCACTATGGTGCAAGGATGCCTGTGTTGGCGATAGGGGGCTAAAGTTAGCGCCAGCGCAGGGGGAAACGCAGGGCTGCACCATATTCTAGTAAATATGGTGCAGCCCTGCGTTTCTAAAGTGACGAAGCGTCTTGTTAGCCTTCTTGGCTTAACGACACGCTTCGCCACTTTATTGTGGATATGCCCTCAGGAGAACTATTAGGTCTCTTAATGTTCGAATCTGAGCTGACTTCATGCCTGGAGGAGAAAAATCTTGGATAGCAAGAATCGTATTCTTAAAGAACATAGCAAGTGAGTTACAAACACCTTTGGAGTGCATAATCTCACAGTTTATCGAGGTAGGATGAGTCAAAGATTGAAAGATTTGACAATGGAAAAAATCTCTCTAGAAGAGTATTTTGCTGATTCAATTTCAGTAGCATTGAAGGTCAAAGTGCTTCCAGTGGATGCACAGGTGCTAGGCTTTATTTGCACTCTCCCAGCTGAATTTATGCTATTGAATTTGGCAGGTAGGACGTCCACACAAGTGGAGGACATGATCCCTAAGGATACAGAAGACCAGGAGCTTCATGCAAAATTGAGGCACGTCTTGTCTTTGCATGTAGGCATTTATTAAGCATATGCCGCAAAACAATTGAAGCTGTCCTTTAAGTCCCTCATGAATGTATACAAAAGGAGATAGACCGATCAAAATTGCTTGACTCGAAGAAACAGCAGGTTGATATTTTAACTATTCCATCAAGGTAGTTCCTCGGTGGTTGCATGACTTTAAGTTTCCCAGTACTCCTTCACAGTCTGGTCTGGTAATCACTCCTGTAGTACAACCAAGTATCAGGCATTGTGGGTGGGCTGCAGGTTCTCATGGACAAATGGGTGGTTGTACCATTCCCATCTTAGAATTAAGGATCTGGGGGGCATATTACCAAGGATTTGCGATAATTATCGCAAATCCTTGGTAATACGCCCCCCGCTTTTTTTAATCATTTTGCAGTGCCAAAGGTAATGGCAGGATTCCGGCTGAATTTGGATTGCAAATGACTTATTCTGCGGATTCCAAACTTAGCCTCCAAAATAGAGAATTTCCAGAAGGATACTAGTTTGGTGAGACCTCAATATTTCCTCTTGTTGTTAGAGCTGTAGGATGCATGACTGCATGTCCGATTTGGCCCACTCACTAGAAGTAACTCACATTTGCATAGTGCGGCAGTTATTTCAAGTTCATGGTCCTGCCATTGAGGCTAAAGATTGCTCCCAGAAAAGTGCTGGCACCTCTAGTGACTGCTCCACGAGAAAGACATTATAATACACCCATATTTGGACGATCGCTTAATTTAGGTATCATTGCCAGCTTCGTAGTGCTACACACCGGGAGGGTATGTGCGGTTCTGCTTCCTCGTAAATTGTTCATCTATGGGACTGCCCTCCTTTTAAATGCACTTAGCATTAAAATACCAGAAACACCTTGTCTGATAATATAGCATAGATCTTTTACTTTCTGAACTGTTGAAGGTGGGCCATTCTTTTTTCTTTTGTTTCATGCAATCAGGTGTGGTGCATTGATGCCATGCTCTTGGAAAAATGCTGAAATTGTTGCAGTTTACAAAAAGGCAATTATGAATGATCTGGATAATTAATGGCAGTTAGCCTTATAAAGAGCTTACAGAAAATGTTTGTCATGGCCATACACGCACAATTTCAAAAATGGATTGATGAGAAGAACAACTGTCAGATTTGCAGACTGCATTTACAAGAAAAGCTGGCACTAAGATTAGGTTTTTCACTTTATTCTGATAGCACAAAACACTTTTGCATTGCTTAAAACATCCTTGCATATGGATTTCATAAATTTATAATCAGCATTTGATAAAGTTCTAAGAGATATTGTGGGTAACTTTGTCTGATATTGGGTTGTCTGTTGATCTATTAAAAGGTCTGATTATGCCACATGAAGATAACTCTGCTAATGAGCTTTTTGATGCTAGAGATGAAATTACAGATTAATTTTCAATTAATTAAGGTGTCCATAAGGGTTGTATCCTTAATATGTGCTTTACATTGTATATTAACAGAGTTAATACGTATCTCTCAAAATGTGGAAATGATTCTCCATTTCTCTAGGGCACTAAGACTCCTAAATAATTATTTGCAAACATATGCTTTTTATCTCGCATACACCAATGGTGACCAAAATGTATTAAACAGTTACTCAAAAGTTCAAATGAGTTCTACAAAAACTCAACTTATACCTATTAATCCTCACAGGTCATTTAAAGCAAACTTGGATGGCATGAATTTGGAAAATGGCTCTACAAAGATTATCTTGGTATTGTAATTTGGGTAAACCAACTCATCAAATGCAGAAGTTTACTGTTTCATAGGACTGGTGCAACCCTCCATTTGCTTCAAACTACAACGGTAGAATACTCTTGCCAGTAAAAAAACGAAACCTAAAACGTCTGCACATTATGTAGCATAAATGTAGGATTATAATAAGATCACATATTTACAAATAGTAGAAAATATATATATATATCGCTTAATATATATCTATATATACATACAAATATATATATATATATATATATAAATATATATATTCACTGAAAACAATAAAGGTTAAAGGGACATTATAGTTAGGAAATGGAATAAAAACACCTTAGAAATTCACTGAAAAAACCAAAGGTCACACAGATGTTCTAGTTAGGCTTAGGTTTCACTCATACAAAACCAGTGAAATTCAGCAGTTATAGTTAGCTGAGCTAACTATAACTTGCGCCCCGCAATGCACTGCTTATGACCTCACATATTACATCACTCATGACATGGTCAGTGACTTCACTGATGACATCACTCCTGCATCTCCTGGCGCACTGATGGTTAGGGGGATGGAGTCACCTTGGCTCCATAGGATCCTTGAGGGCCAACAAGCCCTCCTATTACCTCCAGTAAGTCCCACACAGTGGGATTGCTGAGAGGTCTCTAGAGGCTCCGCCCCCTCTCTCCACCACTCTGCAAACGCGCCTCCTGGAGCACTGCTGGCTGGGGGATGAAGTGCCCTTGGCTCCAGAGGGTCCTTGGGGGGCCAACTACCCCTCTTGTTACCTCCAGTAAGTCCCACACAGTGGGATTACCGAGAGATCTCCGGAGGCCACGCCCCGTTTTCCCACCACTCTGTAAACGCTGGCATGAATTTTATCTTTAGGCACAGTATTCCACTGGTGACAAGTACAGCAGACTCTCTTTTAGAAGAAGCCACTTGTAAAATTGTAGTCTATTTGCTACAGTGCATACCTGCAATGTGCACACATGGATTGTCAATGCCAAAGGGATGCACGTGGGATGTCATAACAAAACTTGAGCACATCCTATATCATGTGACCACGCAGGCAATGGTGGAAGAGCCACCTGCCTGCACCAGCACGACTAGTGATCAGGGTCTGAAAGGCAAGTGGTTCATGGATTCTAGTGGCTGCTTTAATGAGGGAGATACTGCTTAGACTAAGGGGCATATTTACAAAAAAGTCATGTAGCTCAGCAAGTCACCTTGCTGCGCTGTGCTGCATGACAGGAAAAGGGCAGGAATGCACAGTGTTTACAATAATACAACACATTCCTATCCTTGTCCTTGCACTAGTACCATTTTGGCTGCCTAGCGCCAATACAGGCTGACCTTGCACCATAGTGCAAGGGTGCCTGCGATGCAGACATGATTGTTTTTGTGCAGGAAGGACATCTTACTGCACAAAACCAACCCAGGGAGGCAAATTCCTCTTTCTCTGTGTGCTGCAGTGGCTTTGCATCGCTTCATAAATCTGTCATAGAGGTTTGTGTTGCGCATGTACCACGTTGCATGGCGCAAACACTACTCAAGCCTCTCGTAAATATGCCCCAAAGACTTTAACTCTGGCAGGCACAACTGCTCTCCCAGGTAGGGAGAGAGCAGTCGCTCAGAAAGCATTTCTCGGTAAGAAAAGATTGCACCAGCAGCGGCTCCAGTATACGGGTGCAGGGGCTGCTCCCCCTTTAATATTATAACTTCCTAGAAGAAAAGCTTAAATAAACACAATACAATTAAAACTAAGGTTGTATTGCTAGGCATTTTTGCTAGGCATGCCCCTCCATGATGATGTGCCTGCTACAGTACTAAGAGGGCTTACCCATGCACAGACATGGTCTTTGTCACAGTGTTGTGACATTGCTTTCATTTCTCCACGTTCATCTAGAGTGCCCATTAAAAACAGCTATCAGCGTTTTGCTTCTAAGCATGGCTGTACGAGTTTGCATGCCACTCAGCAGCAGTTATCCACACCCTTTAACATCTTGCCACAGGGTGAGGTGGGGCCACCAAGCTTCACTGACCACATCCCACCCTGTGACGAGATGTGAGAGGGTGAGTTTAGGAAGCATGCGAAAGACGCCACTGACAAACCTATTTCGTCAGTCTGTGGTGTCAGGTGACACGTGATTTAGTGTATTCACGGCATGGATGAGCCCATTCATACTCAGGACAGCATGTATGAGAAGCCAAGATCCGATCCTGCACTGTGAGCTGCTGTTGACACAACTATTACCTAAACAACTTAGGCAAATAAATGAGGGAGCTGGTGTCACAAAACATACTGAAAGCACAGCCAGAAAGAACAAGTATCATATCACTTTCAGGAGAGTTTCACTTGTGAAGTAGGAAAGCCCCTGGAATATTTGTCATACATTGTGAAAGCGACTGTGAAGAACACGTATATCTGAGGTGAGAGATGTACAAACAAGTAAGACTTGCATTCTGGAGGTTTTAGTGAAGATCAGACAGGCTTAAAACAGGATGTATTTATCTCTATGCCATGCCACACAACAAGCTGTAAAGTTTGTAAATATAAATAAACATGTAGTGTAATCACTGTGGAACTGGGGAACCAGGTTTGAGTCTCGGGATCAGCTCAACTTCTGTGATTCTGGGCAAATCACTTAGGGCCTGATTTAGATCTGCCGAAATATAAATCTGAATATAATGGGTTTTATATTTCGGCAGACAGGATGTCTGTCACCATTGTGATGGAGTAACCCATCTGCTAAGATCTAAATCAGCCATTATAACATAATGGGGTAACCCAAGAAAATGTCCACGGACCTGGGTATCAAATGATATAGAAATCAGTCGGTCCTGGACTTATTTATCATACAGTCAAGTTGAAGTGACGTTTATAGTTCGAAAAACACATTAGATATGCATATGATTGGCATAAAGTCACAAGTACATACAAAATTCTCAAATATGCGCACCCTCAAAAAACTATGGCACCCATTATTTATGCAAAATTGACTGTTTTATTCTTATTTCACAGACACTTTATGGTAAACAAATCACCATATTCAAATAACAGGATGAAAGGTTGCTCCAAGGGGGAGTGAAAAAGAAGCGTGCTCATGTGTAAGACAGATAAGATAGAAAGGAAGGCAATCAGAGTCAGTGCACATCCAAAGGAGCGTTAATTTCAATTATTATACATCATGAAGAACTGGCTATAATTAACGGTGAAACCAGTTAATATGGGCCTGCCCCTCACGGGTCATTCTTGTTGTCGTTTATGATTTATTCAAAGAAAATGCACAGAGAGATATCATCTGTGGGTTGGGCAGGGTAGGGGTGGTACCGGGTACAGGCCCACTTGGGAAAGAATGTCAACGTTTCGACCCTGGTGCATGGAGGGTAAGTTACATTCTCAGCTCACAAGTCTTCCTCAGGACAGGGGGAAAAGGAGACAACCTGAGGGTATAATCATATATTCGGTTTTAATGGCGCAATAATTAAATGATATATATAAAAGGCGAGATTGCCTGTCTTACTGACCTATGTGTAGGTGTCAGCGGGTTTGCCAGGTCACAGCCCCCAAGTGGTGGGTAGTCTGTAAGAGGAAGGTGCACATAATGAACTAAAAGTCCTGCTTGGATGCGAAATTAATCCAACCTAGTAGATCAGAAATCTATCTTACCCGCACAATAGTTGCGGCCTAGTGCAAAGTATTCTTTTTAAGTTGTGGCTGCCAAATTAACAGAGGAAGTATAATTTCATCAAGGGTGAGTCAATCGCCAAATACGATCTGGAAACAAAAAACACAAATAGGACTCTACATTAGTCCCGGGACCTGCAGAGCGAACAGTTTTCAAAGGGGGATGCCCTCCAAAGTGAGAAATACCTTAGTCTCAAGGATTACGAGCAGCTCGGGGATCCATGCCGTATTCAACTGGCCTAGGCATACAAGTGTACTGACGCAGTTATTTACAGGAAATACAAGCCGCCGAGTGGCGCGTGCACGTTGCCGTCAAACGCGCTGTTCCAGGTAGTCGCGTGACTGCCTACCTCCCGCCCGGGGAACCGGAGGGCGGTAATAGAAGATAGACTCAGTCAGTGGAGCTCAAGAGGGGTGGGTTTTTTTTTTTTGAAGTCCCAGACTATCTACTCCAAGGGCATGGAAGGTCACAAAATTCTCACCTATTACAATACAAGACATCACATTTAAACAGTACACAGTGTATTAAAAACAAACATCAATAATGGAAATATATATATAAGATAAAGAAATAAACATCAATAATAATAACAAAAGGACTCAAGTGTATTATACAATATATACAAGTGTTAGAATTATATTTCAAGTGAACATAATGTACATGTGCAGTCTGTACTATACATAGTGGAGTGATGTTCCCAAATGAAATTCCATTTGTACAAAAGATCGGGCCACATGACAGAATTCCTAGCCATTGTTTAGTGTTGCAACCTGTCTAGCGATTTCCTCATATTCGTTCAGACCCTTTACAACAGTATCAAAAATGTGTATCCATTTACATTCACGGACACTGATCGTGTTGGCAAAGTTACCCCCCCTCGGGTTGGTCCTTACTTTTTCAATTATCCACCACTTCAGACTCTCAGCCGAGTGTCCAAATGCGTTAAAGTGCTCAACAAGGGGTGCTCCCTGCACTTTGCAACGTATTCTACTCCAATGTTGCAGTATACGGGCCTTCACTTTTTTGTATTGTCTGGCCAATGTACTTAAAGTCGCATGGGCAGACTATGGCGTATATTACTTCCATGGAGTTACAATTAGTGTGATCCTGTAGTGTGTGTGTGTAGTTATTATAGGTGCACTGTTTGATTTCCTTTGTTATGGGACAGGCTTTACATTGCCCGCACTTATAATGTCCCTTAACGGGTGGAATGTTCCAAAGTGTCTGTTGGTTGTCCCTAGGTTTAACAGGTAATAAAGATTTTACCACGTAGTCCCTCACATTTTTACCTTTCTTAAAAGCATGCATGGGAGGTTCCGTGATCCCTATCTCATCTGCCACTAAGTGCCAGTGGCGGTTGACGATTCTTTTGATTTATTTACTCTTCGTGCAGAATGTTGTCGCACACACTAGATGTTCCTGTTCAGGAGTTGTCTTTTGCTTGGGTTCAAAAAGAAACTCTCTGTGACAAAACCATGCCCTTTTCCGGGCCTTTTTTAAAAGACTCCTAGGATAGCCCCTCTCTATGAGGCGTGTCATTAGATTGGCCGATTCCTCAAAGAAATCGTGTTTCTTAGTGCAATTCCTCCGTAATCTCAGGAACTGACCAAAAGGTAGATTATCTCTGAGTTTACGGGGATGGTGACTTGAGTATCGCAGAAGGGTGTTTCTTTCGCTGGTTTTTCTATATAGGGTGGTGTGTAGTTTAGCCTCGTCCTCCCTGACTGAAATGTCAAGAAATTTTATCACTTTGTTATTGAACTCAAGTGAAAACTGGATGTCATGTGATTGTGCATTGAGCCAAAGGTGAAAATCAGAAAGTTTTTGCTCATTGCCATGCCATATCATCATAACATCGTCTATATAGCGTCTCCATAACTCAATACAGCCTCAATAGGGATTCTGGTCATTCAGGACATAGGTGTGCTCGTAGTTATCCATATAGATTATGGCCAGATCCGGCGCAAAACTCGCACCCATCGCCACTCCTTTTGTCTGAACATAAAAATCTCCCTGAAAATAGAAAAGTTTTTTGTCATTGCGATTTCTAAGAGGTTCACTATAAAATCTGTGGGGACCTGGAATGGTCTGGGGCGGCCCTCCAGGACTGTCCTGATGGTATCCAGTGCCGCCCTCTGGGGGATGTTGGTGTACAAGGACGTTATGTCCATTGTTACCAGGATTTGGTCATTTAAGGTAAAAGGGCGATTATCCACCAATTTGATCGTCTGCATGGTGTCCCTCAAGTATGCCGCAGTGTTCTCTGCAATGGGTTTAAGGAAGACGTCTTTGTATTTACAGAGTGGTTCCAAAACTGAACCATACCCAGAGATGATAGGTCTCCCTGGTGGATTGGTTAGACATTTGTGCACTTTGGGGAGTGTATATATAGTCGGCATCCTAGGCTGCTTGTTATTCAGATATTCATACTCGTGTTTGGAAAGGAAGCCCTCCTCCAGTCCTCTGTCTGTGATCAGTCTTATGTTGCTCAATCTCTTTGGTGGGGTCAGATCTGAGTTTGATGTAATTACCTTCTAACTTCTAGTTGTGTGAAGATCTCTGTCTTGTAGTCATCCGAGCTCTGAATGACAATAGCCCCTCCCTTATCGGCAGGTTTTATCACTATGTCCAGATTACTTTTAAGGGATTCCAGGGCTAGGCGTTCCTGCCTTGATGTGTTGTACTTGATATTTTGTCTTTGTGATAAGGCCTTCGTAATGTTTCTCATGACCACCTGTTCATAGGCCAAAATCCTGTGTGACATAAGTTGGGATGGTGGGGTAAAAGTGGATGGTGGTCGTAGGCCTGTGGTGGAGAACATGGGTTTGTAAGGCACCTTGTTGAAATAGTGTTTCAGGCGTACCTTTCTAAAAAACTGGTGTAACTCGTTCTTCAGGTTAAAGGTGTTGGGCAAAGTGGTGGGCACAAATGACAAGCCTTTTTCCAGTACCATTCCCTCCTCTGGTTTAAGAACATAATCGGATAGATTTATCAAGGGGCTGTCTGGTGTGACAGGTGGTGGATTCACCACCTGTAATGCTGCCGTCTGGTCTGGATTTCTCCATGTGTTTCCTGTGGGAAGTGCACTTGTTTCTTCGCTCTGCCCCTGCCTCTGTTCCATGTAGGTTCTCTCAAGCCCGTGATTCGCCCCCAGGGTTGGCCCCTCCCCCTGTAATCTAACCATGGTCCCTCTCCTAAAAAAGTTGTTTGGTGGTCAGGGTATGTTTGTCCCGATGCACTGGTCCCTGGTCTTTCTGATACCCCGTCCGATCCACTCACTGCACAGGAGTCTGAGAAGGTGGTATACCTTCTGCATCCTCCTCGGCCTCTTGTGGAGAACCTCCCCTGTGTCTCCTGCTTATAATGTCCTTCTAGAAGATACGGATAGGTGACCTTCTTATCGTAGAATTTTATATCTTTTGCTAATTTATCAAGCTTGCTAGTTTGTGTGTATGTATCAAAGTCTCTGATAGTTCTTTCTAAACGTTCCAAGGCTTCCTTGGCATTAATTAAAGCCTTGTCATCAATGATTTCTTTTTTGAGATCTGCTATCTCTTTCATTAAACGTTGTACCTCTTCTAGAGCTGTCTCTATCCAGAGCACCATCCAGTGCCGGGAACAGTTATTCGAAACAAAGCTAAAGTTCTCCTTAAACTTCGGGTTATCAACGAAGATAGGGGGTCATTCCTTACTTCCAGGCCCACAGGGATGACATTTGCCTGTAAATATTTTGTTAAGACGTGGCCATGTAGTCTGGTCCTGATTAGTTTCTTCTCCAATCTCTCCAATTTGTTGATTTTCTCATTCAGAGAGAGATCAATGCTAGCTGTGGTCAACCCTAAAAAGGTGCTCCCACCCTGTGCCTGTAAGAGACGATCAATATAGTCCTCACTGTACGACAAGGTCTCTTTTTCAGACATAGCATAAATCTAGGAACGTGTGCGTGGTGTCGTGGGTGAACAAATATATATATGCAACTTAAGAAACACATTGTGTAACACTAAAGGTTGAAAACACAATACAAAACATATAGACACCCTAGCAGGGAATCCCTGCTCAAGATAGCCATTATAACATAATGGGGTAACCCAAGAAAATGTCCACAGACCTGGATATCAATTGATATAGAAAACAGTTGGTCCTAGACTAATTTATCATACAGTCAAGTTGTAGTGACGTTTATGGTTCGAAAAACACGTTAGATATGCATATGATTGGCATAAAGTCACAAGTACATACAAAATTCTCAAATATGCGCACCCTCAAATAACGATGGCACCCATTATTTATGCAAAAGTGGCTGTTTTATTCTTATTTCACAGACACTTTACGGCAAACAAATCACCATATTCCAATAACAGGATGAAAGATTGCTCCAAGGGGGAGTGAAAAAGAAGCGTGCTCATGTGTAAGACAGATAAGATGAAAAGGAAGGCAATCAGAGTCAGTGTACATCCAAAGGAGAGTTAATTGCAATTATTATACATCATGAAGAACTGGCTATAATTAACGGTGAAACCAGTTAATCCGGGCCTGCCCCTCACGGGTCATTCTTGTTGTCGTTTATGATTTATTCAAAGAAAATGCACAGAGAGATATCATCTGTGGGTTGATCTAAATCAGGCTATTAGTCACCCCGTGCCTAAAAAAACAAAACTTAATGTGCTCTTGTATATTGCACTAGAAAATACCTTCCAGGTTCGTTCGTGCTATATAAAACTCGTCTCTTTCTTTCCCTTTCTAACTGCTGTGCTGTCTTCTCTGCAGCACCAATGGGGTCAGTAAAAAACTCTTTAATGTCATAACTACATATGGTTGTTTTATCTCCCTTGCAGATGATATGCGCTTATTGTTGTGGGAGTGGACATCTAGATGGAATCTGCGGGGACAATAAAACAAGCACTAACAAGGCCACTTACTGTAGCTTTTTATTAATGAAACTGCTGGTTACTCAATGAATGGTGTTTGGTGTGTTTGTGTGAATGGGTGAGTCATTGAATGTGGGAGTTAACTGTGTGGATAGGTAAATGTGATGACTGTTTATATGAAATTGGTGAATGACAGTGGTAGAATGATGCAAATGGGTGACTATGAGTGGGTGGGTGAATGATGTAAGGTGGGAGTAAGTGAAATAATTGTTGAATGGGGGAGGCAGGTAGGGGAAAGATCTTAAATGAGCAGTTGAGTGACTAACTGGGCGGAGAACTCTGGAAATGATAGGTGGGAAGATGTAAGCTCGTTAAAACATGATGAATTGACTGAAATACAACATGCTGCCTTCAGTAACATATTTCAATAACTGAAAATACAACAGTGAGTGGGTAAGGCAATGTTAATTAGATGAATGAGTGGGAGGGTAATTAGATGCTAATGCATGATTTAGTGCGTGAGTGAGTAATTTGTGAGTATGTGGATGGGAGTATATGGTACAGTGGGGGAATGAGAGTGTATGGGTGGATTGATGAATGTGAGTTGATGAGAACTTTTGATGAACATAGGTTGGTAATACTGGTAAAGGTTTGAAGGTAATCTGGTCAGTCTCAGGCCTCTTAGCTGGGTCTGAAGGCTCATTGGATAAATGCATCCAGTAAGCCTTACAACAAGGCTGATGAACTGTATTTGACTCCATGGATTGAATTCCAGCACTCCACTCAGCCTTTCATCCTCTTAAGGTTGATAAAATGAAAACTATTGAGTTGTGTAAAAACCTGTGTTCACCCTCTCTCCCTAGCCAGACTCTCTCTGAGAAAATTAGTCATCAGGTTTGCTTTCTAGGCTCACTTGCATAGTGCAATTCTTTGTATGGACTTCCGCACCACCATGTTTTGCAATCACTGGATGGTGGGTCAACATCACCTTGGTTCAATGATGCAGCAAGCGAGCTCTCGATTAGTTACAAGTAGCACTTTAAAATTGACTATGGGCCAGATGTAGGTAAACTCATTTTTGCGAGTCCTTATTAGCGATTTTTAGCGAATTGCTATTAAGGACTCGCAAAATGGAATGTAGGTAGGAATTGCAATATTAATTGCGATTTCTTAATATTCCTTAATTGCGAATCGCAAATTGCGATTCGCAATCAAGGAATACCTTCCCATTCATTCCTATGGGCCTACAGGCCCATAGGAATGAATGGGAAGACATTCGCAATTTGCGAGTACCCATTAGGTACTCGCAAATTGCGAATGTACTTCAGGGTGCAAGGGTGTCAAAAGGACACCCTGTTGCACCCTGAAATATGTATGTGTGCACATGTGGCGCACATACATGCCCTAAGGGCATGTATGTGCGCCACATGGCACTTTGAAAAATGCACAATAAGTGCATTTTTCAAGAAATTGCAAATTACCACCAACTTGAAGTTGGTGGTAATTTGCGATTTCTTAAGCCCAAATCGCAGACTTTCTGGGCTTTCTGCATTGCATTTAAGGATTTGCGATTCCTTAAAAGCAGTCGCAAAATAAGGAATCGCAAAATTTGCGATTCCTTATTTTGCGAGTAGGTTTTTCCTACCTACATTGCACAGGGCTATTTTGCGGTCGCAAACGTTGAAATTCTGCGAATTTCAGCGTTTGCGATCGCTATTTCGCTTCCTACATCTGGCCCTATATGCTCTCCATTATTCTTTGCTTAACTCTTCCAGCAATCTTCCTGTTGTTCTAGGATGTAAATTAATATTACTGCGTGTAAAAATGCCCAAGGAATTAAATTAAAGGATGACACACAATTATGCTGCCTAAAATGTATTGGACTTGGGTGAAAATTAAACAATTTTATAAATTGGGGCTCACTCCACATAAGGGGACCAGGTGGCTTTGCGTCATCAGGACATACCTTTCCCAGTTCCTGCCTTTCCTTTTGAGATTCATTGCCATCAGCTGTGCTATTTTAGATCCTTCACTGAAACTCACCATGACTACAAATCCTAGAAAGTACTAATTTATTAAAGGAACAACTTGAACGGTGTGCACGTGACATGGAGTCGTCTTGTGATCCTAGGAGCATAAATACTATTGCTTCGTGTAATGCAGGGTAGAAAGTAAAGTTGCTGCTCTGGAGCACTTTGTGCTGCCTAGCACCAACACATGCATCTTTGCACAATGCTGCAATGGTGCCTGTGTTACAGGCACAATTGTTTTGCTCTGGAAGAGATACCTTCCTGCACAAAAACAAGAGCCATTTTCCTCTTTTTAAAAAAAAAAAAAAAACGAATGCGTATAGAAAGAGGAAGTAACAAGGAGAAAGAAACATATTTATTCTCGTTACTCCTCATTAGGCCTCTCAGTGCCTCTTCCGTAGGTTTTGGCGCAATCCTAGGTTTATTGCTTTTAGTAAGTCTGGGATTGTGTCAAATTGCATGGTTGGTTGCACAGGAATGCCCATGCTACACCCATGAATGCCGACCACTATAAAATGTACATTTCTTTACAAAGTCATGCAAGGCAGCGCAATTAGCCCCTTACATGGCTTTGTAAAACTTACAGAGGACTTTGTGCTGTCCTTGTGTCACCTTGCATGATGCAGGGACAACGCAAAGGCGTAGTAAATCTGAGCCCTAGTCGTTAGCATAACTTACATTCCGGGACGCATTTATGATTATTTCATGCAATGTGGCGCAGTAAGGGAACTTGCTGCACTGTGTTGCAAAAAAAGGAGAGAAACTAAATGGTCCAAACTTACATAATTACATCTGTGGAGAATTTCAGCTCTCTCCTTGCACTGGAACACTGTGTGCTGTGCCAATGCAATCGCACCATAGTGCAAGGGTGCCTGCATTGTGGGCAGGATTGTTTTTGTATAGGAAGACGTACCTCAGTGCACAAAAACAATACAAAGAGGAATATTCCTCCTTCTATGCAGGATACAGAATCTGGAATTGCGTCACATCCATGGGTGGATACAAGGGAAGGGCCATGCTTTGCTGAAGGAGTGACTCCCAGCTTGAAATGAAACGTAACTCAGGGCAAGGAGCTTTGTTGTGTTACATTTCTTTACAAAGCCATGCAAGTGGTGGGAATTGCCCCATGCGTTGCTTTATAAATGTGTATTAAGGCATTGCCCTGCCTTGCATCACCTTGCTTCACACAAAGGCAACGCAACTCGTTAATAAATCTGGCCTTATTGTTTTATGAAAAAGCAGATAATGTGGCCTCTGTTTTTATTTCCAAGTATTTATTAGAAGGTTTTGCATCTATAGGTCCATTGAGATCAGGCTCATCACATTCAAACCTTCTGCTTAATTTGTTCATATTAAAATACAAATAATGAAATAAACAGCAGATGGTGTTGTACATGGCATTTCTTTCATGGTATGGTGTTTGGTATAAAGCTGCAGGATGGCTGTTTTGATATTAAGACAGTAACTTGAGCTCGGTGGGTTAAAGTGGCTGCTGCAGAGTTTTGTGGTATGATTGGTGTGGCGATACAAAAGGGGATGATGGACGGAACGTTTGAGCCAATCAAACACTCACCCCCAGTCAACTGATCTGGGTTTAATCCATCATCATTCTTTAGCTCACTCCACCACCCCAGTTCAGACATGGCCATATGCAAATCAGTCTGACCCTGTGCCTCATGGGAACAGTCCAGCCCGAACTGCCAAGCCATGTCTTCCCTGGACCGGAAACAAGCATCCTGATTGGTGTGGCGTTCTCGCTGATAGCTAGGAAAGAAACACAGGGGCTTATTTACAAGCCCCATGCGGCGCCAGTACGTCACTTTTCCCCATATTAAGAGTGACGCATCCGCGGTGCAAGGGGCTTGTAAATAAGCCCTCAGTGTGTTACGTTGGCTGTTGAAGTATTCTGTGATATGCAAAGACAGACCAGGTTTGAGGTCTAACAGATAAGGCAATAAATTCGTGAAGGCTCTTTATTAGATTTTTTTTTTCCTAGTTTCCAAAAAAGCAAACTGGCCAACACGCGTTTCACGACATCAAAGTAGCTTCATCAGGGCGTCTACAATAACCATTATCATTCCATGTTACAATTCATGGGTTATTTATCATTCATTTCTTATTATACAACAAACGAGCACATATCATGATATTGATGCAATTTCATGTAAACACTTTTCATCAAGTCGTTAACCGTCTTATGGAGTCGAGATAATGTTCAGATTTATTAGGCTGTTTCTATGATTTCACAACGACATGATAACTGCAACTAGTGAACCAAACTAGTTGTAAGTGTTAAAGCCAATGGATAATGGGAGGGTTCTTTGGGGGGCAGGAGGTTGCACCTTATGGGTGGGGACCATAAGGGGGGGGGAGGGGTATGATAAAAATATCCTTTTCAGGACAAATGTCCATATAGTAGTAGAAACCATACCTTTGAGTGCTAAACTAGGTAAGAGGTAGAAAAACAGTTTAAAGTCTGAGAAATGGGAAAACAGCAGGTCTTGAAACAAGATCATTTTCGAATATTAAAAAGGTTCAGCCAGGCAAGTGTTTATGTCACAGGAAACACACTTGACACCCTTAGAATGCAAGACCTTATTTAGTAGATATATTTGGATACAAGAGGTGTTGTATAAGGATCAGATAGTCATCCCTAATCCCTAAGCCATAGTGGTAAGGAAAGACTGCGGGATCAGAGTTACGGATTATATACCAGACGCCATAGGAAGATGGATCCTCGGTGGTTTGATGGTAGCCCAGACCACAGTTACATGTGTAGGCTACTGTAGGCCAGATTGTGATGATCCTGTACCCCTGAACTGCATTCTTGCACACTTACATAAAGTTTCCTCTCCCATCTTGATTGAATGTGATTCAATGTCATAATAAATAAAAAACTAGACAAATCTAATAAAAGATATACTTATCAACACTCCAAAAGTCTGTGCTGTAAAAAGGAACATGATGAAGGACTTTGATTCTGCCATATATGGCATGTAAGAGTAAAGCAAAGAAGAGATGGAGCTGGATTCTAAAATCAACATTAGAAAGGATTCAGTTATAACATTTGCACGTCACCTGCGCCAGACTCAACCATAAATAGACTGAGATTAGATTTACAGCAGGCAGAGTATTAACATAAAGCACTACTGGAAAGAAAAATCCAAGATCATTGGCATGTAAGTAGGTTGCAGCATTTCGCGTATGGGGAGAGAAGTTGAGGCCCTTCTGGCTTGGAAGACAAAGACAGAAAGATTCCGTAATTATATCAGCCTAGTGATTTATAAGGAGAGTCATAAGGAAGTGATTATACAGGAAGGCATTGAATTACAGATGTTCAAAACATTTAATGCCAGATGTACAAAGCATTTTTTGGGTCGCAAACGGTCCGATTCGCAGATTCAAAAGGTGCCCCAGCATGTAAGAAATACAACACGTGAGAGGCAGATAACCCACACATGTTCATAGGTTGTCCGGAGTTAACCAGGTTTTGGCGGGGAGCAAACAGTATCTGTTTTCTACAATCCGAAAAGAGATTAAGGAGTCGCTTTAATCTGTTTGATCTCCTTTTTTATTTGGATTATTTGGCTGGCAGGGAAATCTGTACAAACTGGACAACAGAAAAATCCCACCTCTGTGTATATAATGGAACTCTATCAATCAGACTTGTTGTATTACAATGTAACCATACAAGTACAAACTGTGTTTGGCAAAGGTACTTATGGTGGTGTGAAACACCAAATGCTCAATGTGCCATGAGTACACTGTATTAATTACTATTTTTTCCAAATTGCTCCATTGTCAAGGAAATGATCAGCAAAAAATCTCAATCAGATAGTTAACTAAGAGAACTGACGGCGATATGAGGAATTAAAAAACATGATCTTCCATTAATGTGACTTGTGTTTGGCTGCTCGTCTTTCTAACTTCCCGATTTATTGTTAATATTTGAAAGAAGGAATTGCTGGAGCGGTGTTGCCCCTTTGAAATCTAATCCATTTGGAATAATGTTACTG
Source organism: Calotriton arnoldi (assembly GCA_963921515.1). Taxonomy (NCBI): domain Eukaryota; kingdom Metazoa; phylum Chordata; class Amphibia; order Caudata; family Salamandridae; genus Calotriton; species Calotriton arnoldi. Next base: position 906,947 of record CAWUFW010004071.1, read on the forward strand.
CCTTTGTGAAAAATTGAACCATTTGCCAGAACTTTCTTAAAAATCTTTCCAAATACTTCAAATGACTGCTCCACACCCCTAAAATTTACATCAACACTTTCTAAACATTTAGGGCAATAACTTGAGCACTGATACTATCAAAAGGCAACAATATGAATTGAGAAGCCAACAATCTACTAATGCAGAACATAAACTAAAAATTTGGGGTTTACTGTGAAAGATGGGTCTACTTATTTTGCTTGCATAAGGACCAAAGGCAACTTTGCTATGCCATTGGGATCACCTCTGGGAATACTGAGTATGACGAGTCAATTTTCAGGTTGTCTAGCGGTTGTTTGGTTTACAGCTATGACCAACTTTTGGACTAATTCGCAGAGGTCATCTACAAATAAGAGAAACTGTTCTGAAGTGTTGTCCATGATGGGTGGAGATTTCCATGTGGATCTATGAATGGTGTCACCTTATATACTTTGTTGTAAGACATTGCTGTAGTTGCGATGCAAGAGTTACCTAAATACAGAGAGATGGAAGTCTCCATGATCCTGCGGAGATAAACGATATTGTACAGTTCTGAATACTGGATAATGGCAGCACATTTGGCAGTGGATCAGGTGTCTGTTGGCTCAGTGGACTAATGCGTCCATTGCAGGGGCCTGTGTTCGACCTCATGGTCACAGGTTCAAATCCTGGCGGGTCCACTCAGCCTTTCATCCATCTGAGGTTGATAAAATGAGTACCATTGAGTTGGGTAACAATGAACATCTGTTATTCAGCGCCAAGAGACCTCTGGGTGAACGTGCGCTTTACAAATACACATGTTATGTTATGTTCAGGTGTTGCTCAATGAAAGTGGATGGGTCCTGTGGTAGTTTGGGGGTGGGTGATGGCAATGAGCCTGGAGGCGGGTAGATTTTGTAAAAGGACTATGTTTTTTCTAACAATGGGAGGACTGGATGGATAGTGACAAAAGCCATATACACGGTGGGAATCTGGACAATGCCTTTATGTCTTCTAATGTACTCTTATGTAGTGATAGATGAACAGAACAGGGATATGAAAATTCACTGTTGGATCTGGGCCTTATAAAATATATGCTTACAACAGATTCATTTAGATAGTCCCAGATTTTCAAGGTGACCTGTATCCTGCACATGCTCTTGATAGGGGTACATTATTCCGTAAACAGGGGGCTGCGTCTTCAGATGGTGCAGCAGTTAGTCATTCAGTGCAGCAACATACTTTCTAACAGAGTGACAACAATTTGTTCTCCCAGGTCTGCAGGTTTTATCTCTAGGCTTAGCTTAACAGACATACCAACTCTAGGATTTGAGAGAGATGAATTTGGCGGAGTGTAATGCATCTTGATTGTATCGGAATTACATGATTATAAGATACACCAACTAGCATAGAAGCACCTAATTTACAATCTTCATCAATATTTTCAGAGATATCCAGCTTCTCATGAAAATATTGTTTTGACAAAACTTCTTTTTGGCATAAAGTGTGATCCTAATGGTATTTTTCTGCCAAAAAAAAGTGGACTTAACATGGAAACCATGGCAACCACCACCCTCACTGATATATCCATCAAACAAATAAACAATCTTTTTACAAATAATTGGCAGTAATACATGTATAATTTAAAAATGTAAGCCAGGCATTGAGACCAGAAACATACATTATTCTCTATCAGTTTCTGCGGCAACCAATAAAACTCTTTTGTCTATGCCTGTACAAAACCTAAATAATTTAAGAAAATTTAATGGTAGAGCTGGGATAACACATTCTTTGCTAGAAAAAATTGCTAGATTTAGTAAAAGGTCTATGATGAGCATGAGACTGCTGGATTTGGGTGAGATTTAGATTTTAAGAATGTCAAGTAAACTCTTTGGTTGTTTTGTAGTTATGTCAGATTTTTAAAGGAGGGTGTGTCTTTGATCATGTTAGGTTTGTAGCCATCCCCCTGGATCTGTTGAGTATCAATATTATTAATTATTGACACTGATTTTTAGTGACCGTGGGGTAAAAAATTTCCCCTGTGTGCCTGACATTTGGCGAATACCATCAATATGAGTTTTTTTTATTTTCGGAGGAAGGTCATCTGTTATTTCAGCTTAGGCAGAGTTATGTAATAGACTAGAAAATTGCTGTCATCTTTATTATGAGCACAAGCAAATACCCAAAATACGTTGTCCTGGAGTTGGATTAGATATTCTTGTAAAGAGCAGGAATCAGAAGCATTGTTAAAGATTACTGCAAAAAGAAGCCAGCCATGCGTTTAGGTGTTTTTTGAAATTTGCAAAAAATGGTCAACAGTTAAATGGATGTGGGCAGGGCATTCCATTTCTAAAAAGCAAGATATGAGGAAGAACACAACCTAACTTTGCAGTTAAGGATCTGAGGAACAACCACAAGCAAGAGATTGCAGGATGAAGGGATCTCCTGGGTTGGCAATCTTTGAGTGTTTTGTTAAAGATTTTAGGGCCAGGGTGGATGTTCAAATGACATAATTGTAAATAAATAAGAATGTTTATAGAGTGATAGTGAAGGTCCTTCAAGTATTGGGAAATATGAGATTTGGCTGGTAAATTTAGAATGAGCCTTTCTGCTGAGTTTTGAATCAACTCCACTTTGCAACTTAAGTATTCTTGAAGTCAGTGGATCACAGATGTATGGATTGGCAGGCAGGTAAATGTTTTCTGCAGCATTCTAAAGATAGAAAAACTTCTTGCTTTAATTTTAATAACTTAGGGCCCGATTAGGATGGCGGGCAGACTTTGGTCCGCAGACGGGACTGTCCGACAGGCTGACGGCGGTCCCACAGTAGGCATTAGGATGTGACCACCACGACGGTGGTTGCAATGCCTATATTTTGTATTGCGGCTGGTCAGGGTGGAAAGGGGGCCCGCCACAGGCCACCAAAGTCCCTTTCCGTCTGCCTGTTAATGGCGGGCTAACGGCCATGGACAGGCGGCCGGAAAGGGACATCGTAATCCCTACGGCGGTGCCATCACCGTCATCGTAATCGGCTCATTAGACAGTAAAGGTAAGATTTACATCAAGTATGACCCCAAAAAGACAATGCAAGTTGCTTTCTTCTTAGAACGGTGACCTCATTGAGGTAAGGTACATCAACTGTCTAGGGAGCAAAGTCAAGAATCCTAAAGGCACTTCCAAAACAGTTTTGGGACATACTGCCTTCAAAACCACATATCTGTAAAGACAGAATGTATTCATAATATCGCAGAAGGATAGCAGATTGGTACTTCGTCATCTCTTTGTCTAAGGCAGCCTCATATACCAACCTTCCAGTCAATATGATGTGGTCCCCTCTCAATAGATCTACCTGGAACTTACTTGAATGCACTGCTCCAAATGTTTTAAATCTGGCGAAAGATCCAATTTGCACTTGACACTGTCGCTTCCTTCAGTGTTAATTCCCCCATATCAATTATGCCTTCCCTCATTTCATGATGAACTGCTTGCTCCTTCTCAAAAATCAGAGGTGAACATAGCTCATTGTTTAAAATAACTTCATTCTAGAATCCCAAAATCAAGTTCCCAGACAGTCTGCAAATTCCATTGAAATACTCCTTCTGTCCCTCAGTTTTAATCACCCTTTAATTAAAATGTTAGGTTAAATAAAAAAATGGGTAACATAGATTGCTGAAATCTGCTTTAAAACTTGCTGGTATTTAGAATCAAATGTCGATCCAATTCTGCCAGATGTCACACATATTACAAATTTCCTAAGTTCCCTAGGCACACAGAATTCACATATCAGCCACCTAACTTAATGATAAACAACTTAATGATACACACATTAACAAAACAAGAGCAGGCAAACACACGCTTAATAGGTAGACGACTAAGAAGAATCAGTTAAGTGAAAGCCTCTGTACAGAATCATTCTTAATGATGAGATGTGAATTGGGTAACTTCATTCTTGGGAGGATTTCATCGTGTGGCTTAAAGTCTTGCCTTTACTCAAAAGAGTTAAATTGTCACGTTACTTGAGTCTTTTCATTCAAAATAATAACACTTGCAAAGCTCTCTCAGAATGTCGCCCACTCAGCTTTTAATTTCATTACAAAAACCCCATGGTGCAATCTCAAATCTTATTCTAGCTAGATAGATTTAATAAATTGTGCAATTGGATGGTGGTGACTTCTCGTCATTTAGGGCTCATTCCTCTAAACGGGATGTGGAATTGAATCTGTTGACAATTGGGTTACTGCTTGAGGAGAGTGAAACCCTACTCACTCAGCAACTGTCATCCTTGTCAGGGTGAGGCACAAGCATACCTGAAATTAACCTGTCCTCAACACTTTGGTAACTTGCCACAAAAGCAGTCCGGCTAAACTTAGCAGCAATGTGTGAAGTATTTATGCAGCACTTCAAACAGTAATAAAGGGAAAACACAACACAAGAAAAATCCCACTCCAATTTAGAACAATAGAGTGAAATTTGATAAATTATTTGAGACCAAAATGACTAAAGTCTAATGCATAGAGCCAGAGAAATGCAATTTCAAAGATTTCAGGTGAGTAAAGTGCCAAAAAGCACAAAGAGCCATTCATGGTTATGTGGTTGTACGAGACTGGGTGAAAGTCACAAGTTCAGGCCAATCACGATGTTGCGTGGGCTGGATACAGGGACCAGGTTAGTTAGCTGAAAGAGTTACCTGCAAAGTCCAGCACAAAGAAGGCCACGAAGAGCAGGGAGAGCGCCATCATGGATAGTCGTCGATGTAGTGCAAAGAGCAGGCCATGTTTCATGGACAATTGTCGCTGTAGCGCGAAAATCCTGTTGGGCATCATTAGCAGTTGTTGCAAGAGTTTTGCGTTGCCGGTCATTGCGAGCTGTCGATGCTGCAGCATGTAGTGCAGATCTTGTGAGCCTCGCTGGTAGTCGCTGTAGTGCAAAGAGTTGGGTTCACGGGAGCTTCACGTTGACAGTTGGCACGAACAGCAAGATCTTTGCGCAAACAAACCCTTTTATGTTCACAAAGAGTCAAAAACTTCAACATGTCTCCTTTTGTTGAGGAGAGAGAGACAGCTCAACTAATGCCACACCAAGGGTCCAGGACCTGAGGGGCACCTCTTGGGGGCAAGTACTCACTTCAGCAGAGGCCAGCAGGGCTCAGGCAGGTTCAGTTGCAGGTCCAGGCAGCAGGTCAGCTGGGCAGTTGCAAGGAGCCTCTGGAGCTTGTTATGTCCCTGTAGCTCAGAATAGTAGGTCAGTCAGCTGACCCTTGGAGACACTTCAGCCTGGGATTAAGAGTGCAGGTCTAGTCTTCCTTCTTAACAAGCAGGGCTGCAAGCAGGTGGGCAGCAGAGTAGCAGGTCAGCAGTTTAGCAGTCCTTCTGGCAGCAGCATAGCAGTCCTTCTGTAGTATCCACAGGTCCACGAGTGTAATGAAGAGTGGGTCTGAGGTCCTACTTGAATAGCTGGTTCCTTCTTTGAATTAGGAGCAGTTTCTAGAGAGGTCTCTTAGAAGTCCTTGCAGTTTCCTGCCTCCCCTACCCTGGCTCCAAGCTGGCTACGTGAACAATGCAGTGGTGACAAGTCATTTGTATATAGGCAAGATATAGCCTATTCAGTTGCATGTGGGTTTGTGCCTAGCTCAGCCCCCCCGTCCCATCCTGCCAGTTGAAGGCCCATCCATGCACACCTAATCCTCTATAGTGTGGCTGTCTGGAAGGAATAAACAAAGTCCAACTTCCAACTACACCTAATCATATGACTCAGGAACAGAATGCAGGGATCAAATAGGGCAGGAAAATGCCAGCTTTCTAAAAGTGGTATTTTTAAAATTGTATCTTAAAATCCAAATTTTTCATTAGGGTTTTTTAATTACAATGAAATGTTTACCTGTTCCCAGTCAAAAGTTAGCACTTATTAAATGTAATAACCCAGGGTTATCCTATTGGAGAGGTGACCCTTGTGGTAGTAAAAATCATATCTAAGAGTTTTTCGCTACCAGGACATATAAAACTTAAAAGTACACGTCCACCTTTTTAAATACACGCACCCTGCCCTCTGGGCTTTTTAGGGCCTCCCCTTGGGGTAACATATGTATTAAAAAGGAAGGTTTGGACTTGGCAAAAGTTTTATTTTGCCAGGTAGAAATGGCAGTTTAAACTGTGAACACACATGCTGCAATAGCAGGTCTGAAAATGTGTGGCACAATCAGTGCTGCAGGTACACTAGTAGCATTTAATTTACAGGCCCTTGGTACATGTAGTACTAATTTACTAAAGACTTACAAGTATAACAAAAGTGCCAACTGGGTGTAAGCCATTTTCACCATGTTTTTTGGAGGGACCACAAGCACTTTAGCACTGGTTTGCAGTGGTAAAGGCAAAATGTTTGGTGATGACCATATAAAAATGGCCAAGTCCAACAAAAGCCATCAGGTCTATTTTTACACTTGAATACGTTGTGAGAGTAGTTGATTGGTCCAGACATTCTAATGTTGTGTTTACAATGTTCAGTTTTTAAGAATGGACCTCTCCAGAACTACAATCACCCTGATTGGTATCCAGGAATCAGAGAATGGATTATAGCTTTCCTCTGACCCTTAGTGACTTCCATTTATCATAGACTTTTTTTTAAAGAAAGTGGAATATTATTTGGGGTGGGCAGTCACCCACCTCAAGGAATAAGAACTCTAACTTGTCAGGGTGAACAGTACAGTCACTAAATTAAACTGAATTTAGGGAAATGTTCAAAATAATAAAATGAAAAACACTAAACAATGAAAATCTCAAACTGAATTAGAAAACATGAGCAAAATGTAATAAATAAAATGATACCAACACACCAAAAATCCAATGAGGGGAACCAGAGATATAATTTTTTTAAGTTTAAAATAAAATTAGTTTTAAAAGCACTGAGCGTCAATGATTGTCTATGAAAGTGGTGGATTGGACCTATGCACGATTTCAGACAGATCGTGATGTGGCGCGGGTCAGCTACGCCAAGCGGGTTCATCCCAGTCAAAGATTTGTGTAGAGCACAAGATCCTCCTGCTAGGTAAGTACTATCGATATCCCGGAACAGCTCGTGTACTCAGTGCAGTACATTCTTGAGAGTCCTGTGCATATTCTAAGTGGAAGCAGAACCAGATCTGAAAGTGTAGCAAACCCATTTTTTATATTGTCATGCCAGATTTCCCCCCTTTTTCTAGGCCCTATTGTTACTGACCTTAGAACCCTGTGCACCTTACCTCTGTAAACAATCGTAGCGTGCCTGTACTTCCCATCTAAAACATGTACTGCACATTGGAAATCCCAATTTGGTCGATGTAACTACTTTATACGCCCATTATAAATGATATCTGAAAGTGCACCTATGGCATGGGAAGTTAAATATCCTATGTGGCCCTCAGTGTGTTTTTATGCAACCCACACATATGACAAAAATATATGTCTTTGAGTAGCACCATTGTCCTCTAGCTAGGCTGTGACACATGGCGGGAAAAAATTGCCTTTTGCCGTGTGGGGTAAAAAATATTTTTATATATTCATGTCATTCCTAGAGTGTGTCTTGTAATACCATATGGCTGGGTATGCTAATACATAGAAATAGGGAACACTACTTATTGGAGTTTGCGTGACCTCACTGTTTTGACCTAACCAGAGTAGGTTTATGAGTTGGTAGGGCTACCCCTTACCAAATGTATAACCCTATTCTTTTATTTAAAATTTTAAACAACCCTACCTATTTTTGACAACATCAGTATGGTAGCGTTGCTACTGTCACCTCAGTATAGATAGATATTACATTTAGCATGGCTGGAACAACATTAATTATTATCAAACATTCATCAGATGATTCGTAGGACCCTGATGTACCTATCTAAGATAGAAGTGGCCTCTTTGAATAGGGGAAATGCCTTATTCAACACAGAGAATTTTGAACTTTGAAAAGACCATCGAGTGGGAGCTATACAAATGTTTCAATTCCATTTTCTATCCTCAACCCTTGAATGGGAAAAAATGGAGAATCTACCAAAGGAAGATCCCACACTCATCGAATGACCCCATCGAATGACCCCACATTGAGCATTGGACATCTGAAGTTCTTCTGCAGACTGAACATTGCCACTCAGAACATCAGACCTTACAGAAGCAATATCACATACAGCCTGCTGCTCTATCCTGTTGCATGTATATTTCCCCCACATGGTTTAGGTCCAAAGATTAAATCCTGAAAGAGCAAACCCCCAAATTCTGTCCACCTGCAATGACTTGCTTTTTAAATCCACCTGCTCCCTATGCCCTGCTGAAGTTCTATGAAGAGACTGTTATTTTTATAGGATGATTGCCTTCAGTGCTGACTTGCATTTAATTACGTTTACCATTAATCATAATATTAGGGTTAAACACTTTTTATGATATATTTTGTTTTCCTGAAGATTAGTTGTTATTAGTTTATAGTATTTTTAATATACCATGTTCATTTTAGCTTCAAATTTTTTGTTTGTGTTGTTACACGACATACAATATCCATGCATCTCTGTAGGTTAGGCTTTTCTGTGTAGGGTACCAAATATAATCTAAGGAAAACTGGTTTTCTCTTATGGGTTCCTCCAGTCAGATTTCACATCTCAAAGGTTCCTCCTGGGTTCCTCGTGTCACATTTCAAAGGTTGTCATCTCAGTAGCAGCTTGAATCAAGACTGAACACATTCTACCTTAGTCAGCCAATCATATTCTCTGTAGAGCCTGGGGGATCCCTAACCTGGCTGTGATCTCTTGTGACCACTACAGATAATGTTTGGTTTCATGGCCAACCATTGCCGATTTCCTGAAACCCCACCTAGAGTTAGACCACCACAATTCTGGTCTGTTAGGAGGTAATGTCTCCCCACCACCCACCTGCTTCCCCTTGCACTGCAATTTAGAAAAGCATAACAGTGGTGTTGACAAAACAAGGATATGGGATTCAATTGCATGGGCCATGTTGCATGCAAATGAGCTCTGCCTGTCTTGCATGGCAGGAACATAAACTGCCCATAACTGATGCCTCTCCCCCATACCTTGTAGTAAAGTGTGTAGTCAAGGTAACCAGGAAGATCTGCAACAGATTCCTACTTGGAAAGGTGCGAGCGGAACCCTGCATCTTCAATATTTAGGACTGTACCCCAGTAATCATGAGACCCCAAAATCTTCAAAATCATCATCAGCCTCAGGAGGTTCCACTCAGGGTTGATCTTGCATTAGAGCACACCCCACCCAATATCGGTTTAGCAGATTAAAAATAGTAAGTCATAAGGAACACTCAATAACAATAACTGAGTTCTAGATCAAGTGAAAAGTTAAAGAGTTCTATTACAAAATCTCAAATCAAGCTGTACAGAGTAAATGGCATGAAGGATTAAAATGGATAAATAATTCAGAGTAGTTGGGAGTCAATAAATCATTATGAGTCTCAAATGAGCAGCGAAATCAAGAGAAAGTCGGCAGCATCCCTATTAGCATGGGAAAGTCTGCAAGGAAAAGCTGGCTCATCCCGAGGGGTCCATGCGAACATTTTATTAAGATGTTGACAAAAATGTTCTTAGACTTCACTTGGGCTTAGCAAAATAGCTGTGCGATAATAAACAACAAGAAACAAATATTGTAGGTTATGGAAACTTTGTGAGCTCATCAAAACAAATACATAAGCACTAGTCTTTCAAAGATTTTATAGCCCTGCAAAGAAAATTAAGATGTGCCCTCAAGGGGTTATGATACACAATTCTTGCATACATAATTAGGCAAAAGCATAGATTCAGGTTGGCATGACCCATGTGATATTTCTTCTGGTCAATCAGCGTACACCACATAAATGGCATTATATGTTAGCACTATGCCATTTTCTAAGTATGCAGGATGCTCACCAGTGATAGAGTCTACCGGTGACGTTTTGAACATCACTTGCAACATGTAACCAAAGCTATTCATGACCTTGTGAAATGAACTCTGCCAGAAAACACAGCAGAAGAAAACTTGAGAGTTACAACTCCCCTAGTACAATAGAAGCTTCATTTATTAGGCCTTAGAAGTATTGCTAATCAGAAAACACAATACATCAGTTGTGTTTGCTTTTCGCGGCGCCTGTTGGGAGAGAAGGTGTGCAGGTGTGGTAGGGGTGAATGCATGAGTGAAGACACAGGGATAGAAACAGCATCATTTTAAACTAATATGGTGCTTTTCTAAAATGTGGCATGCCCAAAACATGTTAATAAACACACTTCTAAACCTTATATTAAACTTGTTTCAACTACATACATACTTATCCATTGTTTATGTAAAAGATTTAACATAAAAATCTTTAATACTCGATGTTAATTTTAACGTGCAAAGCATATACCTAAAACAATGTCCACAAATACATTCCACACTGTTTCAGATATAATTTGGCAATGGTTTTATTTATTTATTTATTTAACAGATTTTTAGTGCGCACAGCTGCCTCTAGAGATTTACGGGCGCAAGGCGGCAGAGATAGAGGAATTATGGGTACATCGGCCTAGAAAAGCCAGGTCTTCAAGCCCTTGTGGAAAACATGTAGTGACGTTCAGGCTTTTAGGTGCTCTGGAAGGGAATTCCATAATTTTGGAACAAGGCAGGAGAAGGAGCGCCCTTTCATGCGAGACAAGCGTTATCTAGGCACAGCAAACAGAGCACGATTCGAGGATCTCATGGTTCGAGAAGCCTGATAAAGCAACACCAGATTCTGATTTTAGCGGGGTCATAAAACAGCTTTAGCCTTAAACATATAGCAAAAGGCTTTAAATTAAAGCATTTCAGAAATGAAAGCCAGTGCAACTTGTGAAAAAGATGTGAGACTGGGGCATATTTCGGCAAACGGTAAAGAAACCTGACAGCCGCATTCTGTACCATCTGCAGTCGGCCCATGGATGCCCTTTCTATGCCCAAGTAAACCACATTACCATAACAAAGCCAAGACAACACTAGGGCCGAATCACAGTTCTTTGGGCAGAAACGGGGATCATCCAAATAATCTTCCTGAGCCATTTAACCACACAGAAATACATGGCTGTCGCTATAGACACATGAGTTTTCATGGATGCTGAAGGAGCTGGTAGAACTCCAAGAGTAACCGGCCAGTTTTGAGGGCCCCAAAGAAAGGGATGTTTGCCCATAATCATAACCTCTGTCTTATCCCCATTGAACTTGAGTGAGTTTTTGCTTATCCATAAGGAGATCCGACTCAAGCCGAGGTTAAGATCAGAAGGTACATTACTCTGTGCAGATGACAACAAAAAGATGGCCTGCGTGTCAACTGCAGAGCAAAATAAGGTCAAACCACAGCTCTCCACTAAATCCACCAAAGTGCGACATACAGGTTAAACAGTAGGGGACTTAAGACTGAGACTTGGGGGACATCCGAAGGTAAGGCTTGTGAACTGGCCTTGACGCCAGATGTAAAAACCTGGAATGAACGATCTTGTAAGAAAGAGCTAATCCACGCCAAAGGCTGATCCTTCGAGCACTAACGACACCAGTCTATCCAGAAAGATAGAGTGAGTGTTAGACCTGGCACCATTGGCGTGGGTCTCCCTTCCTTATTTTGCCTTTATCTCCTGTGTTTTGCTGTGTGTTGGACTCCATTTTTGCTGGTCTAGATGCTTTGGGCACGTTGCCACTGCTGTTCAGTGCCAAAGTGCAAGTGCTCCCTTTGTAAATTATTTGTTATGGATTAGTGATTCCATTATTGGCTAATTTGATTTACTTGTCAGACCCTAGTACAGTGCACTATATGTGCCCAGGGCCTATAAATCAAATGCTGCTGGTGGGCTTGCAGCACTGATTGTGCCACCCACAGAAGCAGCTTGTAAAATGTGACTCAGGCCTGCCATTGCAGAGCCTGTGTGCAGTCTGGGACTGCCATGTCGACTTGGCAAGTGCACACACTTGCCAGTCCCTAAACCTTCCCTTTTCTACATATTAGTCACCCCTAAGGTAGGCCCAAGATACCCCTGTGGGCAGGGTGCATTGTATGTGAAAGGTAGGACATGCCCTGATGTGTGTGGCATGTCCTGATAGTGAAATACTGCCAATTTTGTTTTACACTATTGCAAGGCTATCTGTTCCCATAGGACAGAATGGGGAGTTTGTTTATAACATCTTATAAACATAACTGACCCTAGGAACAAGATAGAAAAGTAAAGTTTAGTATGCCTGAACTCAAATGTTAAAGTGCATCTTTTAGTGAGGGTGATTTTTACATTCTGTGTTTGAAAATACCACTTTTAGAAAGTAGGTATTTCCTTGCCTGGCTTTTGGATGACAGGGGCTGGAAAGGGGCAGCGGGTCCAGAAGTCTGATGAGTCAGGGCTGGGCTGAATAGGCCTGGTCTGCATTTGGAGTGGTGGGAGGAGTAGGACCTTCACCTGAATAGGGCTGTGCCTGCCTTCCACAATGACGGCACCGGCCCCCTGTGGTGTGTCTGGAGCCAGGGCTCACAATGACAGTGGAGGTTGTTGTGCACTTGCAAAGTGCCCCACAGAACTGGTTTTGGCTGGGTACAGACACTCTCTGCCTTCAGAGAACAAAGGATTTTGGTGTATAAAAAGAGGGGCCCAGACCCCAGACTTTTAGATCACTTCTGGGAAATCAAGAGGAACCTTTGCCAAGGAGAAGAGCCGGATAAGCTGAGGAGGAATACTGCCCCTGTGCTGTTTGCTGTCTGGGGTTGGCCTGCAGTGGCTGCTCGCTGCCAAGGAAAGGAGGAAAAGGACTTTGCTGTTTGCTTTGTCACCTGCTTGAAGAAAAGATCTCCAAGGACTTGAAACTGAGCTTGCCTCCTGTTCTGAAGTCTCAGGGAAACAAAGACTTCACCACCAGCTCCCCTGAATTTCCTTGCTGGGAATTCCAACCTGCATAGAGGTGCCTGCTGCTGGTTAGGACCTCTAGAGACTGTTTGTCGCTGGGAGCTGGAAAATCGATGCAACATCGAAAAAGCGCGTCGCATCCGCACCTGTTTTACGATGCATCGCCAAAGAAACCGTCGCAGCGCCTGCCGCGGCTCGAGAAATCGCCGCCCGACGCATCGGCTACAACGATCTCCGAAATCCGAGATTACCGCACCGATCCCGATGCAAGCCTGCTGTGCGGCTGCATGAAACCAAGCATCGTACCGGATCGACGCATTGTATCGAGGCGCCAAGACTGTTGCATCGTTGGGGGCCGCAGTAAGAAACAGACGCATCAACTCCCCACGCAGTAAGAAAACGACGCATCACCTCATCTCCGGTAAGGAACCGACGCATCAACTCCCCTGTGCTGCAGTAAGGAACCGATGCATCACCTCCCCCGGAGCAAGGAATCGACGCATCACCTTCCCTGCGTGTAAGGAATCGACGCATCACCTTCCCTGTAGCCATTTTGTTTGTTTTGCGTGACGCATCTATGGTACTTTTGAGAAAAGTGTTGCATTTACAACTTGCATTGAACTGAACTATTTCTACCATTTGAAAGCCTTATTTTTAATACTGTATTGTGGATTTTTGTCGTATGGTCTTGTTTTGGTTTAGATAGAGATTACTTATTTTTCTAAACTGGTGTGGTGTTCATTTGTAGTGTTTTCACTGTATTACTGTATGTGTTCACAAATGCTTTACACACTGCCTCTGAGATAAGCCTGTCTGCTCGTGCCAAGCTACCAAGGGGGTGAGCAGGGGTTATTTTAGAAGTGTATCCCCCTTACCCTGACTAGAAGCAAGAGTCCCTATTTGGACAAAGTTACCTTCCTCTGCCAACTAGAGACCCCCATTTCTAACAGTAAGACACAGTGCCAAACGCCACACTAAGATCCAGTAAAATAAGCGCTGCTGTTTCATCCAGGCACAACCACAGGAGTTCAGTTACGCCCAATTGGGCACACTCCATAAGTTTTGAGCCTCTATGAACACAATGAGCTGAGAATTAATATGCCAAAGGTTTGAAAAAGATGGGTAGAAGTGAGATGAGGCGAAAATTCACCAAATTAGACGGGTTCAGATTAGCTTTTTCAGCAGTGGAAGAACCATTGCATTCTTCCACTTCTGAGGAATATACCCCTCACATAATGAGGAGATCAAGAGGTCCAAGATTGGTATAAGTAGGCTAGAGTCCAATGACCCAGGTTTACTAGGTGAAAGAGGGTTAAACGAGGATCCTGATTTCATGGATTTCAAAATGGACATAAAGATCATCATATCTAATGGGGACCACAACCCTATTGAGGAGCTCAAGGCAGAATTAGACAGAGTGTCATTATTACCCGCTAGGGTGGAATTACAGTTATCAACATCTGCAGCCAAATTAGTCATATCCTTTCCCTTGAAGCAATCCTTCACCAATTGAGCCTGTATATTGTCAACTTTGTGAGTGAAGAAAAGAGCTAGTTCCTTGCATGGAGTCTCGGACAGAAGGAGAGTAGGGGACCGCTTTCTATGTCCGACATTTCCTGCGCTACTTCAAAAAGTGTCTTCGGACAATTCTATGAACTTAAGATTTTGTTAGAGTAGAACGCTGCTCAAGACGATTTACACAGCCCATGATACTTATTAAGCCCTGCTTTATAAGTAGCTTTGTCTTCATCAGCATTACACTTTCACCAGCGACATTCCAAGACTTTACGCAGTTTTCTTCCAGTCTATCTATGTCATTAAACCAGGGGGCAGGCAAATGGCAATGAGCAGAGTGTTTTCCTGTGGCAGGTAGAACTTCCTCCACAGTCATCATGAGCCAATTATGAACCAGACCCTGAGCTCCCTCAGCTGTTGAATTTAAGACAGGCTGGGTGCACTTAAGACTTTCATTGCAGTCCGACACATTCAGGGGCATATTCTCAAGAACGTGTGATAACCATCGCAAAAGTAACTTAACGCAACCTTCAACATCGCAGTCTATCGTGGGAAATTTACGCCGTGTTAATCAAGTATTCACAACACGGCGGTACCATGCGATAGTCTCCAGATAACGCGTCAACTGACCGCGTTAAAATCAACGCCACGCCGCAAAAATGCGAAACACGAACGCAAAAAAAGCTGCGATGAGGCCAATCCCGACACGAAAATCAGCAAAAACCAGCTACAGGCCTGCAATTCACACGCGTCAGGCCGGAACAATCACCATAAAAGTAGAAAAAAAACAGACAAACAAATGCTAAACAACACCTAAGCACAATGGACGATGCCGGAGCAAGTACGGAGGAGAACCAGAAACCCACAAGCCTGCCCGGAGGACCATCCTGGGACTTCGGGGTCAGGGAAGGGCAAGGACAAGAAGAGTAGGAAGAAGCGGTTCAGTCCGCAGGAAAATAGGATCCTGATAACGGAGGTGATAGAACACCATCAACAACTGTTCGTCACCTCAACTGTGTCATTGGCAACAAAAAATGGACTATGGCAGTCCATCGTGGACAAGGTGAATGCAGTCGGAGTGCTGAAGAGGACAATGGACGAGGTCAAGAGGTGCTGGAATGATGTCAATCGCAAAACCAAGCTGAAACTCGCCAACGACCTGAAGGCAGCAATGCAGACTAGAGGTGGGAGCCCAGCGCCACAGGAGGAGCTGGACGACATGGAGGAAATGGTTTCCACAGTCATCAGTGGGGAGACGGTAGCAGGAGTTGGGGGCCCGGACACTGCTCAACAGGACCGGACACAACAGCAACAGGGTGAGTAACGACCAGGGCCTGGGGTTCGGGGGGAGATGGGCACAATGGCACACATGCACAATTAAGTTGAGCACATCTGCGAATAAACCATGCCCCAGACCACCAACTCCCACCAAGAGACCAATGTACCCAAGTATGCAACATGTCAGCACTGTACAAGCACAGAAGTCAAAGGCACAACTCATGAAAGGGATAAGGCGCAGCAAAATCTGAGCTGCAGGGGCGACTCCCCCAAAATGCAGCACACACATCACATGCAGAGCACATCTACATTGACAACGATGTGACACAATCCGCAAAACACCTACAACAGAACACAGGACACAACTGGTGCCGCTTGGGTGCAGACACTGGCCAATCACATTTGGCATTGCAGGGAAATGTGAGTTGATAATGTACAAGTACAAACACACACACGTCTGTTGTCGAAATGTCCACTGTCCCCCATCAAATAGGCAGCTCCTCCCAAACAGCCACAATGTACCCAGTCATGCTGTCTGTATGAAAACATGTACAATGCGACAACATACATGTGGGCACATTGTTAAACTGCATCTCCCCTTCACATTGCAGAGGGAGAATCAACACCTCCTGCAGAGCAGCCCGACCCTCTCTTCTCTGGAGATGAAGAGGACCACCACAGCTTCGACTCTGACGCCCTCCAACTCCTTGTGGACAGCCTACGCAGCCCACTTCCAGGAGCTGGGCAGCCCAGCTGCTATGAGGAGACCCCACCCCCTGCACAGACCACACAGCAGGCAGCACCCACCACCACTGCTGCCTCCCAGGACCCCCACGAAGAACACATGACCTTCCAACGCCGTGTTTTGGGGTGCCAGGAGAATCTGGCTGAACAGGTGCGGGATGGCTTTGACCGCATGGCAGACAAACAAGATACCATACGTGGGTGTCTAAGTCCCATCAGGGACCACTCACGGTCCCTAACGAACACCCACAGTCTGCTCCATGCTCTCCAACGGACCATGGCTGACATCGCTGGAGCCCTGACTCAGAGAATAGTACAACTGTCCAGTCAGAGTGGCTCTAGCAATGTCACACGGGAGTTGGGAAACATGCGGAGGTTAATGGAGACCATGGAGCGGGCGAATGCGGAACGAGCGCCTGCCACGGCTGCACACCAGCGAGAGGTAGCTGGGTTCCTCAATGACCTCAGGACCATCCTCATGGCATTGCTGCCACAAGGCCTGGCGCGGATGCATGCTGTTGCCACCACTCCATCCACATCTCCGCCCCCTGAAGTGTCAGTGCCACACAGTGCGGCAGACCTTCCACCTCCGGCCACTGATGTGTCGCTGCCACACAGTGCTGGAGACAGAACACCACCACCCACACGTGAGGCACATGAAACAGCAGAGAACAAAGATGGGGATGATTCTGCCCTCGTGGTAAGAAGGACGCAGCAGCATGCATCTCATCCATAGGTCCGGCTTCAGCTTGGTACTGCCCTCTGCATCATCACCTTCCACTGTCCCCTGATGCACTCTGCGACACTCACCTTGGACCTCGACATGGACTGCCATATGCTGTTTGATCGCCATTGACACAGCAATCAGACTGCGGACTGAACTCTTCCTCTTCCTTTGGACTTGTCATTCCCTGAAGGACCCTGGCTGGCCCTCCACGGGACAACATCGTCATGTGGGGTTTGCATGGCCCTGTACTGCTCCAGATGCAACACTCCACTGAATGTGTATTAAACATTCATATTCACACAGGTGTGTCATGTCTATGGTCTTTCAAGTGTGGAAGTATGGATGAAAGTAGGCTCACTGGACTCCTCTTACGTCCATGTGGCTCATGTTGTAGAACAGGGGTCACAGGGTGACACATTGCCCAATGCGGTCCGGGTGGCGCTGACACAACAACAGGGACACACGCATGAGTTACTTCCTTGTCCAGCCCAGTACGGAACCAGGGCCCCGGGGTCATTTACAAACCCTTACGCTGGACTGGCATACGCCAGGCCAGCCCACTCCGCTTACGCTCACAGGGGGGGACGGCAACGCTACATGTCCCATGTCTTTCCTGTAGTGATCTGCTGCTCACAGGTCTAGTTGTCTGCATGCCACAGCCACTCCCTCATGGCTGGTTTACACCCACACCACACCCATCCAGCACATGCGTCACAGGACATGTGACCCTGCCAATAAAAAGGGCCGGGCGCACGTGCTCGACGCCATTTCCACTCTCTATCTGGGTGCATCCGTGTGGTGTTAATGTAGGCATGAGGGCCTCGGGCCCTGCAACATCACATTCCCCAGGACCGGATGTGACATGATGGCGCCCGCAACACGATACCCAATCATACAGGGTCCATGACTTTGGTACAAAGACTTGGTGGCACCGTATACATTGGGGCCGGCACAGGCACACCGCCACGGGACGGTGACTTTGGGTGCACTGTAGTAGGGGCACCTTAAGTGCTGAGCGGGTGTGCAGCCTGCGATGATGCCCCTTCCCGGCCGTCCGGACTGCTCAGGATTTGTGTGCCCTGATGGACCGCAGTGTAGGCCAGAGCCAGCCGGCAGCACGGGCCTACCGCCACGTGGCATCGCATCCCGGATCACAGAGTTAGTGGCACCTCAAGGGCTGTGCAGCCTGCGATGATGCGGGGTGCACTGGTATGTCCTCTGCCATGGCGAAATCAAGACCCAGAATCATATGTGAGACCTGGTGGCCTGCGGAGCGGGGCTGCATGATGTGGAGGGTGCCATGTCCGCGGGCCCCGGGCATGTGGCTTGCAGCGGCACGTGGTGGGCCCTCATTGCTACACGCCAAGGGCAGAAGGTGAGCAGTGAGGCCTGGGTGCGCAGGGGTGGGCATGCACCACTGGGCAGCGGGAGGGGCTGGGGTACATCTGCCTGGGTGCGCAGGGGCGGACAGGTGATGATGTCTTGTGCAATTGTATGTACTTTGTCATTCATGTATCCGGACTCTGTTTCAGATGACGGATCTGTTTCAGAAGTGTGACCTGGTGAACTGCACTACATACCAGCACGTGGTTGGAGACACACCGGTGGCAGCAGGTGAGCAGTGTGGCCTGGGTGCGCATTGTCGGCACTCTCTCTCCCTGTCCATCTCTTCTGTTATCTGTGTCTTGCTCCCCCTCTCTGTCCGTCTTTCTCTCGCTCCCCCTCTCTGTCCGTCTTTCTCTCGCTCCCCCTCTCTGTCTGTCTTTCTCTCGCTCCCCCTCTCTGTCCATCTTTCTCTCGCTCCCCCTCTCTGTCCGTCTTTCTCTCGCTCCCCTCTCTGTCCATCTTTCTCTCGCTCCCCCTATCTGTCCGTCTTTCTCTCGCTCCCCCTCTCTGTCCGTCTTTCTCTCGCTCCCTCTCTTTCTCTCTCTCTCTCTCCTTCGCTCTCTCTCTGTCCTTTGATGTGCGCAAGACACACCTTCTCATCATGATTTTTGTCTTGCAGGCTGTGACCTACGGATTGTCCCGAGGGGAGCCGCCATGTGTCTTCATTTCTGTTCTGTGTTTCTTTGAATACATTTTCATTTGTTACATCGAAGGTGAATGTGTGATGCTCATTTTTGTGACGACACATGCATGTCACCAAATGTAATTGTGCGACATCAGGCGGATTATTTGGTACATGATTCCGTGTAGTTGATGTGGCATGTCTTTGGCCGTGGGGGTGGGGCCCGGGGGGGGGGGTCCTGGGTGTGGTGGCGGTGGGTGTTGTGGCCCTGTTGGGGCTCCGAGCTGCATGATCAGTGGCTCCATGGCATCTGTTGCCCTTCAGGTGAGGCTCTGGGCTGGGCTCCATTTTGTGGTGCAGGCTGTGGTCCGACTTTGCACCAGGTCAGAGCAGGTGTTAATTTCCTGCTGCTAACGCGCCTTATCGCCTGTTTTGTAGTCTTATCGGCGATCTGGTTGGTCGTCGAGAATGTTGCAGAGTGGTGTTTTCGCGGCTTTTTGCAAGGGAACGCCTACTTTGCATCTCATTAGCGATAGTTGTGGGGGTCATCTGTGGTGATGTTTTTTGCGGCTGCTATCGCGGGTAAACCTCTGTTATGGGCTGTTAACACCAGCTTGTGAATGGGGCGATAAATTTATTGCAACTTTGGCTGCGATAAAGTGCCGTTAACTCGGCGATGGCTCCTTGAGAATATGCCCCTCAGTTTCGACCAGATCCTAAAATTTGAGTAAGATTCAGTGCATGTAGTTAAAAGGTCATGTGGGATGCTAACCTTAAACGGTATCGCAAAATGATTGGACCACAGTAAAGAAAGAGACGAATCAGTAACCAGATTCGTCACATTAGAAAAAAACGGATTCAAAAGGTGACCAGCCACATGAGTGGGTGCAGAATGGCCCAGCCTGAGGCTAAGAACACCCACATCCTCTATCAGGGTCGCACCCTGACTGCACCTGGTATCCTCCAGATGGCGATTAATGTCTCCAAGTACTGTAAAATTTTCAGACTTTAATATGTAAGTCCAGGAAAGGAGTGCCCCAATTCCCAGCATAGCCTGGGGGACGATAGATTAGGGCCCCTGTTGGTGTACATTTCTGGGTAAGTGGTAGTGCAAAA
Source organism: Calotriton arnoldi (assembly GCA_963921515.1). NCBI lineage: Eukaryota > Metazoa > Chordata > Amphibia > Caudata > Salamandridae > Calotriton > Calotriton arnoldi. The sequence continues at coordinate 927,184 of CAWUFW010004071.1, forward strand.
AGCAGAGCTTCGCAGGCAGGGATGGCAACATCTACAATCTTACAGAAATATTCATTCTTATAAACAAAAGCAATCCCCCCCTTTGTCCTATCCTGTCTGCCTTATCTAACTATCGAATAACCGGGAGGGAGAGCCGCAATTACATCAGATGCGGATCACTCGTAAAGCCAGATCTCAGTGATAAACACAGCATCAGGGTTGCTATCCCATAAGAAGTTAAAAAGATGATGTTGGTGTCTCGGAAGAGACCAGCAGTTCAGACTGAAAAGGTGGAATTCCATATCCTGTTCCAAGCCGCCTGCCGACCAGAAAATGCAGCCATCAGTATTCGTCATTAAATTAGTGCCTGTGTCATCCGGTTGAAGTGAGACAGCGCAACCATAACCAGTATCAGAAGTTGAGCAAACAAAATCCCAAACATCACAAATAAAAAATGACTAGTACCAACTTCAAGCCCCAGACAATCTGTCGGGTGGGCTTTACGCAAAGCTCTGAGCTGAATAGGGGAGTATACCATCCTTTCCAGTTGAGAGGGACCAGGGTTCCTGGCCCCTGGCCCCCAGCCAGATATGGACAGGCGCAGACGAGCTTGACTTATGCACACCTTCGGTGCGCCATCGGCGCACCCACTGCGAGCATCCACTGTGCATCTGCTACCCGGCTATTTTAAGTAGGAGAATTAAGCTGGGGGCTGGAATGGTAACCATCAAAAACTACTGGCACCGCCAAGATACCCACGGAAAATGCGGTTTTAAGTGAGCATTACACAGAGGCAGAAAGGCCCGTCTGGTACATGTGAGCATTTTATTAAGATGTTGACAAAAATGTTCTTAGTCTTCACTTGAGCTTGGCAAAATGGCTGTTTGATGCTAAACCACAAGAAACGAATATTGTGAGTTACTGAAACTTTTATTAACTCAACAAAACAAGTACACAGGCACTCATCTTTCAAAGATTTCATAACCCCTGCAAAGAAAATCAAGATGTATCCTTAACAGTAGGGGTGGGCATAATTCACAGAGTTTCACTCCGCGGAATTCCAAGGAGTTACATGAAAACGCTGCGAAATTCCACACAGTTCAACGAATAGGTGGAATTAGGCACTTTGTGCTGCTCGCGCTGATTTTTAGTGGCAGGAGCTCTTTCCGCACTGAAAAATCCACGAAAATGGCAGCGCCCAGCATGCCAGATGGCGCTGCTTCTCGAGTTGATTTTACTGTCGCTAAAGTAGATTTTCTACTCGAGCGGCAGCTTTCTGACCGCAAACGGTCGCGACTGCCGGTGACTGCCGCATCGGGGAAATCTTGCTGGTGCCCTCATAGTGACTGAAAATTGCACTAGGGGACACCAAATCTCGCTCGCGCTTGCCAACTTAATGCTGGTGATTCACGCGCAAGAAAAAAACTCTACCAGGGGGTGGTTAGCGTAACGCGGAGTGGCCAAAACTCTGCCAACTCCGCCGGCTGAGCATAATATATCTCCCACCCCTACACAACAGTAAAATGGGTCATATTGAGGAAAGCTACGCTCTGTTATGACTACTGTTGTGGAACTGTAGAACTGTTTTCAAATATTTCCATCCGTTTAAACTCTCAGACTTTCAGAGATACCAATAATGTCTCCATTCACTCCTTTTAAGTCCAAAGGATTAGTTACTCAAAATTATCATATGGAGCCCTTTATTTAACCTCCATTCTCAAAGACAAACTTTAAGATGTAAAAATAAGGATATATAGGATAAAAGGATATTAAATTGAATATTAGGTGAAAAGAATTAACAATTATATATAGTTAATTTAATTTCATAGTAAATTGCAACAGTTCTGAAGAAGCCTCTAGTCACATTGGCAGAAAGATGGAAAACCTGAACATTTATCTGAAATTCGATCCACTTCTCATCACAGAGTCAATTACTTACTTTATGATTACCTATTGCCACCTCTACTTTAGTAAATAGATCTATTTCTCGTCTTTATTTTTATGTATTAATTCCCTTCCTTTACAAAATACGGTATGCCAGCTACTTAACAAGGTGTGAAATGTTGCACACCTTGTAAAGTAGCTGCCATTCCGTATTTTCGAAAAATACATTTTCTAATGATTAGCTTTTCTAGAGGTAAGAGACAGGAGCAATTTCGATTTTAAGTGGGAAATGCATTCCTGGTGTCTAGTTTAATTGGATCTACTTCCTATTTATTGTACCCCTGCTTCCCTCTCTCTTGCAAGCAGCTCAACCCGTGTATTATAAAAAAAAGATCCCTTCGGAGATGTTGACCATTACATCCTTTTCTGTCTTTTAAAAGGCTATCGGGAGGCCCTCAGATTCTAAAGCATTCTTCGCAGGAGCTACCGCCCCGTGAACATAAAAACATTGGTATGTTTCTTTCTGACAAAAGCATCTTTTTTCTTCCAGCATGCATTTAATTTGAAACTCTGATGATTATAAACAGGCATGATGTCCACTCCTTGAGGAATATTCATTCCTTATTGAGGTGCAGAACTGATAAATAATTATTTGACCGTTGACGTCATCTCCTGTTAATAAACACTGCCAACCTTTCCACCTAAAACAGCTCTTTTTATGATGTCCTCCAACTCATTTCCTCCCTGTCACCTCCTGAGCAGAAAAGGCACCGGATTGGAGGGACCGACCACCTGCGAGTGAAACAATAATTCACGATGGTCTTGAGTCAACAATTATGAGAGCAGAGTCGATAGCGTCTTTATTAGTTGCTGTGAGTTTATAGGCCTTCTGGGAGCCTCCTCCAGGCCCAATGAAGGAATTCTGCTGACTGGCATTGTCTCTGCTTTATTACTTCACATGCAGATAAAATGTACCTCTATCCACTTTAAAGGAGCCTGTATTGCACACGATGCTTTATTGAGTCGCCTGAGTTCCTGGGGAGACCCAGGGGCATATTAGCAAGGGCACTATCGCCGCTTTAGCGGCACTTTTTGCCGCTAAAGCGGCGATATTGTCATCGCCCTATCAGCAAACTGTCTCTAACAGCAGTTAGCGACAGTTTTCGGGCATTAGCGCCCGTGTTTTTACCCCTTTGCATGTCAGCGATATTTATCGCTAATGACATGCAAAGTGGGTGTTCCCGACGAACAAACCTGGGAAACACCCGCTAACAGGCCTATCGCCTATTAGCAAGGTGGCCATGGCCCCAGTTAGCGACGTGAAAAGTCGCGCTAACCGGGGTCATCGCCATTTATTTAACACCTGCAATTAGCAGGTGTTAGTCATATCTAACATGGGGGGGTGGATTATGCTGATACGACCACAGGGTCGTATCAGCAAGCTATCGCCGTTTTCCATGAAACATCGCTGGAAAACCAGCGATGTTTCATGGAAAACACCGCTATGGCTGGAATAATTATCGCCATAGCGCTAAATGTCGCTAATACAGCGTTAGCATGGCAAATTATTCCGACGATAGCCGGCGATAAAAAAGTGCTCGCTAAACACGCTTTGCGATGTTTAGCGCACTTTTTAGATAATATGCCCCCCAGTTCTTAATCACAACTTGCTTCTCTAAAGTTACAACTTGGAAGCCTCAGGCCGAAGAGAAGGTGAATGGCGCCATCTTGCCATGAAGGGTTTTAGATACAGAAGAGAACTTGTGTTTCCACGCTAATTTCTTGCCGAAAGCTCTTCGCTTCACCAGTGTTTGCAATGAGATGGTGTAGGTAGGGCAATTTAGGTCCCTCCGACAGTGATTGCAAGGAATACAGAGGGAGAGAGATATAGGGGCATATTAGCAAGGGCACTATCGCCGCTTTAGCGGCACTTTTTGCCGCTAAAGCGGCGATATTCTCATCGCCCTATCAGCAAACTGTCTCTAACAGCAGTTAGCGACAGTTTTCGGGCATTAGCGCCCGTGTTTTTACCCCTTTGCATGTCAGCGATATTTATCGCTAATGACATGCAAAGTGGGCGTTCCCGACGAACAAACCTGGGAAACACCCGCTAACAGGCCTATCGCCTATTAGCAAGGTGGCCATGTCCCCAGTTAGCGACGTGAAAAGTCGCGCTAACCGAGGTCATCGCCATTTATTTAACACCTGCAATTAGCAGGTGTTAGCCATATCTAACATGGGGGTGGATTATGCTGATACGACCACAGGGTCGTATCAGCAAGCTATCGCCGTTTTCCATGAAACATCGCTGGAAAACCAGCGATGTTTCATGGAAAACACCGCTATGGCTGGAATAATTATCGCCATAGCGCTAAATGTCGCTAATACAGCGTTAGCATGGCAAATTATTCCGACGATAGCCGGCGATAAAAAAGTGCTCGCTAAACACGCTTTGCGATGTTTAGCGCACTTTTTAGATAATATGCCCCATAGTTACTAGGCCCAGGCGTAATTTTAATTATGGTGGAGTAATTAGAGTGATTTTGGTAATTCCGTGTTACTCTTTGATGTGGAATCGCCGATTATTCCGCCGTACTTTATTTTATATGGAATTGCTGATTATAACATGATCACACCTACTCACGTAATTAAGAGTCATTTTGGGGGAAGCAATCCTACTGTGGGAGCACATTTAGCCACCGCGAGCAGACGCTAGCACTCACTACTTGTGTTCTGCTGCATTTAGCACTATTTCTGAATGCAAACTTTTGGACGCAAGGGTGCATTTTGCCCTCAGAAAATAGTGCTAGATGCCAGGAGCAAGTGGGGGGAAAATTCTTCCCCGACAGCACATTTAGTGCAAAATGCCTTCTCGCTCTCATTTTAGATGCGAGGGGGAAATTTTTCGATACAACAGTATCACAGAATGCAGAGGAGTAAGTTGGGGGAACATCCTACCAGGGGAGTAAGTTGGGTGAAAATCCTACCTCAAGAGCACATTTAGCGAGTGTGAATGACGGCTTGCACTTGCTATCCATGTTCTGTTGCATTTAGCACTTCGACTTAGTACAAAATGAATTCTTGATCCCATTTTGGACGCAAGAGGGTGTTTTTACATAGAGAAGTAGCTCTAAACCCAGAATTTCTCTTCTCGCGTAATTATATGTCATTTCCTGGAATTTTCTGGAAATTTCGCTTGATTACGCTACACTGAAATATGTGAGTTACGCCCACCCCCTTATAGTTACCACAGTCTCAGTTTCCTTGTGTGCAATATTTTAATGCTGAGGCTGTACGAGACTGAGTAACACACTGTCGATAGTGGAGAAGAGCAGTTATGACCATGTAGTGATATAGGATTCAGAAATTACCACTTTGTGGGATACACTAGCCTGGAACCAGTCAGAGAAGACAGAGGGTTACTAAGGGGTCCACCTTATATACATTTGATTACTGTTATCTTTGTACTGTACACTGACATCTGCTAACTCAACCACAGTAGCAAAACTTAGCCAGGGGTACAGAATTGTCACAGTAGCCATGTGTAACCTAAAAAAGAAATGAATGACACTTCAAAAAATCATTGTCAAAGCCAATATGTCTGCCTTTTATATGTATAAGTCCTTCTTCATTGACAGTTTGGTTAGTTGATATATCAGGGGATCTGAAAATGAGCTAAGGAGTGGATGAATGTATGCATAAGCGCATGGATGAATGAATGTGCAGACTTATTTTTTTATTCTCGTCCATCCATCCACTTATTGCAGTGCATCTGAGTACAGGAATACATACATGTGTGAATGTATTTGAATGAATGGGTGAATGAGTTCTGCAGTGAATGTGTGCTTGTTCAGGAATGAATGTGTGGAGTAGTGAATGGGTGAGTACGTTTTGGAAGATTAAGTAAACAAGAGTGAATGTGTGCAGAAAAGTAGGAGTGAATGCATGAACGAAGGAGTGAGTCTGCCAAAGTGATTGACAGCAGCAGTGAATGAGTAGAGGACTATATGACTGAATAAATGTGTATGTACATATGTGAATGAGTGCAGCAGATTTAGCAGCCGAGAGTGAAATACTACAGCAGTGGGTGCATGCAACAGTGAATGGGGGACTGCGGCAGTCACTGCTGGCATCAGCGAATGAGTTCTGTTGTGAGTGTGAGGGAAACTAGCTTGTGAAAGTGACTCTTCAGACAGGCTCTTGCCAGAATTAAAGCATTAAAGCAGATTTAAACGCTAAAATAAAAAATGTGAGACTCAATCAGACCTAGCAGAGAAAAGGGCGATCCTATAAAAGATGATCACATGGCTCCCAATGTTGATTGGACCACTTTACAAACAGTTCTTTTAACACCACTCCATATGACACAACAACAGTAGCATAAACAAAGAAGTAAAGCTAAAATCATCTAAGCATGCTTGGGGTGGAAAGAGCTGTCAGCCTCACACATGCACAATCTCCTTACATATATTGAGGCACACGTGTTCTCTCTTAGTAGGACGTGAAGTTGATTTCCATCGTGGTGATCGTAAGGGTCCAATGTTCTCCAGCTCGTCGCCAGTGTGAAGAAGTATTCGAGGTCCAGCAGTGTACAAAAGCAGGAGTCTTTATTAAAGATGCTTCCAGTACACAGTCCCATCCACAGGGCACCCCCCCAGTAGCTGACACAGTGGAGTTCTGGGGCTAAGACACTCTAGCAGCACCAACATTCTTAGAATACATGAGACTCTAAAATAGAACAAGGTTAAGACCAAGGCCCTGCAGCAGCAGGTTACATACCAAATACCACACATGCACAGATATTTTCTCTCTCCTATTGTTCTCTATACTCGGTTGGCAGGACCGCTATAAAGGTTAAAGAATGCTGCAATAACCACAGCAAAACATTTGTTTTTGAATTGTCTTGTGAGTGAAGTTGATTTTCACAGCTGTTGAAGAAACAGAATATTGTGCGCATGGTTGTGTGTGATTGTAGCTCTAAGAACAAACATTTGCAATGCAATAGGTCTTGCAAGTGCGAGATCTTGAGCTATTGGCATTGTAAATGACAATGCCTTTTATTTGTGTTTAAAAAACCTGCAATAATACATGGTAATGTCATTTAAAATACCAATAGGTCAAAGTTTCTAAAATGCGAGACCTATTGCATTGCAAATGCTTGTTGTTTACAAGCGCCCCATTCTGCACTTTGACGTTAATAGAGGCCACGCCCCTTTCTTTAGACGCGCTGTGTCTAAAGAAAGGTCTGCGGGCGCTATTAAAGTGAGAGCGCGGTGTGGGGTGCTTTTACCAAAAAAGCATTTGTTTGTCAAGTTGACAAACAAATGCTTTTTTTTGTAGAAGCGCCCCATGAAAGTGTGCATCACGCGCTGAATGTTGCAGGAAAGCATGTAGTGCCTGCAGTAGGAGAAACGCATTAAAGAAAACAGTGCTTGCAGACTAAAAAAGAGGTATCATGTAACAACCGAAGTAAAAGGGACAGTCCTCATGGGAGGTTACAAATTAAGACTAGGCGGTACTAAGGAGAGACTAACAAGCCTATTAATGAATCAGAAGCCAGCATTTACGAAGGGCAATGACACAAGCCAATGACAAATATGGTTGGAGAGTGGGTGGGGCTTCAAGTCCATACTACAATACAGCATGCCTCATAGAGCAGCGCATGTGCTGCACAGGCTCAACCGAAAAACCACAAGCTAGGGTGGGATTCCAAGGGTCCAGAGGCTTAAAGTAACCCTCACGTTTCAAAGACAATCAGGGGGTGAATCTCTGTCGTTCTGCTGCTTACTTTCACAGCAAATAGATGACAGGGTATTACAGGCTGATATCTTTCTGGGATGGGGACACGCAGTCTGAACAGGCATGTTACAGTGCGATGGCCATCCGACATATTACATATTTATGTAAATTGCAGGAGAACATATCGCACCTGATATGCTCCTGCAATGGGGCATGAGACAAAGCTATCCAAGCTCTGAAACTCAAAGGCCTTAAAGACAACTTAATTTACAACATGATAGCTGCAATGTAACCATCCCCAGAGAAAAGAATATATATACACTGTCAAGCTGCAGAGCAGCACACACTGGAGAGAAGGGTCTGCGTCTGGTTTAAATGAAATAGGGTTAAAGGAGAACTTATCTTCTTTTTGTGCATGAAGACTGCAAAATGACTGAGGTTGATGCAGTAATCCAGGAGCTTGTAAATCATGACTTCAAGTCCTGGCAACGTCTACGACCAAGATTTATCTTTAGTGATCTGGGTTTCCTAAGTGAAAGGAACTACTTTGAAGGCAGATACACACACGGTTCACAGGAAAAGTGTAGTCACTCAAAGTAAAGTGGCCCAATGACTGAAGCGGACTGACCCATTACACCATGCTGCACTGTGTGATGGGTGGAGCCAAAATGGGAAATGAAAGTTTAACAAACCAATGGATGTAGTCAACTGAGTTAAAGCCCCTCTGCATATGTATATTATGTATGATTTTCTGGGGAAAACTATAGCCTGGTGAGACTGCTAAAGCTGTCTCAAAGGCCAGACCTAAAAATGCAATACCACCAGGATGTACTGACTTTTTTAGCCAAGAGCAAGACATGGCATTCTGGGACTTGTAGTTTCAATTTTCATGGGCTGGTGCATAAACTGAAGGTGTTTTATATTTCACTCTACGCAAATATTTTTTTAAACATTAACATATGTTATGCAGTAGTGGTAGTAGGGAGTCCAGAGGGACTGCAACAGCGACTCAGCTGAATTAGCTGTTGGTCTATTTTTGCATGCAATTATCTCAAATGCAATTTCCAGTTTTTGTTGCAAAATGCACAGGAAATCGTGCTAAATAAATGTGGTGTAGCACTGGTCCTGTCCTAACCAGTTTGGTACTCACTAGTGCATAATCCATATTGGTCCCCCCCACTCCTTGCAGAACATTTATCAGAGATATCGTTAGAAATTGGGTTTCTGGTTGGCAGAGGTATGCACCCTGTCCAAGCAGGAACCACAATCCTAGTCAGGGTAAGACACAAATATATCCTAAATTCACTTGTGCTCACCCCCTGGCTCAACTTAAGAAGCAATGTGTAAAGTATTTGTGAAACACTTCAAACAGTAAAACAGTCAAAAACACCACACAAAAAAATACCACACCTGGTTAGTAAAATAGAGCTTAAGTTAATGAACAAAACAAGACCAAAACGTCAAAAATCCAATTTGTAGAATCGAAGTTATGAATTTTTAAAGAATAAACTGAAATATAGTGCTTAAAAGCATAAAGCACCAGCTGGGGATATCTGGTCGCGCTATACCACGTCAAATGCAGAAGTTCAAACTGCCCGTGATGGAGCGCGGGTCGCATACAGGGACCAGGCGCGGCCCCCCCTGAAACAGTACCTTGGTTGCGTCGTCATCAAAGATGAGATGCATGGTGCAGGTAAGGCGATGTGTCGTCGTCGATCCATGAAGGAAGGCAATACGTCTGTTCCGAGCCACACAAAGGTGATGATGCATTGGGAATGGAGTTGATGTGCCGCGCAGTTGGTGATGCGTCCGAGTTTATCCCTGCAACAGCAGAAGGAGCTGCGCCGGTTCCGAGTCCTTTGCATCGATGGCACTGCGTGGATTCTGCAGGAGCAGTACTTTATACCCACTTCCAAGCGTCCAGGACTAAGTTGGCACCACTTGGCAGGGCAGACTCGCAGATGGTAGAGTCAAGGTACTGTAGCATGTGAGTTGGAACCCTATTATATCTCTGAGACTTCAATCAGGAGGCAAGCCTTTGGAGTCACTCTGGTGCTGGGTACAAGTGATGTGGTTCCAGTCCTTCTAATCCAGGCAAGAAGGGCAGAAAGCAGCAGGTCAGCACAGCAGAGCAGGAGTCCAGCAGAGTGGCAGTCCTTTCAGCAGCACAGCAGTCTTTCTTCCTGCCAGAGTATCCACAGGTCCAGAAGTGTACTGAGTTGATGGTGTCAGAGGTCCAGTACTCATACCCGGTTGGGCCTTTGAAGTGGGGGAGGCTTCAAAGAGATGCCTTTGAGGTGCACAAAGTCTCTGCCCCACTACAGGAGATTATGCAGCCCTTTGTGGGGGGGCAGGACACCGCCTATTCAGGTGTAAGTGTGAGGCTGTGTCCAGTTCCTCCCTCCCATCCTGCCCTCAGTGGCCTATCAATTCACACCTAAGCTTCCTGTGTGTGTGGCTGTCTACGGGGGAATACACAAAGCACAACTGTCACCCAACAAAGACATGCAATCAGAGACAGGAAGCAGGCACCAAATGGCTAAATTAAGAGCATGCTAATTTTCTAAAAGTGGCATTTTCAGAATTGCAATTTAAAATCTGACTTCACCATAAGTTGTGATTTTTTAAATTGTGATTCTACAGACACCAAACTTGAGGGTCCAATCTCTTCCTAATTGGAAATTACACTTATAAAATGTAATAAGGTAATGCCAATGTTATCCTATGGGAGAGCTAGGCCTTGCAGTAGTGAATAATGAATGTAAGAGTTTTTCACTGCTAGGACATGTAAAACTTAAAAGTACATGTACTACTTTTTAAATACTTTGCACCCTGCCCTAGGGCTGTCCAGGTCCTACCTTAGGGGTGACTTATATGTATAAACAAGCATTGGCATGCCAATAGGTCTAGCCTTATAAGTATTTAGCCATGCAGCACATTATCCTGGGTGCTGTGCCTCCAGGGATTGAAGATCTATACAATTACTACACACTGGGTCAGGGTATATGCTGTGAGAAGTCATTCCAGGAGCATTAAAGAACAATCCATAGGAATGCTCATTATAAAACCAGCCAAGTGGCTGTAAAATGCTTAGATTGTTCACCGTGGAATGACAGATGACCAGAGTGTGTATCTCCGGATTCCACCCATCTGTGGATAGGAGAAATCCGTAGAAATGGGCAATATAGAGCTAGATATAGTATATACTGTGATGGTTCACCCTTAAGCAAAGGAGGACCAGCCATAGTACATGTGAGAATTTCACTCCGTTGTGGCTGTGGGCAGCTCATAAGAATGGGCATCAAATGGTCAGTCTTAGTACTTATTCCTAGGAGTTCACCTATGACCTTCGAGGCGCCACTGATAGGCATAGGCATGTTATAGCTAGCCATCGGATATTTCCTGTTGGGTCCGCCATGGAGCAACAAGGAGGCAGCTATTATGTGATCATATTCAATCAATCAATCAAGCATTTGTATAGCGCGCTACTCACCCGGAGGGTCTCAAGGCGCTTGGGGGGGGGGGGGTCCGCTACTGTTCGAACAGCCAGGTCTTGAGTTGCTTCCTGAAGGAGAGGTGGTCTTGGGTAAGGCGGAGGTGGATGGGTAGGGAGTTCCACGTCTTGGCAGCCAGGTAGGAGAAGGATCTTCCTCCCGTTGTGGCTCTTCGGATGCGGGGGACGGCGGCGAGGGCGTGGTTGGTCGATCGTAGCTGGCGGGTGGGAGTGTAGAAGGTCAGACGGTCGTTGAGGTATCTGGGGCCTTGGTTGTGGAGAGCTTTGTGTGCGTGGGTGAGGAGTCGGAACGTGATTCTCTTGCTGACGGGGAGCCAGTGCAGGTCTCTCAGGTGTCCGGCGATGTGGCTGTGTCGGGGGATGTCCAGGATGAGTCGAGCTGAGGCGTTCTGGATGCGTTGGAGTCTTTTTTGAAGTTTGGCTGTGGTTCCGGCGTAGAGGGAGTTGCCGTAGTCCAGTCGGCTGGTGACGAGGGCCTGGGTGACCGTCTTCCTGGTTTCGGTGGGGATCCACCGGAAGATCTTGCGCAGCATGCGTAGGATGTTGAAGCAAGACGAGGAGACGGCGTTGACTTGTCGGGTCATTGAGAGGGAGGAGTCCAGGATGAAGCCCAGGTTGCGTGCGTGGTCCGTTGGTTTGGGTGCGTTGCCCAGGGCAGGGGGCCACCAGGAGTCGTCCCAGGCGGAGGGTGATGATCCTAGGATGAGGACTTCCGTCTTATCTGAGTTCAGTTTCAGGCGGCTGTTCCTCATCCACTCGGCTACGTCCTTCATCCCTTAAAGGGAAAAGTCTTGGGTATGGCAGGGACAAACCCATAGTACTACTGTCCGAAGTGTAGCCACTATGCAACCAGACACCGTAACAGGCTTTAGGAGTCCAAGGAGCAGCAGGTGAGAATGGACCCGCCCTATACAGCTATCCATGCTGAATGGGGTATTTAAACAGCTGATCAGTCTGACTAACCGTGGCTTACGAATTCTTTCTTTCTTTTTATTTTTTTTGTAAATGGCATAGGATTGCAGGCTCTCTTTACATTTTTTTAAAATTTACTTTTAACAATTCACTTTACAAGGTCATAACAAGATTGTAATACAATTGTAATTCTAGATTTTTTTCCACAATTACATATAATGACAAACCAAACCCAGACCTACTGGATTTGCCAATGCTTGTGTGTAATGTTTCACAGGTTAAACACGGAAAGCCAGTGAAAGTGATGTAATGCGGAAGTCAGACATCTGCTGCTAGAGGTGTTTTGCCGTATCCTAGCAACTGAATAATCGATGTGCTCCCAGTGATGTATGGTGCTTGTATAAACCAATTTCAGTGCCATGCACCCTGCACTTTCAGCCTCTACCTTACACAGGGCAGTCAGGACCAGTGGGGCTCCACAGACAACATAGGGGTGCACAGAGTGAATGCTTTGGTGGAAAACATTGGTCGCTCATGGGTGGCATGCTTTGAGTGACTTTAAATGTACTGGGCACGTGTGGAGAGGTGCAGAAAGATCAGATGTGTGATTGTCTCACTGTCCCCATGTCCAGCTGTTTATCACTACTAAACTGGTAGGGAAGAGAACCCCTTTTCCTTGCTTGCATAAGGAGCCATAGCTCCATTGCTAAGACACAAGGGGTTTGTGGGGGTGGGAAATTTGAAAGGTCTTGAGACACCATAGGTATACTCACTGTGGACACTGCACGTGGGCCTTCTCTGGGCCAGGGTGCATCGTGAGCAAGGACCACTGCTTGGTTATCGTTTCTAGAACGCAGCCATCACCACTCCATCTGAAAGCAAAGTACTGCCATACAAGGCATTTTGCAGAAACCGTGACTAAGGTCACCACAATTCTCTATCACGTGACCACTTGCGGAGTGCATGGGAAGGTTGACTGCTGCTCTCAATTGTTACTCATGGGTGGTGCGTTTGAAAAGAAAAAAAGAAGAAAAAAAATGGCCTGCTCTGCAAAAGCGGAATTTTTTTTTTTATTGCCCCTGGTGACCTGTTTGTGATGTTGCTGGCAATAGGAAAGAACATTAAGTTATGAACTTTATTGCTGTGGTTACTTAAAAAGATGACAGCCTTGTGGTGAGGCGACGTCTCAGTGCCCTTTTGTTTACATGAGGCAAAAAAGCTGACCATGTTCCTTATAACAAAAGTTATTTTTTTTCCCCATGTCATGCTGATGTAGCGTGATGTGACTCGTGTTCACACAGTGCTGTTCTCAGTGCTTTCAAAAACAACAACAAATAAAAATCACGTTCACTACTCGAATACAAGACCGATATGTTCTTTCAGAACACTCAACAATAAGAACAAAACCCATCTCTGATCACAAGGCCATAAGGAAGAGGCAGGCCTTCTCTGTACACACGCACTCCGACTTACCAGCTCAGCAGCTTCCTCTGTGGACATTTCCACTCTTTTTACAACTTAGAAGATAGATGCGGAACTGCGGCTCGCCAGTCGCTTCTTGTGAAACTAAAAGCTCCCCGGCAATGCGCCGCTTCTGCAGTTTGAAGGCCCTCAGCCTCCCCTCCAACGATACAGCGCAAAATTGCGACAAACCGCTGTAGGCTCTGTGCTGTGTAGATAAAAGTTAGGCATATGGCCGCCATGGTGAAACATGAAGCATGCAGCAAGGTTATTTCAAGGGTTTAGGGTGGGTATGGGTTTTTGGGCGGCAAGGGTATTTTTAGGGTGGGTATGTTTTTTGAGTGGTAAGGGGATTTTTATCGTTTAAGGTGAGTACGGGTTTAGGGGTTGTAGGGTAATAAGGCAAGACATATATATCTATCTATATATATATATATGTATATATATATGAATATACTCACACATACACTCATACACATATATGTATGCATGTGTATATATATATATATATATATTTCACATAGGATCATTCCATCTTCGAAAAATAATCATCCAGCACTCCCAAAGGTATTGGTCACTCGGTAATTTTATTATGTGATGATAAACATCAACGCGTTTCAGCAGTCTCTTGCTGCCTTGTTCACGATAAAAGGTTACAGGGGCGTTATATAATTTAATCGCCGCAGGTGCGGCGCGAGACTTTGCTGCTGTGCCTCCCTTATGACACCAGTGAACAAGGGCTAGGAAGCCCGAAACATGTTTGGTCGTTACTTACTTCGCTGTGGAGGTGAGCCTGGTCCCCCTGCAACTTGCCAAATAAAAGGTTTGAACATGCACGTGTGTGGTGCCTCAATTGTGGTGCAGCTTTCTTTTGGATATATAGCGGCCCTGCCCAGGTCGCGAGGCACCCCGCTGCGGACGAGCAGCTCCAGAGCGCTGTGAAGTTGTCAGCGTTAATGGAACGGCGTGACCAGTTTGGTGAGATCACGAGCAGGGACCCAGCCTTGCTTATCACAGCAACCTACTAAAGGTTTTTAAGAACATTGGGAGATATTGTGCCATTCCATTATGTGGGGCCAGCAAAGGAGACTGTTGTGTATTAAGCTGGGGGAGTCTAACATGAGGTAGACATGGGGCCAGATCCCTGGCAAAACAGCCACAATGTGATGAGAGGTGAGGAAATCCATTACTTAAATGGCTGGAGGAGATGTGAAAAAATGCTGTATACCCTGAAGATCCTTCACCGTTCCTGAGGTCAGGCATGCACCTTCTTTCGGACACACAAGAGGAGATGTGGGTGTGCAAAACTGCAGTGGAGTGCCCGGATCTGTGCTGTGGCATAACAGTCAGATAGATGAGCCATCTAGTCTCCCCCTTGCACTTCTGGACACGCTGATGCCCATTTTGTCTGGGTGGGTAACGTTTTGACTAGAGGGCAGTTTGAGTCCCTACTAAATGATCTGCAGTGCATGTGGTGGGTGGACATTGAGAGCTTACGAGAAGTACACAGCTCTGGAGGACATTGTATAGCCATTCAGAATAATACGTCCAAACATGGCGTAGGACCCTTCATCTGTTCAATAAGAAGAGATGTTAACTGAAACAAACCTAGACCTGAGTAGTAAATTCTGTCTACATCAGTCTACATCAGTGAATAAAATCGCAATGCACATAGGAGGAAACAATGTCAAGAAATATGGGAAGACCAGTGTCAACAGGATTACAACAGTGTGGGCCTTTACAACTACAATCCAGTGTTGAAGGAGGGAGGCAATCCTGAAATTAAAGCAATACTCTGGGAAATAAGAGGAAGGTGCCTTGCTACCATCAATAGTAAATTTGATTCACTCACATCAAGGCTTGACCATCAGAAGGAGTGGATGGACAAATATGCATTACGGATGGACGGCTGAAAAACAGGATATCAGTGGTGGAAGAGGAAAAAGCCACCAATGATAAAGTGTGTAACCGTGAAAAAACATTTCAAAGCATCTACACCAAAAATGAAAAACTAGATGGGAAATCCAGTCACAATAATGATATAATCTTAGGAGTCCTAGGAAGCAGTTCATTGAACACCTGCTGAAACCAGCTCTTGGCAATGGCTGTCATTAGTATTAACAGTTATGCTGGCATAAGGAATGCTCACACCTAAACTACTACTTAGTAAACATTCATCTCACCCCCACCCAACATTTGCCTGACTGCTAAATGGGGCAGCGCTTCTATATTACATATAGAAAAGAAAACCTTCAATCCAAAACAGCTAACATATCTGTTTCCCCCCAATTTTCACAATTGCAGTGCACGAAGCCAGAAGATCCTTAGAAGTGAAGAAGTGATTGCAACAAATAGAGCTTAAATGTGCAATGCAGTAACTGGTGAATTTATGGGCTTAATTGGAGGGACATTTAAATTTTTGGCGTATCATAAAGCTGCACTAGAATTTTTAGGCATTGGAACTAATGAGATACACCACACTGCTTCACTCAAAACACAACTCCGGGGAGGAGAAAGGGCTACTCACCAAGCAGCTGTGCATTGAACGACAATAACTATATCACCTATATCAACTATCTGTGGGTGTGGTTTACTGAATCCGCTCAACCTTCCATCCACAAAAGATCAATAAAAAAGAAATCAATAGCAATCATTTATGGACTAGTCAGTCTCAACAATAAATTAAATTGCCCTTCTACTGAAGGAATGATCAAAGTTACTCAAGCCTCTCTTCTTCCAGCTTTAAAATACAGACGTCAAGCCTTTCCTGGAGCCTGCTCGGAATGCCTGGAACACGATCAGTGTGTCGGATATAAGAAAGTTTTCCAACTCCCGTAGTAAGTCTGAAGATCGAGACTTAGATTGGAACTCGGTCTGGTGAAACAATCTCTAAGTATAGAGGAGTACTTTATAAAATTTTACATTCGTATATTGAAAGCACCAGAGAATTCTCTTAAGACCTGCCTCAGACCTATTTTTGAAAAACCGGATCCCCATGGAACAGTCAACTACAGGGAGCAGTAGCAACCTCTGCAATAAACCCAGCAGCATTTGTACTGGAGTCCATTTTCTACATGACATGGAAAAAGACCATCAATAGACAGGTACGACTGGCCTCATTTCAGCAAGACCAATCCTCTCTAAAATCTGCTGAGATTTTGCGCCCCTTAAACTCTTTGTACTTGGTAGCAAGAGCTCAGCCTTATCTATCATTTGCCATCAATCGCAGAACACTGAGAGACATTATGTACATGTGTCTACATGGCCTACCAATATCAGATCTCAATCCTGCATGGGCCAACCAGGATAATGGAGATGACTGAAGGTTATACAACTATAAACGAGAATCATGGTTGCACCTTCTGTGCTGCTGCCCCGTCATGATTTAAGAAAGGAGAACAATTAAGCTCAAGACACATCAATCTTATGGGACCGTGTTAGTTCTGGCTCTTATTTTACAAGAATGAGTTTGAAAACCAACACGGACGAGAGCATAAATGAACCCTATCTAAAGCACTCTGCCACTTTAATTCACAAGACCTAATTAACTAACAGGGTCACGTTGAATTGATTATGCATTTGTGAAATGGTTTGCTGCTAACATCATTGCTCTATTATGCCGGGGTAAAACCGTATATACAGTTATATGTAGATCTGTATGAGAAAATGTCCTGTTTATTAAAAGTTTTTATCTATTTTGCAATGGTTTTAATGAACTGATACAAATAAAGACACATTTCAGTCTTTTAATGCTTTAGAGTGACCAAACCACTAGAGATGACCTTGCCATGCTGACATTCTATAGAACACAACACAATTTCACCTATTCACCAGCATTGCATCACCATCCTAGATCAAAACCTAGACTTTCATTGTCTCAGTAAGACATGTCTGAACCACACTGCCTAACCCCTCCTTTGCCCCTTAGTGACATCATTCTGCCACCAAATTACTTGTTTCTAAGAAGGGACTGTGAAGACATAGGGCCCGATTCACAGAAGTAATCTGAGACAAAATCCTAAACTTACTACTTTTGGTATTTACAGAAGCCATTTAGTAGTAGTAAAGTTAGGATTTTGTCTTAAGTCTGTCTTAAGTCTGTCTTAAGTCTGTCTTAAGTCTGTCCTAAGTTTGTCTTAAGTCTGTCTTAAGTCAAACTTAAGACAAAATCCTAACTTTACTACTACTAAATGCTTTCTGTGAATACCAAAAGTAGTAAGTTTAGGATTTTGTCTCAGATTAGTTCTGTGAATCGGCCCCTTAGCTATCATCCATCAATCACAATTGTTTTGCTCCATCATTCGTGTTTTTAAAATGTTTTGAAATTCTACAGGTTTAAATCTTCAATTCGTCCCACTTAATACTGGGACGTGTCACTCTATCTACCCAAGCAATTTTCCTCGTTGATTTCAGTATCAATCATGAGGGCCCCACTGACTCCGAAATCACACCTTTCCTTTTAGTGAACTGTCTGACACAACACTATATGGACCCCACAAATATCAAAGGAGCTATTCTCAACCTCATAATTGGCAATCCAGACCTATTGCAAATCTCCGATCCTATTTAAGTTGATTGGCCTGACCACTCCTGAAACTGCTCTACGATTGTATGACATTCCCGTCACTAACATCCAAAATCCAAGGGTCTCATTTATGAGAAGTGTGGCATCGCTGCATGAAAGCAGCGATGTGACACTTCTCAGCACGCCCTCCTTGCGAAATGATGGATACGTCGTATCTACTGTATGACGTATTTTGTCGCAAGAAAAGAGAGAAAAATAAGTATTACCGACGTATGTGTCGGCGCAAAAGTGGTGCATTGCTGGGGTGTGTCTGAAAACAGAAGCAAATCCAGCAATGTGTCCTTTCACATGGGGCAAGCCGCATGTGAAAGGGCCTGCGTCACCCTTACACCTGACATGAGGCAGGCGTAAGGGTTTTACCTGATGCAGGTATAATGTAGTTCAGGGGTTTACGAAGTGATGCATCTGCTGAGATTCGTCACTTTGTAAATATGGCGCAACAAGGCGCATTATTTACGCCGCCGCAGCATCACTAAAAGTGACGCAACGGCTGTGTAAATTTGACGCAGGCCTTCATAAATAAGGCCCCAAGAACATAGTTGGTAGTGACATTGCAGAACGATAGACAAAGAATTGCTGAACTCCAAGATTTCGTCCTTCCGGCATTCCATACTCCATTCTAGTGACACACAAACTTACTTCAAGGCCTACAGCTTATCAAGAAATTACAATTGTCATAGCCATTGCCCCATATGCATTAAAACAACTAAACAGCGCATTCTCGAATTGATTCTTTCCTGACCTCCAGTTAAGGCATTCTGAAACTGTAAAAACAGGAAAGCACATCTAAATCGGTTTAAAAATAACGAAAACAATACAGAAACACTATCCTAGCATCATATGCCTCCTGTCCTCACAAATAATTAGATGTAAAAACCAATCCAAAACTTTGAAGTAATCAGCTATGAATTATAAGAAGCTGCCCACAGGGGCTAGATCAGTTTAAATGCAACTATTTTGCATTTTTTTCTTTGACAAGATCAAGAAAGATGAATTAACCAACTCTATTAGTATAATCATAACTAGGTCAACCCTCGCTCAAAACATTTGACCACTTAGACATATTCCAACTCTCAGCAATCACTTAATACTGTGATCTCAAACTCTAGGCCTGTAGCATTTGGACCAACCCTCCCTCATCTAGCCAAATAACTATGCAGTCTACACTTGCTGCCGCACTATCTCTAGCTGACTAATGTCTCACTCCGAAATAGCCCCAAATGTCTAAAAAAAACAGGACACATCAAACTGCTCTTTAAAAAAACGAAAAAGCATTTGGACCAAAACACGACTGAGAATTATCAATCAATCAATCAGGGAATTTTAAAGCGCGCTACTCACCCGTGAGGGTCTCAAGGCGCTACGACCCATCTCTGGACTATTGTGGCCAGAAGCATTGAAAAATATGTAGCTTCACCAAAGAAAGATGATATCCAGAATTCTGACTTACTTTGACCATACCAGTTTAAATTTACACCTAAGAGTAGCGAAGAAAGTGTCACACTAGAGATCATTGTTGAATCTGATATACTGAGATATTTCAATGAAGGACTCACCTGCTTCTTTTTAGGTCTTGATCACAGATATCTTTAGTTGCCGGTTGGCAAGAACTGTGGGGCATATTAGCAAGAACCTCGTTAAAATTATCGCCGTTTTAGCGGCAGGAAACTGCAACTAAAACGGCGATAATGGGCTTGCTAATATGCGTTATACAATTCCAATAGAAGCCCAGGTTAGATGTCCTGCACATCTAACCTGGGCTTCTATTGGAATTCTATAACGCATATTAGCAAGTCCATTATCGCCGTTTTAGCGGCAGTTTCCTGCCGCTAAAACGACATATTTTAACGAGGTTCTTGCTAATATGCCCCTGTTGTTTTTAACACATTACAAACCTAGAGTGGGCTTTAAGTTAGCCCCTTGCTCATTATTAGATTGCTTTGTTGTCAATCATCTTTTAGTGAATTTTATTAAAACAATTCTTGTTTAAAGTTGTTCCCCATGGATGTGCACGCTTTTGCGGTGGTCATCTACCATGAAACAAAAAGTACTGGGACAGCTAATAGATTTCAAGGCTATGACCAAATGGCTTTGCGGGGGCATTTTTTGTTTAATGCATCTTTCCTTGCGACCTGGGCAGCTCCATATGTAGGCTTCCTCTGTACAGCCAACATGGATTTTTTTCCCTTGAGGTAGTTGTGACGTCTGATTGGTGGAACGTGTGTCAATGTTTACATTTGTTTAGGCTTGTACTGCCTGTTTTGTTTTCAAACTGAAAGTGAGCTGAAACGTTTTAAAAAATAATAATGTTCATTTAGAAGGAAAAGGCAGAACATTTTAGGAGTTTGAGGCATATATGTTTCTCTTTTTCTCTCCAGTTTTAAGAATCTCTTGCTTATACAGTAATCCAGACTGTGGGTGGTTCAGCCACTGGATTTAGAGATCCTTTTTATGGTCTGATTTGGTGGCACAGCTGTTGCCAGACAATTGTGTGAGCAGCAGTAGGGAGGGGCTTTGGCTCTACCCTGTTGGGAGCCGGGAGTGCGCGTTGTCTATTTCTACGCAGAGGAGTGCTTGTCCTCCATGCAGCTTTGATCTTTTTGTTTGTTTGTCCAGCTGCTTGGGCTTGAACTTTCGGGGGCACGCACATAACATTGTAATGCTGTAAACATGTCTTGGATGGCTGGTTAATTTATGATATTAGTCTTTTTCTGGCAGCAGCACAGATGGGAGGAGGGCAGTTATTAACCTACATGGTTTTTTAGGTCTGGCTTGACAGTGCAGCAGTCACCTGGCCTTTTGACCTACACAATATTATCCTACAGTTCTTTGGTTCCACACAATACATATATAGTCACATGCTATTTACTTGTAATGATTCACATTACCATACAACATTCTTTTAAAGCCAGACCTTTTGGCATTGCCAATGCTTGTTTTGACAAGCATCTGGTTTGAATGTTAGGCAATGTTGAAACTATATTCCTGTGTGGTAGCTACCCCTCAGATAGTTAACAGCGTGATGACTGGTAAATCCCCCTCGTAAATTGATAATTGTTAATGATAATTTCTTGACATAGCAACAATTTGTGACAGAAAGACAGTTTTGGTTTTGAGTTTGTTTTTTTGTTTTTGCCACTGCTAATTAGCTGACATGGATGCTTGGAAGAATGTTTAATGTTCACTGCTGCCTCGTAGTGCATTGAGGGACCCCTCTAGTACTTTTGTGACATGGTTCGGTTATTGTGTTATAGTTAAATGATGGTGTCCATGGTTATCTGGCAAAAAAGTGCAGTGTGAGGACCATGATTATTGGGGAAACATCCTTATCTACGTGGTCACATCCACAAATACCTTTACCATGTATCCATTACAACGGAAATGCTTTTACCACACATCTTCAACATGCATATGCCTTTACCACTCATGCCTTTACAATATCTATGCCAGGTAACTGTTTGCCAAATCGGTGATGCAGCGCGCAATGTAATTCGTTTTATTCATTTATTTAGTTACTCAACTCCGTTCGCCCGTATTCCGGAGTTTACCACCCCCCCACCCTGCCCCTCCCCCACCCCGCCCCACCGCCCCGCAGCACTCCCTCGAGGAGCCGCTACTGGTTCTGGAGTAGCGTGCTACTTGACGAAAAAGTGCTTCATCACCTCATCAGGGGTTGCAAGCACTATATAAATGCAAACCTTTGCCCTTTTCTATCCCTCCACTATCCTTCTCAATCCAAATAACTGACTAACATATCCACCACTCAAATTACTTTCATATTTACTATACTAATTCACCACTAATCCTTTATGGGTTCCAGAGTAGCATGCTACTTGCCGAAAAGGTGCTTAAGCACATCATCAGGGGTAGCAAGGGCTATATAAATGCAAACCTTTTTCCCTCTTCTATCCCGCAACTTTCCTTCTCAATCCAAATAACTGACTAACATATCCACCACTCAAATTACTTTTATATTTCACTATACTAATTCACCACTAATGGGTTCCGGAGTAGAGTGCTACTCGCCAAAAAAGTGCTTTGACGCCTCATCAGGGGTAGTAAGCGTTATATAAATGCAATTACAGTACAGTACAATACAATACAATACAAGGTGTGGACCTCAATACTTATATCATCTATGGGTGGACCTCAATAGCTTCATGATAGATAAATCTGTTGGACCAGTCTCAAATAAGGCATATACAACTAGTGGGTTGAATCCCTAGACATGCTGCGCGCCTTTGGCCTACATAGGTCTATTATTACTTGAACTTATTCAGGGATGTGAGATGGGGAACTTTATTAGCTATGGGGGTCATGATGGGTGAGAAGAGGAAGGGGATGTTTATTGTATATTGAGCAGTGATATTACGCTGGCATGGCTATCTCAAGCAGGCAGAGCCATGATATACCAAATGTATTGCTGGTTATGATATGTGCAACCAAATCATTCCTACATGTTTATCCCTTTGATCTATTTACAGAGTGCTGTCTGGGTTCACCCTCTGTTCTAAGGTGCTGTAAATACTTAAATGTCTTTGTCAGTTATCGAAAGTCAAGTAATTCCACAGATGTACTGTTTTTTTGCGACATCCTACATAAAATTAAAACCTATGATTTTTATTCAATTAGAATTCATGTAGTCACCATTTTGTTAAGCACCACAATGTGGTGTACTTTCTATTCACATATCACAATCTTCATGATCTATATTTGTGGCATCACCAACATAGCCTTGCATGTATGTCCTGATATACTCATTATTGTTGTTTATCCCCAATGCATTCTGGACGAATGTCCTTCATCAGGATTATTATTTTGTTCCACAATGCAAACAACTGTGCCCAATCTGTCATTCCACTGAAATCAAAGTGGCGGGGGCACATGTCCTGAAACCCGTTATTAAGTTCAATGTCTGCAGTTACAACAACCCTCATAAAGTGAGACAACCCCTGGCATATTTAGGTAGATACAACATACCAGTACCAATATTACAGGAGACACATTACCACCCTAACACATCAACATAGTCGTCATAAATAGGGCCCACACAGATTCTATTCTTCATAACATCTGTACGCTAGAGGACTAATTAAATGGTTCTGTAGAGATCTTACTTTTCAGATGCAGAAAATGTATAGCAAGGCAGATACTCAGTAATATTAGAACTGTTGAATGAGGCCTAGGTCTCCATTATTGATATAGAGACTCACCTAAATTCTTTGATTCTATACTCCATAAATGTCAAGAATAACCAATAACATAACTAGTAATGTCAAGAATGGCCAAAAACATATCTAGTAAGGGGAGAAGACTTAAGTATAGATCTCCAACTAGATATCCATACTGCAGATAATTCAAGTCAACAATGTCACAGATATATGAAGATGCTAACACTCTTGAAAAACAATTTTCCTACTGCTCCTCAGCCCATGACTAGTACTCTTCTATAGACTATTGGCGAATATCCCAAAGCCTGAAGAACTTGGTGCAATATGCAAAACTGGTTCAAAGACTACACCGAGACTACTCTCTTATTCCCCTGACTCTCCAAAGCATACCTTAACTGCAGAGGTGAAAGACCTGGCGATTCATAATCATAAATAGTAAAAATTCATAAACCGACTGTCATCTTTGAAATGATTCAGACTTTTTCTAGCGAATAGGATCTTCAATGTAATAATACCCTCTCATAACCCTAAAACATTTCCTCAATTATGTGGAGTGCCACAAATATCTGCATTGCCACATTTTTATGTACCATCTGGCCAAAATTGTCAGAAGCTCTCGTTTTGGAATTCTTTCTTATGCCTGTGATACATAACTTATTCTGTGGTTCAATAAGCCTCACAAAACAATAAAGACGTCCTCGACAACTGATTCATGTCAGTCTGGAATTTGATTTATCCTACTTTCCAAAGACTTAGGGCCTGTTCATAATCTAACTGCTGCATTTCATGCACTGATGTCATAATGTATGTTGTTTTTGATTCCTGCACTGTCAGGATAACTAGTACTATCTCAGGATTGTCATAGTATGCACAGTATTTATGATTCAGGTCATTTTGGTCTTGTTTTATGCATAATATACTTTATATATTTTTATATAATCCTGTGTGAGTCTCTTTTGTGGTATGTTCATTGTGTTTCTGTATGAGCGTGTTGTGCAAACGCTATACACATTGCCTCTGATGATAATCCTGACTGCTCTGCTCCAAGCTGCCAGAGGGTGAGGACAGGTTAGGATCACTGATACAATATCGACTCCTAAAACCTCGACATACAGAAATATTGTGGGAAAAATATCGTATACAAAAATATCGACACCCTATACTTAAAAAAGAAATTACACAAACATCGATAAAAATATATCATATAAAAAAATATCGATGACAAAAATATCAGAAACAAAAATATAGCTTACAAAAATATCGATAACAATGAAATAAAATTAAACACACCAAAAATATTGATATTAACAATATCGACTACACAAATATCGATAAAGTACATATGAACTATATCGAAAATAACATTTAAACTTAAAAATATACTATTTACAATTATATAATTAAATTACATGTACCAAATATTTAAAATAAAGTATAACAATATTTTTAAAAAAACCATTAACTAAAACAAATACAATAATACTACAAACACAAATAAATGAATAAATTAAAAATTGAAAATTAAATAAATATCAAACCAACCGAAAATAAACTAATATTAATATATATCAAATATAAATAATTTAAATTACATTTATTTACAAATATATTTAAATAACAACCATAAATAAAATAAATACAAACATTAACTAAACATTATATAAATTAAACTAATTAAAAAATGTAAGAAGCCCAGTCCCCAGCCAACACACACACCACAACAACATCACACACAAGCCAAGAACACTGAGGCCAGGCACAAAATGTACACACACACAGATGAGGACCAAACACTTCACTGCACACACTACCTGACAAGTCACACACACACACACCACCCTGACTCACAGCTATATACACACACCACATGCCAGCAGTAATGGAGGACAACCAATAGGAAAGCCAAAGTGAGGTGCCCACAAATGGAAGGGCTGTGACACAACCATCAAGCATGTGTGATGCTCATGCAAGACAAGACACATGTGAGAACACACACAGCCCATCACAGCACACATGGCTGACACAGTCAGTCAACACAAACCACGGTCACCCCAATGCAACAGCTCCTGGAGACAGCAAGGACACCCATGTATAGGCACAGGGATGTAAGGAAGGCCCTGAACTCAAACACTGACCAAACACACATAGGCATCCAAATACTGGATAAGAGAATGTCTGCTGCACAACACACAGGGCCCAGTGACACACTGCATGACAGCCAAGCACAAGTAGGATATGTCACACATACCTCCTCCCACAAAAGCAACACACAATACTGCCATGTGCACAAAACACAACCACAGGGCTCAACAAGTACACATACAGGCACACCACTCCAGGGTGACACATGGCAGTAGTTGACAATGCAGGTGCACACACATCCCCAGTCACAACAAAATCACCCCCTTCACACCATACACTTCTCCACCACCCAAGTGCACACATTGGAAGTAAGCCATGGGACCTGGATAACTCCTCACCACAAGATGTCCATACACCGACACTGATTGGCACACAGAAAGGAAGCTCACACAGACCCCATGACCCTGGCCTGCCTGCCTGTAAGCCTGTGTCCAAACTCCCACCCTGTGCTGCCATTGCCCACAAACCTGACATGTGTCCACCATAGATAACATGAGCAAAGAAGGAAGATGACAACAAGAATTCATTGCCAACCACCTGCACTGCACCCATAAGTATCACAGTCAGGTACAAATGAAGTGCCTCCCACCCCTGCAAAAAAAATTAAATGTGAGACAACCCATTGGCAATGTTGAAGTGGCATACTGAGCATGTGACACAGTAAACCATGCACACACAGAAACAACTTTATTCAGGAAGGACACTGACACAACTCACAGCAGGACCAACTGTGTTTATTCACAATTTGCATATTGAGACAACAAATTTGGGCAACAGCAAAGCCAGTGGGCATTTCAATATGCACAGTATTTACATGAGAAGCTGCACAGGCAGGGGGCAAACAGCAGTGAAACACAAGGCAAGTACAATGTGCAGAGTAGTTACATCAGAAGCTGCACAGGCAAGGGGCAAACAGCAGTGAACAGCAAGGCCAGTGGCCAGGACACAGTGCAGGTGAGGTACATGAGAAGCTGCACAGGCAAGGGGCACACAGCAGTGAACAGCAAGGCAAGTGGCCAGTCCAAAGTGCAGGTGAGGTACATGAGAAGCTGCACAGGCAAGGGGCAAACAGCAGTGAACAACAAGGCCAGTGGCCAGGACACAGTGCAGGTGAGGTACATGAGAAGCTGCACAGGCAAGGGGCACACAGCAGTGAACAGCAAGGCCAGTGGCCAGTCCAATGTGCAGATTAAGTCCATGAGAAGATGCACAGGCAGGGGGCACACAGCAGTGAACAGCAAGGCCAGTGGCCAGTCCAAAGTGCAGGTGAGGTACATGAGAAGCTGCACAGGCAAGGGGCAAACAGCAGTGAACAACAAGGCCAGTGGCCAGGACACAGTGCAGGTGAGGTACATGAGAAGCTGCACAGGCAAGGGGCAAACAGCACTGAACAACAAGGCAAAGACATTGTGCAGAGTAGTGACATCAGAAGCTACACAGGGAATGTATGCAACTCTACCATGCCATGCCCAGCAACAGAGTAATGGGCCTGACAATGGGCATCACACGCACCCCTGTGGACAGACAGGTGTGTGAGGGTGACCACCACTCAGATGGGGCTGTCTGTCGGACTTGGAGCTGACTGTGTGTTGGGGTCAGTTGGAGGGCTGCCCTGGGAAGTGGGAGTAACAACTGTGGAAGAGACAACTGTCCTTGTGGGAGCTGGGGGGATGTTTGGACCAGGTGGGGTGGTGGCCCGGGGAGGTGGACTCATGCCCTGGTGAGACACAGTGTGTGCCGGAGATTGTGGAGGGGTGCCTCTCCACTTCTTGGGGATCCTGAAAGGCTTCCCTGTCTGGGGATTGAGGAGAACTGGGGCAGACACAACAGGGGACCCCACT
This sequence comes from Calotriton arnoldi, assembly GCA_963921515.1. Taxonomy (NCBI): domain Eukaryota; kingdom Metazoa; phylum Chordata; class Amphibia; order Caudata; family Salamandridae; genus Calotriton; species Calotriton arnoldi. Next base: position 954,412 of record CAWUFW010004071.1, read on the forward strand.
ACCAAAGCTGATTCTGGTGTGGATGTTGACCCTCCCTCTGGGGACATGCTCGATCCCGCTGTGCGCTTGCCTGGTGTTTGCCGCCGCCCTGCCTCCCTCTGTCCACCAGCTTTGCCCCCTACAGTGTCCTCCTGTGCTGGCTTCACAGGGCTTGGGATGGGAGTGGAGGTCAAGGATTGATTATCCATGGGGCCCTCATCCTGTGTAATGTTTGCAGGCAACACCTTCTCAGTGGGTGTGGAAACTGTCTTTTTGCCTCTGCGAGACGTCTTTGGGACAGGGGAGTCTTTGGCGGGGGAGGAAGATGAGGCCTGTGACCCTGATGCTTGTTTCTTTGCTTTGTGGCCCTTGCTGTCGCCTGATGGGCTTTTTTCTCTGCGCTCTGGGGTGGCCTTACTCTTATGTGGGGATGGTGTCTGCCCCCTAGTACGCTTGGGCTGCTGCTGCTCCTGTGTGCTGCGGGTTCTGTATCGGGACTTTGGGGTCCGTTGAGCATTGTCACTGTCGTCAGAGGTGCACAGTGACACGGGGCCGGACCGAGTGCTGGGAGCCGTTCCCTGACTATGTGCCTGTTGCAGGGCTGCTGTCACAGTTGATGACAAGGACTGCACAGTGCGGTGTAGCCCACCTACGTCGGAATGTATGCCCTCCATGAAAGCTATAACCTGCCACAACTTTTTGTTGTGCTCTTGGAAGGCATTGAGAAGTGCTCTCTGCCCCACACACAGCTGGCGCAATAGCTCGACTGCTTCTGCACTGAGGGCAGCAGGGCTGACATGGGCTGGGGCAGCTGTGCCTGGGGTGAAGGTGACTCTTCCCTTCCTACTCGTGCGGACACGGGCAGCACTAGTGGAGGTTGAAGGGAGGCTGGGCACTGGACGCTGTGTGGCGGAAGAGGAGGCCGAGTCCCCGTTCCCTGTACCCCCCAACATGGATGCGTCACCGCTGGCGTCAGATGAGGTAGAGCTTTGTGTCTCCGGCTGTGAATCCTCTAGCAGACTCCTGTCCCCCTCCTCGGCGCTGGTCACATCTGTGTCAGTCTGCTCCGGTCCAGCTGTTGCACTGGAAGCCTCACCACTGGTGTCCGTCCCCTCTCCCTCTGCACATACGGGAGCTGCTGCATAGGAGAGAGAAGTACTGTGAGATGAGTGGCATCAACAGAACTAACACATGCCAATACATCTGCATCCTAGAAGAGGTGTGCAGCACATCGCATGCCACCCTGTGCACACATATATCTTGCCACCCAAAATATTAACCCAACGGTGCATGTCCGACACACATCCTGCCATAAGTGCCCCAGGTGACTCACACAGCACACCATCCTGCTATTGGCTCACATCAGACACAGCAACAAAATGGCCTGTGAACACACACACTGTCCCGATGTTGGCAAGGATGAACACCACATGGTACACATCACCTACATGTATGGAGCAGTAGGGGACCACACAGACCACAACATACCAGCCCACAATGACCCTGCACACATGCCATCCACCATATCGAGTTCATGGGCACATCTACTGTTGCACATTGGCCTCAGATGTCTGACTGGCAGACATCTGAGGTCTGGAATAGCACGCATTCATTGAAAAGCATTCACAGTTGGCACACTGGCATTCCCATCCATCTGAATTCACACACTACCCCACAGCAGAAGGTACCTGAAGGCCACAACTCCAAATGTAAGAGAGATGCACAGTGCTAAAACTGACTTCATGAAGCACCATTTGGGCAAATGCATGGCACTAACACCCAGCACAGAGGCCACTCACAAAACATTGCACCACACAACCAACGTCACACAGCTGACAATTTGCACACTCTGTAGACACATGCACCCACTCCCATCCAAAGGCAGCCTGCAACACATACTCACCCACGGCTTGCTGCTGATGGTCCTTCAGTTGTCTGTCCAGCTCAGGTTGTGTGACAGCCAGGATGCGGGCCATTAGTGGTGTCATGCTGCGCCTAGCCAACCTGCCAGTCCAAGGGAGCAGTCCCAGCGTCATCTCGGCCACGTTCTTGCTCAGCCGGCAAATGTCGTCCCACCTTTTATGACAGTGGGTGCGCCTTCGGTTTGACACACCCAGATCTCGGACTCTGGAGGCAATGGCCCTCCACACGGCTTTACGCTGGTGGACCTTCAGCTGCAGGCATGGGAGACAAGAGGGGTGAGGTTCCAGTGACACAGTGCACAATGACAACACAACGAAAATGCAGTAGCACAACAGTGACTCATCCAAAACTCCAGCTACAACTGTAACAGAGCCAACAATTGCTGTGAACATGGTACATTGTCATTGGTCAATCAGACGTACAGGCATGCATGTTCGATGGTGGACACAGTACCTCCACATCCAATTCACATGCAGGATACCAACACAGCCAGCAACATGTAGTCTGGCCGCAGCTACTGTCTGCAGTTACCTACAACTACACATAGAGAAGATAGCAATACATGTGTCTTGTTGTTGGACTCACTGTGTCCAACACTGTGCAGGCCTAAGTGTCCTAGCCCTGTGAAAGCCTCACTGTGTCCTGGAACTCACATAGAGTGACAACAACTGTCATACACACACCCTTCTCCCACGGCTGCTCCTGTGCAATCTACATGGCAGAGATGGGACTTAGATGAAGAGGCGTGAACCAAACACACATGGAACACACTGTACATGCAGTGATGTGGACATGTGGCATTCGACGAGGACTGTGCAGGGCAGGTGGACTGACACTGTGTGGGTAAATTGAGAGCAACACAGCCATTCACACAAACGATAACTGGCCAGACTCCTGCATCACCAAAATGCAGCTGCACTGTATGGCTGACACTACAGAACATGTCCCTCCACTCAGGATAGGCATGCAGAGTAACGTGTGAAAGAGCCCACCAAGACCTTCCCGCTGTAGTAAACATGATAGGCAGTGCATGTCAGAGCCCCACAACCACTGACACATACCGAAGCACCTCCACCTCACGTGTGCCCACCCTGCACCCTCACTCACAGTCTGGGAGACTTACCACAACATTAGGGCCGCCATAAAGCCTTGGGTACTGTGCAAGCACCCCGTCTACCAGGACCCCAAGCTCCTCGCTGGTGAAGGGACTGGCATGGATCTTCTGAGTCCTCGACATCACAATGGACATGTGGCAGCAGCAGCAGGTGCAGGGTGGCAGCCAGCAGTCCCTTGAGGCAGCAGCAGCAGGTGCAGGGTGGCAGCCAGCAGTCCCTTGAGGCAGCAGCAGCAGGTGAGGGTTGTCAGTCAGCAGTCCCTGGTAGCTGTGAGAATGTGGTGCACCCTCCCACACATATATAGGCCCCTGGGGCTGTGTCAGTGGTCCCAGGGTGCTGCAATTGGTGTACCAGGTCTGCCTCATTCAAATACATCCAATGTCCGCCTCCGCGGTGGCGGTGCGCGCCTACCGCGATTTTCAAACTTGCCTCAGGCTACCGCGAGGCTGCTTCCCATTGGCTGCAAGGGCATGGTCCATGGCGGTGATACACCGTAGGGGCCAGGCGCGTGCTACCGTGGTGGTGCATCTTTTGAATGCCTCCAGTGACCGCCTCCGCGGGGGTGGTGCACGCCTACCGCGGTTTTCAAACTCGCATCAGGCTACCGCGGAGTTGCTTCACATTGGCTGCAAGGGCATGGTCCATGGCGGTGACACACCGTAGGGGCCAGGCGCGCGCTACCGCGGTGGTGCATCTTTTGAATGCCTCCAGTGACCGCCTCCGCGGGGGTGGTGCACGCCTACCGCGATTTTCAAACTCGCATCAGGCTACCGCGAGGTTGCTTCCCATTGGCTTCAAGGGCATGGTCCATGGCGGTGACACACCTCAGGGGCCAGGCGGTAGGCACCGCCATATGTCTGGCAGACAGTGCCTGGAGTGACCGTGATTTGGGTAGCGGTGCATGGTGACCGCTATTGTCACATATATATCTGGCGGTGTCTCCCGCGATCGTGCATGGGTTATGGGCGGTGACACACCTCAGGGGCCAGGCGGTAGGCACCGCCATATGTCTGGCAGACAGTGCCTGGAGGGACCGTGATTTGGGTAGCGGTGCATGGTGACCGCTATTGTCACATACATATCTGGCGGTGACTCCCGCAATCGTGCATGGGTTATGGGCAGTGACACACCTCAGGGGCCAGGCGGTAGGCACCGACATATGTCTGGCAGACAGTGCCTGGAGTGACCGTGATTTGGGTAGCGGTGCATGGTGACCGCTATTGTCACATACATATCTGGCGGTGTCTCCCACGATCGTGCATGGGTTATGGGCGGTGACACACCTCAGGGGCCAGGCAGTAGGCACCACCATATGTCTGGCAGACAGTGCCTGGAGTGACCGTGATTTGGGTAGCGGTGCATGGTGACCGCTATTGTCACATACATATCTGGCGGTGACTCCCGCAATCGTGCATGGGTTATGGGCGGTAACACACCTCAGGGGCCAGGCGGTAGGCACCACCATATGTCTGGCAGACAGTGCCTGGAGTGACCGTGATTTGGGTAGAGGTGCATGGTGACCGCTATTGTCACATACATATCTGGTGGTGACTCCCGCAATCGTGCATGGGTTATGGGCGGTGACACATCTCAGGGGCCAGGCGGTAGGCACCGCCATATGTCTGGCAGACAGTGCCTGGAGTGACCGTGATTTGGGTAGCGGTGCATGGTGACCGCTATTGTCATTTACGTATCTGGCGGTGACTCCCGCAATCGTGCATGGGTTATGGGCGGTGACACACCTCAGGGGCCAGGCGGTAGGCACCGCCATATGTCTGGCAGACAGTGCCTGGAGTGACTGTGATTTGGGTAGCGGTGCATGGTGACCGCTATTGTCACATACATATCTGGCGGTGACTCCCGCAATCGTGCATGGGTTATGGGCGGTGACACACCTCAGGGGCCAGGCGGTAGGCACTGCCATATGTCTGGCAGACAGTGCCTGGAGTGACCGTGATTTGGGTAGCGGTGCATGGTGACCGCTATTGTCACATACATATCTGGCGGTGACTCCCGTAATCGTGCATGAGTTATGGGCGGTGACACACCTCAGGGGCCAGGCGGTAGGCACCGCCATATGTCTGGCAGACAGTGCCTGGAGTGACCATGATTTGGGTAGCGGTGCATGGTGACCGCTATTGTCAAATACATATCTGGCGGTGACTCCCGCAATCGTGCATGGGTTATGGGCAGTGACACACCTCAGGGGCCAGGCGGTAGGCACCGCCATATGTCTGGCAGACAGTGCCTGGAGTGAGCGTTAATGGAGTTGTGGAGTAGCTGTGCTGCACCTAACGTGTCCTCCAGCTCTCTGCATAGGCCAACATGTACAGTGTCCAGTGTCTCAACAATTGAAGGGTCCTCATGAGGGCAAATGCACAATAGGGACATGTCACTCCACGTCACCAACACATACCATATATGGGTCGCCAATACATTGCATGGGCACATACACTCGCACATGTCACATGTGCTGTGTAATGAAATGTAGACTGTCCAGTTTATGTGTTGCATAGCATATGGAGATAATGGTCAATGTCTGTGTGTGCAATGTAACGCACAATGTCGTCTCATTGACTGAACTAGGGGCATCAGCAACTGGCACATTGTCTAATGCACATGCACACATGTGTCCCCCACGCTCAGCCGGTGGTCAGTGTGAAGTTGATGTGTGCCATGTGCAACCTGTGTTGGGAGGTGTATCAGGGCCAGCAACATGGTGTGTTCGGGTAGTATTGCAATTATTAACATATGCTGGGGGTCATACTCACAGGTATGCACACATATCTGTTAGTATATCACACTGTGCATGCGAATGAGCCGGAGGGGTGCACAGGTAATTGCTGCTGGTAAGGGGACAGGTGTACGAGTAGTGTGCCGGATGTGTACCTACTTGTGAAGTGCCCTGTCGGTTAATGGTGCATGTTGTAAGACTTGGGAATGTGTCTGTAGAAACAATTGATGTGATGCACATTTCATGTTCTTCTGCATTGACATCTGTGCACTTTGATCTGTCCTAGGAGGAGGAGGCCCAATATCCATCGTCCGTTCACAGTCCTGGCAGACATGGAAAATGAGGATATAATCCGCAAATTCAGGCTGGACCGACAAACCCTGCAGAACCTATGTGCCATGTTGGAGCCCCACCTGCAGCCACGTCGGACATATCCAACAGCTTTCACCGCAACATCTAAGGTGATGGCATGCCTGCATTTCTTTGCAACAGGCTCATTCCAGCACACGGTCGCAAGTGCAGGCGGGATGTCACAGCCGATGTTCAGCATGGTGCTGAGGGATGTCCTGTCGGCCATGATGCTCTACAAAGACAGGTATATCCATTTTCCCAGGGGGCCTGAGTTGGTGGCTGTGAAGGGCGATTTCTATGCCCTTGGACATATCCCCCATGTCATTGGTTCAATTGATTGCACACATGTTGGGCTTGTGCCACCACAGGCACGTGAACAGGTTTACCGCAATAGGAAGCATTCACACTCGGTAAATGTTCAAGTGGTGTGCCTGGCGGACATGATCATCTCACACGTGTGTGCCAAGTTTCCCGGCTCAGCCCATGATGCCCACATCTTGCGCAGCAGCATCGTTCCTCAGCTGATGTCCAATCTGCTTCCGGAGCGTGCATGACTTGTGGGTGAGTATGCATGGTGGATTAGAGTGGTGTGTGTATGACAAGCTGTCGTGTGGCATTTTGGGACTGCAAAGTTAATCTGTGTCTCTCACACCCAGGTGACTCGGCATATCCGAACCGCCCGTGGTTGCTGAGCCCATTGCGGAATCCTGTCACGCCAGCTGATGTGCGATACAATGATGCCCATGGGAGGACACGGCGTGTGATAGAACGGACATTTGGTCTCCTAAAATCGAGATTTCAGTGCCTGGACCATACTGGAGGTGCCCTTATGTACTCGCCAGGGAAGGTGTGTCAGATAGTGGTGGCATGCTGCATGCTCCACAACCTGGCCATTCGCAAGGCAATACCCCTGATCCTGGATGACGATGATGAGCAGCCAAGGCCCCCGCAGCAAATCAACCCGGATCCAGTGACGAGGGCAGTGGAGAGGAGGAAGGGGTAGACATGCGTCAACAGCTCATCACCCGCTACTTCACTTGAAGGTGAGTGACGATGTAGAAGGGACAAAATGGGCTGATGGTGTTGCAGTTGCTGTGTGGGTGTATGTGAGCTTGCTGACTGCAGCTTTGTGTTGACTCATTGCTGCCTGCCAATGTATGTGTGATTGGTTAGTGTGATACAGAATGTCTCTATGGTGACTGTTGCTCTGTGTAAAGTTTGTAGATCTGAGTACCTTGTTGACAAGTGTTGTGTGATGTGTGCGATGCCACACCCATACAAGTGACTCTTGTTCTGCGGTTTTCCCTAGGTCCCTTCAGCATCTCACTGCCTACCTACATTCCATTCCCCTGGACCATGTCCTACACGGTGAAGGTTGCACATCCTGTATTAAAGACGGAGCAGACACAACAACATGGGTGTAAGGTGTATTTATTTACAATTGTGACATGCGAGGGTGGAGAAAATGTGAAGGGGAAATTGAAGAAGTGAGTTGACAGTCATGGTAGATGAGATACTTGAGTAGTCCCCACAATGATGTGGAGACCCAGTCCAACAGATAGATGCCATTCACATGGCAGTGTGGTGAAGGATAGTCCAAAAGGTCAATGCAGTGGTGCAGTGGTCTGCCATCATAGCTGGCTCGGGGACTAGCGTTTGGCAGGTGCTTTGGCACATGGGTCCCCCTGGCCTTTCCTTGGATGGCCCCTTTTGCGCTTGACTGGAGGGGCCACTGCTGCAGGGACAGTGGTGTCTGAGGACTCACCCCCCTCTATGGACGCAGGGGAGGATGATGAAGTGTCATCCTACTGCCCAACAGGGGGAGGCGGAGGGGTAGAATGTTGCGCTGGCCTGTCCCTCAGAACCGCCACTAGCTGCCCCAAGAGGTCCACAATCTGTCCCATGCGTGTGTCCATGGACCTCAGCAGCAAGAGGTGCTCCCGAGATTCTTCCTCTAACCGGCCCATTCGTCCCTGGGCCTGTTGGTAGGCCCCAAGTGTCTTGTGGATTGTTACCTGCCTTGTTATGTTGGCCTAGGCCTGGCTGCCATGCTGCTTTTCTTTGCGCACGTTACACTGAGCCGGGCCTGCCTCGCCCTTTGCTCGTGCCAAGTTCTTTTGCACTGTCTGCATCTTCTGTTGTTCACCTTTTTGGGCTCAGTCTGCACAAACATGTACAAGGTCGCATAACAATGTATTTTGGTTCTTCCTGATATGGCCAGTCTCGCGCACCCAGACATAACATTATGTACAATTGCCATGAAGAACTTGGTATGCTTTTAATACTGTGGTTTACTAGCGCTTAACACACTTGGAGAAATCCCTTTCAGTGAGAAGAGCTATGATGTCCTGCTGATGTAATTCTGCATCTAGAGACTGAGGTATGGGGGTTCGCTAGTCAAAGCCCAGAGGTCTTCTATTTTATAATAAACTATCTTACTGCAAGGGGAGGGTGGTAATGTTATTTATACGTTTATCCACTGAGCTCTGAGATGCTTTCCCCGTTTGTATTCTATGGAATTGTAACCATGCTGCTTATATTAGTAATATGCATTATGCTATTAGTACTGACACGTGTACTGTACATTAGAGCACGTAAGTTGGAATAAACATTTTAACCTATCCAGTGTCTCTTCCTACGCACCTTGTGGACAGAGTACGAGTGAGTGGCGAAAGAGTGTTCTTGCTTCAGTGAGTCCTGAGATAAAGATACCGTGTTCTGGGTTGTCCAAACATTAGTACTTGGGTGCTAATGGGATGCTAAGCTAGTTGGGTTGGGGTTTTTGGGTGCTATGGTATATGGTGGCAAACCACTGTATTCCAGGGTCCCATTTTCCTGTGCATAGCTCTGTGTATGTGCAGAAACCTTATGACACAAGGACTCTGTCGATGTGGCCCAGGGCTTCCATCCCAGGATCAGTCCCCCTCTGCATTACCCTGTCCCGACCACCTGCACTGCTGCCACGGTCCTGTCCGGTCCTCACATTGGCCCGCTGCATCCTCTCCCTGGCCTCCGCAGTCGATGTAGTGGGCTGTTCAACCCCTGGGGCAGGGAGGGTGTTGCAGCCAGCTGTGGTGGTGGTGGTGGTGGTGGTAGTGGTTGACACACAGGCCGTGACAGCAGCTGTCAGAGGATGGTCAGGGGCTGCAGCTGATGTGGTTGGGGGGACAATGGGTGCCTGGGACTGGTTGCGGCCTGCCACACCAGATGGGCCAGCGTGGAGCTCCTCATCCAAGGAATCCAGGGAGTCCTCATCCAGTTGTCTCTGTTCCGGGGGGGGGACTGGCTCTGCAGGGTGGTGTCATCCTCTGCAGTGAGTTCTTGGTCACCTGTGGGTCAGATGAGAAATGGTCATAGTGTTGCACCCAGCAAAGTTTGTGTTAGCAGTGTTACATCAACTGTTTGTACATCCAGCAGTTGTTCACTGTACAAATTTGCATTGACCGACATCCAGTGATGCATTACAAGCTGTTGTGGTACATGCATTACTTGTCCATATTGGGAGTTGTCAAGACATGACATGCACAATATAATTGCTTAACATTGACAGTCTCATGTTGGCATACAGTTATTGATCAATCATATGTCATCCATTTACGCGTATGTGTCACTTGTTGAGCCCTTGCAGCAGTTTACTCTGCACATTGAGTGAACATTGTAGTCTCAAGCATACCTTTGCAATGTGGTGTACATATCTGTATTTGCAATTCCAGACATGCTTAAGTTTGCTTTAATTAGATCCTAAGTGGTCTGGACCACTGCTACTGTCAGATGGCATGTAGTGGTGTGCATGGTTGTGCTCGGAGTTCCATCTACATGTGTTTCAGACTTTCACACTTTGGTTGCTGTCACAGTTTCATTTTCTTAGGTGTGTGCACACTATAGTTGCCAATGCTATCTGGGTGTGCAGTTGTGCATTGAGAGGCCTGGTGTCCTATGCCAACATGCTTTTTAAATGCATATCTGGCTGCATGTTGTGGCTGTTGATATGTTGTGTTTGCTGTTTTTTCCTTGTATTTGAGTGACCTCTCTGTGTGTGTATGATGAGGGCTTCCATCTTGGTCCAGTGTGGGACAAGTCAGCATGATATGTCCACATGCCAGTTCTTTTGCAGTGTACATTGCAATGACTGGCACATGCATGTTGGTGCCAGGTAGTAATGGGTCTTGTGTGCTGGCGGTCAGGTGGGCCCGTGTGAGTTGTTCTGCAAACTTCCCAGCCCCACACACCACGACCTGTGAGATGCGGTTACCTACCTGTGAGTTGGGTGGGTAGCATACATTGCCTGCCACATGATTCTTATTGGGGGTGTAGTGTCCCATCATCCATAGTGGTGGAACAGCATGCATGTTGCATTTTGTGGGACGGATAGCCAAACACACTACACCGTCACACTATGAAGATGGCTAACTACCGTTTGAGGTGGAGGTGAGCAATGACATGGCTATGTGACTTGATAGAAATCTTTGAATGGAATGTGCGTGTGGTGAGCATAATGTGTGTGTGCCTTTTTGTACCCATTGATTTCGGATTACATTTGGTCATGGGGTATAGCCCCCCATCACTGTTGTCCCACCTATCTAGCTGTGGTGTTCAGTCCCCCAACATTTGAAGGCAGAATAGGGCATGGGGTATAGCCCCCCCATCACTGTTGTCCCACCTATCTGGCTGTGGGGTTCACTCCCCCAACATTTGAAGGCACAATAGGGCAAGGGGTATAGTCTCGTAGCACAGTGGTGACAGACAGCAGGGTGAACATCTCACCCAGCATACATTTCCACACTGTCATGGTTTCATGGTATTTGGGGACCTGAAAACATGAGCACAGTAGTGGTGAAACAGTTGTTCCAGGGCATCCATACACTGACATGTTGTGGTCAACAGTGGTGTGTGTGTGAGATGTACTCAGCCCTGTGCAGACAATGTGTGCTTTTGGGGCCAGACTATACCAGCACTGTTCAGACAGACAGTGTGAGATGTGAACATTGTCAATGCATACACACATTGGTGGTCCAAACAAGACACCTTTGACAATTTTATTCAGACAAGGTGCTGTTCTGCAATTCAGTGCAGCACTGTGGTAGCTGGGTGTGTTGCAGGACATTTGGGATGTGCTTAGTTTAGCATTGTGAGTCCCAGCTGCAGTGTAGTTTTTGGGTACAGTGCACTTCCACTGTTTAAATTGCAACACTGTGGTATGACATGGGTGATTTGCACTTTGCAAAAAAAAAGGCCAGACACTGCTGCAGGGCAGCATGATCGTTGTTAGTGTTGCAGTGTGTGATGCCTGGCACAGTGTACACAATGTGGGTCAATTTTGAACAGAGACTTGTGCATGGTGACTACAACACAACTGTTTTGCATTATTTGTGTCGGTGACTGTGGACTAAGTGGCATGGTGTCATGTGCGGCTGCACAGACGTCACATGCCTATGAGTGGGACAAGTGCTCCATCCTGCTCAGCTGTGGTCCAAGGGGGCCTGGTGGGAGTTATAGTGCAGGCCTCCCTATTCCACAGACACCTCCCTGTAAAGATGGCTACCTACCTGTTAGGTGAGGGTGAAGCACACAATGGCTGAGGCATGCTTCTGGGTGGGACAAGTGCTCCATCCTGCTCAGCTGTGCGACAAGGGGGCCTGGTGGGAGTTGTAGTGCAGGCTTCCCAAACACCCACCCACCTCCCTGTAGGGATGGCTACCTACCTGTTAGGTTCAGGTGAGCAATGCTATGGTTGGCACATGGGTTGTGGTGGAGGGCTACATCTTGTGCAGCTGTAGGACAAGGGGGCCTGGTGGGAGTTGTAGTGCAGGCCTCCCTATTCCACAGACACCTCCCTGTAAAGATGGCTACCTACCTGTTAGGTGAGGGTGAAGCACAGAATGGCTGAGGCATGCTTCTGGGTGGGGGGAGGGCTCCTTCCTGCTCAGCTGTGGGACAAGGGGGCCTGGTGGGAGTAGTAGTGCAGGCCTCCCTATTCCACAGACACCTCCCTGTAAAGATGGCTACCTACCTGTTAGGTGAGGTGAAGCATACAATGGCTGAGGCATGCTTCTGGGTGGGGGAGGGCTCCTTCCTGCTCAGCTGTGGGACAAGGGGCCCTGGTGGGAGTTGTAGTGCAGGCCTCCCTATTCCACAGACACCTCCCTGTAAAGATGGCTACCTACCTGTTAGGTGAGGGTGAAGCACACAAGGGCTGAGGCATGCTTCTGGGTGGGACAAGTGCTCCATCCTGCTCAGCTGTGGGCCAAGGGGGCCTGGTGGGAGTTGTAGTGCAGGCTTCCCAAACACCCACCCACCTCCCTGTAGGGATGGCTACCTACCTGTTAGGTTCAGGTGAGCAATGCTATGGTTGGCACATGGGTTGTGGTGGAGGGCTACATCTTGCGCAGCTGTAGGACAAGGGGGCCTGGTGGGAGTTGTAGTGCAGGCCTCCCTATTCCACAGACACCTCCCTGTAAAGATGGCTACCTACCTGTTAGGTGAGGGTGAAGCACACAATGGCTGAGGCATGCTTCTGGGTGGGACAAGTGCTCCATCCTGCTCAGCTGTGGGACAAGGGGGCCTGGTGGGAGTTGTAGTGCAGGCTTCCCAAACACCCACCCACCTCCCTGTAGGGATGGCTACCTACCTGTTAGGTTCAGGTGAGCAATGCTATGGTTGGCACATGGGTTGTGGTGGAGGGCTACATCTTGTGCAGCTGTAGGACAAGGGGGCCTGGTGGGAGTTGTAGTGCAGGCCTCCCTATTCCACAGACACCTCCCTGTAAAGATGGCTACCTACCTGTTAGGTGAGGGTGAAGCACAGAATGGCTGAGGCATGCTTCTGGGTGGGGGAGGGCTCCTTCCTGCTCAGCTGTGGGACAAGGGGGCCTGGTGGGAGTTGTAGTGCAGGCCTCCCTATTCCACAGACACCTCCCTGTAAAGATGGCTACCTACCTGTTAGGTGAGGGTGAAGCATACAATGGCTGAGGCATGCTTCTGGGTGGGGCGAGGGCTCCTTCCTGCTCAGCTGTGGGACAAGGGGCCCTGGTGGGAGTTGTAGTGCAGGCCTCCCTATTCCACAGACACCTCCCTGTAAAGATGGCTACCTACCTGTTAGGTGAGGGTGAAGCACACAATGGCTGAGGCATGCTTCTGGGTGGGACAAGTGCTCCATCCTGCTCAGCTGTGGGCCAAGGGGGCCTGGTGGGAGTTGTAGTGCAGGCTTCCCAAACACCCACCCACCTCCCTGTAGGGATGGCTACCTACCTGTTAGGTTCAGGTGAGCAATGCTATGGTTGGCACATGGGTTGTGGTGGAGGGCTACATCTTGCGCAGCTGTAGGACAAGGGGGCCTGGTGGGAGTTGTAGTGCAGGCCTCCCTATTCCACAGACACCTCCCTGTAAAGATGGCTACCTACCTGTTAGGTGAGGGTGAAGCACACAATGGCTGAGGCATGCTTCTGGGTGGGACAAGTGCTCCATCCTGCTCAGCTGTGGGACAAGGGGGCCTGGTGGGAGTTGTAGTGCAGGCTTCCCAAACACCCACCCACCTCCCTGTAGGGATGGCTACCTACCTGTTAGGTTCAGGTGAGCAATGCTATGGTTGGCACATGGGTTGTGGTGGAGGGCTACATCTTGCGCAGCTGTAGGACAAGGGGGCCTGGTGGGAGTTGTAGTGCAGGCCTCCCTATTCCACAGACACCTCCCTGTAAAGATGGCTACCTACCTGTTAGGTGAGGGTGAAGCACACAATGGCTGAGGCATGCTTCTGGGTGGGGGAGGGCTCCTTCCTGCTCAGCTGTGGGACAAGGGGGCCTGGTGGGAGTTGTAGTGCAGGCCTCCCTATTCCACAGACACCTCCCTGTAAAGATGGCTACCTACCTGTTAGGTGAGGGAGAAGCACACAATGGCTGAGGCATGCTTCTGGGTGGGGGGGAGGGCTCCTTCCTGCTCAGCTGTGGGACAAGGGGCCCTGGTGGGAGTTGTAGTGCTGGCAGCATGTACACATGTACCCATGGTGATGTTGCTAGCTACCTTTGGGGGCTTCAGGGGAGTGTCTGTTGAATCTGTGAGAGATGTGTTGGGGGAGTGTTGTGCACATGAATACATTTGTACCTAGGAGCTATTACTTTGTAGTAGTGCAAGACAGTACATTTGTGTGATGTTAGGCATTTGTTTGTACTTACCAGCCTCCACTCCCCCGGGTATTCTGAGAGACTCGCTGGATGTAGAATGCCAAGCACCTTCTCCTCTCATTCAGTGAATGTTTTGAGTGGAACGGGAGGGCCACTGCCTGTCCTGTGAGCCAGCTCATGGTTCTTGGCTCTCTTCTTTTTGACCACTGCCTTCAGATCGTGCCACCTCTTCACGATTTCATCTCTACTGCGTGGCACGGTCCCTACTGCATTTACCTTCTCTACTATCCTTCTCCACATTAGCGTTCTTGTTGCTAGTGGTGTCTGTTGGACCTGGTTACCAAACAATTGTGGTTCTACCCTGATTATCTCATCAACCATGACCCTCAACTCACTCTCAGTGAATTTGGGCATTCTCTGTGGTGACATGGTGTGTGATGTGTCAAGGTGTTTAAGGTGCAGGTTTGGAAGTGGTAGTGGTGGTTGTGATGTGTATGGTGTGTGCTGTGCAAAGGTGTTAGAGGTGCAGGTGTGGAAGTGGTGGTGGTGGTGGTGGTGATGTGTGTGTGTTGTGCAGATTTGCCTCTCCTGTCATCTGTGGTGGATGTCCCCTCAGTTGTGGAGTTTTGCAAAGTATTGTGGTCTGTTGGGGGCTGGATTTATACTGGTGTCTGTGGGTGTGTCAGGATGGGGTATTGGTAGCAGGTGTGGTGTGTGTGTGAACCTGGTATTTGTAGTTTTTGAGTTTCCCATGGGGGTGTGTCTTTGGGCTGTGTTAGGTATTTTTGGGTGCATGCCTGGTTTGGTTGGTGCACTTTGTGGCCATGTTGTGTGATTTTCTCGCGACCGCCATTTTTTTAACGGAGCGTCCGCAGCGGTGGTTCTGCTACGGCGCTTCCGCCGTCTCACTGATTCATCAATGTTGTCGACTGCGGCGGGCGGTAACAGCGCACTGCACCGCGGGGATGTCGGGAATATCATAATTTCGATGGCGGTGTCTCCGCTCTGGTTGCGGTCGTTTGGGCTGTTTCCGCTGCGAGACCGACCACCGCGGACGGGTTTGGGCCTTCTCCGCAGGCGAACGGCGGTTTCTCGGGTCTCCTTTCCGCTGCGGTTGGATTTTTACCGCCGAAGATCATAATCTAGCCGTCGGTTTTACCGCGGTAGCGGCTGGCGGTGATTTCCCGCTACCATGGTGGTCGGTTGTTTTTCCGTCCGCCATCGTAATGATCTCCTAAGTTTCTAACTTAACCTAAAAAGAAAGTACATTATTTAGATTTTTTAAACGTAATCAAACTACGAAACACAGCTAACAAATACTTTTCTTTTTACAGCTTCCACAAAATTCAACAAAACAACTACATCCACAAAAGACACTTCATCAACGAAAAATAGTAAGTATATAATTTGCATTACAAAAACTTTTAAAATAAAGACTAATGAACTCATGCATCAAGCTTATTACCAGTCACAAACGAGCCGATTCTCAGGATAGCCTCATTTGAGACCGGTAAAAGTACTTTTAGGACACATCAACTCAAAACGCAATAGCAAAATAGATACTATCAAACTGCAAATAGTTTCCAATTCATTCCTATGGCCCTCTAGGCCCATAGGAACTACTGACAAAAGATTCTACTCCCTATTACAGATTGTGTACAAATAGCAATTTATTTAGTGATTCCTACATGCATTAATATTTACGACTCTTAAATAGCGATTCCTTAAAAATCGCTATTAAGGGTTCACAATTCTTTAGCTTCATACATGTGGTCATAAACTATGAAAGTAATCTAATACACTAAAATTATAACTTTTTCTCTTTTATTTAACAGCTTACTCTACACTACAACTGCACCAAGAACCATGACAACAAACATCTACAAAGAAAACTACAAAATCTACATTAAAGAAAAATATTAAACTAAGTAAGTATCTAAATTAACTAACAAATAGAACAAACTAATAAACGATAAATTAAACAAAAAAGCAATTTTAACTAGTAAATACTTTTTTCTTCACAGCTTCTACAAACTGCACCAACAAACAACAACGAAATTAAATTCATTCAACTACAATTAGTAAGTATTAATTGTTTTACTACTAAATACAAAACGGTACAATAAAAAAAAAAATATATGTAACATTTTAATAACATAAACATTTTGCTTTCATACCAAGAGAAAATATAGAAGTGAATAAACAACGACCATCAAAACATACCATCAAGAAAAGTAAAGCAACACTAATGTAAGTATATTTTCTATGATATTAATTATACTAACATGTTTATTATTCAAAATTGCATAATTATTAAACATATACATATATCTTCACAGCTATACAAAAAAATGGCAGAAGGAGCAAAATACATTACATCGCAAAAGGGGAAACTACTGCTTTGCTACATGGGCTACACTTACACACAAGAAAAAGTTATTGAAAATAAAACCCATTAGAAATGTAGCAAATATTACTCCAATGCTTGTTATGGGAGAGCCACTACAGTAGAAACCAATGTAGTCAGTGTAAGAGAACACAACTATCCCCCCCAATGTAACTGAAGTTGAAGTAAGAGATACCCTAGAGACAATAAGGGAAGTCAGCACAAGTTCCCAACAAACAAGCACCAAAATACTTAAGAACATTTTGACTCAAATTCCAGAACATGTCACAGGACAACTACGGTCCATCCCCACTTTAAAAAGACTAATAGCAAGAACTAAAAGAGCTACAGCTCAAACTCCACCTAGCCCCCAAACTTTTGGAGAAATACAAATACTACCGGAATATACCATCACCCACAAAGAGGAAAAATGCCTTCTTTATGACAATGAAAGTCATGGAAAAAGAATTATCATCTTTGCAACAAATACAAATTTACAAAATCTTAAGAACTGCGAAACGTGGATGATGAATGGCACATTTAAAGTTTGCCCCAAACCATTCTACCAGCTGTATACCATCCACGGCGAATATGAGGATACAAATATCCCCTTCATCTATGCATTACTGCCTAATAAACAGAACACCACTTATATAGAGCTCCTAACAATAGTAAAACAATTTACAGAAAATTACTGTCCCCAAAAAATAATCATTGACTTTGAGCAGGCAATGATTCAATCCTTCTTAAAATTATACCCACACACTGCAATATAAGGTTGCTATTACCACTTTAATCAGAGTATATTGAGGCACATACAATAATCTACTCTGAGCATAGATTATTCCTCAAATAGCAACTTTGCCTATCAAATAAAAAAGTTAATGGCCCTGGCCTATGTCCCAACAACTGAAGTAGCCAATCACTATAACCTACTTATAGAAAGTCCTTTCTATCAAGCTAATGAAAGTAAATTTACTCCCTTCCTAGACTACTGTGAAGACACCTGGGTCAGAAGGTTACATAGGTCAGGGCACTGTAGACAACCAAAATTTCAGATCCCCTGGTGGAACGTGTATGCTAATACTGTAGCTCAAAAAGCCAAAACAAACAACGCGGTGGAAGGATGGCAAAATGCCTTCCAAGCCACAATAGGAAGGGGACAACCAACACTTCACAAACTAATTGAATCAATTAAAAAGGAACAGAGGTACCAAGAACTCAGAGAAGAACAATCTCTAAGTAAAATCGGCCCAAAACTAAGTAAACAAACTAAAACTATGTACGAATACCTGCAACATAAGACTAGATTATATCCAAACCTCCCAAGGTCTAGAATACCAAGACATGATTGCTAAATCAATACTTTAAACTAAACAAAATACTAAACATCGTGAAAATCTTACAACTATAACGCAAATAAACAACAGATTTCTTCCTTTTTTTTAAATAACGCTTTGGGTGCTCATGACGGAATGGTTCCATCATGAGCACCAGTGCTCCTGTGCTCATGACGGAACCATTCCGTCATGAGAACAGGGGCACTAAATCCCTCTGCTGCAGACAGCAGAGGGATTTCCTTTTTTTTTATTGGCCTCGGGAGGTTGGGGAAGAGCTTCCCCAACCTCCCGAGGCCAATTTGCATTTTCATTGCAATGCCGATCACGCGCATGGCGCTCTGACGTCATTGCAATGAAAATGAAACTGAAACTTAGTTTCAGTTTCATTGTTTCAGTGCTCGTGGGGTATCTCACGAGCACCGAAACACTTGGGAGAGGTATCATTGGAAAGGGGAGAATCTCCCCTTTCCAATGGTACCCTACCCTAGTGGATCCCTGCTTGGGGATCGCCCCAGGAGGTACCATTTTTATCGGAAGACTTTGGGGAATGCGGGGTGGGTGGAATCCTGTGGATCCAGGCTTATTCCAGAACTTTCCATCACAGAAATGTGAGGAAAATGTTTTTTTTATTACAAACTTTGAGGTTTGCAAGGGATTCTGGGTAACAGAACCTGGTGAGAGCCAGACAAGTCACCCCATCCTGGATTCCCCTGGGTGTCTTGTTTTCAAAAATGTATATGTTTGCTAGGTTTCCCTAGGTGCCGGCAGAGCTAGGGTTCAAAATCTACAGCTAGGCACTTTGCAAAAAAAGGGTCCGTTTTCACTGTGAAAATGTGGTGTGTCCACGTTGCGTTTTGGGCCGTTTCCTGTTGCGGGCACTAGGCCTACCCACACAAGTGTAGAACCATTTTTCCCGGAAGACTTTGGGAAATGTGGGGTGGGTGGAATTTTGTGGATCCACGCAGATTCCAGAACTTTCCACCACAGAAATGTGAGGAAAATTTGGTTTTTTGACAAAGTTTGAGGTTTGCAAGGGATTCTGGGTAACAGAGCCTGGTTAGAGCCAGACAAGTCACCCCATCCTGGATTCCCCATGGGTGTCTAGTTTTCAAAAATGTATAGGTTTGCTAGGTTTCCCTAGGTGCCGGCAGAGCTAGGGTTCAAAATCTACAGCTAGGCACTTTGCAAAAAAAGGGTCAGTTTTCACTGTGAAAATGTGGTGTGTCCACGTTGCCTTTTGGGCCGTTGCCTGTCGCGGGCACAGGGTCTACCCACACAAGTGAGGTACCATTTTTCTCGGTAGACTTTTGGGAATACGGGGTGGGTGGAATTTTGTGGATCCACGTAGATTCCAGAACTTTCCACCACAGAAATGTGAGGAAAATGTGTTTTTTTTTACAAAGTTTGAGGTTTGCAAGGGATTCTCAGTAACAGAACCTGGTGAGAGCCAGACAAGTCACCCCATCCTAGGTTTCCCTAGGTGCCGGCAGAGCTAGGGTTCAAAATCTACACTAGGCACTTTGCAAGAAAAAGCGTCAATTTTCACTGTGAAAATGTGGTGTGTCCACGTTGCGTTTTGGGCCTTTTCCTGTCGCGGGCACTACACCTACCCACACAAGTACCATTTTTATCGGGAGACTTAGGGGAACACAGAATTGTAGAGCAACCGTTATTACCTTTCAATGCATTTCTGCCTTCCAAATGTAAGACAATGTGTAAAAAAGAAGCCACTTTGAAAAATGTCCTATAATTCACATGCTGGCATGGCTTTCCAGAATTTCGGAGATGTGCAAATAGCTACTGTTTCTAAACTCTATATTTTGTTCCTATTTCAGAAATACATAGGTGTCTTTCATACCGATTTTTCCCTGTTTATATTTTCCAAATGAATTGCTATATACCCGGTACACAATAAAAAAACATTGCAAGACGCCGCTCAGTTATTGGCTCTGAGTTCCTCGGATTCTTGGTGAACCTACATGTCCTATATATCCCCACAACCAGAAGGGTCCGGCGGATGTAACGGTATATTGCTTTCAAACATCTGTCATACTTAGAAGAAGTTACAGGTGAAAACATTGGCACAAATGGCTGTTTTTTCAACTCATTTTCAATTTTTCCTATTTTCAACTGTTAGTTTCCATAAGAAAACTTTGAAGGATCTACACTAATGACCCCTTGCTGAATTTAGAATTTTGTCTACTTTTCAGAAATGTATAGCTTTCCAGGAGCCATCATTGCTTTCATACCCATTTTTACCATTAACTGGAGGTTGAAAGCACACAAAATAGCAAAAATAGGCTATGTCCCAGTAAAATGCCAAAACTGTGTAAAAAATGTTGGTTTTCTGACAAAAGTCTGTCAGTCCCTGAAAGCTGGGAAGATGGTGATTTCAGCACCACAAACGCTTTGTTGATACTATTTACAGGGAAAAAACCAAACGCTTTCATCTGCAGCCCTTTTTTCCCATTTTTCCCATAAAACACAAAATGTAGCTGTATTTTGGCTAATTTCTGGGTCCCCTCTAGGGGAATCAACAAACCCTGGGTACCTTTGAAATCCCCATGGTGTTAATTTGGCGTGGATACCTAATGTGGTCAAAATGTTACAGCGGCCTAAGCGCGAACTACCCCAAATAGCCAAAAAAAAGGCTTAGCACAGGGGAGGGAAAGGCCTAGCAGCGAAGGGGTTAATAAATATAATTATGTCATAAAATTTACACTAGAGCACAAAATTATATGATATAATATAATTATTTAAAAAAAAGAACTAATAAAAAAAAGATACATTTCCCACCCATAGTAATAAAAAAAAATACTTACCGTTATGTAGCAGTAGAATATCCTCAAAAACGATAAAATCCAGAGCAAACAAATTAAATCCGAATCCATTGGATAACAAATCCCCCCAAAAAATGCAAAAATACAACTGTATAAAAAAAGTCCAACGCCGCAGACCTCTTAATGACGAAAACCTCAAAAACACGAAAATAGTTTAGAAAAAAACGCACCAACAAACCAGGAAAAAAAGGAAATGTAAAGTAACTTGTTATCAAAGAAGAATTTTTTTTTCCCTTTATTTAAAAAAAAAAAAAAAAAACGCGTCCATTCACCAAAGACAAAACCTGTAAATAAATAAGAAAATAACACCCGCCCACAACACAAATACAAACCCACAAGCATTAATATCAACATTAAATACACAATGATACATTTAATGAACACATAACTAACACTACATAACATTCTAATTATATCCAACACTATGTCAAACACATAAAACACTAAACTACCAAAACATCACCTAACTACACCAAAAGCGATCAAATAACGCCCTAACAAATCTATTTACACTACTATTACCTTACCCCTACCCTAAAACTAACTTAAAAGTATATAAAATTAAACTTACCTGAACGGACGAAATGCAGCTCCCAACTGCAAGGTTCAGTCCTAAAAACGAAACCGATAGACAGAAAAGTGAGGAAAAAGGAAAAAAATGGCCGCGTAATTAAAATAAAAAAAAGACTAAGGGGCCTATTACGATGGCGGTCGGAAAACCTCCCCGACCACCATGGTAACGGGAAAAGACCGCCCGCAAGGCACGCGACATAACCGCCGGTCGTATTACGATGTTCCATGCTCGAAATCCGACCGCTGCGGTCGGATCGCGGGCTTTAACATTGCGGCGGTTGCTGATGCACGCAGCACCGCCGCAATGTCAAAAGGAGCATGTCCTGCATTTCCCTGCACTGCGTGGCAGACACTGCACAGTGCCTGCCACCTGGTACAGGAAATTGTAGGGGGGACCATGGGTACCCCCAGTGCACCCACACCCCCCCAACACATTGGGGGCCCGCAACGTGCCCCCGGAAGACAATCACTGCATGCCTTTCAATGGTGGTCTGACTGCTGAGGAAAGGCTGGTTACCGCCGGCATCATAATCCTGCCGGTGGAGCCTGCTCTGCACTGCCACCATTATCCCGGTCCTGCTCCGTCCGCCAGGCAGGAGTGCAGATGGCAACCGGCGGTAAAGCGGCGGTGGGAAATTCCCACCGCCGCGGTCACCACCGCCATCCTAATGTGACCGGCGGTTTTCCTGGTTGCGATGGCGGGCGGATGTCCACCGCTGGTACGGCGGGCACCACAGCCGGCCCGGCGGTGGTCATCCAACCGCCATCGTAATAGACCCCTAACTCCCCATAGACAACAATGGAAAATATTTTTAAAAATGTTAAAAATTATATGTATAACTTTATTTCTTGCAATGTTTTTTCCCAATCTTTAAAAAATATGTGAAAAAATTGTAAAATATTAATTAACTTATATTATCCAAAAAATCAAAAACATAATATTTAATGTATATTAAAATATATCTTTATTTCATACTCTGTAAATGGACAACAAATAGAAAATTGTGATTAAAAAATGTATATGTGGTACAAAAACTTTCTGTTAAACATATTGTAAAATATTTAACATATTAAATATTATTTTATTAAAAATAATATTAAATATTCTAAATAATAAAAATAGAAAATATTACCTTGTCAAATACATATTATACCATTTTCCAAAAATCATAAAATTATATACAATGTATTATAAAAATGTAAAAAAAAGTATACAAATGTTTTCTTTTTTGTACTAAAAAATAATAAACAATACAAATGAAAGTGTTTATAATTAAAGAACTAAAAATATTTTACTTTACTATTACATGACTATGCTACCAAAAGATTTAGTATTTTTCAAAACTGTAAAAAAGAAATTTATATGTATAAATATAAAGTTCATTTAACATTTATACATGGAAAATTGACGTTACAAATATATTATACTTTATAATAAAATATGAATAACATCAGAATTTATGATATCTGTTTTTAATATTATAATAAATGTTATAACAAAAGCAAATGAAAAGAATGTAATTGTGAATTAAAATATACGTGTTTGCATAAACAAATTTTGCCAATAAAAACTAACATACATCTATTTACATATTTCAATATACATATAAACTGTACAAAAAATTATACATAATAAATAATAAATAATTTCTATTACTAAATTCCAAATAAACTAAACTCTGAGAAAAAGCTGAATAATACCTCGCCAAAAATTACTATCCCAACTACAAAAATAACTATACTCAGCAAAACTGCTGGATAATAAACCATAATAATTTACTATTCCAACTCCAAATCCAAGTAAACTCAGAGAAAGTGGTGGATAATAAATCAAAATAATTTACTATTCCAAATCCAAGTAAACTCAGAGAAAGTGCTGGATAGTAAACCATAATAATTTACTATTCCAACTCCAAATACAACTAAACTCAGGGAAAGTGGTGGATAGTAAATCCAAATAATTTACTATTCCAACTCCAAATCCAAGTAAACTCAGTGAAAGTGCTGGATAGTAAACCATAATAATTTACTATTCCAACTCCAAATACAACTAAACTCAGGGAAAGTGGTGGATAATAAATCAAAATAATTTACTATTCCAACTCCAAATCCAACTAAACTCAGGGAAAGTGCTGGATAGTAAATCATAATAATTTACTATTCCAAATCTACGTAAACTCAGGGAAAGTGCTGGATAGTAAACCATAATAAATTACTATTCCAAATCCAAATAAACTCAGGGAAAGTGCTGGATAGTAAACCATAATAATGTACTATTCCAACTCTAAATCCACATAATCTCAGGGAAAGTGCTGGATAATAAATCAAAATAATTTACTATTCCAACTCCAAATCCAACTAAACTCAGGGAAAGTGCTGAATAATAAACCATAATAATTTACTATCCCAACTCGAAATCCACGTAAACTCAGGGAAAGTGCTGGATAGTAAACCATAATAATTTACCATTCCAACTCCAAATCCACGTAAACTCAGGGAAAGTGCTGGATAGTAAACCATAATAATTTACCATTCCAACTCCAAATCCACGTAAACTCAGGGAAAGTGCTGGATAATAAATCAAAATAACTTACTATTCCAACTCCAAATACAACTAAACTCAGGGAAAGTGCTGGATAGTAAACCATAATAATTTACTATGCCAACTCCAAATCCAAGTAAACTCAGGGAAAGTGCTGGATAGTAAACTATAATAATTTACTATTCCAACTCCAAATCCAAGTAAACTCTAGGAAAGCAAATTTTATTTAAAATTTTTTAAAATACAACTTTATGAAAATACATTTTAATATATTTAAAAAAAGTAAAATGTGAAAAAACACTTGTCACAACCAAAATAAATATTTAAAACTACATTATAAATTACAAATAAACATACTTATTTTATAATCCAATATTAAACCCTTTGTAAACTCATTTTACACTAAAAAAAATTGAAAACGAAATTGTAGTTCTGATATAAAATTTTAAATAAATAACTATTAATACAATTTTTAAATAAATAGTTCAGATTTTTTTATATTAACATTTTTTCACATAATTTACATCAAAAATTTTGCAAACCAAAAAATTTCGAATTTTACAATAATTAACATTTTAAATGTATACATGTATATTAATAATTATATATTTTTTCATTTATTAATAATTTTTTTAACCAACATTCTTAAATGACTCCCCAACCATATCCCCTATAAACCCAATATCCTGCTCCTAAAATTTAATACAAATTAAAACAATTTTTTATTGTCCCCACAATATTTTTAAATTACTCCCCACCCTTATCCCCTATAAACCCAACATCCCGCTCCTAAAATATATACAAATTTGAAAATGTTGTATTTTTCTCTGCTAAAATTTTATATGACTACCCGCCCATATCCCCTATAAACCCAACATCCCGCTCCTAAAGATTATTTTAAAACCCCAAAAATACAATTATTTAAACATAAAAAAATCATTTAAACATTATAAAATTACTAATACCGAATTACTAAACAAAAAATAGAACATTAGAAAAAAAAAAACAGAAAATCGATATTATTTACATTGATATTTTTGCCATTGATATTTACAAATTCGATAATTCTATATAACAATAAAATCCATATTTTTAAAAACGAAAAAACTTACCTCAATATTTTCCACCATCGATATTCTTGACTCGATATTCTTGCAATTCGATATTTTTCCTTCGATATTCTGTCTCTGCACTGACAGGTTATCTTTGGTGTGTAGTCTACTTGCCCAGACTAGAGTGGTGGGTTCTGCCTGGTTTAGGTGCATACTCTAGCCAACAAGAAACCCCATTTCTAACACCCTGCCTATATGCACTGATTTGATAAATCTACCATCAAGGTTTCTTGTAGCAGAGACAAATAAAAATGTGGGCAGTGAAAATACATTTAAAATAAGTGATCTTAGCGTAGAGACTCCAAGCCATTGTGTTGTACATTACCATAGTCATGAGTTCCCAGAGAGGGCTACCAGGCCCATGTTGGACAGGCAGGGGCATAGCTTCAGTGAGGGTGTTTGGTGTGTGACACGCCTTAAATGCATTCTTGGTTTCGTAGTTGGTTTGGGGCCCTTGAGTCAGTCAGGTCAGCTCTGGCCTTGTTGGTTTTTCTCGGCGTTCTCATTTCAGTAAGACGTTTAAAACTAGTTTATTATCTGAATAGGAATCTTAAAAATATATAGTGACCAGTTTATGAAAAAGTAATAAATCTGCAGGCATAGGAGTACTCCTTGAATGGGTTCCAATTGACTACTTTTTGGAATTCACAAACTTTGGCAGTGGCAGGCTTGGGAAGCTGCTCCAGTATCAAATTTCCAGCCATATTATTGGAAATCAAACACCGAAGAGGTGATGGGATGTATGCCTGCAAATAGTGTAACCAGTGGCAATCTCTTTAGATAGCATTCCAACCCATAGTTTTTCACCCATTGTGCCACTCTGGACAGAAGCCCACATAGTGTAAATCAGTACTGATCCTGTTCCTCATGGAAACAGTCCATCCAAAACCTTGGTCATCTCACTCTTCCACCCTGCAGTCCACTGCTTTATTAGCTGGGAAATTTGTGATTCCCCCCTCCATGAATCATACTGACAAAGCCATGCCATTGTGCCCATCTACAGGTGCACAGAGCACACCTTCAGTTGCCCATCTTTGGTTGCACAGAGCCCATCTTCAGTTGCCCATCTTCAGTTGCCCAGAGGTCATATTCATTTCCGTAGAACTCATCTTCAGTTGCACAGAACCCATCTTCAGTTGGCCATCTTCAGTTGCACAGAACCCATCTTCAGTTGCCCATCTTCAGTTGCCCAGAGCTCATATTCATTTCTGTAAAACCCATCTTCAGTAGCACAGACCCATCTTCAGTTGCCCAGAGGTCATATTCATTTCCGTAGAACTCATCTTCAGTTGCACAGAACCCATCTTCAGTTGGCCATCTTCAGTTGCACAGAACCCATCTTCAGTTGCCCATCTTCAGTTGCCCAGAGCTCATATTCATTTCCGTAAAACCCATCTTCAGTTGCACAGACCCATCTTCAGTTGCCCAGAGCTCATATTCATTTCCGTAGAACCCATCGTCAGTTGCACAGAACCCATCTTCAGTTGGCCATCTTCAGTTGCACAGAACCCATCTTGTTTGCCCAGCTTATAAATTCCTCTTAGAACTGAGGTTTCAGACTAAAATAATTCAACACAGGGTCATAATGTTAGAAATGAATGAATGAATGAATGAATGGAAAGTAACTTATTAAGTGCAACGAATCCCCAGAGGCATCTGATTATACACAATTTATCAGCCTTAAAATACCACTTAAAATGAATATACTAATTAACATATACCAAGCACATTCTTTTTGCGTTCCAAAATATTCGTGCGTGAGGCATCATTCCAGAGCGTGTGAGTGACATTACAAGAAAGGACGAGAGTACAAACATTCTTTGAAATGTCACCTTGGGGACGTTTCATGATAAGACTGCGCTTCCCTCTCAAACGCACTCATTTATGACCTGCCCTTGAGAATGCTTTATTCGTCAGATCTGGGCTTGTCTCATGGTCATTGGCGAGAATGCCACAAATGACATGTTAAAGACTCAATCGGGCCCTTTCCTATTCGACCCACTGCACTCGCGGCCTGCAGGCAAGAGGGTGCATGCCTGAAAGATGAGAAAGAGATGGGCAAGCTCATTACCAGAACAGGGGCGGGAGGACCACTTTTCATCTCCTCAAAACATATATGCCCCCCAAAAAATAAATAAAGGTTGGCTTTCGCGGTTTGTTTCTCAGAGATCGCTTTCAAGGAGAGGAGCTGGGGGTGGAGGGGGCAAGGGAGGGCTTGAGGTAATATGGCTGTTAGAAGGGCCCACCACCCCCCTCAACCGGCTGAAAGGTGACTGTTCGGATGCATACACAGAAGACGAGGCTGTGGAATGCAGACGTCAACAATCCCTGCGCATCACTGACTTTGGTAATGGACTCACAAATAGTACAGACCTTACCTTGCGCAGCACGGAGAGCACAAACTGAAGTAAAACAGCACGCGAGAGCACAGGCTGAAGTAAAACAGCACGCGAGAGCACAGGCTGAAGTAAAACAGCACGCGAGAGCACAGGGTGAAGCAAAACAGCACGCGAGAGCACAGGCTGAAGTAAAACAGCACGCGAGAGCACAGGCTGAAGTAAAACAGCACGCGAGAGCACAGGGTGAAGTAAAACAGCACGCGAGAGCACAGGCTGAAGTAAAACAGCACGCGAGAGCACAGGCTGAAGTAAAACAGCACGCGACAGCACAGGCTGAAGTAAAACAGCACGCGACAGCACAGGTTGAAGTAAAACAGCATGCAACAGCACAGGCTGAAGTAAAACAGCACGCGACAGCACAGACTGAAGTAAAACAGCACGCGACAGCACAGACTGAAGTAAAACAGCACACGACAGCACAGGCTGAAGTAAAACAGCACGGAGAGCACAGACTGAGGTAAAACAGCACGCGACAGCACAGACTGAAGTAAAACAGCACGCGACAGCACAGGCTGAAGTAAAACAGCATTGAGAGCACAGATTGAAGTAAAACAGCACACGACAGCACAGACTGAAGTAAAACAGCACGGAGAGCACAGACTGAAGTAAAACAGCACGCGACAGCACAGACTGAAGTAAAACAGCACGGAGAGCACAGACTGAAGTAAAACAGCACGGAGAGCACAGACTGAAGTAAAACAGCACGCAACAGCACAGACTGAAGTAAAACAGCACGGAGAGCACAGACTGAAGTAAAACAGCAAGCGACAGCACAGGCTGAAGTAAAACAGAACGAACAACCACGCACAACCATGATGCCTACCAAAACAACTTACAGCGAGACACTTCGCTTCGACATGAACCTGATTCCACATGATTACAGGCCTCAAAATGTGCCAGGAATTGGATTAGAAAAATAGAAAAGCAATTCTACAATAAATGAACTTGGTCTGATTTAGCAACTTTAAACAGGGAGCAATTTGTACAGGAAGACAGTAATTAGAGGT
Organism: Calotriton arnoldi; assembly: GCA_963921515.1. NCBI lineage: Eukaryota > Metazoa > Chordata > Amphibia > Caudata > Salamandridae > Calotriton > Calotriton arnoldi. The sequence goes on from CAWUFW010004071.1 coordinate 982,829, forward strand.
TGACATTTTACCTGTTTATTATTATTATATTTATTATTATGACCGCTGCTACTACCACTGCTGGTAGACATAATAATAATAATAATAACAATAATAATAATGATAATAATAATAATATATAATAATAATAATAATAATAATAATAATAATAAGGGGAAGCACTCCACCGGTTCTTCTCAACTCCGAGTTCCACGCACTTTACCAGCACAGGATCTCACAGCCAGCCTCGAGGGGAAGGCGCCAGCCTCAGCACGACAATCAGGCAAGTTCGAAGATATTAGGCAAAGAAGAGGGTCAGAGCTGGGGGGGTGGATGGCGGTGTAAACAAGGGATATCTACCGATATAGGTAATCCTAACCCCGGAGCTCCCTAACGGAGCTCCTGTACGGCGGCCATCTTGTGCGATCTCGGCACAGAACAGCACATCAAGATCCCCTACACCCATGCAGAGTGACGATTCCAAAATCGGAATATCAGCTGCAGTGGCTGGGGCATTATTGCGGTTTGAAGTGAACTGTTGGGACCGAAATCGGAGACTATAAACTCCGTGCTCCGTCTCACAACATGGCGCCGGCGGATAGTTAACACACCGCGGACGGGGCTGAAGGAGGAGCGGCCGATCTCTGCACCGGAGCATAATGACCACCAGAAGGATCGCATCTCCCTGATTCCGGCTACAGCATCGATCCCGTGAGTGCTGCTGAGACCGGGGCTGCATGGATGGGCTCGGTGACGGGCGGGGAAGCGCTACACTACAACGCGCGATGGTTGCCCAAATGCGAGACTGAGGCGGCGCGACTTGGCATGTTTCCCTAATGCAGAGGCTAGGTGTGAGGAATGAACTTGGCCCGCGGTGACTGCCCCTAGTGCGTTCGGCGCACATTGGAGATTGCGCACATTGATGCTCCGTGTCTAACCCTCGCTCCGTTTACCGGAGCGGCGTCCTGCCGCATTGTGGTACTACTCAACCCAAGGATCCCTCTGCTTGAACACTTGCTGACTCCAAGAAACTGAACTGCGCCCTTCTCGGTCCTTGCTTCGCGGCGATACGAGCCGCGACATCCTGGCCTTCCTATCCTCCTTGATGGCACCCGGGGAACTGCGAGACCGTGCACGGTGCCGAAGGAGGTGTTCTGCGTAGCCGCCTGACCGCCATTCCCGGTTCTCCATTCCACACAGGAGACGGGATTGAGCTTGCACTCGGGACGGGAAATCGAGTATCCCGAACCGAGCCCCAGGGAGCGGACGCGCTAGACAAGATGGCGCCTCGGGACTCCGGTGACCTCCTTCGAGACAACGGTGAGTGGGGATTCCGTGTAATTACCCAATTGGCCCATAACTATCTCTGGAGGTGGACTGGACTTGCCCCTGTTACCATAGGGCTTTCTCCTTTCTCGAAACAATTACTGATTCCCGGCCGCGCCTGACCCCAACATGGCGCCCAGGCTGCTTTTGCTTAGGGCAGGACCTTTCGGCTCTCTCCAACTTGTGACCTTCGCCCTGGATCATCTTGTAGTCTCCTGGTCGACCATAATCTCTATCCAGGGAACTGGCCTGTCTTTTAACAACAAGGGACTCGAACAACACTCAGCGCCTGACCCTAAAATGGCTGCCACTGATCTCACATGGACAAGCCTCGTGGCTGAAAACCCCCAGCCTCAGAGCCACAGTGATCAACAACCTCGACCTACCCCTGTTCATCGCCCTATGCCGGCGGAGTCCGAACCGCATGGCCGATCCCCGGTGGAGCTGCTCCGACAGCTATAGGGGAGACTGGCTCTGGCACACCGCTTTGGCCGTCACCTACCCAGCCGGTCTTTGGACATTTGTCTCGTCTTCTCCTCCGCTGCTGTCTCCTCCCTTTGGACTCCCAACTCTCCCTGATCTGTTTGGATCCTGCTTCTCGTTTTCGCTAATAACTCCTGTATTGAATAAAAAAAATTTTAAAAGCTAGGAGACCTAGCTTTTTGACCGATGCCCGGTGGAGCTACTTGATAGCTAAAGAGAAGATGGGCTGTGGACTACCCCATCAGCCGTCACCTACCCAGCCGGTCTTTGGACAGAACTGACTTCGTCTCTCCGTTGTATTCTCCCTCCTACTCCTTTACTCCACCCCCTTTCTCCTTTATGCTCCATTTATCCCTCCTCCTTGCTCTTTAACTGTTTTCCCGTTGAGACCTAGCTGTTTGGCTGATGCCCGGTGGAGCTACCCAATAGCTAAAGAGGAGATGGGCTGTAGACTTCCTCCTCGGCCGTCACCTACCCAGCCGGACTTTGGGCAGACTCTCCTTCGTCTCTCCATCCTATCTACCTCCTACCCCTTTACCCCACCCCCTTACCCTTCTAAGCTCCATTTATTTCGTCTTCTACTCTCTTGAAATGTTTTTCTAGTAACTGATGTAACGTGTAACTGATGTAATTTTGTAATTTCTGTGGAACCTTATGTAAAGCGCTCTGATACCTCCGGGTCTAGCCAGCGCTATATAAAACTCTCAAAATAAAAAAATAAAAAAATAAAAAAAACAAATAATAATAATAATGATCATAATAATAATATGAATAATAATAGTTCTTTCACAACCCTTGAGCCCCCAGGCAGTACCCACTGTTCTCAAAAGAGCTACACAACATCTCACCTTGAAGGTCAGACCTGGGCTGTGATTGTCTCGGTTTCTCTTGTGTCAGGCGTGAAAGGCGTCCCTTCTCTCTGTGTGAACAGTTTAGGATGGGTGCAGAACAGAGACAGACCTGTCTATAACCAGCCCCCTATTCCCTAACAGGCTCACAAATTACTTTATGTTCACTATGTCAAGTACTAGTTTTTGATCCTATATGACATCTTGTGCACATGTTTCTTAGGGAGAAAAGGCCCACACTAATAATTCCAATTTGTAAAGCACAAACATATCATCCATTAAGGGTTTCAAGGTGCTGGGGGCCGTCGGGGAGATTGAGTGAGCTATTGCTCAGAGTCACATGATACTGAGCTGATCTGCCGCCGGCACCGGGGATCGAACTGCGTCCCACGCTCTGGAGTCAGCCGCTCTGGCAACTGCACCACACCTCTCCCTTACTAACCCTCCATATCTCTCAATTTATCAAATCCTAATGGTGACTCCACTGTTTCCTACCTTTATTTCTATAATTCTCAAGGCAGACTCCAAACAGAAGGTGAAAGTTTATTAAACTAACACAATTTTGTGTGATTTCCATAAATGGTGTTTCACAGGAGGTTGCAGCCACAGAGCACACCGGTTTGACAGCTCACACAAGACGTTTTCTACTCAAACCAGTGTTTTAGTAGAAAGTGTTCTGTGTGAACTGTGAAGCTGGTGTGTTCTGTGGCTGCAATATTGGGGCATATTTACATGAAAATGGTGCAGCACGGTGCCGCAAGCAATTTTGCTGCGCTGAGCTGCATCATTTTAAAAATGAAGGGATGCTCCATATTAACAATAATATGGCGCATCCCTGTGCCGGCGCTAAAAAAGCTGCCTAGCGTCAACGCAGGCATGCTTGGATCATGGTGCAAAGGAGCCTGCATTGCAGGGATGATTGTGTTTGTGCTGGAAGGGACACCTTCTAGCACAAAAACAATCATTAATGGTGTTTTGCTCCTTCTATGTGTGCTGCAGGATGCAGCACACATAGAAGGAGCAAAATAAAACGAGGAGAAATAAAAGTATTTCTCCTCATTGCGCTACATTAATGCCTCCTTTTGAAAGACATTAGTTTTTAGAGCTACCTCAGATTTACAGATACTTGTAAATCTGAAGCAATGTCTAAAAGCAATGGGTGTTGCTGGGAACATCCACAGCAACACCCATTGCACACCTCTTTGCCGCAGAAACCTGTGTTGCAGAGGGCCATATTTACATACCTGTGTTAAGCCACATAAAGTGGCTTAACACAGCCTTGTAAATATGGGCTTGCATAGAGCGCCACCGGAGTGATACAATAAGATATGCTCCGGTGGCGCTAGTGGCTTTTAAATATACCCCACAGTGCTGGCTCGAATGAGTCTCATTCCAGTATCTCACATGCGTTTTGCGTGTGAGGTTCTAGTGTGGTACTAATTCAGCAGGTCTCCTGAGTAGTGCTTGTGTGTGTCCATAGTACCCTCGTACCTACCACCGGAGACGTCCGTGGTGTTGGGAATATAAAATAATAAAAATAAATATATTTATTTTATTATTATAGACGTCCGTGGTGTTGGGAATATATACACGACATTATTTTTAGGAAGCAACTAGAATTTTTCTTTTGGTTGTTCAAGCTAGAACCTTTAAAAGGACTACCCTTATTTATGTTTGCACTTTGATTCCATTATTTTTTTAATAATGGAGCAGCCACAACCTATACCAATTGGTGATAATTGTAGAGAACGTATCTGAGTGTAAACACCGGCCTGGACAAGTTCAGTTCATAGGAAACTCAAGCATCTCGGGTGGTAAAACTTACTGGCATGTGATTGGAGATAAAAGCAATAGTCTAGTGAACTCTGACTGAGTTCCCCCACTACCAGAGCAAAGTATTCCACAGAGCAAATAGGTTTTTAATAATGATAGCCGTGGCTAGTCTATATGAACGATGGATTTGCAGCAAGACAACTCATAGAGGTGTTGTGAGTAACATTTAATAACGAAACAAAGGACAGTATAAGATAAGACTTTTTCAAAGTAGAACCAAAAGAAAATATGCACATCAGAGAATAAAATTAATATGAAGAAAATTGTTTAATGTGTACAAATATTAAGATGAAAAACGAAAATTCCTATAGGAATTAATGGGGCAAAAATTGTTGCTGTCATGCTAACAAATAAAAAATGGTTTGTATCAAAAGTGTGTAGCACACCACACACGTTTATTATGGAAGGGAACCAGAAGGGCGTTCCCATACTTTTCTGAGCGCTGCAGACTGCAACTCTTAAGAGGTGCGGATATGTTGCCTGGCACTCAAAACACATCTGTAGCTTTTCAGAAGTTGTGTTTGCTGGTTCTTCTGTATTAGTCTTAAGTGATGCAGACTGGATGGTACATTTATCATATTACTTATAAGGTGATGGTGGGTCGTGGTAAAGTGGTGGTTTCAATAAGTTGCAACCTCAATGATGGTCTTTTTTCCCCCAGAGTAAAAACAAAAAGACTACACCAGGGCCAAAGCACTGTAGTTTGGTTGACTGTAGCAATAAATAAATATGATCTCAGATTTGTGGAAAGCACTAGGATAGCTTCATCTTAATGACTGACTTGGTTTAAAATCTTGATGCTGATAGTCAAAGGCGTACATGCTTTAGAATGTATTCATCTTTTCCCCAAGCCTTGCTAATACTGCACTGTTAGGGCATTACTTGCCTCCATTCTGCTTCTTTCATCTGATATTACCTGTAAAAGATCCACATCCCAAAGAGAAAGTGAAAATGTGGAATCTCCTACCAGTGAGACTTAGACAGGACCAGTTGTTGTAGATCATAAGCAAGGCACTGGAAAGACACTATTTTGCTAATTAGATGATTAGATTACTGGTCTTAGACAATGCTTTTCCTTGTTGTGCAAGATATGGCTTGTCTGAGGTGTGCACAATATGAATAACAATATAAATAATATTATTTCCTGCCTATGAGTGCAAGTCTCTGCAGCTTTACCAACAAGATACCAGCTAAATGTGATTCTGTAAACTAGTTATGAGGCACCTCCAATTCTGGACTCCATCAGGTTCTCTGCTTTCTTCAGGAAGCATTATCCTTCAGCATGCAGAGGAAGGCAGAAATGCCCATGAACACTTAGGGGCCGATTCCGATCTCGGCCGGTAGGGCTCCGAATCGGATTCGGATTTACCGGATCCGATTCGGAGCCCTGTTTCCCGACCGAATCGTACGCGGGTCCGGCCGAGCGAGTACGATGCAGGCACCCGCGAAAACTCCGACCGACTCGAACGCGGCTTCAACAGGCTCCGACCGACTCGCATGGACACGACTCGCACCGCGCTATGGAGACGTTTCCCGGCCGGGTAAGTACGATGCGCGCCGCGAGCAGTCCGATCGACTCGCGCCGTCCGGCTCGAAAAAGCTGTCGGAGCCGGACTTTGGGGGTCCGCGTCGGACCCCCTGTACGCGTAGGCGCGCGAGTCGCACACAGGGGGACCCATGGGTCCCCCTACCTGTGCGTGTACGGCGCGAATCGCTCCGCTGCGTACACGCTGTAGGGGCGCCCTTGTCCGCCTCGCACCCATTGGAGTCAATGGGAGCCCGCGTACGCGTTGTACGACAGGCTCCCATTGACTTCAATGGGAGTCCGACCGACTCGAGTCCGATGGCATACGTGCGCATCGTACTCGTTCGGTCGGACTGCACGGGTCCGATTCGGTCGGAAATCTCTCCGGGTCCGGCTCGGTCGGGGAGATTTCCGGCCCGAATCGGAATCGGCCCCTTAATGTGGAGCAGAAATTCAAATCAGAGGGGACTATTTCTTCTATTGTTCCTTGTTGGACTTGGCCTTTTCTGTAGAGACATCCCCAAGCTTTTTGACTTCACTCTCCTTTTTTCTGAACCCGGTTTTTTGGCTCTAGAACTCTGCTCACTTTACCACTGCTAACCAGTGCTAAAGTGCTTGTGCTCTCTCCTTTACACGTGGTAAAAGTGGCTTACACCCAATTGGCACATTTAATTTACTAGTAATACCTTAGTAGAGTGGTGCTGCATGTATCCACGGAATGTAGATTATATGCTACTAGTGGTCCTGCAGCACTCAATCAATCAATCAATCAGGGGTTTATAAAGCGCGCTACTCACCCGTGAGGGTCTCAAGGCGCTACGGAGAGGGGGGGGGGCAGATCCGGATCAGTCAAAGAGCCAGGTCTTGAGGTCCTTCCTGAATGTGTGCAGGGTCGCGGAGCGTCTGATGTTCACAGGGAGCTCGTTCCCGGTCTTGGCTGCGATGTAGGAGAAGGCTCTCCCGCCTGCTCTGTTTCTGCAGATGCGGGGGACCTCTGCCAGGGCGAGGTCGGCAGAGCGTAGGTTCCTCTTGGGTACGTGGAAAGAGACTCTCTCGTTGAGGTATTTGGGTCCGATGTTGTTGAGGGATTTGAAGGCGTGGGTGAGGAGTTTGAAGGTGACCCTCTTCTCGACGGGGAGCCAGTGGAGGTCTCGTAGGTGTTGGGTCATGTGTTCGTGACGCGGTGTCCCGAGTACGAGTCTGGCTGCGGCGTTCTGGATGGTTTGGAGTTTGTGTAGAAGAGTTCTGTTGATTCCGGCGTATAGGGCATTTCCATAGTCCAGTCTGCTGGTTATGAGCGCGTGGGTGACGGTCCTTCTGCAGTCGGGGGGGATCCATTTGAAGGTCTTGCGGAGGATGTGCAGGCAGTTGAAACTGGTGGAAGCGACGGCGTTGATCTGGCGGTTCATGGAGAGGGAGGAGTCGAGGATGATGCCGAGGTTTCGTGCGTGGTCTGTAGGGGTGGGTGCATTCCAGAGGGCGGAGGGCCACCAGGTGTTGTCCCAGGCGGAGGTGCAGGGTCCGAGGATGAGGACCTCGGCTTTCTCCCGGCTGCCACGTTCTTCATTCCTTCATGGAAGCAGAGTCTGGTGTCTTCGGGATTCTTCGTGAGTGAGAGGATGAGGTGGGTGTCGTCTGCATAGGATACTATGCAGAGCCCATGCTGTCTGACGATGGCGGTGGGGCTGAGCGATGATCCTTGGGGTACTCCGCAGTTGATATCGGTGGGTTCGGAGAGGAAGGGAGGGAGTCTGATCCTCTGGGTTCTGCCGGAGAGAAAGGATTGGATCCAGTTGAGGGCGGCTCCTTGTATCCCCGTGTCGTGAAGTCAGGCTGCGAGCGTGCGATGTGAAACAGTGTCGAAGGCTGCGGAGAGGTCTAGAAGGATGAGGGCTGCAGTGTGTCCCTGGTCGAGTAGCATGTGGATGTCGTCAGTGGCGGCGAGGAGGGCGGTCTCGGTGCTGTGGTTGCTGCGGAATCCAGACTGGGAGGCGTCTAGGATGGAGTTCTCTTCGATGAAGGCGGTCAGCTGGGCGTTTACGAGTCTCTCGGTGACTTTGGCTGCAAAAGGGAGGAGATGGGCCGGTAGTTTTTCAGGTCTGTTGGGTCGGCCGTTGGTTTCTTGAGGAGTGGTTTAACCTCCGCCCGCTTCCAGTCGTCTGGGAAGATGCCGGATCTGAAGGAGGCGTTAATGGTCCATCCTAGTTCGGGTACGATGGAGGCGGCGGCCCTGTTGAATATGTGCGGTAGGCAGGGGTCCGTTGGGGCTCCTGAGTGGGTTTTCTTCATGGTCGTGGTGATGTGTTCGACAGTGGCGGGATTCCAGGTCATGATGGTTGGCTTATCGGCGGCGGTGGCGTGGGGGGTGATTTCCGGCGTCTGTTCACTGAAGTTGTCGTAGAGGACCTTGATCTTCAGATGGAAGTAGGAGCTGAGCTTGTCGCAGAGTTCCTGGGAAGGTGTGACGTCCGTGGCTTCGCTGGGCAGTTTGGTGAATTGCTGTATTACGTTGAACAGTTCCTTGGCGTTGGTCGTGTTGGTCTGGACTTTGTCTCTTATGAAGGTCCGTTTGGTGTCTCTTATGCGCTGGTGGTATTCCTTCAGGGCGCTCCTGTGGTTGTTCCGTACTTCCGTGGTATTCTGGTTTCGCCAGGTTTTCTCTAGGGGTCTGCAGGAGCGCCTGGCTTCTTGTAGTTCTGTGGTGAACCAGGCGGCCTTCATAGGGCGTTGTTTGGCGGGGTGGCTGATTGTGCCACCCACTCAAGTAGCCCATTTAAACATGTCTCAGGCTTGGCATTGGAGCCTGTGTGTGCAGTTTAAACTGTCATTTCTACCTGGCAAAATAATCCTTAACATTGGTTTGCCTTATTAAATTTAGTAAGTGCTAACATTTGATTGGGAACGGATAACTTTTTCGGGTCGCAACTGTAGATTTGGCCTCTTCATTAGGCGTGGGCGGAAAACTACGCTACGCTCGCGTAGTTTGCGAAGTTTGCGCTACTTCGCACTCCGCGAATTGCACGTAGCACAGTGCAAACATGCGTAGCGTAGCGTAGTGCAGAGGTCATTTTTTGCTTGCTCGCGGTCCTCAACGTCAAGTTGGCGACCGCGAGCAAGCAAAATGACATCTTGGCGAGACTTTTTCCTCGTTCGCGATCAGCAACATCAAGTTGCCGATCGCGAGCGTGGAAAATAAACCTCCCGGCGAGATTCTCAACGCGGGAGGTCAGGTTTCTCATTGCGAGTGGTCGCGTATGCTCGCGACCGCTCGCGATGAGAAACTACCAGTCCGCGTTGAGAAGCTGCCGCTCGAGTAAAAATCGACTCGAGCGGCAGTAAAGACAGCTCGCACTGTGCAAGATGCCGTTTTCAATGATTGCACAGTGCGGACAAGCATCCGGCACTGTGCAATCATTGCGAACACGCACTACGCAGTTCGCGTAGTGCTACGCGTAGCTCGCGTAGTGCGAACTGCACTTTGCGTAGCTTCGCGAAGCGTTACTTCGCGAACTACACCCAGGGTTACTCTTCATCTGCCAAAGAATTCCCTACAATATGTGTTCCACATGTTGGTGACCCAGTGTTTGAATGACATGAGTCAGTGGCAACATATCTTTAAGGCCTACCACTTTCACCCAAAGTGTTTTATGCTTTGTTGTGTTGCCTTTAGAATCTTTGAATCCATTTTGGTGCCAATAATGCAAATTGTTGTTAAAAGACTGGACACAGTAAAACGAATCACACATTATAAGGTTGGGGAATTCTGGATATGTATGTTCCAGTGCAAGTAACAAGGCTTTGAGATTAGACAACTGTGCAGTACAGTCCCCTAAGGACCGGGTGCAAGTTTTTTGTGGTTGGAATTTTCCGTCCCACATCACACCAAGAACAGTGGCACACACCGTTGAATATTGGTGCTTGGTACCTATAGCAGGTTGGGCTGAACTGTCAATATAAAAAATGTATTTATACTGCTTATGAGGCAAAATATTACTGTGCATGGGATAAACATGCTCATATTGAAGAAACTCTTTTGTCTGTAAAGATAGGTCAAAGAAGAAGTTTTCATCAACAGCTGTTAAGGATGTTGCCCATTGCATCTATCTAGGATGGAGAGCTTTTGTGACACACTCTAAGGCTGGAACGGGTGTAATGACAATAATGCGTTTCCCTTGTGCAAGTGGCCCCTCTTTAAGTATAGCCATCTGCACTGCAGTCAGTATTTTTTCAGTGGACACAAATTGTATTTCCGCACTGAAAAAATAAATGTGATTTATATGCAATCGGCTCTTTCTCACCTTCGTTAAAGGGGACATAGGTAAAGCCAATGGCACCCACTAATTATATGGATGACCAGGTTGGTCATGTTGACACGTGGATGCAAGTGTCATGTGGCAAGCAAATCAGATTGTAGTGATCTGAGTATGTTTGTGTGTTATGATGTCCAGTAAGAAATAGAAAAATCAGGACGAATTAATTCATATAATGATTTAATGCGCTGTGCATAATCAGGAATGTAGGTTCTGCCAAAATGAAGGAATCCTAACAACGATTGTAGTTTCCGTAGAGTGTTTGGAGGCTGCAGCAGAGCACACTTCTCTAGAAAGTGCACGGTGCAAGGCTTTTACCATCATGTGTAAGTTAGGAACCTCACAATAGGACACTTAGAAATGCCATTTTAGATTTCTTAAAGTTGAACTTATAGCCATAGTCGGTGAAATTCAATATTATGTAATTCACTCTGGCCAAATGTGTGTTGAACTCGTCATCCTTCAAGTAAATATCATCTACATAGGACAATGCGTCTGGGTCAATATCTTGTAGAGTTGACACTATGCGGGCAGCAAACAGTCCAGAACTGTTCTTATACCCATAGGAAGTCGTAAAAAACGACGCAGAAAGCTGCATGGCGAGAAGGCAGTCCAATCTCTGCTTTCAGTTGCTATATTTTGGTAGAAAAAATACATTGGAAATGCCCAAAGTTGTTTTGTAATTTTCACAGACTATATTATTTATAGGTGCCATACTGTGTGTGTTTTGTATTGCAAATGCGCGAGTACAACTGTTTAAATGTCTGTAGTCTAAGACTATGCGATACGAATGAACCCTTTTCAAAACAGGAAAAAGTGGATTATTCATTTGAGAGGCACAGGGTTCAATTACTCCTTGGTGCTTCAACAGGCAGAGTTTTCTCTAACAGGTGCCTTAGCATCTCGTTTTATTGGGTATTGTGGTTGCACTTGTGGACTGGACCGTATGGGTATTTTTTGATAAGGAGAATCTGTATCTCAGCCGACATGATTGACTTTATCAGGGACGAGTGCAGAAAAAGACGGAAGAATTATATCCTCACCCTGTGGGAATGTTTGGACAAACTGCTGGGCCAATTGTCCTCCGCTAAGAGAATATGATAAAGTTAAATATTCCCAGGATATTATGCTAACCGTGTGCTGTATATCACTCTCAATTTGGATATCCAAATGATTTAATCCATCTGGCGGGGCTACACTCCTGTCTGAGGTGTCAACTGTAACGAAGTTATCAGTTGCTATCGCTGCCAGAAACTCCTGGAGATTCTGGCGCACTATAGTGACCTCTGCTGCGCTGTCACTGCCCACCTCCTGTTCAGAAGGATAGTTTTCAGAGTTTATGGCATATTTTGTTATGATAGCTTCAACTATCTTTTTCTGAATTTGGGCATAAATTGAGGAGATTTCTCCGCCTTCTTTATCCGCGATAATTATAGTTAGCTAGCGTTCCTGGTTGAGCGGTGCACCCTGAGTGAGCTGCTGGCAGATAGCAGAGAAGACACTTCACCTTTAATGTTAGACAGAATAATTGCGGAGACTACAGGAAGGTTCCCCAGTAGTTTCATCCTCAAATCCAGGGCAGCAGCTGCCCCATGTTCATTCTGTATTTGTTTTAACACCTTCGGCAAAACTGACATAGAATGAGTACCATGTGTTATTGTGTTATGGTATAGACAGCAGCAAAGACTGTGCCCCTAGTTGCCCAGTCACCTATCACGGGAACCATCCTATGGGGTAACCACATAGTCAATTTTCTGTGCTTGTCTTGTGGCCCCATAAGGGAAACACAGCTTCAATTTCATTGATATTTTTCGCGATCCAAAATGGAATTTCTTCATGATTTGTGGGAATTTTGCCCATAATTGAATGACCGATTACAGGACTTATGGTTGACACTGCAGACAACTGGGCCCACCCTGCCAGCTCGGCTCTTGCTGGGACAGCCAGCAAGGTGGTGAAATATATTGAGTTAAACGTCTATGTAAGCTAACTAGACCATTGTACAATTGTTGCTCATTAACATTCAGACCTTGTAGATTACGGCATAGTGTATAACCAGCTAATTATGGCCAGGTTGCCCCTTTATTACTAAGGGGACACATGCGTACAGTAGCAAGTACATATATATGGGCGCCTCGGAACCAATTTTGATGTACCCAATGTGAAAGTGGAATTTCTTAGAGCTAACATGATTTGTATTGTTGCGGTGGAGGGTGCATTAGTATATTCATGAAATATGCCTGAATTAGCATAAAGCAAACACAAGGAGATGATGGACGGAGCACTGAAACTTTTCAGACACTCACCCCCAGTCACAGATCTGGGTTGAATCCATCATCATTCTTTAGCTCACTTCGCCACCCCAGTTCAGACCCAGCCATATGCAAATCAGTCTTGACCTCGTGCCTCATGGGAACAGTCCAGCCCGAACTGCCAAGCCAGGTCTTCCCTGGACCGGAAACAAACATCCTGGGACCGGTTTCGGGGTAACACCCCTCATCAGCCAGGCTAGATTGAATCCAGTGGCAAAGTGAGCAAGGGACCCACGACCGGAAAATTGACCCAAGAGTAAAAGACTTCCAAGACATAGTCATCGTGGGCTTCAACCATGAAGATAAAGTCACCGCCTGTAGTACCAAGGCCATGCAAAGTTACATGTGCAAAGACTGCAGGTCTACAATTATCACCAATTGGTATAGGTTGTGGCTGCTCCATTATTAAAACAATAATGGAATCAAAGTGCAAACATAAATAAGGGTAATCCTTTTAAAGGTTCTAGCTTTAGCAACCAAAAGAAAAATTCTAGTTGCTTCCTATAAATAATGTCGAAGATATATTCCCAACACCACGGACGTCTCCAGTGGTAGGTACGAGGGTACTATGGACACACAGGGCACTACTCAGGAGACCTGCTGAATTAGTACCAGACCATCATTGGTGGCACCATGTTGCAGGGATTCTGTTTGAAAACAAACATGTGCCTTGGGAGAATAGGAGGTCAGAATATAGGCACAGAGTCTCTACCACGTAGGTACTGATAGGCCCAAACCCGACTAGCACACAGTGCCTCACCTGAACTCCTAACTTTTCAAGAGTAGCAGGGTTTTTGGCAAACCTAGAACATAAACTTCTAGTGCCCAAGGGAACGTTGAAAACAGATCATCACCAAGAAAGACACGAAGGAAGTTTACAATATGTTTATTGAAACTATCATAGTCTATTTTGAAGCAGGTGTGCTGTGATTAGTAAACAGATACAACTAAGCAACCTAATGAACATTACTAGCAGGCTGTAAACAATGAAAACCATGCCATGGCAACTAATATATCTATCTAAGCCTACCCTCAATATGTGAGCACAGTGATATGTTAGTGATCTCTGGGATTAGCACCGGACCCCATTCCTGGGGTCGCATTACACATGCGGCGCACTCTCCTTCATTGCCCCAGGAGCACCTTTTAAAAGGTGTACACGGCGCAATGAAGGAAAATGCACTGCATTATGATATATGCGCCGCCCTGGGGCAGCTTATTTATAGCCGCTCTGTGTTTCACAGTGCAGGCGGCACCCGCCTACCCTTTTAAAGGGGATTAGAGATCCCCTTGCAGATGGGTGCAGTCAGTGACTGTACCCGCCTGCAAGGGGATGTCTGGGGGGATCCATTGGACCCCTTTTTCCCCCTGCAGAGGGCTGCTCTCAGGAGGCACACTGACACTGCACCTCCTGAGGGCTACTTTTCCTCTGCGCCCTCATTGGTAATACGGCGTGGGCACAGAGGCAAAGGGATTCCCTCATTTGCATGGGTCATGCCCCCATGCAAATGAGGGAACACCCCCCTTGAAGATAGCGCTGCCACTTTATGTGCGCCAGCACAATTGGTATTACAGAAGGGGCCGCACAAGCGTCTGAGGCCCTTTCGGTAATACCAAAGTGCCCCGAGGCATGTTAAGCGGGCGCAAATGCCCGTTGTGCCCCCAGTACACTTTATGTAATACGGCCCTCTGTGTAGTTAGGTGGTCCACATCATAGGTGTAAACTCAGTTTACGCAGGTATGCTGCCTCCATTCCAAGACCGGTCTCTCTGCTGGAGTTCTCCTCTCTGCTCTCCAAGGGGGTGAGACATAGTTTATATAAGAACTATTGTGTTATAAAGTTGTAACTGTTGCACTGTGTTGTTTCTAAAACCATTAGGAGATGTTGCTGACCGGGCACAAGTAAACAACCATGTTGTTCGACCTTGTACGAAATGTTCAGACTGAATGCCAAAAGAGTCACTGAATAACAAATAATATGTGCAGTGTATTTCTAAAATCATATCATGTCACAAAACCGTGGGGCATATTACCAAGCCCCTATCGCCCCCACAACGTCACTTTTTGTGACGTTGTGGTGGCGATAGGGTCAGCGCCCTATTACCAAGGCAGTGTTAAACCACATAATGTGGCTAAAAGCCACGTTAAGTGGCTTAACGCTGCCTTGGTAATAGTGCCCCTTTTACGCTAAACTTAGCATGAAAGGGGTGTTCAGTGGGTGTTGCTGTAGGCGTTCCACTAAACACCCATTCACTTCGACGCTGCCACCTATTATCAAGAGAGGCGATAATAGGTGGCAGCGCCGAACTTAAGACCAGGAAAATCCTGATCTTAAGGTGGCGATACGAGGAGAAATGCTTCATTTCTCCTCGTTTTTGCTTTTTCTATGTGTGCTGCCTTGTGCAGCACACATGGAAAAAGCAAAATGCCAAGGTATGTTTATGTACAGGAAGGTGTCCCATCCTGTACATAAACAAACCTTTTTTTTAAATGCCATTTTGTAACTTACATGTGTGCTGCATGAAGCAGCACACATGTAAGTTACAAAATGGCATTTTAGGTTTGTTTATGTACATGAAGGGATACCTTCCTGTACATAAACAAACCTCCCTGCTCGCAGACTCCCTTGCACTCTGGTGCAAGGGTGACTGTGTTGGCGTTAAGTCGTGAGACTTAGTGCCATCGCAGGGGGAAACGCCAGGCTGCACCATATCCTTGGTAATATGGTGCAGCCTTGCGTTTCCGAAGTGGCAATGAGAGGCGTTAAGCCAAGGAGGCTAACGCCTCTCACCGCCACTTCCTAGATAATATGCCCCCAAATGTATTATGTGTGGGTCTGCAAAGCAAAGGCAGCCTAAAGCAGCTAATGCATGCAACCAAGGGAGAATGAAAGTGGGTCCAAAAGGGAAAACACTACAGTCCCTGTATCCCGCCAATGCTCCATCGCATTAGCCTGAACTCGTGACTTTCACCCGGTCTCGCACAACCAGATAAAAGCAAGTGGCGTTTAGTGGTTTCAGGCACTTTACTACCTGAAATCTTTGAAATTGCATGTTTCCCATTCTACCAATTGAATTTTTTATTGCTTTGGTGTCAAATAATGTATTTCATTTTACAAATTGCCTCTTAGTTAAGCCTGACTGCTTTTGTGCCAAGCTACCAGAGAATTAAGCTCAGGTTAATTTGGGGTCTGCTTGTGTTTCATCCCGAAAGAGATTGTGGTTGCTGCTTGAGTCAGGGTACACCCCCCCCGCAACCAATAACCCTATATTCCAACATTCCTGTAGTAACTCCTAACTCAGTCTTCTAAACATTCACAAGGTCTGTTACTCCCACCATTTGTTTCCATTGTAATCAAAGCTCTACCCTGGGTGTCGGCCTGGTATCCACAATATTTAATATTACTCATTTCATGAGGAAAATGAAATTCCAAACTGTGGGGCGGTGACTTGCTCCACCTGTGAGCATCATTTTAAACCCGGTTGACTTTCAAAGGTTTCTTGGACATGATTGAAAACACTGGGTCTGGCAATGTGGAGAACGAGAGGCCCTGCAGAGCTTCACACATCACAACATCTAGAAGAAAGTGCGATACAGAGAGTTGAAACAAAGGGCAGTGTTCTCCCAGAAGACAGTGCCTTAAATTCATGAAAGCATTTCAGCTCGGTTTGGGCAAGCAAAATGTTATATTTCATGAGAATAATATTTTATAAGGTAATTTTTAGATAGGATTAAACATTGTAAATATTTCCCACTACAAAGCGCTGCATTTACAGAGCTTTCACCTGCAGGATAGTCATTTTCGGTTGCTATAATAATCAAATCTTCCCCTAAGTCCTATGCCTTGCCCAATTTCAAAAGGGTAAGATAACTGTACACTTAGGAGCCTATTTACGAGTGCAGTAAGTCACCTTGCAGGACTGCACTGCATGACAGGGAAAGGGCAGGAAATAATCGAATTTAAGGCAATGCAGTGCATTCCTACCTTTTCCCTGTGCTGGTGCTCTTTTGGCAGCCTAGCGCCAATGCAGGCACTCTTGTCCCATGGTGCAAGGGTGCCTGATTTGCATGCACGATTGTTTTTGTGCAGGAAGGGACACCTACCTGCCCAGAAACAATCCTGAGCGGCATATTCCTCTAGCTATGTGTGCTGCAGAATTAAAGAGGGAGTAACGAGGAGAAATAAAGGTATTCCTCCTCATTACGCCTCCCATTGGAAGGCAAATCTTTTTGCCGCATTCCCAGGTCTGCCTCTTCTGGAACATCTGGGAATGCATCAAAAACCATGTGAGTTGCATGGAAACATCCACACCCCACCCATGGAATGCTTTCCCAGGACAGAGTAAGGGAATGCAGCGTTTTTCACTGTGTTGCTTTACTCCAGATAATGGGGCCACTCAGTGCCACGCAAAGTGGCCTTGCATGGCTGCATTAATCACAAATAAGGTTTGAGTCATGCATGTACCACGCTTTGAGGTGCAAACGCAATGCAGACCTGCCAGTAAATAGACCCCTGCGTTATTAATATCAGCATATTTCCCATTATAAGTCCATGCCAAGACCCACAGTCAAGATTGTAGTAAGAAGGATTACACCTGGAGAAAACAAATAACATCTGCCTGAGCTTGTTCATCGAGACTCAGACCACAGCAAAGGTACAAATTCCAGAGGTACAAATAAAAATGAAATAATCACTCCTGGACAATCCAGACCAAGTTCCTACCTCTTGCAGGTGGCCTCTGTCTGTGCGAGTGTACATCTCTCATAAAAGTGGCGGTTCTGAAACAATGATTTTAAACAACTAGAGATAAACTGGCACCCAGAGCATGCAAACAATTTGTAGGTGGGAGCATGCAGCATCCATGCATCCTTAGTTTTAACTCTAATGCAGCAGAGTTTCCTTTTCAAAACAGATTTATCATTTATTTCAGTCCAAAACCCCCCAGACCTCTATGATCATAACCCAGCCTAGTGTCACTGCAGATTCAAATATGTCTGCCAGCTGCAGCATTGCCACTGCATTGACCTATGTTCTGCACGCTTCACTCATGCACTAATGGAGGTGCCATATTGTTGTTGGGTAAGGTCCTACCAGACAGCAATGAGTGAGGTGTTGACACCCAAAGACAGAGGTTCACCTGAAAATGTGAGATATTAATTGAATGCTGCACATGCTGATGGGTGTGTAGCAATGTGATTGAGCAATGGGTTTCCTGTCAGTAAATTTGCCTGGTCTCTTCTGTATAGCAATGCAATATTACAGGATACAGAATTGTAATATTGTATTTAAAGAGTTAATATGCGGGTGTTGGTTGAAATCAGTGTGACATCCTGGAGGAGACGTAGGAAATCTCTATATTGTTCACTCTGGGGGTCGACCCAAAAATACATTCCCACTGTAGACTTATTTTGTCGTTGGTAATAGTTTACAATTTAAATCCCCATATACTGATTCACAGAATCTGTTGTTTCAGACTTTTCTGACGGAAAATTCCACATAAGTCAATAAGTCATCATGCAGCATGGTAGATTTTTTTGCTGCTGGGGGAGTAGTATATGCCACATAGTGGGGGTTAAGTATCTGATCATCTCCCTGGCACCAGAGCTTCAGTTTAAACAGATTCTGCTGTTTGAATTTTAACACGTTTCAACCCCTTAATGGATCTTGAGTTTTCCTCAGGACAATGGCTGGGCCACAGGTTTTATCTAAAACGGGCTTGATTATATAGGACGGACGGGTTCTTTTCTGGGATCCATGACTAGATCTGCTTTTCTGTCGTGTGAAAGCTCAGAAGGAACCGAGGGCCTCATTTATGAAAACTGCCACATTGCTGCAACAAAACAGCGATGCAACAGTTTTCACTGGGCCCTCCTTGCGACACAATAGATGGGCCATATTTACTGTACATTAGTCCATGTCGCAAGGAAAGACAGATACGTCAGGAATCCTGATGTATTTGTCGGCGCAAAAGTCACGCTTTGCTGGAGTTGTGTCGCAAGCATGACACAACTCCAGCAATGCATGGGGTAGGCCTGTGCCATGAGGCAGGCGTAAAGTTTTTACGCATTAGCGTCCTAGAAGTGTTGCAGTGAAATCTGATAGATTGCACTGCAACACTTCTACGAGGCTTGCTTGCTGGGGAACGCCCACCCTGCATACTTATACCTGACCAGTGGCGGCTCGCACAGGTAACGCTGTGGGGCGGGGCTGGGTGGGGGGGGTAGTGGAGTGTGGAGTCTGCGATGCTGTGAGCGCAAAGTAAGTGCTTTTATTTATTTATTTTCTCACTCTACACTTTCCCGTCATATGTCACACTCCACTACCCCCCACCCAGCCCCGCCCCGCCCCACAGCGTTACCTGTGCGAGCCGCTACTGTACCTGACGCAGGTATAATGTGGCACAGTGCTTTACAAGGTGACGCATTTGCCTAAATGCGTCAATTTGTAAATTTGGCGCAACGTGGCGCATTATTTACGCCGGCACTGCCTTCACAAAAGTTATGCTACCGCAGCGCAAAAGTGTTGCAAGGCCTTCATAAATAAGGCTCTGAGTGGTTAAACTACAATGCGGTCTCTGCATTATAGGATAAGATAGAGCCAGTTTACAGTCTTCAGGAGTCGAAAAAGCATGCTGATCAAGTTGACTTGAAATATAGAGATCACCTTGTGAAAAAAAAGATTGAGTATAGACAAAACATTGACTAGAGTCGGGTATCCATATGGACTGACACGTCAGTACAATAATTTAATGCTACTAGTCTTCACTGATGCCTAAATCCACTGAACAAACACGGCTATTCAGGTTATGCCTGCAAACTATTGAAAGGGAAGGAGTGATAGCTTTGCCCCTGTTCTATCAATCAATCAATTAATCAGGAACTTGTATAGCATGACTACTCACCCGTAAGGTTCTCAAAGCTCTGTTCTAGATTCCAATTCATGGAACTCACTACAGGCTGAACTTCGTTCACTTGTGTTAGACCTGGCTTGTCCAGCGGGTTTATCCCCAGACTTTTTGCTTTTTGTCCTTCTGGTCTGACCTGTTTTTGTTGGCTTTTATGACTCTGGGCACTTTACCACTGCTGATCAGTGTTAAAGTGCATATGCTCTCCCTGGAAATTGTTATGATGGATTGGTGTTTCGATGATTGGTTATTTGATTTACTACTAAGTCCCTAGTACAGTGCACTGTCTGTGCCCAGGGCCTGTAAATCAAATGCTGCTAGTGGGCTGCAGCACTGATTGTGCCACCCACACAAGCAGCCTTGAAAAAGGTTCTCAGATCTGCCATTGCAGTGTCTGTGTGCAGTTCAGTACTGCCATGTCAACCTGGAAATTGCACCCACTTGCCAGGCACTAATCTTCCCTTTTCTTACAAGTGAGTCACCCCTAAGGTAGTCCCAATGTACCCCTGTGGGCAGGGTGCAGTGTATGTGAAAGCTGGGGCATGTCCTGATGTTTGTGGCATGTCCTGATAGTGAAATACTGCCAATTTTGTTTTTCACTATTGAAAGGCTATATGTCCCATAGGATTGAATGGGAGTTTATTTATAACATCTTATAAATATAACTTCGCATTGGGACCAGATAGAAAGATAGAGTTTAGTATGCCTGAACTCAGAATATAAAAATGCATCTTTTAGTAAAGATGATTTTTATATTGTGTGTTTGAAAATACCACCTTTAGAAAGTGGGTATTTTCTTGCTTAGCCATCCTGTGTGCCTCTACCGGTTTGTGTATTGACTGTCTGGCTTTGGAGTGACAGGGGCTGGGGATGTGCATTCTCTCAGATAGCCACCGGGGGGACGGTTGATGTGTGTCTTGCCTTTCCTGAATTAGTCAGGGCTGACCTGAATAGACCCGGGCTGCATTCAGAGTAGGGGTAGGAGTTCTCACTAGCACCTGAATAGGCCCGGCCTGCATTTAGAGTGGTGGGAGGAGATTTCCCTTGCACCTGAATAGGCCCTGTCTGCTTTATACAATGCTGTCTCCACCTCCTGCCAGGAAGCTGCTCCAGAGAGGACAGAACTGGTTTTGGCTGGACAAAGAGCTTTTCTGCCCCCAAAGAACAAAGGAATTTTTGCTATAAAAAGTGGGGCCCAGACCCCTGAACTTAAGATTGCTACTGAACTAAAGAACCTGCCAGGAAGAAGAACCGGGAAAGCTGGAGGAGGATTACTGCCCCTGTGCTGTGTGCAGTTGGGGTTGGCCTACAGTGGTTGCTTCTGTCTTGGGCAGGAAAAGGGCTGGACTGCGCTTTCATCATCCTGCTGTTAGAGTTTTCTCCAAGGGCTTGAAGTAGAGCTTGCCTCCTGTTGGAAGTCTCAGGGATAGAAAAGACTTCAACGATCACTTCTGGGAATCAAGAGGAACCTTTGCCAAGGAGAAGAGCTGGAGAAATTGAGGAGGAATACTGCCCCTGAGCTGTTTGCTGTCCAGGGTTGGCCTGCCTTGGCTACTTTCTGCCAAGGAAAGGAGAAGGACTTTGCCGTGTCCCCTGCTTGAGGAAGATCTCCAAGGGCTTGAATTGAGCTTGCCTCCTGTTCTGAAGTCTCAGGGACACAAATACTTCACCCCCAGTCCCCCCTGAACTCCTTTGTTGGATGTTCTGACCTGCTGAGAGGTGCCTGCCAGTGTTCTGGACTTCTGGAGGTTGTTTTGGGATGGGAAACTGCAAGAACTGTGAAAAACGACACATCGCCTGTTTCCGGCGCATCGTAATGGTGCGAGAAGAATTTTCCGACGCATTGCTGCCGCCGAAGAATCAACGCAGCGCTTGCTCGCGGCTGAAGTGTCTGCTGTGCGATGAATCCTGTGCACCGATCTCCGACGTCCGAGATCACTGCATCGATTCTGAGGCAGGCCTGTTGTGGAAGAACCGATGCATTGAGGGGATGCAGCTGAAAGCAACGCATCGCATCCCGGGTCTTCACGCATCGCATCATACCGGATTGTCACCCATCGCATCGAAGCATCAAGTCTGTCGCAATGTTGGGGGACGCAGTAAGAAACCGACGCATCACCTCCCCACGCAGTAAGAAACCGACGCATCACCTCCTCTCTGGTAAGGACCCGACGCATCACCTTCCCCGGAGCAAGGAACCGACGCATCACCTTCCCTGAGTGTAAGGAACCGACGCATCACCTTCCCTGCAACCCTTTTTGCTTGCATTTTTCGATGCATCCAAGGTACTTTGTGTAAAAGTGTTGCATCCAACATTTTCTTGGAACAGAACTGTTTCTACCTGTTAGACCTGCCACCATTAGAGTGTGTTTCCCCTGCATATTTTGCCTTTGCATCCTGTGTTTT
This sequence comes from Calotriton arnoldi, assembly GCA_963921515.1. Lineage (NCBI taxonomy): Eukaryota > Metazoa > Chordata > Amphibia > Caudata > Salamandridae > Calotriton > Calotriton arnoldi. The sequence goes on from CAWUFW010004071.1 coordinate 1,004,756, forward strand.
TGCTGTGTATTGGACTACATTTGGCTGGTCTAGATGCTTTGGGCACTTTGCCACTGCTGTTCAGTGCCAAAGTGCAAGTGCTCCCGTTGTAAATTGTTGATATTGATTGGTGTTTCCATGATTGTTTTATTTGGTTTACTGTTAAGTCCCTAGTACAGTGCACTGTGTGCGCCCAGGGCCTGTAAACCAAATGCTGCTAGTAGGCTTGCAGCACCGGTTGTGCCACCTACACAAACAGCCCTGCAACAAGGTCTCAGGCCTGCCATCGCAGAGCCTGTGCGGAGTCTAGTACTGCCATGTCGACCTGGCAAGTGCACCCACTTGCCAGGCCCTAACCTTCCCATTTCTTACATGTTAGTCACCCCAAGGTACCCCAGGGTGCAGTGTATGTGAAAGGTAGGACATGCCCTGGTGTGTGTGGCATGACCTGATAGTGAAATACTGCCAATTTCGCTTTTCACTATTGCAAGGCTTGGTTTGCTTATAACATCTTACAAGCATAACTACCCCTGGGAACAAGGTAGGAAAATAAAATCTAGTATGCCTGAACTCAGAAGGTTAAAATGCATCTTTTAGTGAGGGTGATTTACACATTCTGTGTTTGAAAATACCACTTTTAGAAAGTAGGTACTTTCTTGCTTAGCCATCCAGTGTGCTTCTGATAGGATGTGTATTGACTTTCTGGCTTTGGAGTGACAGGGGCTGGGGATGTGCAGTGTCTCCAGAGAGTCTGGATGAGGCAGGGCTGGGCTGAATAGACCTGGGGTGCATTTGGAGTAGGGGAAGGAGATTTCCTTTCACCTGAATTGGCCTGGTCTGCCTTCCACAATGCTGTCTCCACCTCCTGCCAGGAAGCTGCACCAGAGAGGACAGAACTGGTTTTGACTGAGCACAGGGCTTCTCTGCCACCAGAAAACAAAGGATTTTGCGGTATAAAAAGAGGGGCCCAGACCCCAGACTTTTAGATCACTTCTGGGAATCAAGAGGAATCTTTGCCAAGGAGAAGAGCCGGAGAAGCTGAGGAGGAATACTGCCCCTGTGCTGTTTGTTGTCTGGGTTGGCCTGCAGTGGCTACTTGCTGCCAATGAAAGGAGAAAGGACTTTGCTGTTTGCTGTGTCCCCTGTTTGAGGAAGATCTCCAAGGGCTTGAATTGAGCTTGCCTCCTGTTCTGAAGTCTCAGGGACACAAATACTTCACCCCCAGTACCCCCTGACCTCCTTTGCTGGGAGTTCTGACCTGCTAAGAGGTGCCTGCCAGTGTTCTGGGCCTCTGGAGGTTGTTTTGGGACTGGAAACTGCAAGAACTGTGAATATCAACGCATCGCCAGTTTTCGACGACGCATCGCAACGGTGCGAGAGAAAATTTCCAACGCATTGCCGCTGCCGAAGAATTGACGCAGCGCCTCCTCGTGGCTGAAGTGTCTTCCGTGCGACAAATTCCTGTGCACCAATCTCCGACGTCAAAGAACACCGCACCAATTCTGACGCAGGCCCGGTTGGAGAAGAAGCGACGCATCACACCGGATCGTCACGCATCGCATCGAAGCGCCAAGTCTGTCGCATCATTGGGGGACGCAGTAAGAAACCAACGCATCACCTCCCCACGCAGTAAGAAACCGACGCATCACCTCCTCTCTGGTAAGGGACCAACTCATCACCTCCCCTGCGCAGCAGTAAGGAACCGACGCATCACCTCCCCCATAGCAAGGAACTGACGCATCACCTTTCCTGAGCATAAGGACCGATGCATCACCTTCCCTGCGACCCTTTTTGCTTGCATTTTTCGACGCATCTAAGGTACTTTGTGTAAAAGTGTAGCATCTCACATTTTCTTGGAACTGAACTGTTTCTACCTTTTAAGAATCATATTTTTAGTACTATATTGTGGATTTTTGTCATTTGGTCTTGCTTTGGTTTAGATAAAGATTAATTATTTTTCTAAACTGGTGTGGTGTCCATTTGTAGTGTTTTCACTGTATTACTGTATTTGTTCACGAATGCTTTACACACTGCCTCTGAGATAAGCCTGTCTGCTCGTGCCAAGCTACCAAGGGGGTGAGCAGGGGTTATTTTAGAAGTGTATCCCGATTACCCTGACTAGAAGCAATGGTACCTATTTGGACAAAGGTACCTACCTCTGCCAACTAGAGACCCCCATTTTAACACTACCTTTTAAGAATCATATTTTTTGTACTGTATTGTGGATTTTTGTCATTTTGGTCTTGTTTTGGTTTAGATAAAGATTACTTATTTTTCTAAACTGGTGTGGTGTCCATTTGTAGTGTTTTCACTGTATTACTGTATATGTGTACAAATGCTTTACACACTGCCTCTGATATAAGCCTGTCTGCTCGTGCCAAGCTACCAAGTGGGTGAGCAGGGATTATTTTAGAAGTGTATCCCCCTTCCCCTGACTATGAAGAAGGGTCCCAACTTGGACAAAGGTGCAAACCCCTGCCAACTAGAGACCCCCATTTCTAACAACTACCAATATGGATCTTTTCATAAATGCTCTGATATATACGTATTATTCCAAGATGCTGTTGTGTAATTCGGTTCATGCATTGTTCCTCCTGCTTAGATGCTCTGTTGCGCAGTGAGGGATAAAAAACAAAAGACAAAATGGAACTTCCTTTGGCAGAGCCTAATGTGAGACTTCATAACATGTTTCAACCTGTAGGTGACATTACTCTATTCTAATGCCTTCAACCTGGAGTCTCCCTCTCCCATACCACTCCACTTAATAATAGAAGGTATGAGGCTCATCGCTTTCTTTGCCTTGGGTCAATGAGAGTACCTTGATGCATGGATGGATGGATGTGACCTCAGTAAAAGGCAGTACCTACTCATGAACTTTGAGCCTGGGATGCCTGGTCGCCCTATTGTATGGTGTGGATACCAATGAACCCACCTACAATCATCATTCTAGCAAATCCACCTTTTCTGCATTTCACCTATTTTTGCTGGCTTTAGGAGTCTGTGCACTTTACCACTGCTGAACAGCAGTAAAGTGCTTGTGCGCCGGCTCTAAATCATGTGCCGTACATTTGAACTCCCTATTTAGAATATTAAACTTCTCTATAAATCCTTTATAAATGGGTCCTTAAGTGAATTTATGGCCTGGAGAGTTAAATGTCGTATGTCGGCTGGAGTGTATATTTAGACCACCCACATCTGTGACAAAATATGTTCCTGCCAGGGGCACCACTATGCTTTGGTTTAAATGCACTGCAGTGACACATGGCACAGAAACTGCCTTTGACATGTAGCAAGAACATATTTTAATATGCATATAAGTCACCCCTAAAATGCTGCATGGGTCTGGAATAATTTTGAAGCTGAATGAAAAGCCCTCTAGCTACTAGTAAGGATGTATTTACCTTTCTGACTGCACAGCAGTTTGCAGCTTGGTGTGATCTCACTGAGAACTGTCCCATCTTTTTATGTGCGGAGACTCAACAGTAGAAAAGATACTACTCGTAAAATATCTTTGTGACTAGCAAACAATCGCAAACCTACAGAAAAGTGTACATTTGCCTTTGTGAATCAGGTGTGCAATTCTACAATTTTATGTGTACACTTTAAACAGAGGAGACAATTTGCGTAGCAGCATCTTTGCACAAATATTATTAAAGCTGCTCCGTTTTCTTAAACCTTTGCACAGTTGGGCTGGATTAGTAAAATTAAAATACTAGAACATTAAGTTGTGGTATCATGCTGGATCACAGCAGTACACATGCGCGAGTATTACGTTGTGTTAAAAAAGAGCACGGGTCTGATTTACAAATACTTTGCGTAGGGAGGCGTGGCTTGCTCTTGCACAACTTCTGAGCGACTCCTGAATTCATGAGCACATGAGGAAGAGTACAAGGTAAGCTCATAGCAAAAACTATGCACATTTTCCCATTTGTGTTCTCTAGACCCTTAAAAGTGCACCAAAACCCTCAAAATAATAGCCACAGATATATGTAAAATGGCTAAATACCTGACAATTTATTTAGGGAACTTTTGCACCTCATCATGAAACAACTAAAGCCACTGTGCATTAGAGAGACCTTACTGCTGTTTCTTGAGAGGGCTGGCTTTTTTATTGTGTTTTTTCTAGCTAACAGCAATTAACATAGGGGCATATGTACAAGCCCCTATACGCCATCACAACGTCACTTTTAGTGACATTGTGGTGGCGATAGGGGCCTCGCCTTATTTACAAGGCAGCGTTAAGCCACTTAACGTGGCTTAATGCTGCCTTGTAAATAAGGCCCCCTTTCACGCTATGCTTAGCGTGAAAGGGTTGGGCAGTGGGTGATGCGGTGGGCGTTCCATCGCAACACCCATTGATTTTGACGCTGCCCCCTATTTACAAGGGTGGCGTAAATAGGAGGCAGCACCAAAATTAAGACCAGGGAAAACCTGGTCTTAAGTTGTCGAAACGAGGAGAAATGCTTTATTTCTCCTCGTATTTGCTTTTTCCATGAGTGCTGCCTTGTGCAGCACACATTGAAAAAGCAAAAAGCCTTGGATTGTTCATGTACAGGAAGGTGACCCTTCCTGCACATAAAAAATCTTTTTTTTAAAATGACATTTTGTGACATCGATGTGTGTTGCATTAAGCAGCACACACAGAAGTGACAAAAAGGCATTTCAAGATTGTTTATGTGCAGGAAAGGGGACCTTCCTGCACATTAACAATCTTCCCCTGCACGCAGACACCCTTGCACTATGGTGAAAAGGTGCTGCACAAGTGCTACACTGCTGAGTGTAGCGCCAGCACAGGAGGAAACGTAAGGCTGCACCATATCCTTGTAAATATGGTGCAGCCTTGCGATTCTGAAGTGGCGGAGAGAGGAATTAAGCCATGATGGCTAACGCCTCACTCCGCGACTTCCTTGTACATATGCCCCATAGTGTGTAGTTTAACCTTTCAAATTATAAATATTGGACTATCAGTCCCAGCATGCTTAGCGCTGTGCACTGAAAAATGGCGCTTCCACAAAATCCCATTACTGATATGTGGTTGGTTGAGAGCACCAATCAGACAAGCACATTTCTCACTGTGACCTACCACAAGTATTGAGGCAGATGTAAAGGAGTCAATGTGCAGAAGTAAAGCTTAGAGAGCGGCTGCTGACGGGGACAGCAGGAGATGGCCGCTGCACACCAAGTGAATCTTAATGTCCCTAATACCCTCTGATAATTCCGAGAAGGCCATTGCTTCCTCTCCTGAGTGCCTCCTAATTGGCACTTGTTTATAAAAGCAGTCAAGAAGCTGTATTGGAAGCGCCAGTGGACACATCAGCAGCTGATTGCCTCCTCTGTCAGCCCATTACATCTGCACAGTAATGAAATGTAAATGAAACTATAAAACAAATATACTGCTCATGGAATGGAAGCCAGAGCCAACCTAATATTATTCAACCTTGCCGGCCGATTTACGCAATCCAGTGTCTCTCCGTAATGTCCCCTGAAATCAGTTATTTTGCATCACACTCGTGGACCGTCGCCTACTTGTGGGCTTTCTGCATCTTTGCATTCGTTGCTTTAACAATAACACTATTTCAAACCTTTGGCAGAAGGTGTCTGAGTAAGAGAATGAAACCGAAAACAGCCAGCCCCAGAAAAAGAAATGTATCAGCACTGAAGAAGAAAAATCAACAAATCTATGAGGGAAATATAAAAGAAAAAGGAAAAAGAAAAAGACGGAAACCATTTGTTTTGAATTCAATTTTTTCTTGGATTAGTTCTCTTTCTGCATTTAGTTTATTTTTGCTGACTTGAATGGAGAAATGGTAAATAATCCTATGCATTTGTTTTGTCCCCTCTTTGCCCTTCCTCCTGCTTTGCCTCAGATTTTTTCAAGTCTGTTCTGCTAGTAGCTCCAGTCCCCCTTTTAAGTATTTTCTTTGTACATCTAACTCTTTTACCTAGCACCTCTCTTCTCCTTGTTTGCTTCTGAATAATTTTCATGGAGCGAGAGGAGGAGAGGTTTTTCTGTGATTACATTTATGAATGTTTTTGGTTTCGAATATCAAATGAGATTTTTTTTTATTTGGAATTAATTGTTTCTGTCATTTGTTTATCATCATCAATCAACTTTATTTCGGAAAGTGAACGCTCCATAAAAGCACACAGCAAAAAAATACAATTCAATATAGATTTTAATACAATAAGAATAAACAAAGAAGCCCCCCCTCCCTTAATCTGTACAAGATAGCATCATAGAAGAATTAAATATGGGCTATGGCAGATCCCGCCTGCGCGTAGCCCAGCTGATCGTTGCCCCGCCCTGTACCTGGAAGGACACGAGAGACGTGATGGCGGCGGGAGGCATAGAACGGCGTTTCAGTTGATACAATGCTGATACATTGTTGCCGCCTGGCGCTCTAACTGCTTCGGGGGTTGTGGAGAGACGGAGCCGTTAATTTGCCGATTTACTGATGCTTGGAGGGCTGGAGCCTTTGCATCCTGATACATTGTTGCCGCCCCGTACCTGGAAGATATGAGAGACGCGATGGCGGCGGGAGACACAGCACGGCGTTTCAGCTGATATAATGCTGATACATGGTTGCCGCCTGCCGTTCTAACTGCCTCAGGGGTTTGTAGAGAGACGGAGCTGTTAAATTGCCGTTATGCCGGTTTTCTGAAGCTTGGAGGGCTGGAGCTTTGTATTCTGACACATTTGCTACCGCCTGCCGCTTTAACTCCCTCAGGCTTGTTTTTTTTTGTTGCCGGTTTTTTCTTTTCCTTGGATTACCGGGACTGTACTATTTGGAGGGCTGGAGCCTTTCAGCTTACTCTTGTCTCCTATTTTGGCTGGCTGGCTGGCTGCAGTTTTTTCTACGTTGTATCTTGTATCCCGCCTAAATCGTTGGTATGCTGGTATGCAGAATTCTGTAACCGGAGGGAGCAGGAATACTTTGTAGCACTTGGAGGCACTTGGAAGTACTCTTGCGATTTCCCTGGGCCAGTTTTCTTTTTTCTTTTTTTCTTTTATTAAAAACGTCAGCTGCGTTGAAAGCAGGGAGAGTTGGAAAGGAGGAAAGGGGAGAGAACTTCATTTATTTCTTTAAGGCGAAGGTGCACTTGGGGTGGTTTCCACCAGTTAAAGTACTTATACTGTACCAGCTTCAAATACAATGGGGAGACATACCAAAAACCCCACTACCCCGACTCAGCCAGACTCGAGTCTACCCCCAAAACTAAAAAGTCGCAATGTTCAAATGAAAACGGCTCAGGGCACGTCAAAAGCCGAGCGGGAGCGAGTCCAGAAAAATCGTAGAGGCTCTACTCCCATAGCTAATTCTTCAAGCTCAGAGGAGGAATGCCCAGAGCAAGGCGAAGATGGTCAAGGGAGCCCACAGGATAAATTAGACAGTGCTTGTCAGGTACTGATGAATTTAACTATACTGGATATAGAAAGTAACAGTGTTGATACAGCCTCGGAGATAGCAAACCGCGATAAGGTGCCTCCAATGGAAAATCAAGAGGATATGCAAATAAACCCCCCCAGTTTGATGGCAGGCAAGAACAAGGAGTACGTGATTTTCAAGAAAACAAAGCCTTCTCAACCTTCAATGCCGCCTTCTCTCTCTCCCCTGCAACAGCCTCACAAGCAGGATATTCAAAGTGTGAAGGCTATACAAATTGATCAACTCCAGCCTTCTTCTTCCACAACTCTTACTCATGCAGCTCCTCTACTCTTCCATCCAGTGAGGCAGTCTCCTTCTCCTGCGTTATCATCAGAAATATTTGAAGGCACTAAGTAAGTGGCTTTAGAAACAGTCAAAATATCTGCAACAGGATCTGCAACAGGATCTGCAACCGGATCTGGATTCAATTTTCAGTGCGATATAAAAAGTATGCTTAATCTCATCCTAGAGGAGATCAGGGAGATGAAAGCTTCTCAGGCAACTGAAATTGCAGTACTACACACACGATTATCGAAAATTGAAGAGGTAATGGGGGCTATGCCATCCCGACTGCAGGAGGCAGAATCCAGAATTTCTCAGTTAGAGGACCAGATGACCTCAATCCAGCTGCAGGTTTCAGAGGATAAGAAACAAAAGAACTCTTTGGAACTGAAACTTGAGGAGCTGGAAAATCACTCACGCAGGACTAATCTTCGGTTGGTTGGTGTTCCTGAGGGCTGCGAAGGATCCCAACCGGTTCAATGGGTAGAGTCCTTCATAAAAAACACAGTTCTTCCTGAATTCTCTGGGGATCTTACAATCACCCGTGCCCATAGAGTTCCAGCGCAGCCATTTCCAAATTCTAAACTTCCCAGAACTATTTTAGTGAATTTTGCAGACTATCGCCTAAAGGAGCAAATATTGACGAGGGCAATTCAAAAAAAGCAATTTTCAACACGTGAGGTCCCTCTCTGCCGTATTTTTTCAGATATGAGTGCTGCGGCTGCACGTCGCCGAAAGGAGTTTGTTAAACTCCTTTATTTATTTAAGGCACAGGGGGCGCAAGCAGCCATTGCCCAACAGTCAAAATTGCGAGTCCTAGTTCATGGAAAGTTTCATATGTTCTCAAATCTGGATGAAGCACAGGAGCTTCTACAGCGAATCACGAAGGACAAGTAAAAGGAACAAATTGTTTTTTTTTCTTTTCTTTCTCTCCCCTCTCTCTTTTTTTTTTTTTCTCCTTCTAGGGCGGGGTGGGGGATGGATCACATCTGGGTGCATTACCATGGCACCCGTCATGAAGGGGCCCCCAGGTGGGCCAGCAGAGGGTAAGGCGGGCAGTTCCCCTTCTGCTAAGGGACAGGGTCACGGGGTTCCAGGGGTGGGTTGGGTTCGGGGTAGGGCACAGGGCAAGGGTGGTGGTGTAGAAAAAATAAATGAGCAGAATAGTTTATGCATTAAACGCAAGATAGAAGGTATAGGAAGAGGAAATAAGCAGAATTATCTGAAATGGTATATTATAAAAAAGGGTATGCTTACTGATGTTGTTTTGAATAATGAGGTGAAAAATGGGTACTAATGTTCGTATTATATCAATTAATGTAAATGGGATCTCGAATAAGCGGAAGTACGGTGGACTGATACGATGGTTGGCTGCATTTTCTCCCCAAATTCTATTCTTGCAAGAGACCCATCTCAAAACCAATCAACCCAATTTGTTTATCCCAAAATATTTTTCTAAGGCCTATTTTGCTTCAGCCCAGGCAGCAATTCGAGGGGTGGCTATTTATTTTGGACAAGGACTAAATTGGGAAATTGTTCAACTTGATAGAGATCCATATGGTAGATGGATTTGGATGGTGGTAAGGGTGGAGGGAAATCTGTTGAATTTGGTGAATTATTACACACCTGTTGTAGATGATTGTGTGGCGCTCAAAAGTATTAATGATAAAGCAAGAACAGCGCTAGGCCCAATCATTTTAGGAGGAGATTTTAATTTTATACAGGACCTGCAACTAGACACATCTAATAAAACAAAAAGGCAAATGAAACCTGGGACCAAGAAGCTGATAGATGTCATTAAACAGGATCATCAATTGTTTGATCCTTGGAGAAGGGCTCATGGTGTAGCTAAACAGTTTACTTATTATTCTAGCCAATTCAGGTCAGCTTCTCGTATTGATTTCTTTTTAGTATCTCGCTCTCTGAGCTGTTCGAATACTGAGATCATGGCTAATTCATTCTCAGACCATTCTTTAGTAAAATTTGAAATTGATTTAGGGTTGGGGGTTTGAGAGAAATCCAGGTGGCAGATGGATCGACTTCTCTTAACCAACCAACAGTGGGTAGGGAATATGCAGGAATGGATCAGGGAATTTTTTTTAGAGGAACAGCGAGTCTTTTTTCAGTTTGGGGGGCGTTTAAAGCAGCAATACGAGGACAAATGATAGCTTTTATGGCAGGGCAAGTTAGAGAACGTAAAGCTCGAATTGGAGAACTTTAGAAAGCAGTGGATATGGCTTTGACTAATAAAAAGAGTGGCACTTCTATGAGGGGTCAGGCAGCCGGAGAGGAACTTAATAGGGCTAAACAGGAATTGAGGGAATTTTTCATCATGGAAGAGATATGCAGTACAAAAGCATACCAGCAGAAAACTTACGAAGAAAGTCAGATGGTAGGGAAATTACTGGCATGGTCAACTAGGGTTAAACAAGAAGCAGCAGTAATCAATGAAGTGTTAATTCCTGGAACCCAGAATTTAGTTTCTGGACAAGATAACGCCTCTAAATTTTTTGTAGATCATTATAAAGATCTCTACTCAATTGACTACCAGGTATCTAATCATGCCATTCAGTCTTACTTTGATGATCTAGTTCTCCCTCAACTTTCTATAGGGCAAAAAGAGGCCTTATTGGCCGACTTTTCGATAGAAGAAATCTCCAGGGCTCTGGCCTCGATGCCCAGAGGTAAGGCTTGCGGGAATGATGGTCTGCCAACCGAATTTTATAAAGCTTTTTCGGCAGAGCTACACCCTTTTATGCTTGAGCTTTTTCAATATGTCAGCGCAGGAGGGGAAATTCCAGCGGCTTTTAAGGAATCATCAATAGTCAGCTTCATTAAAAAGGGAAAAAATCCTAGGGAAGTTGGCTCTTATAGGCCAATTAATCTCCTAAATGTAGATTATAAATTAAAAAAATTAAAAAAATTAAGAAAAAAAAAAAGAATTAAATATAAATAAAACTTTTCCATAAAAACCCATAAAATGAGAAAATAGTTCGAGATTTGTTCTCTCTGAAACATGAGTCAAGAGAGAAGCAAATACATTATTATTAATAAATAAATATAATTTTAATATCCTCCCTTTGAAACCTGCGGTGGAATGACAAACAAATTCATCTTGTAATTATTGAAGGTACAACAGGGCTTGCCACCACTTACCAACCACTTCAATAAGAGTTTAATATAAAAGCTTGTGGAATACCTATAATACCCTCATAAAAAGGTATATTGGAGTGTGACTTGTGTTGATAAACAGTCACCACCACAAGGACCTAGATTGTTAATCCAGAACTATGCTTTGGGCGAGGCCAACAAACAGTGAATCAAATTCAAGGGAAACTGGATTAACAGGTACCAGTGCCCAATGTTGATCACAAAAGATAAGTAAGATACAGTAAATGGGACCGGCTTAAGCAGAATGGACCTACGAATGCTCTTTTTGGAAAGCTCCAAGACCTCTCTTTCTTGAGATTTAATGGGAAGAAAGTTCATTTTAGTCCAGTCAATATCCTTCTTCGATAGAGAGGCCAGGATATCAAACATATTAGGATGACCCAATGCTGTGGAAGCGGGCCTGAATGTTTAGACCATGGGATCTGCATGGCCCGATTAAGGCCTAGACAGCCCTTTAGTATTTTTCTGCTTAAGGCTAGTTCTGGTTTTGTCCAGATCTGATTAAATAGTGAAGTGCAAAAGTGTGGAGCAGCGCAATTTAGGCTCCATCCTTACACATCACAGAAGCACAATATTTATGTGTACTTAGCATTATATACTCTGTGTGCCAAACAGCCCCAATGCCCCCAAAATGAGCCCGCTGAAGCCGGGCCTCCACCATCCAAAATGTGCCAGCTCTGCTGAGCTTTGCCGGAAAGCCTCACCAGAAAAAGGTAAAAAGGCGTGTAACATGAGCCCGCTTCGCAGGGCCTCCACCCCAGGCGTCTGGGCCGGCTGAGGCACAACTTCGCCCCACTTACCTGAAAACAGCGCTTGGAGAGTCTGCAGCGCAGAACAAAAAAAACCAGGAAGTGGGGTGAATGGTGCCTCCTCTTGTACGGGTCAAGGGTGGAGAAGGTCGGCCATGTTGGGGAGGGATGGGAGGGCTAGAGCGTACAATTGCTTTGAGGGTTCTGTTGTGGAGCCGAAACTCACTATGTAACTCTGGTGGCGAGGAAGACTTACGAGGAGGTAATAGCCCTTATGTCAACGTACATCATGATCTGACACTGGGATAGGACGCCACCTTGAAGATGGCGGAGCAAGCTTAAGTACTGAGAAGCATAACTTCCAGCACGAAAAGGTTTCATTCTCAATTGAATCTGAGGGTCTTCGTCTTATACCTGCTACTAAAACTTCACTTGAACCAACATGCCCCCGCTTTCCAGACCTAATATTTTGAGCTTGTTGATTATTTTCACCATCAAACCATAAAATGCAGGCACAAACCACAATAGCCTTTTTTTAAAAACGAAAAAGGACTATACAATAGAGAAAGGGGAGGCTACATTAACGACAGTTGATGTAACTTCTCGGTATGCATCTATCCCCTGCAAAGGCTGGTACAACAACATTTACCAGGACGTACACATACCTTTCCTATAGAATTACATAATGACATCCTTTATTATAAATGTTATTATATTATTATTAGGAGCCAAAATAAATACTGTTTCTAACTGTTCAAGACTATGATGGGCTCATGTGTGGGTACTGGGAGTAGAAAGGAAGGGACTCCCAAGATGAATAACAATTGATGTGGGACTGTTTCAGAAAACAGGTTTAATCTGAAGATTGTCTGGTAGGAAAGAGAGTACAGTCTACTAAGTGAAGAACATTATTTGGCACCAGGGAAAAAGATGAAGAAAACTCCTACTCATATCTAAATATTCATTTCAGAATAATACATTCAGTAACACAAATTAAACAAAATTGAAACTTGTACAAAAACATGAATAACGATAAACGATTCTCAGAGATGGGACTGAATTTGCATACGAGGAGGACAAGAAATTAAGGACATTTTAATAGCAGCAGGGAAAAAACATGAAAAAGAGATGAAGGAGCTAACTTTAAAGAAACTACTGAAAAACACTTCTTCCTCTCTAAGCTGCTCTAATTGCCGCAACATTATACTAGAAGAAATTGCAGCACATCTGCTTACTGGTGTGAAAATAAGGTTGAAAAATGATCCCTCTTTTGAAACAGACCACTGCTTTCATTACATGTGTCCCTGTGATAAAGGTAACCTAGCTACAGACTCACACTAGGGGCCTCATTTATGATAAATATCAGTCCCTTTAACACAGTGTTCTGCGTTAAAGGGGCGTGCAATGGGTATTGCTGGGGGCGTTCCCAGCAACATCCATGGCCTTTTGACACTGCCCCAGATTTACGAGAAATCGTAAATCTGAGGCAGCGCCAAAAGCTTATACCTCCCCAGGGGAGGCTTAAGGGAGGCACCTTTATTTCTCCTCATTTTTCCTCTTTCTATGTTTGCTGCATTCTGCCTCTTGTGATTATTTTTGTACAGAAAGGTTTCCCTTCCTGTACAAAAATAATGATCATCCCCACAATGCAGGCACACTTACACCATGGTGCAAAGGTGCCTGCGTTGGCGCACGGCAGCCCATTGTGCGCCGGTGCGGGGGAAAAGGACAGGAATGCGCCGTATCTTATAGATACGGCGCATTCCTGCCCTTTTCTTTTGCCGTAGGGAAGCGCAGCAGGAAGGCCTGCTGCACTGCCCTACAGCAAAACCTCATAAATGAGGCCCTTTATATGTAGCAAAGTTTGATGGAGCATAAAAGTACTATTCATCGAAGAAAGAAAAATGTGGGGGTGTTGGGTAACTTTGTTAGAGAGAGGCTTGACATTCATCAAATTAGATTTATAATTTTAGAACTAGTGCAAAGACCAGAAATGGTTAGGATCATGAAAAAGTCCTTTTGCAAAAGGGAAGCATTATAGATTAAAAAGCTTTAGACATTGTTCACAACCAAGAGTAAGCCATTAGATCGGCGACATTTTCAGCAGGTGGAACTACAACTGAAGAAGTAGAAACACTTTTCAGATAGATTGGAGCACAGACATGTGGGTTTATTTGAAGGTGATTAGGCACTTTGTCTCAATTCCTCCTAGAAAAATGCATCCAATCCCAACTCGGTGCTCACATAGAGAATTTCCAACTCCTAGACCAGCATCAATCGGGCTTTCGGAGGGGGCACAGCACTGAATCGGCTCACGTTATGGATGACATTTTAAAAATGCTTGACCAAAATGAATCTTACCTCCTAATCCTCCTTGACCTTTCCTCCGCCTTCGACACGGTAAATCATGACAACCTCCTATCCATTCTGAAGAACAGGATGGGCTTCTCTGGTCGGGTCTTACAATGGTTCTCGTCCTTCCTCCACCACAGATCACAAAGAGTCAAGGCGAATCACTCTCTCTACCAGCCCTCACCAGTACTTATAGGGGCCCCCCAAGGGTCCGCCCTATCTCCTATAATCTTCAACCTGTTCTTGGAACCATTAGCTAATACACTAAACTTCACCAACATTCTCTTCCATATGTATGCGGACGATACGCAACTTTATTTCATCTCATCTCACTCAACACTACTCTAACTTCTACTCAAAACTGGTTAACCGAGAACCACCTCCTGCTCAACACCTCCAAAACAGAATTCCTTCTCATCTCTCCTCCGAACCACATCCCCAAGCTAGACCTTTGGTTGAATCACCTCACTGCCTTCAACTGCTCCCCCCTCATTATAGACTCAGCCAAATCTCTCGGAATCACCCTGGACAAGCATCTGAACATGAAGAATCATATCAGCAATGTGTGTAAGGGAGCTAATCACTGACTCATTGTCAGTGAAATTGCTCTCCCACCCTCGCAGCTCCACCATTAAGTGAGGTGCCCCTGCCGCTGCACTCTTGAGTGTTGGTGATCGAGGCCCTCCTCCTCCCGCAGGTTTCCCTGCGCCTTATCCCTGGTGGTACAGTGGACCTCTGTCTCCTTCCTGTCACTCTGCTCCTTCACTCGTTTTCACTCATTTTTGTACCCTTCCTATCTTTCACCTTTCTGCACTTTTCTGCATCTCTGCTCTTTTGTGCCTTATTTCTGCTCATTTTCCCTTTCTCTCGCTCTGCCCTTTCACTCGTTTTTCTACCCTCTTTTATCTTTCACCTTTCTGCACTTTTCTGCATCTCTGCTCTTTTGTGCCTTATTTCTGCTTATTTTCCCTTTTTCTTTATCCCTTATTTCCTCCCTTTACCTTTCCCCGCCGCTGCTGCCCCCACGGCCCCTCCCCCAGTGCGACCGGCCCAATCCAGCTCCCCTCCCCGCTCCCGCCTCCCTGCTGTCCAGCCCTCCCTGACCCCTACTTAATGGCGGCCACTGCGGGGACAGGCGAGCAAGACCACTGACTCATTGTCAGTGAAATTGCTCTCCCACCCTCGCAGCTCCACCATTAAGTGAGGTGCCCCTGCCCCTGCACTCTTGAGTGTTGGTGATCGAGGCCCTCCTCCACCCGCAGGTTTCCTGCGCCTCATCCCTGGTGGTCCAGTGGACCTCTGTCTCCTTCCTCTCACTCTGCTCCTTCACTCGTTTTCACTCGTTTTTTTACCCTTCCTATCTTTCACCTTTCTGCACTTTTCTGCATCTCTGCTCTTTTGTGCCTTATTTCTGCTCATTTTCCCTTTCTCTCGCTCTGCTCTTTCACTCGTTTTCACTCATTTTTCTACCCTCTTTTATCTTTCACCTTACTGCACTTTTCTGCATCTCTGCTCTTTTGTGCCTTATTTCTGCTTATTTTCCCTTTTTTCTTTATCCCTTATTTCCTCCCTTTACCTTTTCCCGCCGCTGCTGCCCCCGCGGCCCCTCCCCCCCCAGCGCGACCGGCCCAATCCAGCTCCCCTCCCCGCTCCCGCCTCCCAGCTGTCCAGCCCTCCCCAACCCCTACTTAATGGCGGCCACTGCGGGGACAGGCGAGCAAGACCACTGACTCATTGTCAGTGAAATTGCTCTCCCACCTCGCAGCTCCACCATTAAGTGAGGTGCCCCTGCCCCTGCACTCTTGAGTGTTGGTGATCGAGGCCCTCCTCCACCCGCAGGTTTCCCTGCGCCTCATCCCTGGTGGTCCAGTGGACCTCTGTCTCCTTCCTCTCACTCTGCTCCTTCACTCGTTTTCACTCGTTTTTCTACCCTTCCTATCTTTCACCTTTCTGCACTTTTCTGCATCTCTGCTCTTTTGTGCCATATTTCTGCTCATTTTCCCTTTCTCTCGCTCTGCTCTTTCACTCGTTTTTCTACCCTCTTTTATCTTTCACCTTTCTGCACTTTTCTGCATCTCTGCTCTTTTGTGCCTTATTTCTGCTTATTTTCCCTTTTTTCTTTCTCCCTTATTTCCTCCCTTTACCTTTCCCCGCCGCTGCTGCCCCCGCGGCCCCTCCCCCCCCAGCGTGACCGGCCCAATCCAGCTCCCCTCCCCGCTCCCGCCTCCCAGCTGTCCAGCCCTCCCCGACCCCTACTTAATGGCGACCACTGCGGGGACAGGCGAGCAAGACCACTGACTCATTGTCAGTGAATTTGCTCTCCCACCCTCGCAGCTCCATCATTAAGTGAGGTGCCCCTGCCCCTGCACTCTTGAGTGTTGGTGATCGAGGCCCTCCTCCACCCGCAGGTTTCCCTGCGCCTCATCCCTGGTGGTCCAGTGGACCTCTGTCTCCTTCCTCTCACTCTGCTCCTTCACTCGTTTTCACTCGTTTTTCTACCCTTCCTATCTTTCACCTTTCTGCACTTTTCTGCATCTCTGCTCTTTTGTGCCTTATTTCTGCTCATTTTCCCTTTCTCTCGCTCTGCTCTTTCACTCTTTTTTCTACCCTCTTTTATCTTTCACCTTTCTGCACTTTTCTGCATCTCTGCTCTTTTGTGCCTTATTTCTGCTTATTTTCCCCTTTTTCTTGATCCCTTATTTCCTCCCTTTACCTTTCCCCGCCGCTGCTGCCCCCGCGCCCCTCCCCCCCCAGCGCGACCGGCCCAAGTCAGCTCCCCTCCCCACCTCCCAGCTGTCCAGCCCTCCCCGACCCCTACTTAATGGCGGCCACTGCGGGGACAGGCGAGCAAGACCACTGACTCATTGTCAGTGAAATTGCTATCCCACCCTCGCAGCTCCACCATTAAGTGAGATGCCCCTGCCCCTGCACTCTTGAGTGTTGGTGATCGAGGCCCTCCTCCACCCTCAGGTTTCCCTTCGCCTCATCCCTGGTGGTCCAGTGGACCTCTGTCTCCTTCCTCTCACTCTGCTCCTTCACTCGTTTTCACTCGTTTTTCTACCCTTCCTATCTTTCACCTTTCTGCACTTTTCTGCATCTCTGCTCTTTTGTGCCTTATTTCTGCTCATTTTCCCTTTCTCTCGCTCTGCTCTTTCACTCGTTTTCACTTGTTTTTCTACCCTCTTTTATCTTTCACCTTTCTGCACTTTTCTGCATCTCTGCTCTTTTGTGCCTTATTTCTGCTTATTTTCCCTTTTTTCTTTATCCCTTATTTCCTCCCTTTACCTTTCCCCGCCGCTGCTGCCCCTGCGGCCCCCCCCCAGCGCGACCGGCCCAATCCAGCTCCCCTCCCCGCTCCCGCCTCCCAGCTGTCCAGCCCTCCCCGACCCCTACTTAATGGCGGCCACCGCTGGTGCACCGAAGGCGCGTCAAAGGCAAGCCCGTCTGCGACCCGTCCGCGACCCGTCCGCGACCAGCGCGAGGAACCCTGGACCTCCGCCCCGCCAACGCTATGACCCAGCAGCACTCCACGCATTCAACCCAGGCTGCAACAACAACTGCAAGCTAGCATCACCAGCAGACACCCACGGACCCTTCAGCTGTCACCGCTGCCGGCACACCTGCAGCACCGCCAAGACCACGGATCCAGCACAACCCGCCCACAAGAACACAACCGAACCGAGGACCCTGCAATGCATCCTCCTCAATGTCCGATCCCTCCACAAACACGCCACAGAAATCTGGGACCTCCTCGACAGCACCACCCCGGACGTAGCGTTCTTCACCGAAACCTGGACCAACACCACCTCGGGACCGGACATCGCCATCGCCATCCCCCAAGGAAACAAGATCTCCAGGAAGGACCGCCCCACCCGCCCAGGAGGAGGAATCACCATCATCCACAAATCTTGCCTCCGCCTGAGCACACTCCCTGACGAGCCCACAGAACTGATGGAACACCTTCACTTCAAGATACTGGCCAGCCCCACCGCCACCCTCCGAGGAACCCTCATCTACCGACCCCTGGACCCCGCGGACCCTTCGCCAACTCCATCACGGACATTATCTCCCCGCAGGCCATCGCATCCACCAACTACACCCTGCTGGGAGACCTCAACTTCCACCTCGACAACCAACTGGACCCCAACACCACATCCCCCCTGGACAACCTCGACAACATTGGACTCCGCCAGATCGTGACCGAGCCCACGCACTCAGCAGGACACACCCTCGACCCCCTCTTCACTACAGGAAACTCCATCACCTTCAGCCACACCACCGAACTCCCATGGACCGACCATCGTTGCGTCCACTTCACCTTCAGAACACCCACCATCCACAGACACCAGCACCTGCTTCCACGAAGAAACTGGACCAAAATCACCGACGACCAGCTCACCTCCTCACTCAACAACTCCACCCCAACCATCGCGGAAAACGACGACTCCCAACACCGCAGCCCGAACCCTGCATAGATGGATCTCGGACAGCACCAACACCATAGCCCCCTCAAGAAAAACAACAATACCCGCGCCAAGAAAGCCAGATGGTTTACCACCGAACTTTGAGAGTCCAGACGCACATGCCGCCGCCTCGAAAAGGCCTGGAGGAACACCAAATCCACAGAAGCCCACAACAACTTCAGAGCCGCCACCAACGCCCACCATCAACTCATCAGAGAAACGAGGAAAAAAGCGATTGAAGACAGAATCTCCACCCACGCACACAACAGCAAGGAACTCTTCAGCATCATCAAGGAGTTCGCCCAACCCACCAGCGAGTCTACCGACATCCCTCCCTCACAAGACCTAGGCACCTTTTTCCACCACAAAATCAAGAGCATCTACAACAACTTCGACGAAGACAACCAACACACTGAACCCTCACCAACCACCCCCAACACCCGGAAACCAGCGATTGATGACTGGACAGCCCTCACCACCGAAGACACACTGAAGACAATGAAGCCCCCACGGACCCCTTCCCCCACCCCATCTTTAACAGAGCCGCCGACACCATCGCACCCATGCTCCGCCACACCATCAACCGCTCCCTGGCGACCACCTCGTTCCCCGACGACTGGAAACACGCCGAGGTCAACCCCCTCCTAAAGAAACCCTCAGCGGACCCCACCGACCTCAAAAACTACAGACCCATCTCCCTGCTCCCGTTCCCAGCGAAAGTCATCGAGAAAGCCATCAACAGCCAACTCGCCACATTCATTGAAGAACACAACATCCTCGACTCCTCCCAATCCGGCTTCAGAAAAAACCACAGTACGGAAACCGCCCTCCTTGCCACAACAGACGACATCCGCACCCTACTGGACAAAGGAGAAACAGTAGCCCTCATCCTCCTCGACCTATCAGCGGCGTTCGACACAGTCTCCCACCGCACCCTAATACGCAGACTCTACGACGCAGGAATCCAGGACAAAGCCCTCGACTGGATCTGCTCCTTCCTCTCCGGCAGGACGCAGCGGGTCCTCTCGGACCCCACACCTACCACCTGTGGAGTCCCCCAGGGCTTCTCCCTCAGCCCGACGCTCTTCAACGTCTACCTGGCTCCACTTGCCCCCATCGTCAGAACCTACGGACTCAACATCGTGTCATACGCAGACGACACCCAGCTCATCCTCTCCCTATCCAATGAGTCCAACACCGCCAGACGCAACTTTCGAGAAGGCATGGAAGCCGTCGCCAAATGGATGAAAAACAGCTGCCTACAACTAAACACCAACAAAACAGAAGTACTCATCATGGGCCCAAACCCCGAGGCCTGGAGCGACACCTGGTGGCCCCCCGCCCTCGAAAACCCGCCAACCCCCACAGACCACGCACGCAACCTGGGAATCATCCTGGACTCCGAGCTCAAAATGGACCGCCAGATCAACTCTGTCTCGTCTTCCTGCTTCCACACCCTCCGCCTCCTTCGTAAGACCTTCAAATGGATCCCCCTTGAACACCGAAAGACAGTCACTCACGCCCTGGTCACCAGCAGACTCGACTACGGCAACGCACTCTACGCCGGAATAAACAAAAACCTCATCCGCAAGCTACAGATCATCCAAAACGCCGCCGCAAGACTGGTCCTCAACCTGCCAAAATACTGCCACATCTCCCAGCACCTGCGCACACTCCAATGGCTCCCTGTCGAGGCGAGAATCACCTTTAAGATGCTCACCCACGCACACAAGGCCCTCCACGGCACCGGACCAGCATACCTGAACAGCCGACTCAAATTCCACGCATCCCAAAGGACCCTACGATCAGCCCATCTCTCCTACGCCGTGGTCCCCCGCACCAGAAAGACCAGATTGGGAGGCCGCTCCTTCTCCTTCCTCGCAGCCAAAGCATGGAACGCCCTTCCGCTCCACCTCAGACAGACAACATCGCTCCCCATCTTTGCAAGAAACCTCAAAACCTGGCTCTTCGACAGACCCCCTCCTTGATGGAATGGAACCTGCACCCCCCCCACCCCTAGCGCCTTGAGACCCTTACGGGTGAGTAGTCGCGCTTTAACAAACTCCTGATTGACTGATTGATGAGGATACTCAGAAATATCAAACCATTCCTTCCACAAACTGATTTCAAGCAGGTGGTCCAAGTGCTTGTTTTACCGAGATTAGACTATGCAGCGCTACACTCTGTGGCCTCCCCAAATATACCTTGGTTCCACTAAGGGCATCACTGAACGCTGCAGCTAGACTGGTTACAGGTACCAAAAGAAATGCGCACATATCCCCAGTCCTAAAATTCCTTAAATGGTTGCCCTACGAAGCTCAAATTCACCTAAAGATTGCTTGTCTGGCACACAAAGCCCTCCATTTCAAAACTCCCAGTTACCTAGCGCAAAAGCTTGAATTATCCGGGGTGGTAGACCCTCAAGAAGTGCTAACACTTTCCTCTTGAAACCACACATCTTTAACAAAAAGAGAACCTGCCACCGAACCTTCTCCGGCGCTGCCCCGAAGATCTGGAATTCTCTTCCACCGGAAGTACGCAGAATCTCCTCCACGGAGGTTTTCAAATTGGAAGCCAAAAGATTCCTAATGAACAAGTTCTTACCGTAAATGGGTTAGGATCATCTGCTCTAAGTCACTGATCCTACAACCGTTAGACCTTCATTGGATGCTACTCATCTCTACCTCATCGTTTGCCCCTCTTAGCCCGCTATGTACCTGTTACTGTATTACTCTCTTTGACCCCTTTGTCCTGTAATTATTCATGTATGTTATTCTTATTGATGTCGATATTGCATTTATTACCTTCCTTCCATCCTTTTGTAAAGTGCTCTGATATCCTTTGGGATTTTGTTCGCGCTACATAAAACTTTATAAATGAATAAAAAATTATGAACAACAGCGGGTAGAGCTTTACAATATCACAAAGTACTGGTGATGGAAGAATAGGTAAATGTTTGGTTGAAATCTGGCATAGAAAGCTTTGATTTGCACAAATTGATTGAACGTTTTCTGCAATCTTTGTGTCTCCTAATCAAGTGCTAAACATAATAAATGCAAAGAGGTACAACTGGAAACAAGAATGTGGATTAAATATGACATTACTTTTTGAATTAGAACAAACAAAATGAACATTCATACAGCAATTGGTATGTATTTTTGTAAATTAGAAACAAGTGTTTCCATGTAAAGTGTGTTAATCACAGACAAGACAGAAAGAAAATCGGGTTACCTAATGGCACTATTCTTCTATGCACAAAAACACACCTCTGTCCATATTCACATAGAAGTCATGCAATGGAGAGCAGCAAATAATGTGCTATGCTGCGCTGCGCACATGTGAGAGAGGAGAACAGCACCTTATCTATTAAGATGTGGCACTGTTCTGCTTTCTCTCTCTGATGGTGCATTTTTGACTACCATGCACCAACGCAGAAACACTTGCACCATAGTGCAAGGGTGTGCACCTTCTGTCAGTCGTAGGTTTTGTATTGGAAGAGGTTCCGTCCAGTACAAAAAATATTTTTACAGGCTCTTCCCTATTTGTATTTGTGCTGTACAATGCAGCACTCAGGCAAAGTAGGAAAAATAAGAAGAAATTATGTCAAAACCCATGTATGGGTGCATGAGAACACCCATGCACCACCCATGAAACACCCCCTTGTTGCAAAGTAATGCAAGGTAGCAAATTGCACAACTTTACATTATTGTGGCTTACAGTACAATGCAAATTAAATTTTTTGTTAGATTGTAAATCCCACCTGACCACTTTGCAATGGGTTTGCGTCAGAAAAGTAACACAAACCTGACGCATAGCATTTGTAAATCTGGACCCTCATGCCTTGTGAACACAAACAAAAAAACCTAATGCTCTTTTTGAATGATGCTGTTGAGTCTCCTAGAGTTGGGATACACAGGCCGATTGTCTCCTGGACATTCGTCTGCATGGGAAGACTTTACAATATTGGAACCGGGAGGAGGTACGTAGAAAGACTGAGGTAGTGATTCTGTCCCGGAACACAAAATGTGCCATCTGCAATGGGGTAATGACCTGCAAGCGAAGAGCTTGGCCACACTCTCCAGTATAGACCATGTCACCAGCAATCATTCATCCATCTGCCAATGATGGCCAGAGGGGAAGCCATCAGTCGCTTGACAGCCTGTCAGATTGCCCATCTAGCACCTGAAGTGGTTGCAGGAATACCAATTGTGGGTAGATCAGGGGTGCCAACAATTAAGCAGGAGCGGCCCGTGCAGTTAAGACCAGTGGGGTGGTGGGGCCGGGTAGGGGGGGTATTCGACCACTAGGGAAAATTAAATAAATATTTTTCCCTCGTCGTTGCCATTTGAAATCCCTCCTACCCGCCCACACCGCTCTACCTGCACGGACGGCTGCTGCGATTAAGGGCACAGGACTGGCTGTGGACTAAAAGCAGTACAAAGTGTGGCTGAACAGTTGTGGAGCTCTTAGTAAAGAAGTGGTTGAAGTTGTGGCTGACGAAGGGTTGTAGCTGAGAAGGTTGCTCAGCTCCAGGGAATTGAGGTTACTGCAGGTCGTGCAGCTGTGGTGGGTGCAGATGTGACAAGTTGAAGTGCCCCTTTTAGTCTCAAAATCTCCTTGAAGAGATTTACCTACAGAGAGAGGTGTTGGTTACTGCCCAAGCCTCTCTTAAATAACCCCCTAGCTTCTAGTCCAGGCTTTGGGATATCACCCAAAATATTGCGTTATTCTTGGCAAATCATTCATTCTCCCTGTGGACAAATTACAAAATGTATACAATTATATGCAGATGAGATCTTCTGTAATATCAAAAACATGATACTTATAAAAAGCAGCCGGACAGTATGCTGCCCAGTACTGTGATAATAGTATGCCTCTCTCGCCAGCCCGCCCCACCGACCCATCCTGGTTCAAGTGTCCGGGTCGGTAGACTCCATTTCATGTTTAAGGTACTCCTGCTGTACTGGAAAATGAAAGGTCTCTGCAAAGCGCCATGTTGCGCCTTAGAAATATGATAGCACTATGCCAATTACTCTAAATAATAACGGTAGATCATAATCTAACTGTGTGTACTCTTTTTAACCTCAGACGTCTGAGAATACAGTTTGTGGCCGGTCCGCAGTGCTTAATTTGAGCCAGTGGACTCCGGTGCTCAGCACCGGCACTTAATTGTCAACACTGGTGCTTGCGACAGTCTGCCACAAGGCGGCACAGTCTGACTGATTTAGAGATGACCACAAAAATAGTTAATTATTAATTCAATGTTCATTAAAAATGACTATTATCTGCCGCCTAAGCCATTCTTATAGCTTTGGGGGACTGTAATAGTCCGAAATTGTCACACTTGTAGGAGTGTGATGGTTAGCTGTTGTGTTGTTACTGTCATTGGAAGCATGACAGGGGCAATGTGTGGTGCAAGCTGCAGTGGTCTCATGACGAGAGCACAGGCACTTATGTTTTCTTTACAACTCAAGCACTGTCGCTCCCACGGTTTTCCATTTCAGTGTGATGAATCCACTCATGTAGAAGAGCATCTATTTTCCAAATCGTAAACATCCTCTATAAACACAGAGCAGTTCATTGCTTGTCTAAGAGCACTTCTAGTTGAAACACAATCATGCTGTGCAAGGCGAGGCTTTGTACCTCACAGAAACACTTCCTGTCCGGACACAATGATCGAATCTTGTTAGTTTTGGAGTGACTTCAGTATGCAGATTGAAAACCCCACTTTATTTATGGTGTCAGTGATGTCCCAGCTCACCTTTCATTGTCTTCTCTTTTAATGAAATGAGAAAGGAGACGAAAAGTTCCATCAAACCAAGGACCACTGGCCATTACATTGATGAGCTGAAGAGGCCCTCTTATTCCAGGAACCGCTGGACTGCTGTGGACGAGGAGGAGGAGTCAGCCTCCCAGGAGTGCCCGCACAGAGGTAAATCAATGAGAGGGAGGCGAATAACTCAAGGACAAGTGGGAATGAAAGTGGATAGGTGTCTTGAAAGCAGTGACAAACAGCACAATCAATAGGACACAGTCAAGAGCTTCCCTCCATCTCATTCTCCGGTTATCCAGGACGTCAATGCCTGGACGGTGCGGGGGCCCAGGACTCCTCAAATGGTCAACTATCCGCTGTCGGGCGCGAGATACTTTTGTCCAGGGATCATCGAATCCTATCTGGGTAAAGTCTATATCGCCAACAAATCATTTCTCTGTGGCAGCGGCGCAGTGTTCCTTGAGTTATAAGTCTTGCCTCGCGGACCCGTTCCCATGAAGCCGAGCCCCGTCTGGGGAATGCCCAATCTCAATGACTCCCTTAGACGCCATTTTGGGAAGAAGCATCTATGGTTGACTGGCGATAGGTTGTTAATTTGAGATGGTGTTTGGTGTGACGCCGTAGCTTGAGAGGGCATTCTATGAACTCAAATGGTCTTTGCCGTGGTTCATTGCCCATTGGTGGAGTGTTTGGAAAAAGGTGTATTAGGTTACAAGGGAGGCTTAAAATAAAGTACTAACATTTTACGTCATGGTTGCACCACGTTTGTGGCGCATCCAAGACGCATAATACTAGTAGATATTTACAAAGCCACTCAGGGGTGATTTGGTCTGCCTTGTGTGGCGTTGTAAAAAAAAAAAAATGTAAGGCAATGCAGCGGTTAGCGCTGCTTTGCGTTACATTTCATTCTGGGAGGCTTTCCATAGGTGGAACTTGGGTGGAACGTAGGCGTTCCCATGCATTCACCCATGGATGTCCCGCAATCTCAGATTTACAAAGGTATGCTAACCTGGGATTGCGTGAAATCGATACGCTTCTCAGAGGATGGCGTAATGAGGAGAAAAATCTTTTTTCTCCTCGTCATTTCCTCAATCTATCTGGGCTGCAATCTGAAGCACACATAAAAAGAGGAATATGCCTCGAGAGATTGTCTTTGTGCAGGAAGGTATTCCTTCCTGCATAAAAAAATTCTCTTTGTAATGCAGGCACCCTTGCACGCTTGCACCGTGGTGCAAGGGTGCAAGCGTTGGCGCTAGGCTGCCTGAAGTGTGCCAGCACTATGAGAGAACAGAAGAGCATCGTATCTTAGGAGAAATGGCATATTTCTGCTCTTTCCCTTTTACACAATGCTGCACAACAAGTTGTCTAGCAACACTGCGTTGTGTGAAAGGTTAGTAAATATGGCCATTAGTGCAGTGGCGTAAACATAGGCCCCAGCAGCCCCACCAGCCCCTGCAGAGCGGGGTCCCCCAAGCTCCAGGGAGGCCCCCTCACACAGTACCCTGGCTGGTTAGCTCCTGATTGAGTCCAGAGGGGGCCCCTCCACGTACCTTGCAGGGGGGCCCACCCCAAGTTTCGTTACACCACTGCATAAGTGCTCGTCCCTTTATGAGGAGAAACTGTGAGAAGGAGAGGGTGGTTTCTGTTCCAGCATAACTGGCGCTCATAGCCTCAGACCACTACTGCCAACGCTCATCTGTACATTGGGGTCATACAAGCCAGTAAGCAGCATGAACACCATGTGGTGGCAGAGCAACAGTCCTTCTTCTATTTCTATTGTTGTTTTGGAGAATACAAAGAGCGTTAACAATATACATAATTATGAAGGATTACTGCATTGGATATCCTACTAATTCTATGATCCGGTGTGGAAATAAATGAAGGACCAATTTACTGTCTCCAGCTGCTTCGAATCTGGATTCGGGACAAAGGGGCTGTAGAAGGTGTGAAGGAATCCGGGTCCACTAATTTCACCAAAGGAACACTCCGATGAGTACAGATAGAGTCTGTGATCTTTTTTTAGGTATTCCTCTACCTGAGCCGGGTATGATGATGCACTGGGCAACAGCTCTGTGTTTTTCATCCAGTTAGGGGGCTGGCCCATATTGTTAGCAGGGGTGAATGTTGAGCATATGACCAGTTTTGCTTTATATAAGAACTCCCATTACATCTATGGTTGAGTCTTCCCGGGTAGTACCATCTTACCCGGGTGTGGATAGACGCCTATGATGAAGCATGTCATGATAAGTGAGTGAGGCGTCTACTCCAATATCTTTGTATATCCCATCGACCAAAGATAAAGCGGAGGGAGATTATCACATACTGGTACAACTCTTGTTCTTCTTTTTTTAAAAAGAGGCCTGAATTCCCAAGGAGAATTCACATGGCAGCGGTTGCTCATATGCTCATTCGTCAAAGTGCTAGCACCACTGGAATACCTCTATTGCCCCTCGGGCGGATGGAGCGGGGCAATAGAGGTATTTCGGCGGTGCTAGCACTTTGAGGAATGTGTGACTATAAGGCAGCACCAACTGCCTGATCCGCATGTCGCTTGACTAAAACAAACAGTAGAAAATCTACTGAGGACCCTGTGAAGACAGGTGAGCACATTAGGCCTCACGGTAGTGCATGGAGTGCGTGCACCCTATAGAAGCAGGGACACTAAGTAGTAGATAAATAGCCCTGACGAAGGCCCCAGACCCACGTGGACTCCTAGCGAGGGCCGAAACATGTTGGCACTGTAAATGGGGTACAACTGAACAATTATATTCAGTAAGCCCCAGCATTTTCACGTTTTTATTCATACCCCAGGTACCCTCCGAATAAAACACATTGTTTGGGTATACCTGAAGGTATTTTTAATTATCACTCATCTGGTTCCCTGCATGACCAGTACTTGCTTCATATAAGAACTCCCATTACATCTATGGTTGAGTCCGCCCGGGTAGTACCAGCTTACCCGGGTGTGGATAGACGCCTATGATGAAGCATGTCACGATAAGTGAGTGAGGCGTCTACTCCAATATCTTTGGATATCCAATCCACCAAAGATAAAGCAGAGGGAAATTATCACATCCTGGTAGAACTCTTGTTCTTTTTTATAAAGAGAACCCTGAATTCCCAAGGAGAATTCACATGGCAGCGGTTGCTCGTATGTGATAAGAATGTAGGGAGTATACCTGCTCCCAAAAGACAGTGAAACCTGTTTGGCTCTGTTAGACCTGGCCCTTTTTGCAGGTTTATCCCCAAACCTTTTGCCCTTTGCCTCCTATTTTTCTAACCCAGTTTTTGTTGGCTATAGGATTCCAGGCACTTGACCACTGCTGATCAGTGCTAAAGTGCATGTGCTCTCTGTGTAAATTCTTATTATGATTGGTTATCCATGATTAGCATATTTGATTTACTGGTAAGTCCCAAATACTGTGTATTTTGTGTGCCCAGGGCCTGTAAATCAAATGCTACTTGTGGGCCTGCAGCACTGGTTGTGCCACTCACACGAGTAGCCCTGTAAAGGTATCTCAGACCTGCTACTGCAGTGTCTGCACATGCAGGTGTAAACTGCCATGTCAACCTGGCAAGTGCGCCAAATTGCCAGGCCCCAAACCTTCCCTTTTCGTACATGTAAGGCACCCTTCAGGTAGGCCCAAGTTAGCCCTATGGGCAGGGTGCAGTGTATGTGAAAGGTAGGCCATGTACTGGTGTGTGTGGCATGTCCTGATAGTGAAATATTGTGTATTTCGTTTTCCACTATTGAAAGGTTGTCTGCCGCATAGGTTAACATGAGAGCTGCCTTGTAACATTTTACAAGTGTAACGAGCCATTGGGACAAGATAGAGAAATGGAGTTTAGGCTCTCTGAACTCAGAATTTAATAACACACCTTTTAATAAAGGTGGTTTTTAAATTGCGTATTTGAAAATGCACTTTTAGAAAGTGGGCATTTTTTTGCTTTACCATTCTGGGTGCTCTGCCTGTTTGTGTAATCACTGTCTGGTTTTGGAGTGACAGGGGCTGGGGATGTGCATTCACTCTAGACAGTCACAAGGGGGGTTGAGGTGTGTCTGGTCTTGCCTGGATGACTCATCGCTGGGCTGAATAGACCTGGTCTGCATTTAGAGTAGTGGGAGGAGTTTTGAAAGTACCTGAATAGGCTTTGCACAGTGCTGTCTCCAACCCCGGTGGTCATGCTGGACCAGGGAGGATAGAACTGGTTTGGACTGAGCTCAGAGACTCTGAAGTCAAGAGAACAATGATAAAATGGGGTATAAGTATGATACCTAAAACCCCAAGACTTTAGATTACTTCAGAAAAAAAGAGCACCATGCCAAGAAGAACAGCTGAAGAGCTGTGTGAGGAGAGCTACCTTTCTGTGTGAGGGATGGGTTGGCCTGCAGTTGCCACTTCTGTCTGTGGTGGATGAAAACGACTGACTCTTTTTGCCCTGCTGTGGTATCCTGCTTGTGGGTCCTTGCCTCCTGTTGAAAGTCTCAGGGAGATAAAAGACTTCAGAGAAAGATCCTTGCTGGATTTAAAAAGAACCTGCCTGGTAGAAGAGCTGGAGAAGTTTGAGGAGTGCTACCCCTGATATGTGTGGGGTAGGACGGCCTGACAGAGGGGAAAACCCTCACGCCTTTCGCTTAGTGCAGCTTGAAAGGCTGCGCTACAAGTGTCCCAACCGGAGGTCGAGTGAGTGTCCTCCCCCACCTCTTCTACTTTTTGGAAGCCACTCACTGCTGTGCTCCCTGAGCCACTTGACATGCTCAAACCTTCCCTTTTACTACATGTAGGGCACCCCTAAGGTAGGCCCAAGGCAGCCCCATGGCCTGGGTACAGTGTATTTAAAAGGTAGGACATGCACAGGTGGGTTTTACATGTCCTAATAGTGAATACGGCTAATTTCGTTTTTAACTATTGCAAGAACTATCTCTCCCATAGGGTAACATGTGAAATGCCTTAAATACCTTTTAAGTGTAATTTCCCATCCAGAGCAGATAGAGATTTGGAATTTGGGGTCTCTGAGCTCACAATTTAAAAATACATCTTTTGGTGAAGTTGGTTTTATTGAGGTTTGAAAAGGCTACTTTTAGAGAGTGGGCATTTTTTTGCTTAACCATTCTGTGCCTCTGCCTGTCCGTAGAATACACGTCTGGGTTGGCTGACAGTTGGGTTCTTGTGCATTCACTCTAGACAGTCAAACACAGGGAGCTGAGGTGTGCCTTGCATATCCTGATGGGCCATCACCAGGCTGAGGGGTCTTCCTGAGCTAGAGTGGTGGGAGGAGTTGTCAATGACACCTCAATAGGGCTGTGCCTGTACTCACACAAAGTTGTCTCCACTCCCCAGTAGTGTGTCTGGAGCCAGGTCAGGGGAAGGCAGGGTCTTGTGCACTACAAAGACTTTCCTTTCAAGTTTGTCTACTTCAAAGGCAGAAAAGGGTATAAGTATTGGACCTCTGACATCCCAAAATCAGAATACTTCTAGACTGAGGACATTCTGCTGTAAAGAAGAGCTGGATGCTGTAGGAGGGACTGCAACTCTGCCTGTTGCTTTGTTGTGCTGGCCTGCTGCTTGCTGCTTCTGTCATGGGAGTGAAAGGACAGGACTTTGCTTTCTCCATCCTGCAACCAAGATTCTCCAAGGGCTTGTGTATGCTTGCCTCCTGTAAAGAAGTCTCACACTCACCAAAGACTTCACCTACCAGTGCCTGGGCTCGTCTGCTGAGAGCCCTGACTTGCTATGTGGTGCCAAACCAGTTGCTGTTCCCTTGGAAGTGTAACCTGGGGAGAAAATCCACGCATCAACTCTCAACACCTGCTTTCTCAATGCAACACCTACTTTGCGGCTGAAAATTTGCCGCAGCGTGAGTCCTGAGCACCATGTCACAGACGTCATGGCACCCTCTCTGATTCTGACGCAGCACCTGCTTCGCCACTGAAGAATCGACACAGCACCTGCTTCACTGCTGTGAATTTGACACAGCACCAGCATCGCCGCCATTGCATCGACGCAGCAAGGGAAACACGTCTGGGCATACCCTTGCCTACTTAGGGTGTACTCGGGTGAATGTTAGTCATTGTTAAACATTCTGTCCATCAATTGTTCTTTTTGCAATTGTCACCCCGAGTGGGATGGGTATGCCCAGACGTTGGTCCCGTGCTCTCCATGCCACTGGAGTCAAGCTAGCCTGGCTGATGAGGGGTGAAACCCCGAAACCGGTCACTGGATGCTTGTTTCTGGTCCAGGGAGGACCTGGCCTGGCATTTTGGGCTGGACTGGTCCCATGGGTAACAGGGTCAAGATTGATTTGCATATGTCTGGGTTTATACTGGAATGGCATGGGGAGCAAAAAAACAACGGATTTAGGCCCAGATCTCTGTACTGGGGTGAATGTTTGACATTGTTCAACATTCTGTCCATCAACTGTTCTTTTTGCAAAATTCTAAAAGTAGCATTTTCAAAGTTGTAATTCAATTTAAAATCCGACTACACCATGAGAGAGGATTTTTCATTACAATTGCAAAGACACCAAACATGCACTGGTTGCCTGCTCCCATTTGGAAATTATCACTTATTGGTTGTTATAAGGTAACTTCAATGTTAGCTTATGGGAGAGGTAGGCCTTGCAGTAGTGAAAAATTTATTTAAGAGTTTTTTTTACTACCAGGACATGTAAAATTACACAGTACATGTCCCACATGCTAAATGCACTGCATCCTGCACTCAGGGCTGTCTAGGGCCTACATTATGGGTGACTTACATGCATTAAAAAGGAAGATTTTGGGCCTAGTAATAGGTTCATTTTGCCATGTCGAAGTGGCAATTTAAAACTGCACACACAGGCTGCAGTGGCCGGCCTGAGACATTTTTAGAGGGCTACTCAAGTGGGTGGTACAACCAGTGCTGCAAGCCCACTAGTATGAATGAATGACTGAATTAATAAATGACTATATTTTGTAGAGTGCCCGGCTACTCAAGAGGGTCCCAGCGCTAAGGCAAACACAGGTCTGGAACAACATGTTATATGCTACACAAATACGTTTTTAGCAACTTTGGGAAGGAAGCCTCTCCTGGCATTAGCATTTAATTTACAGGCGGTGGGCACTGGTAGAGCCACTCTACCAGGGACTTACGAGTAAATTAAATATTCCAATTGTGTTTGCGCCAATTCTACCATATTTTAAGGAGAGAGCACAAGCACCTTAGAACTGGTTAGCAGTCCAGCAAAGACAAAGTGGGCATTACAGGAGAGTGCAGGCAAAAAGGTTCACGGGAAAACCAAACCAAGGATGTCAGGTCTAACACATTGTGATGCTAATGTTAATTCCAAAATCCTTTCACATTTCTTTCCTTTTGTGTCAGGTGCCTTACAATTTCCCTAACTCTGCTGACACTTCTATCTTTGGTTCTTGAGCTTGTCTCTTGAAAAATTCAGCTTTTCCCCATGAACTTCAATTTGGTTAATTTAAGATTGACACCTTCAGCTAGGATTTCCCTTGTCCATTCTTGATGATTTATTAAGGATCGGGAAGTTCCTTTAAGGTACTGATACTGACTTTGTTCTGCATCTTCTACATTATGAGGTTTTGCATTGCTATCTACAGTATATATTTCTTCAGATTGAATAATTGGTTTGATAGATGCTTGATAAATTTATTTGCTAAATGACCAAAGATGTAACTCTGATGAATCTGCTAATAAACTTCATGGTTTGGACACCATCCTCATTGCCGTTCTTTTGGAACCCGTTTGGTTTCACTGTAAAATGAACTTTTTGCACTTATGTTAGATCCTTCAATACACCTCTAGTCGAAAATCAAAGGTGCGGATGACCAGTGGCACAACTTGTCTGATGACTACATCAGAGCCTCAAAGCATATAGGAATGCGTGGGATCACTCACAAGATCTATGAGTTTTGCCCATGGTATGCCATGGTGACAATCCACATGAAAATATGAACTTACACTATACATTTGCTTGTGAGGTACTCGTGTTCTTCATCTGTTCAGAAGAATACCTTTCATTTGTGAATGTCCAATTTCTGTACTTAACACACAAACATTCGTAACACATTGCACATGAGGGCATATTTAGTAAAATTTAATGAAAAACAGCGCAGTAAGTGAAGTTCTGGAATATGTTGCCTGAAAGGGAGGGAGCAGAACTGCAGCATATTTTCAAACATATGGTGCAGTTCTGCTCTCTCCTATCACTGGCAGACTTGTGGCTGCCTAGTGCCAACCCAGACACCCTTGATGTCATGTTGCAAGAGTGCCTGGTTTGTAGTCAGGATTGTTTTTGTGCAGAAAGAGATAGAAAACAAGAGCAAAATGACAATAATCCTATCAGTAGAACTGGAGTTATGAATTTTTAAAGAATAAAGTGAAAAATAGCAACTAAAAGCTTAAAGTGGCAACTGCAGCTATATGGTCTTGCTGGACTGGGTCAAAGGCAAAAGTTCATGTCGACCGCGATGGAGGGCAGGTTGGATATGGTCCCAGCTTAGTCCTGTTGAAGGTTTACCTTCTCAGACTTTGTGACGAGAGTCTGTTTTTTTCCCAGGTCGAAATGACAGTTCAAACTTCACACACAGGCTCTGCAATGGCAGGTCTGAGACATGTTTAAGGTGCTACTTAAGTGGATGACACAACCAGTGCTGCAGGCCCACAAGTATCATTTAATTTACAGCCCCTGCGTATATGTAGTGCCACTCTATTAGGGACTTACAATTAAATATGCCAGTTGGGTACTAGCCAATGTTACTATGTTTTAGGTAAATAGCACAGGCACTTCAGCACTCCGATCAGCTCCCTCAGTGCTGCAGGTCTCCTAGACTCTTCCAAGCGCTATGCTGCCAGTGCTCAGCCTGGGCTTCGTGCTGCTCGTACCTGTTTCCCCTGCAGTGAGTCAGCCATTGTGCAATTTTGCTAATCTCTGTTTTCCTTTCCTGTACCGCTCATTCCCCATTTAGTCAGCTAGTCTACTTTCAGCCGTATTTGCGAATCCATTTTTGTACTTGTTGTCATTTGTTTAACCCTTGCTTCCTTTCTTGCAACTGCGCCGTTTTTTCAGCCGCGCCAACTGTTTTGCCACTCCCTCCTTCCAGCACCCCGCACCCATCAGGACCTACTTAATGGAGCCAGCCACGCTCAGCGCCAGGAACCCTGGTTTATCCACCCCGTGCAGCTACACTGCCGAAAACCTCTGAGCCCTGGATCCAGGGCGCATCGACAACAACAACTGCTGCTGCACATCTCCATGTACCTCTAAAGGACCATTCTCCTGCCAGTACTGCCACTTCACCTGCAACACTGAAACAACTAGGGGGAGAGGGTGTGGCTTAATGGCTAGGGCGGCCGACCTTAAAGCTGGGGAACTAGGTTCGAGTCTGGCGGGAGGCTCAAACATCCTGTGATTCTGAGCAAATCACTTAATCACCCCGTGCCGACCAAAAATTCATGCATCCTTCTGTAATGCAACTAGTGCTCATGTAAAGCGCTCTGATACCTTTGGCTTGAGTTCGCGCTATATAAAACTGCAAACAAAAAACAAAACTAAAAAAACAATGCTGGAGACACCGCAAACACAACTGCATCCACCAGCCGGCTAATAGTACCACGGCAGAATTCGAGTGCATTCTACTCAACGCACAATCGCTCGGCAAACACACTACGGAGATCTGGGGCACGATCTCATACTTCACCCAGAATGTCATCTTCTGCACCTAAACCTAATTGAACCCCGCCTCCGCGCTGAACATCGCCATCGCCAACTCAGAAGGCTACAAGATAACACACCAGGACTGAACCAGCAAAAACAGAGGTGAAAGTGCCATCATCTACAAGGACACCATCCGCTGCACAACAACTCAGACCATTCAACCCCGATAATGGAGCATCTCAGCTTCCAACTTCACACAGATGGAAAAAGGACCATCAGAGGCACCCTCGCTAACAGACCACCAGGACCACGCCACAACATCTGCAACGCAATCCCTGATTTCATCACCCTGATCATCATCGACTCTGAACACTAAGGGCCATATTATCAAGAACAGCGATAACATTATCGCCGCTTTAGCGGCAGGAAACTGCAGCTAAAGCGGCGATAAGGGGCTTGATAATATGCCCTATAGAATTCCAATAGAAGCCCAGGTTCTGGTGTGAAGGACATCAAACCTGGGCTTCTATTGGAATTCTATAGGGGATATTATCAAGCCCCTTATCGTCGCTTTAGCGGCACTTTCCTGCCGCTAAAGCGGCATTAATGTTATCGCCCGTTCTTGATAATATGGCCCTACATCTTCGTGGGGGATCTTAATTTCCACCTCGGCGACACCAACACAACTGACCTCCTAAAAAGCATGAGCAACATCAGCCACAACCAACACGCGTGACCCCATCTTCACGCCAGCGAGAGAATCAAGTAAAACCACGTCTCACAGCTCACCTGGACCGATCACTACAGCATCCACTTCACCATCTCAGGACCCACCAACACTGGAACCATGCCTGCCACTCCACGCACAGAAACTGGAAAAAGATATCAGAAGATCAGTGGAACAACGCTCTCAACTCCCACATCCCGGACACAACATTCAACCCACAACAGGCTGCGAAGGACTTCTCCCAATGGATCACAGAATGCGCCAACACAATCACACCTGCCAAGCCAGCCAAACTCAAAGGACTGTCAGAAGAGCCAGCTGGTTCATAGCAGAGCTGAAATCAACCAAACACAACTGCTGTCAACTAGAAAGTAAATGGCACACCAGAAAAGAGACAGGAGTCCATACCACCTTCAAGACCGCACTCAACCAGTACCACCACCTCCTGAAAGAAGCTAAGAAGAAAGCCCTAGCAGACCACAGAGTAACCAGTACAAACCGCAGCGTACTTCTTCTACAACAAGATCTCAGTCATCCATAAAAACTTCAAAAACCAACCTCCCACCTCTGACAGCATCAGCCAGCTCACACCCACGAACACAAACCCCGAACACCTGCTCACCCATTAGGTACCTCTCACAACTCAAGCCATGACCTCCATTACGAACTCCGTGCACTTGGTAGCACCCACAGACCCCTGTTCCCACCACATCTTCAACCTCAGCAAGCTCAACAAGTCCTCAACACCTCCATCACCTCGGCCTCCTTCCCTGAGGACTGGAAACATGCTGAAGTAAGGCCCCGCCTGAAAAACCATCCATCGACCCATCAGAATCACAGAACTACCGGCCCATCGCCCTGCTCCCCTTTCCAGCGAAGGTCCTCGAAAAAGCAATCAACCGGCAACTTACCAAACACCTTGTGCACAACAACCTCCTTGGCCCTTCTCAGTCGGGATTCCGAGCAAACCACAACACTGAGAAAGCCCTGATCGCAGCCACAGAAGACCTCTCCACCACCAGAGTCAACTTCCACAGATGTATTCTGAATGTCGCTGACTGGATGAAGGACAACTGTCTCTAGCTCAACACGGACAAGACAGAAGTCCTCATCTTGGGAAACAACACTTCGCCATGGGATGACACATGGTGACCTGCTGAACTCGGCCCATCTCCCACCCCGACAGACCACGCCCGCAACCATGACATCATCTTGGACAGCAAGCTAGCTATGCAGATAAAGGTCAACACAGTCTCATCACAGTCTCATCCGCCTCCTTCCTCACCCTACACATGCTCTGCAAGATCTTCATGTGTCTCCCAGTCAACACCAGAAGGACCGTCATGCAGCCCCTCATCACCAGCAGGCTGGAATACGGGAACACACTCTATGTAGGAATCACTGAACACCTCCTTAAACAGCCTATAGACAAATAAACATCAGCACAACTCATCCTCGACCTCTTCAGACAGACCCACATCACACCGCAACTTAAGAAGCTTCACTGGCTCCTGATCCAGAAGAGATGCCGATTTAAGATGTTGACCCACGCATGCAAAGCCCTGCATAACGAAAGACCAGCATACATCAACAAACGAATGACTTTCCACCAACCGACCAGATACCTAAGATTTGCCTCCTTCTTTCTTGCATCCACCGAAGCAAAAGCAGAGGATGCTCCTTCTCATACCTGGTGGCCAAAGCTTGAAACGACCTTCCCCTGCACCTCAGGTCTGCCTCATCGCTCTGGGAATTTAAGAAAGGACTCAAGGGTTGGCTGTTTGCATGAACAGATCACCACAAAGCAGTCA
Source organism: Calotriton arnoldi (assembly GCA_963921515.1). Classification (NCBI taxonomy): domain Eukaryota; kingdom Metazoa; phylum Chordata; class Amphibia; order Caudata; family Salamandridae; genus Calotriton; species Calotriton arnoldi. Next base: position 1,041,147 of record CAWUFW010004071.1, read on the forward strand.
GTAGCTCCAGTACCTTGAGACCCTCACGGATGATTTGCCACACTATACAAAGCCTTGATTAATTGATTGAGCACTGGCCAGCAGTGGTAAAGTGCACAGAGTCCTAAGGCCATCAAAAACAAAATCAGCAAAAACAGGAGGTCTGAAGGCAAAATGTTAAGGGAAAACCACACCAAAGATGACAGGTCTCACAAAATGTGATATTGTAAACAACTGTTAACCTATGGAAGGGCCATCCTTGCTTCAGTGTAAAGCATTAAATATACATGTCCTACTTTTTAAATACCAGGGCCTATATTTGGGATGATTTATATTAAATATTAAATAAATATGGTTTGGGCCCTCCAAAAGGTCTATTTTGTCAGGATAAAATGACAGTTTAAAACTGAGCACCAAGGCTACAGTAGCAGACATGGAGACTTGATTTACAGTGCTAAGTTGGTGAGTGAACAATGACTGCTGCAGCCCACTAGCAGCATTTAATTTACTGGCCCTGGGAACATGTAATACCATATACTAGGGAGCATAAGTGAATTAAAGGTGCCTACCAGGTGTATATCAATGTTAACATGTTTGAAAGGGAAGACACAAGCACCCAACCACTGGTTAGCAGTGGTAAAGTGTACAGAGTCTTAGGGCCAACAAAAAAAGGTTCAGTAACAGAAGGCAAACATCTGGGATGACCGTACAGAAAGCGCAAATTTCCAGCAAAAGGGAAAATATTATTAAGAAGCACTGGCCTGTTAAGATGGCAGAGAGGAAGAAACTCCAGTAGTTGCTGGCAGTGGCCTCTGCTTACTTATATTTTATCATCATACTTTGACCAAGAGGAATAGAGAGAAAGGCACAAAAGGGAGAAAGAAGGAGGAAGATAAATATAGCACAATTACAGGAGGAAAAAACAGTCATGACAAAGAAGCAGTAAGAGTGAGGTAAAGAGATAGTAAGTGTAGGGTGGTGGACGCAAGAGGCATGAGGCGGATTCAAGACAGGTCAGCCTTGGTGTTCATAAAATAGAGACAGGAGTGTAGGATGGTGGAAGAGTCATGAGGTGGGCTCAAGGGTATGCAGATTTGACATTTTGCAAACTAAGCATTCAGCAGTGCTGGCTGCAGGGTCCTGGGAGAACTTTTCGGCACTTTTGCAAATTACACACTCTACACAACACTTCCTCTCAGCAGTACACAAACACTGCATGTTCAACGTTCCTCTAAAAGTCCACTTAGATCACCTTTGGTAGTGCAAGCTAGACTTACAAATGCACTGGAAGAGATTTTGCAAAGCTTAAAATTCTCTAAATGGGAGTGCCCATTGTGCATGGTTTAGCAGATAATGCCATACTAAGATACATGCAACAGTCTTTTTCATGGCAAAGAAATGTTTATACTCCTGTATACATATGGCATTTATATAGTAAGAAGCTAGCCAAAAGGCAGTGGAGTACTGTACAAGGTCAAAGGCAAAGTAACAGTCAACAAGTGATTAGAAGGAAAGCTGGGGTCTGTCAGTGGAAGAGGACTCTGAAGACATGCACAATACCTGTCCAAGAACCAGCTTCCAGAAGGACAGTTCCAAGACTTTAACAGTACAGCAGATGCCCTCTTTGGTCCTAGTGAAAGAGTCATGGAACTGACTTTCAGTTTTAGCAACTATCCTCTGTCCAACTAGGACTTCATTAAAGGCATAATTACGTGTTTGGCCATCCAAGCGATTGCCAAACTCACGTAAGAGTTGCGGTGGTAGTCGGGGACCGTCGCACCAGTGGTCCAACCGCCCTATTGCAAGTACAGTGGTCGGATCTCCAGGGACCGCCGCAACTGCCAGGGAACCGTGATCCCTGGCGGTAGCGCCGCGATATTGAGGCTGCAAAATGCTTGGTGGTGCCCTTGCAGCACCACCGAGCATATTACAAGTTTCTTCACTGCCAGCGGTCTCATGGCGGTGTTCACGCCATGAAACTGCTGGCGGTGAGGTAACTAACCCTCAGGCCATGGGGATGCATTCAGGGGGGCACATGGTGTGGCCCCATGTCTGCATGCATGCCCAGTTCCTGCATGCCAATGACTTAACAGTTCATGCCATGCAGGAACTTGCTTTGGCGTATGTGTGGCGGTGCCTTTATCAAAGGCACCGCCATGGGAACGCCAAAGGACCACACGCCAGACAATGAGAAAATTTGTTATCTGGTGGGTGGCCCACGGTTGAATTTGGCGGTGCGGGCACTTGCCGCCCCACTCTCAATCAATCAATCAATCATGTCACTTATAAAGCGCACTACATACCCGCGAGGGTCTCAAGGCGCTGGGGGAAGAGGGGGGTGGTGCTGCTACTGATCGAAGAGCCAGGTCTTGAGGAGTCTTCTGAATCTCACACCGCCAAACTCGTAATCAGGCCCTAAGTTTGAAGTCTGTCTTCAGTTTGGCAGTGGGTACTCAACACGAAGTTCTACCTCTACAATGTTGGGAGTTTAAATCTTTGATTTCCTTTTGAGCTTGTGCAACCTCGCCTTTTCCAGTAAAGGGTGCCAAGTAAACAGAAGCAATCCGAAGTTCGTTGCTAGCATTTTGCTGCACTGGCTGACAGAAAATGTCTCACTGCCCTTTAGAAACACCACTTTGAAAATAATATTTTTAGAAAAACCAAAAACCTAAATACAACTGAAACGTTTTTATTAAAAAAGTTTGCCTGTAGATTGTACTCAATTTAGTTATTACAGGCTTCAAACTTTAAGACATAAAACATAGGCCTGGACGATTTAAGGTGGAACCGGCAACATTGTTTTTTCAGTCTCAGGCAGGAGAGACAAACAACTCATTCCCACATAGGAAAACATTCCCACCCGTGCAGAAAGGTTGTGTTTTTAATTTTTCCACAACACACTCATGCTTTGAGGGTTGTATTGCAAAAAATAAAAAAAATAAAAAACTATGCCAGTTGAGTCGTGATGACCCGATCGCATTGTGAGTCATCCAGCATTCTTCATTTTGGGCCAAAACAGCTCTTGTATTAGTTACCTCTAACAAAACTAAATCTGCTCTGACTAAATGTGGTTATCTGCCTGAAAAGGGCAGTTTAAACTGTAAATGTTAGTCCTTTACTGACCGCAAACTCACAAAGGCAGAATCGTATATAGGTACATTATATATTTTTCCACTGCCATCAGAGCAGGAGCATGTCTCTTTTTATTAGGGTTTCAGACAACAACTTTCTGAGTGTAAAAAAGAATTTTGATGCATGGTAATGAGTACTCCTGCGTGACAGTAAATTGAGACATGTAATGACATTGGTTCCCGAAAGATATTTGATCTATTTATGGACATAACTTGACTGATACTGAGGGCTTGATAATGATGTCTGTCGGTGTTGCCTCCGACTGACATCTGTGCGGTTTCGGAACCAACCGACCTGGTGCGGTCGCAAACTCCCATTTCCCAAAGGGAACTTGGGCGTCTGAAACCGGAACCAGCATAAGCTCCCATAGAGGAATGGGAGTTACTGTAAATCCCTGCAATGTGTGGAGGGTGCAGGGATTTACAGGGGGGCACCTACCTCCCGGCCCACAACCAGAGGCTGCGGAAGGAGGGGGTCCTTGCTAGGGGCCCCTAAAGTCGCTTTCGACAGGCTTTCCATGTCGGAAAGACCGACATGGAGAGCCTGTCGGAAACAGACATCAAAATCCTGATGGCGGAAACGCCGTCTGTAAGGGATTAAGTGACAGTTCCTATTGGCCGATGAGCTCCTTGAGCCCATCGGAAGCCAGTCGGATTGACCGGCCGGTTCAGACTCCGACCGCCGTCATTGTAATACGGCGGTCAGACTTCAAACCAAGGATGTCTGTCGGTAAGCCTCCGACAAGCGATTGGAGACTTACTGATCGACATCCTAATCAGGCCTTGAATGTTCAATAAATTGTGACTCTCTTATTTGAAGAGAGTGAATGTTTATTGGAATTGTATTCTCAGTATTAAGACTCCATTGCCACTAAAATCGCTTTATTGACACAATTTGAATTCAAATTACACATTCTTCAGAATCAATATTTGACAACAGACCAAGATTGACATCCACTTTTGGAATGTTATGACTCAAATGAAGATGCTTAAAAGTGTTTCTCTGTGGGAACTGTACACAAAGGAAGACAGGCACAGCTCCTCCAGAAAAACTATGAACTTAGTGTGGTGATAGATGATTCACAAGTGTGCAAAATAGCTTTGACTCTTTATAGATGTTTGACAGTCACTCAAATTGAGATGAACAAGGAGTGAGATGAGAGAGCCTTCGAATCCTGGTCTATCTCCTACCATCAGGTTCTTTATCACTGCTGAGATCTGTGGGCAAAAAGTGCAAGGAAAATATTCAAATCTGGTCATGGCTGACTCGAATGTTTATCCTTTCGAGGTCGACAAAAGAAGGACCATAATCTAGTCTACTATAAGGAATTTCACTGTTATTCGCAGTACTAATAAGCAGAAAATACAAAGGAGAAAACAGGATATAACTGAACAGTGGACTTATGTGTCTGTTACATTAAAATGTAGAAAGCAAACTGTACTCTTAAATTCATGAACAATATCAGGCTCCCAGTCCTGACATATTCTTTTTTTAATTGTCCAGTGTCTTGTGGATAGAAATTCCAAGGGTTATATTTTGAACCCTGCATCAAATGACAAATCATACCTCTCTCTATTGAGTCTAAATATGAATTTGAAATGGTTTAAGAAATTAAAGCGATATCTTCATACTCCACTCATCTGTAGGCAAACGGAGAAGAAGGGAGGTGACATATCACATGCACTAAAAGTGCTATGGGTTGGTGAAATTATTTTTATGAAGTTTCAAATTAGGTAAATTTCTGCATATTACGCAAAAATGTAGTTGATCAGTTTCTTGTGGAAAAACTGAACAAGAGGCGCGAGCTCACATACAAAATTCGCATGAGACACCATCAGAAGACTTTTTATGTTTAAACCTGTAAGCAAAAAGTATGCAAAATCTCACGCCTGCAAAATGGGGAAAAATGGGTGACATTTCCCTGATGCTAAAGGTGTAAAAAAATGTGCCCAGGCCTAATTAGTTTTATTTAAAAATCTTAATAAGCCGACATGTTTCAGACGAAAAAAGGACAGAGACACATCATCAACCCCACACTAATCACAAGGGTCGGGATTTTTCACCTGCTAGAAACAATTCCTCTTGGAGTAACATTTAGAAAAATGTATAATAGGGGGCAGATTTACAAGGCCCTTGCGCCACTTTTGCGTCACTTTTCCCTAAAAATGACGCAAAAGTGGCGCAAGGGCCTTGTAAATATGCCCACACGAGTGCAATCTTGGGCAATAGAGATTGTGAATCTTGGTACTACGTGGCATATTAAACAAGCAAATGTATGCATGTTCCGAAAATGATTGGGCAATCAAAGGGGCTAACAATGTCCTTAACTACCCATGAAAAATAAACAATCAATACTTGCAGTGCAACCTAAGGTGTTTTTATCTTCAAGTTTGCCTGTAGACTGTACAGTTTCAAGGCTGCACCGTTCTTTCCTTATACTCTATCTGGGAACAGCTATGACCAGTCATCCCTCTCCCAAATTCTTCTCTTTCGTGGGGTCAGAAAAGAAAACATCATCTCCCAGGTATGAAGAAAAACAAGATGAAATCATGTGCTAAAAACCTTGTGCTAACCCTTGATGTTCCTGGCCTGACACACTCCTCTTAAACTACTCTTCAAAGAGACCAATACTCTCATCTAACATCAGGGCTGATCCAGGTCTTCAAAAGTATAACTTTTTGTTCGCAATAGAAATCTGCTTAAGCTGAACCTATAGTCTGTCCCCTATTTCTGGTTTCAAGAAGTGTTCAAGTTTGGTATAAAACCTCCTTGTTTAGCAGAAGAGTATGAGTTGTCCTTCAATGGTTCTTGAAACGGGCGCGGCATCCTGTGTTCAACCCTTCAAATAAAGTCTTGTTGGGCTTTTCAGTATCATGCTCCTGCTGCAGAAAATGGACTAGGATGGGAAACCAGGAGATGAAAGATCAGGGAAGACCTGGTCAGATCAATGACTGAACCCCATCAATGGACAGCGCAATCAACATCACCTTATACAACCCAGGACAGCAATACAGAAAACCAGGAAGAGTTGCTGCTCACCCGCTTCCCTCAGGCCTCATGCACATATTCTGTGAATTCTTCACAATCATCTCAAACATTGGAATCCTAGAAGACTGCACTCAGCAGAAAGAACGTCTATTCCAGTGATGTGACATGCTGCTCGTCCAACAACCTCCAAGATGGCTATTAAGACTATTGCAACTTCCCTAACTCGTGAAAGGAAAGTACCTGCAGCTTCACACAGGCAGTCCAAACTGTTATCAAACCCAGCATCAGATACTAATCGAAAGAAAAATCCTTTGATTCATCCCTTCTGAAGCTCATTATTTATTTTGTTGAGTCCCAGATTCATTGTGACCCAACAACGTGCACAATACTTCCTTTGAAATGAGAGGCAACTCTTAGCAAAGCAAATAGGTATGTCAGACTAAGAGGGTGGGAGGAACCCCACTTCACTTTTTTTTGGCTAAAACTTCCCAGCGTGACCTGGAGACAAAGAAACTGAGATGGAGGAACAAGAAGGAGCCACCAACTGCAGTCACCCAACCGAGACTCACTGAAACTTCAATGTTCAAGCCTCCTCTCTTACCCACTACGCCTGGGTGAACACAATCCAATTCAGTGTGAAACCCATAAAGATAGGTGCGGCTACAGGTTACATTCACGGTAATTGGGCTACTACTTGGCTTTGTTTGAGTGACATCTTCAATCTCCTTAATTTCATTGACAACTTTGATGTGTCTGCTAAATCAATTCATATGTATTCTGCCTAGGGTGATAGCCACAGTGTGATAATACACACAAAAAACATTGCATTGTCTGATAATGAAATGCAGAGCTGCCATCACCTTCACTGGCCTGTGGTGCCTCCGGATATTCACTTCTTCTGTAGTGGTGTCTGCACCACACCTTAAAAAGGGAGAGATGCTCTTACTAGCTAAATTGCTGCATTAAACAATTTAACTATAGCATGAAGTGGCTGCTATGTGTGTATGTGGTCAGGTCATTTTTGAGTACCAATGCATTTCAAACAGTGACATACGAATACATCTGTGGATAGCCACCACCTCTCGCTTAAGTGATTACATCCAAACTCATAAGAACTGGCTACGTTTCTTCTTCAGGTGCTTGCTGGAGCTTGCATCTGCCCTTTGGTCCCTTCCTAATCCTGATATCAGGCATCCTCATGGATCTTTGTGTGATGTCTTGTGGTCCCTTGGGCTTGTGTCATCCTGAATCAGAAGTAGCTGCCAGGGAATGAGCTGATCACATCACCATCCTTTATCGTGTGTCCTGATCTATATGGTAATACATATTTCAATACATATATGTTTGCCTGCCGTGCCATAGCTGCATCGAATCATCCTTAAATGCAACAGTGGTGCTATGCTATATTATGTTAGTAGGTTTTGTTTAGTGCTGCCTAGGTCCCAAAGAGGTTTCATGTTGCTGGAAGAGATCATCTACTAACAGCCGCCTTAAGCTGGTCGGAAAATCCATTCTAGGCTCCTTTGAATGAGAGATGAGGTTCAAGGAGGGTGGTCTGGTGAGGGAGAAATTTGCAAAGATGCACATCCAGGACAGTCTGATGAGGCATTTTTTTTATGCTGATCATAACAGGTTAGTTGGTATACAGACTTAGACTTTGTGAGTAATGAAGGCTGGTCGAAGACAGTGAGTAACCTTGTGAACAATGCATTCAGCATTAATCCTGATCTGCTCTTTTAAATGATAACAAATTAAGGGGACACATGAGGACACATGAGTCCCCTTCTGCACATACATTATCAATAAAGCTTTCAGAAGATTTTCCAGTTTTATGAGCAGATATTTGGAACACATAAAAAGTTAAAGATGTCCAGCTCTGCACGCGCTTTTACTAGAAACTCTCTGAACAAGGGGGAAGAAATTGAGATATCTTCATGTGAAGATTTTAAAAAGCCTCCAGTAATAGTGGACGAAACATGTTGTCCGAATGTCAGGACTTCAGCAATGCTCAATTCCAAGAGCTCAAGCTTGATGTCACAACTGGTGAGTAGCCAAGTTCTTGAGGCCAGATCTTAGGTGGATTTACCAAAAAGATCTTCACTTTAACGCAGTTCAGATAACGAGCATTAGCCTAATTAGTGGATTGAAGGCGTTGCATATTTCAAGCATTGTCATCTTATATTAAAGTGTGTACTGGGCTGATGTTTCATCTGGGAGTGATGTGGTTACATCACAGAGTGAGGGATAGAGGTATATTTTCCAGGATGATGAGTGATGCCCTAAATCATGGACAACCGTGGATGCCATCTTCGCCTAATTAAATGCGATATCACGTTTAGTTTGGCTTGGACTTAGTCTCTTTTAAGTGACCTAGCGTCTTTTTAAAATCCTTTGGCTTGATTGACATTTAATTCTTTTTTTCAAATTTCTAGAATTTATTAAAAGATTGTCATAATTATCAGGTTGAGTGCCATTTCTGAACAAATTGCCTACCTGCTTCACGTGTGGTGAAGAGTTATTGTTCACTGTCTGATTTGTTATCCTAAAATGTTGCCTTTTTACTTCTTGAAGTTACATGGAATAAATAATTACTTGTGTGTAGTGCTTTATAACCCACTTCTTCCACTATAAAGACCAGGCGCTATCATTTGTTAGTAAATTTGCCTTTCTCAGAAGGATCGAAGTCTGCTTGGCTTTGCCAAGATTCCACACATGATGTGCTTACCACAGCTGATGTCAGCGGGTGAGTGTTTAACTCATTGAGCCTTCTTGCAGGCTAAACTGATGCTCTTTTTATGATTTCCAAGGCAAGAGAACTCCATTCAGGCCTTTCCATTGTGAATAATTTTCTGGCCAGGAAAGTTCATTCCATCTTGTAGACAGTTAAAACTGTAAGCAAGTCTACTACTCATCGTCCAGCTGTGTTGAATGACAACCAAATGCATTTTAGGGAACTGCAATTTTTGGCTCCCTATTTTTGTGCAGTACTTGATTCTGGCCCGTTGAGAAGTTTGCAAAAAATTCACTGTTTGCTGTGCCAGGGGAAGTTATTTCCAAGTTGCTAAGTACATTTTACCACACGGAGAGATCATTTGTCACCCTAATTTACCCCAGCTGAACTGGAAAATGTATGCAGAATTTTTATCTCCAAATGTACCTTTTGCCAGCTTTTCCATACACAATTGTAAATGTTTTCAGAGTGTGTCTATGCAAATACAATTCATGTAGGCCTTTACTATGCACAATGTTATGGCACAGGAGAGAAACCCTCACCGCTCTTTGCACCATTAAACTGCAAAGAAAATCCTATACAGGTTCCCCGAGTCAGGAAAGCTAGACTGGGTGGGAAGGCCCTTTCCCATCTCGGCCCCCGCTATTGGAATAAGCTCCCTCTGCACTTGAGGCAATGCCCCGATCACCTACAATTCAGAAAGCAGCTTAAGACTACTCTCTTCTGCCTCTGATTTTGCTGTAGTAGTTCTACTTCTCTGTTGCCCGTCCAAAGCGCAGAGATACACCTTCGGGGGTCGATTCAGGCGCTATATAAATAAATAAATAATAAATAAAAAATAAATAAAACCACATTCTTTGTATTAAATAAGGATATTTGCAAGAAAACGTGTTGCAAACGTTACAATTTTTAATGCTTAACTAGAATAATATAAAAAGTGAAAATTCTGACATTTTCCAAAAACCTTTGCAAAGGCTGCAAAAACTATTTTCTGCCTGTTAAGGCAGGTTGGAAAAAGCTCGCAACTTAGATACACAGTAATTCAGGGCTGTGAACAGCAATGATCTTCAAGCTGCAGCACCAGCAGACACATTCCCCCAGCAGGCTCAGCTGCTCATAAATCACATTAAAGTCCAGCCTTCTCGGAACCAAGGCCACTCAAGGCTTCCCAGGGAGCAGTAACCTCAATGGCTGGTTTACCGACCAGTGAGGTGGAAGTAAAAATGCATTAAAACTCGCACAGCGCGAGCCAAGTAGCAGGCACTTCACGACTGACGTAGTTAAATGAAGGATTATTTCACTTCGCGTGGCTTATAAAAGAAATTATAGAGCCAAAAATATTTAATTCTGGAAATTCCATAGGCTTGGAAGATAACGTTTTTAATGAACCAGCTCCATATCTGAAATGCATGGGATGCAGTTTGAATGAATGAATGAGCAACAATCATTCAAAACTTCAATTTGCACAGGAAAACATCCAAGATAATTAATGGCAGTTTATTATGGACTAGGAATTTAAAAAGATATCCCACTTGAACCCCATCCATAGGTCATAGACTCTCTTAAACATCAACACTTTTGAACACACAATTGGCAACAGTCTATAAAGAAAAAGAGGTAGCATGTTTCAAGTTTCATTATAATGATGACATCACAGGAAATTAGATCACACAATCTTTAACTTAATAATAGCAAGGACAGTGGGTCCGCTACCTCCAGTGTTCCTGTGCCAATGCACCTTCTGCACTATTGAGAGGTAAGGCCTGTCTCTCAAAGTTTGCAACAATTGTAAAGTATTCAGTGGCGGCTCGCAGAGGGAGTGCTGCGGGGCGGTGGGGCGGGGGAGGGGCTGGGTGGAGGGGTAGTGGAGTCGGACATACGACGGGCAGGAGTAAACTAAGTAAATAAATAAATAAAACTATTTACCTTGCGCTCGCTGAATCGCCAACTCCAAGTAACACCCTTAAGGCTCCAGATCCTACCATGGGAAGTCAGATTCCTTCTAGGCTGTGGGAAGCTATGTGGCTCCTTTCCTACACCTCTCGTCCTTCCTCTTCGTTGTGGAAACCCTGGCCATTGTTCCAGACAAGAGGCCCCCTTGACTTCCCTGATAGGATGTTTGCACCCTTGGGGACACATACACCCACTCAGGCAGACTTAACATTTCTGCATGAGTCATCCTTTCCACCTCAGCCCAAGCAGAGTTTTCAAGGTCATTTCTAACAGACACTTCACTGGGACAGCAGGGCTCACAGCTACCTTCTTCTTGTCAGTTCCTCCCCTTTCAAAGGAGACCATTGCCACAGGATTAAACATCGCCTCATTGTCAGGATTGACTATCCTATTAAGAGTATCTGGGATAATTTGCTTTGGGGAAACCAAGCCGAACCACCACTGTGGTCATGCTGGCTCCTGTATCCCTAAGAGCTTCTACCTTGGTCCATACTGGCAGGTAAGACGACCAAGACTATAACATCCACCCCACTCACGGAGACTGAGGAGGCTTCAATATAACCCTGGATTTCCCATGGGCAAACTTCTACCTCAATTCCTGAAGTAGAAATCTTTTGGGGCAGTTCACAAGTGGGGTCTTCTTGATACAGACTGAGTCTCCCTTTTTATTTCCTGGCCTGTGACAGTCCAGGAACACCACAGAAGCCACAGGGTCAAAAGCTTTCTTTCCCTTAGGTTTGGGAAAGGTACAGTACTCCCCTTGTAGTGTCGACATGTGGGGCCCTTGTGAGAACTCTTTCCCTCTAGAAGGGGCAGAACCCACTTTCCTGGGATCACCTCTCTGCGACTTCTTAGACACCACAGTGCACACCCTCACTTCAGCTGCTTTACCAAGTCCGACATCTTGGAATCTACTAGATGCTGGTAACTCTGAATGACAATTACTCGAGATGTGCTCATTCATGATCATATGTAGCCCATCATATGTAGTGACTGTATTGCTTTTTCACACAGCCCTCTAGTGCCTTTAGGGAGACATCTTAATGTTCAACCCAGGATTGTTGTGTGTCTGTGTGTGTGTCCCGGAACATCTTCTGGTACTCTTCAGATGTGAGACCAAACCTCTGCCCCAATGCATCCTTCATGTTTATAGGAGTCAGCTACCCCCTCTTCTAGAGTAAGGAGTGTATCCCACCCCTGCACCGGAACTAACTCACACAGCAAGGCTACCCACTACTGTTGACCAACCATGCACATTTGTAATGCCCTTTCGTAGAAGGAAAACCATTTATCAATGTCACCCCCATCAGATAGCTAGGCTGAATACCTTTACAGAAGCGAGGGGTATGTGGCCAGCCTGTAGATACCCCACCATTGATGCCGCCATCTTCGCTGGGCATCAAACTCAGTCTGGTCTTCTTTTCCTCCAAGGCCAACTTCTTCTCCTCCTGTGCCAGTTTCTTTTTCTCTAGGGCAATGCCTAGCAGTGGGGCCTGCAGGTCCCTTTCTGGTTGCTTGTCACTGAGCTCCAACTGGAAGGCCAGTTCAGAGTGGCTTGTGCTGGGAGATCCTGCTTCACTTCCATCCCTGGATAGTTCACCTAACAATCCATATTGAGACAGGTTGTCCCCTTCTCCTTCATCTTCTGTAGTTGACTCTTCCTCTTAGGGAATCTGTGCTTGTTGTGGTTCTACCCAAGCCCCAAGGGCCTTCCCAAAATTTGCCTTCTTAGCGCTGTCGCCCAGTTTCAACTTTCTTTCTTTCCACTGGGCTTTCATCTCCAACACTGAGGGAGTTTTCAAGGTGAAAATATCCAACTCCATGTTGGCTTGGATGTTAAAATGTGCACACATTGGCATCAAAAATAATTTAGAAAAATAAAAAAAAAAAACAATAAAAGACTGCTGCAGATTAAAAAAACAAAAATCAATTCTTGCTTCCTGTTAAATTTATGGCTTTTTAATTTCCAACTTAATAGTTGAGTGCTAAACACAAGCTCTGGATCCCACGGCTGAACACTAATGTGAGAAAGTGAATTATTAGTTAGAGTGGATGGTAGTCCACCACATATAATAATGCGCTATCCCTGTTAGGTCCAGCAAAGGTTTCAGTTAATGAAACCCCTAGTAACTATGGCATTTAGCAGACAGGCTGAACATCAGAAAATGTGTAAAGCATTTAGAAATACCAAAACAGATAAACAGCCCAAAACACAACACAATAAAAACTCCACTACAAATGATAAAAATAGAGAATATTTAATAAACAAAATTACACCACAACAACATAACCCAAAAAGGGGAACCGGAGGCATTAAATTATAAAGTTTCTAAAAAAAATAATACCAAAAGGTGCACAGTGCCAACCGCAGCACAATTGGTCACGCTAGACCGGGAAAAGGGTAAGGTTTAAAGCCAACTGCGAAGGAGTGCAGGTCGCCTACAGAGACCAGGTTCTTCCCAGTCGAAAATTTTACTTTCTTCTTATTCATAGTTTGGCAGAGAGGGTCTCCATCGCAACAGAGTATTCTCTACGCTAAACTGAAGTTCCACCCTCCTCATTCAAAGTTGGGCGTAAGCTCAGTATATTGAGGACAGAGACAACTCCGCCATTGACATGCACTTCCTCTGACTCAACGGAGTAAGGACATCAGAGGTTTGGCCAGTCGTCCACCCGCCCTATTTGAAGTGGGCGGACAAATTGCCAGTTTTCATTGTCCATCACCGTCAGTTAAAACCTGGTGTTAAGAGTCATCAAAAACGTTAAATAGATCCCCACGTCATGGGGGGGGGGAGTTTTATTTTCAAAAACATTGAAAGTTTGCTGTACAGCTTCATCATATGACGGAGCCATCTGTCAAACTTTCAATGCACTTACAAGAACTGCCATGATGGTGGTTCCTGTAACTGCAAGAGATGCCCGCTGAACTGGCGGACATCTCAAAATTTGGTGAGCTTGTACTCCCTCAGTGCAATAGAGTACTTGACTCCATTGCCCTGAAGGAGTAAATATCTGTCCACCAATATCTAAATCAGGCCCTTAGTCTCTGTAGTGGAAGTTAAAATCCTCAACAGTGCAAGGCAGCAGGCTGTGGCCAAGATGGGTTTCACAAGGCCGGATAGGTGTCCAAGACTTGATTTTTGGCAGGAAAGCTCAGAGTAGGAAAATTCAAATTTCACACGAAAGCTGGACAAATGCTTTTGGCACCTTCACCAGGAGGAGAATTCTAACTTTAGACTTAGGGTCTGATTTAACTGTTCGCAGAGAGGAAACTCCGTGGCAACAGTGACGGAGCTCCCACCCTGCCAACAGAGTGGTCCACCCGCCCAACTTATATGTGTCTGGACCATATGTTTGGCTACAGCATTGACTACTCCATTATCGCCATAGTCAAACTTCTCATCTCGTCCGACGGAGTAAGGGCTGCCGGCGAATTCGCTATATGTCCATCCGACTAATCAGAATGGGTAGACATATAGCTGTTTTTTGTACTGCCCATCAATATCAGCATTTGCCGATATGCAAACTCTGGCGGTAAAGGACAGTAAAAAAATAAATGTCTCCCCTATGATGGGAGATGATTTCCATGGTGAGAGGTCCAACTCTCAAAATCTGCTTTGTACTCCACGATTTAGGAAGGCTCGCCTAGATGGTAGGTCTTTTACGGTAGGGGCGACCAAACTTTGGAACTCTTTGCCTAATAATATTCGTCATATTGAATCAGAGCCACTATTTAGGAAAGCTGCGAAAACTTGCCTCTTTAGCTTAGGCTAGTGTCTTTTAGGGTCTGCTTTTCTGATCACCTTGGCGTGCCGCCTACTGCTAGAGCGCTGGGACACCTCTGTTTGAGGTAGCGGTTCGCGCTTTATAAATGTCGGTATTATTATTATTATTATTATCTTTTTAATTTTCATATGAAAACCCTGCTTCAGTATTTTGTATTTGAAAATAAAAAAAGAAATCAGTTTGCTGCAAGGCTCTGTCATGTTGATGAAGCCCTGCACCAAAATGCAAAAAAGAAATGAGAGGATCTGCCATGACGGCCGTTCCTGCCAATGCTTTAAAAATGCCGCCAGCTTGGTTGTCATTTCTAAATTCGGAGGGAAGCATCTCCTTCAGGGCAATGAAGCAATTTAATCTGTCACCCTGGTGGGGAAACAGGTCTCCCATCGATGTATAAATCTACCTCATGATTACTTTTTGGAGCACAAACTCCTCCAGCTGGGCAAGACTGCAAGCTGTAGCCAAACAGGGCTCCATAAGGCCAGATACCTTCTCCGAAATAGATTTGCTACAGCAGAAAAACTCCAAGCGGAAGCAACCTGAATCTTTGGCCCAGCGGCGACGCACCTGTGTCAGATTGATGAGGCAAGTTGGTCCGGGTCTTCTGTCAGTTCTCCAAGCAAAAATCCTTGAAAACACTTCTATGTTGCAGCTTTTAAGGTAAGGCAAGAGGAATACACTTTTACACTTATCTAAGGCTCGCCCCAGGACCAGTTGGAACTGGTCAGCTTGGCTCTTCAGGAAAGTGGGCTTCCTGCAGGAGGCCAGCCAAATTACTCTTGGAGACCACTTTTCAGTCCTCACTGGTCACAACAGATTGTGTAGTCCTACTTATGTCTTCCACAGTTACAGAGGTGTACTGAAAAGGGTACCGAGAGTGCCAAATGTATGCCCCGTCCCAGCCTTTGGGTGGGGGAAATCGCCTAGCCACTGCCTAACCCTATCCAATGGGGTAAAACTTTCCAAGGGTGACCGTACCCACTTTTGAAGCACTTCCTGTGTGCTTTACTGTAAACTATCCCACGGTTCCCCTCTCTGCCTAAACCCAACATGGCAGCACCAATCTTCCCTTGTGTAGAACTCCCAGGATCCACCCAGAGGTGTGGATATGATAATCTTCTGGTCACTTCAAACCAGTTCTGGGGCAGAGCCTTTCTTCTCTTGTGCAGTACTCCCAGGATCCACCGAGAGGCGTGGATATGATAACAGGCAAACCCTCCCTTCTGATCACTTCAAACCAGTTCTGGGTTAGCACCCCTTCCCACTGTGTGGAAACAGGCTGGCTATGAGGACAAAAGGAAGGCAGGCTTAGGTGTGAGCTACATCTACCAGTGACAGGGTAGGCTTCCTTTGTAGCCCAGGAAGGGGATGGGCACAGCCACTCCCGGCCATCCTACTCATGGAGAAAAACATCTCCCTAAACCCAAACCCTTTGCCCACTGTCTGTGAGCAATACACATCTCACCCTAAGAGAGGCATTAACTGTCAGGTGACACTGAACACTGACAGAAAGGCACATTTGGCTTAGGCAGGAAAATGACAACTTTTTAAAAGTACCATTTACAAAATAGTACTATAAAATCCAACCTGACAATTAAGATTTAAATTACTAATAAAATGAGTCCATGAATCATTTTTCTAGCCTTACAGTGAAAGATTACTTTGAAGATTTTTTAGTGCTAAGGCATATAAAACATAAATATACGGCCCTGATTTTTCAATAAAATGCACACTGTCCTATGTGCCATATGGGCATGTAGGGTCTAATTTAGGGGTGACTTATCTGCAGTGCTTATTTTGGGCCGGTGGTTTTCGGTGCTCAGCACTGGCACTTAATTGGTTTCCAGTGCTCGGCACCTTGTCAATACTGCACTTATGACAGTCTGCCACATGGTGGCGCTGCTCATCTAATATAGAGATGAGCAGAACAACGGTTGTTTATGAATACACTATACATAAAAAATTACTAAGACCTGCCTCCCTGCCATTCCTTTAGCTTTGGGACCTGGAATAATCTGAACTGTTCCACTTGCAGGTGAGAGAGATGGTTAGTAGTTGTTTTGGCAGCGATGACAGGGGCGATGGGTGGTGCAAGCTGCAGTGGCCTCCTGGTCAGGGCCCTGGCACTTATTATTTTACAAATTAAGCACTGCT
This sequence comes from Calotriton arnoldi, assembly GCA_963921515.1. NCBI lineage: Eukaryota > Metazoa > Chordata > Amphibia > Caudata > Salamandridae > Calotriton > Calotriton arnoldi. The sequence continues at coordinate 1,057,867 of CAWUFW010004071.1, forward strand.
TATCAGTATTAAAAAGGAAGGTTTGGGTCTAGCAAAAAGGTTTATTTTGCCAAGTTGAATTGACAGTTCTAAAAGGTATAACCCGTGCTGTAGGAGCAGGCATGGAGACACACTTTGCATGGTTACTTTAGTTGTGTCACAATATGTGCTTTAGTCTACAAGTGACATTTAATTTACAGGCTCTGGGTACACTGTTCCACCATATACTAGGAACTAGGTAAGGTACATATGCCGATCAGGAGTGGCGCCAATTTCAACATCATTTAGGAGTCAGAGTACTTGCACTAAGGCCTGGTTAACAGTTCCCAGAGTCAAATTAACAGCAACATCAGCAAAGAACAAATTGGGATGAGCATATAAAAAGAGGCATTTTGCTGCAGCCGCTTACCTTCTTATTACCCCTATCCAGCCTAGGACGAAGCCACAAGTTTACCATCCACATCCTCCGCGCTTGGACGCTCTCACTGTTTCGCAACCATTCATCCTCCCAATAAATACACTCTGTGGTTGTAGATAAAATGCTTGAGTTTGTTGTTCAACAATCATATAGACACATTACACTTGTAAAAGCAAAACAATTGTGTATGGTTTATTACATCGTTATTAACAAACCATCAGGTCTCGAGGGTCCTTTTTCTTATAGCATGTTCTTGCTCTTCTAGACAGTTCCCCAAGAAATACTATGATCGACTCACGAGCCAGTCGCTTGACCATTGTAGCTGGGATCTGATGCCCCCCATGACCCCACTTCACCCCTCTCGATGTGCTTATGAAGTAGGCATTAATCATCTGATACTGATGAATCATGTATTCTGTGATTTCCTTCATAACCACCCCATGAGCTTTGTTAGATGTGGGTACAAGGGCAAAATTCTCTCTTCTGAAGCCACAGGCTGCATCCTAGGTCCCCTTAAATTAACTTTGGCCTAAACCCTGGTTGGTTTTTTGAAAGGCTCCAGCTAATCTGATGCCTCGGTGCAGTCACACATTATTTCCACTGGCATCTTGCTGGTGGTCTTTCTGCTGCGCTTTTACCCGCTGCTCTACCTCCCTGCCCATACCCTGATACCCCTCTGGGCCTTCAACGTGGTTACTGCTCCAGTCCTTGACTCGTGGTAAGGTGGTGCAGTGGGTTAATATGCCTGTTGCAAAGAGCATGTACCATGCAGATCAAAAACTGTATATAATGTAATAGCTCATTGGGTTACTACTTTTGTCTGAGAGATCCTGTGTTACTTGCAGTTTATAAGTTAAAATCATAACATAGAACAGTAAGCTATTAAAAAATTCTGCCTACTAGTATGGACATATGACTCCTACACCTTGTAGTCCTCAGTCTTACGTAACATTTCCTACACACTGATTTACACACCTATGATTGATTGTGTGTAGTGTGTGATGTACACTGCTCTGACACCCTACACTGGTATGAGTGGCGCTATAAAGTTAATTAGAACATTGGAATGTGGAGCACTCCATTGAATACAATGGAGTGCTCTGAGCTTTTACAGGCCGGTAAAGGCCTGCAGAGCAACATTCCAATGTTGTTTGAACAAAGGCCTCTCAGAGCCCTAGGGGATTTCAATCCTTCGGGCTCCGAGAGGCCTTTGTTGTATTTGTTAGAACATTCTGCCCTCTAGTGGCAGAATGTTCTAATAGCCTTATAGCCCTTCGTAGCTGGGCTATACCGGCTATTAAAGTCCCGCTCTCTTGTTAAAGGCCCTCGCCTTCGGCTCGGGCCTTTAACGCTGGAGCAGGCCTTTAATAGCCGGTATAGCCCGCTACGGCGGGCTATAAGGCTATATTAAATGCATCAGAGAGAGATTGGTTATGGAGACTTGAGGGGCACTGTTAAATGGTGGTAGTGAGGGAATCCATGGCAGAGGTGGTCAGTGCGGAGTGACAACAAACATTGTCGCACCAGGCGCCACCAGCGCTAATTGTTCTCCTCTCTGCCTGTTTCCACTAGTGAAAGGTAAGGATTGGATACTGGGAGTAGTCAACCAGCATGGCCACATAGGATAACCCTGTGGTGGAATTCTGAAGAACGGATCTCTTGGAAAGAAACGAGAAAACGGTCCTATAGGACAGAAAAATTCAATGGTAGATTGAAGAAGTAAAAAAACATAAAAGCCAGAATCACTTTTGCTCATCCTTCCTACTCAGTATAGGAATCTCTGTACCAATTGATAAGCAATCTGTAACGTGGGCCCCTATTGGGTGCCAGAACTGGTGTCTCTAACACGTGCACCGACATCGTCCTTATTTCATACAAAGTGGCCATTTACCTTTGATTTAAATGCAAGAATAAGTGACTCTGCAACCGGACATTATAGCCCCACTCACCCCCGGCCCCCACCCGGGGCGCCAATTATGATGCCCAGCTGTCAGCCTCTAACGGCAGTGCACCAGACGAAAAAGCACAGTGAGGCGCATTGATCTGTGTCAAAGCCCCTTCACAGGGGAAATTGGACAGGAATAATGATAATTGTCATAGGAAGTCAAACCATTAAATGGAGATTTTCAAGAGATAAAAAAAAAGTCAGCCAGCATGCTCACGCGCCCCCGCTGCTTCTCCGCGTGCTGCTCATTATCCGGAAGCAAATGGCCGTTTAGGACGGCTTTGACCTTTGGCGCATCGGTTTCCGCCTCAGATCCATCAAATGGGCTTATGTCTCACCATGTTGTTGCTAGACTGAGAAATTGAGGGTCTCATGACATTGGAAGAAGATCAGAAGATCTTTAGTCCCATGACTGGTACGACGCTGCGTCGTCTCAGGAGTTTAATAAGACAAGGAGGCAGCTATTACCATATAAACACCACACCACCTCTAGTTGCAACTGCATATCACACTGAAATCCAGCTGAGCCCTTGCAATACCTTCTACAAACTGCAGCATTAATGCCCAGCGGATAGTGAATGTCCCAACACAGCATTAGCGAGCTAGGTGCAAACATTGATGCAGAGATGTTTTCAAAGCATTTTGAAGTTTCCACCTCAAGGGCAATTATTGCATCTGTTTCTATATTGCTGCTTTGGGATGCACTGTGAGTTTAAGATCTCCATGTTTAATATCATTTCATTTTGATTTGTTGTGTAGAGCAACTCAACCCACGAGCTATTAGTGCGCCGTACATTTCCAACCCAACAACATGCAGAGCATCCTTTACAAGAAAGAGACAACATTTGTCAACAAAGCTAAACTTCAAATGTAGCAAAAAGGGTAAGAAGGCAGTCAAGCAGTACTTTGATCAGTTTCAGTCGAGTGGTTAAAAGAAAAAAGAACAACTATTAAAGGAAAGAATGAAAGCGACTATGAAGGGGGAGGGAGAGAGCACAGCGGGAACATCAATAACAGAATTGGTAGGAATTTGTAATAAAAAGAGTAAAAATTATGTATAGGGAGATATGACATATGGCACAATCTGTTGACATTTTATGTAGGGTATCAGTTGATGCGTTGTGATCAGTCATTGATCACAATCAAAGCCTCCAGAACAGATTAGGAGAAATTACTCCACTGTATATGTAAGTATCCCCTTGTGCCTCATTTCCCCAAATCGAGAATAGGATGTAGGCACTTGGGTATAGTAGTATTACGGAACAGAGACTGTAAAAACATAGGGGCCTATTAACAAATGCCATTTTGGAGTATGTAAAGTTGTACTAATTTACATACTCTGATATGCAATTAACAAACCACCGTCTGGAGAGCTCCACATATGTAAGTATTGGATTTAGGAGGATACCTGTGCTTAATTTGTGCCAGTATTTTCCGGCACTTAATTGTTAACCCTGGCACTTAGGGCTGTCTGCCACATGGGGGCACTGTTTGCTTGAATTAGAGATGAGCACAACAACAGTTGTTTATTAATTCAAAATACATTACAAATGACTAACACCTTGTGTCCAAGCTATTCTTATAGCTTTGGGGCCTCGAAGAGTCTTAATTGTCACACTTATAAGAGATTAATTGTTAGTAGTTGTGTTGGTATTGTCGTTGACACCCTGGCAGGGGCAATGGGAAGTGTGAACTGCGGCAGCCTCCTGACGAGGGCCCTGGCACTTATTGTGTTACAAATTAAGCACATGAGGATACAAGGGGGATCATGGAAAATGTGGAATAATTACACTGAGACAGGTGGGATTATGGGAAATTCTGAAATCAATTGAATTTCACCTCTGAACCCAAGCAGATCACCTGCTGTGCCCCCAGGGCTCATCCCTCAGCCCCATGCTCTTCAATGCATATATGACCCCGCTAGCCAGCATCGTCCGATCCCACGGTCTCAACATAATTTCTTACACAGACGATACCCAACTCATCCTCTCACTCACTGACGACCCCACTACTGCAGAACCAACTACTACAGATGCATGACAAATTTTGCAAACTGGATGAAGAACAACTGCCTGCAGCTGAGCACAGACAAGACGGATGTACTGATCTTTGGCAACAGCAGCAACAAATGGAACAACTCTTTGTGGCCATCAGACCTAGGACCCACACCCGCTCCCTCTGACCACGCCAGAAACTACGGAATCATCATTGACAACAAGCTCGCCATGAAATCACAGATCAGTGCTGTCTCCTCCGCCTGCTTCCTCACTCTGCGCATGCTGCGTAAGATCTTCAGGTGGCTAACAGACGAGACGCACCGTGACACAGGCCCTCATCACCAGCTGACTGAACTATGGCAATGCCCTCTACGTAGGAATCCCTGCACACCTCCTACAGAGACTACAGACCATACAGAATGCTGTAGCCAGACGTATCCTCGGCATTCCCTGACAAACCCACATCACAACCCACCTCAGGAAAATCCACTGGCTCCCCGTACAGAATTCTAGCTGCTGACCCTCGCACACATAGCTCTACAGAACCAAGGACCCACCTACAATAACCACTGTCAGAACTTCCGTCAACTGTTGAGAAGACTACACGCTGCCTCCCTTTCACTTGCCCATACTCCCCGCATCTACCGAAGCAGAACGGAGGACGCTCCTTCTTCCACATTGCAGGAATGACCTGGAACAGCCTCCCCACCCACCTCCAGACCATCACCGTACTTCCGGAATTCCGAATGTCTCTCAAGACCTGGCAGTTCGAATAAGCCTCCGGGACCTGCAAGCGCCTGGATACCCTATCGGGTGATTAGCCACACTTTATAAATCCCGATTGATTGATTGATTGATTAATACAGAGAGAATAAATCATACTTGTATTAATCAGTGTATAGGAAATGTACACTGCCATAGACAGTGAGGACTATAAGGTGTATGAATCACATGTCATCCATACTGATAGGCACCATATATTAAGAGTACTTGGTCTGGAGAGTACAAACTCAGGATTTAAAACATAACACAGTGATTGACTTTACTAATAAGAATGTATTTCTATCTAAATAAACCCTTTTTAGCAACATCAAGATAATGAAAGACTGGGGAAAAATCATACTGTTCTTTCTAAACTATACCTTGCAATTTCCATGCGGCTCTTTGAGGGTAGTTCATTGCTCTCAGTGTTTCATTAGGGTTGTAATTTATGAACTGAAATAAACAAAATGATCTCCATGAAAAAAATAGTAATTTACTGAGCTATCCATATAAAATACAATTCTGTGATTTGCATGGTGCACATTCTTTGCAGCAGGCATACTATCCCTCTTCACTACTTTATTATGAGTCAAAACAGCCACTAGACAAAACTCCTATCTCTCCAGCAGGTACATTAATCACCAGAGTTATCTTGACATTTTTATTGTTACCTGAAATGTGCTGTACACACAAGCAACTATGCGGCAGGTGCTTTTAAACCCATAAAATATTTCAAACCACAGCACCCCCCAGATCGGCACCCTGTGTGGTGACACCAGTCGCACCCTAAAGCCGGCCCTTGGATTACTTTCAAGCTTGTTTTGATACCTTTATGGCTGTAGTAACTTTAGAAGTGTGTTTTGTGAATTGCAATTGTCTCACTCTTTTGTGGGCATCCTTAAATATTCATACACAGCTCCCATTCAGTATTAATTATTTCCTATCTCCCAGCCTCCCAGCCCATTCTATATTTGTTTCTAATTTGTATTCCTATGTGTGTGGGATCTTCGCTCATTTTGGCATACAAAAGATGGGAGCGGCAGAGGTCTCCAGCTGTAGGTTTGTGAACTGCATTTTGTAGTACATGAATAGCACTACTGTAGTTTTGTAGTACAAAATGCAGTTTGTGAATCAGGTCTGAAAGCATGATCTCAACATTTGTGCACATTGTGCACCCTGAGGGATTCTGCCCAAGTGATTTTCACCTGAGAAAATGCTGTGGAAACTATGAGGGCATTTCAAATTTCTACACCTCAGGTGGGGGGGGGGGGGAGGGGGCAGATGCAAATAACACATTACTGCCATTCAGAAATTCACAATTGTGGTCAAAAGGCGCACCTATAGGTTCCGAACCTTGCGATATTAGTTTTTATAACTGTATAATTAGTGCCCAGGATTGCAAGGCAATAGAACGGACGCCTTTTAATTTTTTAGGGCGATCCTACTAGGCAGCGCTGCTGTCTGATTGAAAGAGACCTCTCGCCGGCTTGTCCAACTTTAGACAGCCCTTACTTCCTGACAAGAGATTTCCTAATGACCTCAAGTTTTGTGGATCTCAAGGTCAATAGTTCGAATCCGGTAGCACAAACTTGCCATTCAACTTTCTCAAGACCATACATTGAATATTTTACCTTTACCTGCATTTAATACCCTTTAAGCAATCAATACCTTAGAAATATCTGCTATTCACAGTGCCTAGGAACAGCAAAACCTTGGCCTGACACGCTACATGGACCAAAAACAATCCCAGCAGGTACACCTTTTTAATTTGGTCTCCCTAGATTGATAATGTGAGTACAAATTGAAAACTGTGTTTTCATGTGAGCAACTGAAAAGTGGAAAAATGTAAAACTGTCACTGTCTGCTCCTTGTAAACTGCACTTCTACTATGTCTCAGCATAATTCTGTGAAGCTGCTCAAATGGCCTGCGTTGCCTGAAATACATACCATGGATTTGTGAGATAGTAAGGTACTGGTTGAAGAGAAAACTTTTGTTGCAAGCAAGATAAAACACAAATTAAGTAACACAAACTCTGAGAGATGCAAGTTCAAATGTTAAACTATTGGACTGCATTTCTGAAGTGGCGGAGTGAGGCATTAAGCCAGGAAGGCTAACGCCTCACTCCGCCACTTCCCTTGTAAATATGCCCCTTGGTCTGTAGTCCTACAGTACAGTACAGCAATTGTGTCGAGTGTCCATGTCAAAGGAACGTCAGGTCATCTCTGGAGTACCAAAGCAGTCAATAATGTGAATCTAGTGGGGAGATTAATGTTGGTGGCCCTCTATGCTCTCGTGGCTGATGTGATTGGGTTGCTCCCAGTTCAGAGTTTTAAGTATGCATCGCACTGACTGGTGAGGATGATGTGGGATGGCCCCGCAGTGGCATTGTGTTTTATTTTTGTTTTTCCTTGAACATCGATAAGACCTCACCCCAGTCTGACGCTATGGGTTGCTTCCAAAAGCTCCTGGCCTCCTCTCTCAACAGGGAGATGGATGTCCTTTCGGCTCATTGGGTTACTATGGCATTCCAGTAGATAAGCCGTGAGGGAGCGGGGGCTTTACAGTGCATGGGGAGGGTAATTGTGTGAGGAGAAAAGCCAGGACCAGGAACCAACTGTTAACCTTCTCATCTTTGGGGCACCTGTAGAGACATAGGATAGAACTTTCCAGTGTGAGTGAATTAGTTATTTCAAGCCAGAAGCGATTGGGCAGTCCCAAACCATGTGTTTAATGCCTGCGTCCTCAGCTCACAAGCGAGGGCATCTGGTGTTTGCGGTTTCATTCATTTTCAGTAGGCATGCTGGGATCTGGTAAGCCCTGGGATGTAGGATGTTGAATTAAATAATCAGAAATCTGGCATTGCGTGAATTCTTGTGGGGATGGGAGATTACTGAGTCCTATTCCTTTTGGGTAAAAGTGTGCCACATCTCAGGTTTTGCTCGTAAGTGTTTGAGGAGGGGACGTGATCTGTTTGGAATGGCCTTAACCAGCCATGATGTCAGTCTTCTACCCACAGCTATTGTGAATATTGTATTTAGGAGAGAGTGGGCTGCAGGTTCTCTTTGTATTATGCCCTAAATATCCTTAAAGGCTCACAGAAGGCATATATATGTCAGAAATTGCCCCATGGGACTCAGATTTGCTCAACCAATAGGTCAAAAGAAATAAGATTACCATCTTGGATTAAGTCTCCCACACAGTACATGCCTGAGTCATATCAAGCCTTGGCCATAGAGGGAGTATCACTCTGTCTAAAGCAGTGGAGACTGCGGAGTGGGATCCCGGGAGCATAGCCTATTGCTTTGTCAGAGATGGATAAAGTTCTGTGGTAACAGTTTGTGCTACACGAAAGAGGTTGTGAAAGTACCTGGGGGAGAGGGAGTGGCATTTGGTAGGAAAGCCTTGCAAATTAAATTCTGGGTGCCCTGTTTGGATTAATGATCCACTTCCTGTAGGAGCTGGCATTCGTTTCATCTGTAAGTCCAGTCTAATTCTGCTGCGAGGTAGTAATGGTCAAAGTCTTGAGTCCCCAGGCCACTGACTTCTACCGGGAGCTGTATTTTAGACAATGCCACTCTGCGGTGGCCCCTACTCCAAAATAACTCCCCATCATCACATCTAGTATATGAAAGAGATGGTGAGGGAGAATCCATAAAATAATACTCTTGGTAGCACTATCATTTATGTGAGGACTACCCGTCCAGGGACGGATGGTCAGTGATAGGGTTCTCCAGAAGGAAGGATATTGCACTCATCAGATTGCCGCTGAGCATATCAATTTTCAAGTGGTATATGTTAATGCCCAAATATTTGAAGACTGTAGCCTCCCAGTTGACCTGACGGACTTCTATTACTATGTGTTGTATCAGCAGCTGGAGTTTAGAGAGAAAATGCATGTTTTTGACCAGTTCACGCCCCGGCTGGAGACATTTCTCAAGGTGTTAAGGTACTGTGATATGGTAAGTACCCCCTTACGAATGGCTCTAATGTAAATAAGTGTGTCATCTGCATACAACGATGTTACATGTATCTCGTTCTCAAGTGGGTTGCCCCATTCGTTGCCTTGGATATGAAGTCGCATCAATAAGGGTTTCATCGCAAGTCGGAACAGTAGTGGAGAGAGGGGGCACCCCTGTTTGGTGCCCCGCTGGACAGCTAAAGCGTCTGATATGTGCCGGCCAGTTCTGACAGTATGTATTAATTCAATAATTTGCCTCATTTTGACTCCTAATCCCATGTGGCGGAGTAGCTCAAACATGTAAACCCAAATTATCATGTTAAATGCTTTTTCAAGGTCCAAAAAAGACTTGCAGCATATGGCTCTTGTTGTGCACCTCTTCTCATTAGATTGTGTAAACGTCGAATGTTTAGAGAAGTGGATCTCCATTGAATTAAACTGTTCTGGTCAGGGTGGACCAACACCGGCATCAGTACCATTAATCTAATCACCAATATTTTGCTTAGGATCTAATTGTCATTATTAAGTATTGCCAAGGGTCTAAATGAGCGCACTTCAAGGGGCTTCCAGCCTGGTTTAGGGAGGGAAACTAGTAGGGCTTCTCTCTTACAGGGCGCGAGAGTGCCCCTTCTGCAGTGTGATATTATAAAGGCGAACTAGGTATGGTGCTACTAGGCTTATATAGATTTTATAGAACTTGATGGTGAGTCCATCTACGCCTAGAGACTTACTCATGGTGAAGTCGCAAACTGTCCCACGGACCTCTTGTTCTGTGATAGTGGTCTCCGGTACCTCGATGTGGTCAACAGGTATTCCAGGAAATACCATGCCCTCAAGGAACTCATATATTTGGTCCTGTGATGCGCGGTTCATATCAATATAGAACACCATATTGGGTTGTAAAAGTGGTGTGGATATCTGCTTGCATATGTGTTATGAAGTTCTTTGCAGTATGGATAGCGGAGATGGGAATCTGTGGGAGTCTTGTTTGAACAGCCAGTAGTCTGCTCAATTTATTCCCTTCGGGATGAGTTTCTGGAAAGTGAGCTTCATAGTGATTCGACAAGTTGTGCTTGGTGTCCCTTGGACAAGGACAATTTTATGATGAGGCCATGGTCTCTACATGCCCCCAATTCTTTGGTTGTTAAGGAGAGTTTAGCCTTATTAAAGTTGCGGGCTAGGGTACATTGCGCTCCAATTACTGTGCGAGTGCAGTATCCATGGAGAACAGTTTTGAATGCATCCCATTCTACCAATTTGGAAGAGGCGGCACTTCTGTAGTCAGCAAAGTAGTTTATGCTATCTTCTCAGATCTGCTGTCTTAAAGCTGAGTCCTCTAGTGTGGTGGATTGCAGCTTTCAAGTTGGGACGGGGATATATTTCTGCCCAATGTGAGGAACAAAGCAAGGGGTTATGGTCTGATAGTGTCTTGCCCAGCTATTCGAAATTTAGGACCTGTGATTGTAGGAAGGTCTGGCAAAGAAAGCGATCTAAACAGACATGTAAGTCATGCTTTGTGGAGTAGTAGGAATAATCCCTAGTATTTGGGTGGCTAGTCCTCCATATGCCTATTAAAGACCAACATGAACCCATTATATGAGCATCTTGGCATTTTGTACTGTATGCGTATGTGGGAGTGGAGGGAATGACCTATCTAGGTGTGTGTTCAGTATGCAATTCAAGTCCCCACTTTTGATACAGGGAAGATGGGCCCAGCAAAGGGGGTGTGAGCAAAAGTCTGCCAAAAACTGGGGCTGTCTGACATTCTGAGCATATATGCAGCCCAGCAAGAATAGCTCGCCATCCAGTAACCCCTCTATGAATACATGCCACCCATCTTCATCTAATGCTACTTCTCTAGAATTTCAGGGAACTGAGTGTGTGACCCACATCATCGTACCCCGGGCATAGCTGAAGTGTTCAGTACAGTAGCATGAGCCTCACCATCGTTTCTGTAATTTAGGACCCTCTTTCTTGGCCAAGGGGGTGTCTCATTGGAAAGCAATGTGGAAGCCTCCGCACTGCAAATAAGCATGAATGTTGTGTTATAGTCTTGCCGAGCTCATTATCCGGACATACAGGATACCAATGTTGTTTTAGACTTTATAGGTGGTGTGATGTCAGTTTGAAGGTCATGTTGCATGAGACCAGTTGCAGAAAACTAGAAACCACAACACCCCAAGGGTGGAGGACACAAGAGCACCCCTCTGTGTCCTCCACCCTTCCTTCTAGGCTCCATATCTTATCTGTGAGTACTACAATCTGCCTATGGTAGTCATTTGCCTGAGGATGTATGTAATTTAGTGACAGTTTACATTGATCATTGTGCAATAGACTAAGATCTTTGGCCAACGCATCCACTAAATTCTCTAGTGCCGTTGTGGTGTATGCGATGGAATGAAGTATCTGGTCGAGTTTTTCGGATAGGGGTGATAATGCTCTAATGGGGTACACTGGCATGGAGATCATGTCCTGGGGGATATCTCTCACTAATTCATGAGGTATGACAGTAGCTCAAGCACTGCCAAAAAATTGGCCACACGTTGTTTCCCCACTAAAATAGGGGTTTGGACAGCCAAGGTTCCGAAATGGGAAGGTCCACAGGGGGCATTTGACCGAGTTAGGTAAGCTGCCAATCTGTCCCGGCAAGCGTGCTTCCAAAGAGAAGAGGCCTTCTCATGCACCGCAGGAGTTACGGCCTCCACTGCAAGTCAGATTTTGAGGATGGAGAAGGAGGCCTGCAAGGCTATCCCAGTCTAGGCCGGTAGTAGGCCTCAGCTCCCAGTTAAGGTTCTGTGGGATTGGCTCGATCAAACCCCCTTGGGAGGGAGAGAGCAGGAATCCGGGAAGGGCTCAGAGGGCAGACCTATGTCTGGGAGGCACTAGGCAGTCTACGGGTTGGTTGGACAACCTGTGCCTCTGACCCACAGGTGACCGTGATGGCGCACAAAGCACCCTCCTACTTTCTGCGACCTAGCAGGGCAGGCACCGGCGTCGTAGGTTGATCATGGGCTGGATCATGTTGCGACTCTCATCCGATCTTCTGCGGTTGTGGCGCTCCCCTTGCAAGCGTGGTCGCCCTAGCAATCCCTTGCCGTATCTAGTAGGCCTAGGGAAGCAGGGCCCGGAAACGTCTCAAGCAAGGGTCATCCTACCCAGGGTAGTGGCAATCAGTAGCCGCCGGTGATCACAGTAGTGTCAGGCCACCAGCGCTGGGTATATATTATGCAAAATAGATGGGTATATGTTCCAGATTTTTTAGCATTTAATGAGCTGTTCGGGAGCTCTTAGTTCATGCATCTGCCATCTTGGTGCACCAAAAACGACCCCTGATGTATTAAATGATGAGTACACCAAGGGGCATATTATCAAGAACGGCGTTAAAATTATCGCCGCTTTAGCGGCAGAAAACTGCTCCTAAAGCGGCGATAATGGGCTTGATAATATGCCCTTGAGAATTCCAATAGAAGCCCATGTTGACACCAGAACATGGGCTTTTATTGGAATTCTCAAGGGAATATTATCAAGCCCATTATCGCCGCTTTAGCGGCAGTTTTCTGCCGCTAAAGCGGCGATAATTTTAACGCTGTTTCTTGATAATATGCCCCCAAGCCTCTTTAATTCTGTGCACAATACAAGACTTCAGGATGGCGGGCCACTGAATGGCTGCAGAGGGGCCCAGGTAATGCATTGATATTACTCGCCTAATAGTCCAGCAAGCAAATGTACTGCTCCAGCTAATCATACTGGGATTGTTACTTTCCTTGTATTTGCCAGCTGGCCGAGGGGTGTCTGGACCTTGAAGATCCTTTTTATTTGCTTTATTTTGTGTTCTTTTCCTTGTACTTGGAAGGATGTCTGGACTCACTTTTACATATTTTTATTTACATTGATGCCAACTGGACCAATTCTGGTACAGCTGGATCATTGACATATGGCTCACTTCTGCCTGCTGTAAAATTGAGTTGTAGGCGCCATATCTCACTTACATTTACTAGGCCACTTATTGGCAGCTCTAGAGCAGACCCAGGAAATACACTGATACTTCTAGCCTAATATTCCAGCAAGAAAAAAGTATTGCTTCATCAAAGAATATCAACCTTGTCATAAGGTTTCTGCACATACAGAGCTATGCACAGGATAATAGGACCTCGGAATATAGTGGTGAGCCAACCATAAACCTTAGCACCCAAAACCCCAACCCAACTAGCCTTAGCGTCCCATTGGCACCAATGTACCAATGCTTAGACAACCCAGAACACGGTATCTCTCTCTCAGGACTCGCAGAGGCAAGAACACTCTTTCGTCACATTCGTACCTGTCCACAACATGCGTATGAAGAGACACTGTATAGGTTAAAATGTTTATTTCAACTTACGTGCTCTAAGATACAGTACACGTGTCAGTACTAGTAGCATAATACATAAGAACAATATAATCAGCATAGTTACTACTCCATAGAATACGAACGGGGAAAGCATCTCATAAAGCAGTGGATATATGTCTAACTAACATTACCACCCTCCCCGTGCTGGAAGCCAGTTTATTATAATAATAGAAGACCTTTGGGCTTTGACTAGCGAACCCCCATACCTCAGTCTCTTGATGCAAAACTACATCAGCAAACAATCACAGCTCTTCTCTCTGGAAAGGTCGTCTCCAAGTGCTATCTTAGAGCAAGCAAGCGCATTATTAAAAGCACACTAATTTCTCAATGGCAGCTGTACAAGTGTTATGTCTAGGTGCGAGGGACGGGCCAAATCAGCATAAACCAGGGGGTTGTTATTCGACCTTGTAACTGTTGTTCAGACTGAGCCCAAAAGGGAACAGGAGAAAAGGTGAGCAACAGAATATGCAGACTGTTGCAGAATCACTTGGCAATAACAGAGGGCGAAAGAACAACATCCAATAAGAACGTGCGCAATAGTCATCATGGCATCCAGGCCTGCGGAACATGGCCAGACCATCCAGGAGGCCATGAGCCACAAGACACCCTCCCTGGACAGTCCATCGGCCGAAATAAAAACGAAGACAGAGTTCCAAACACCTGAGCAGAATTGAGGCTGTCTACTGAGAACTAACGGCAAGTCAATCAATCCAAAAATGTGAATGAGCAGAAAAACGCTATACCGTCCAACAGGACATCATTGGAATCGTCAAAAAATGTAGACGCCATCCAGTCCAACAGGTCAAAGCTGCAGGAATGTTCTTCAGAGTATGGAGCATCCAAAAGCAATGCGGGACAGCTTGCGTGATATTCAATGTAACTTTGTTGTAGGAGGTCCTGAGCAGCCGCCCAGATATCCCATTGTGCCAAAATCCCCAGTGCAGCCGCACGCATCATAAAACCAGCAGCGGAACAGTCCCGTTCATGGGCCTCTAAGGGACCCACCAACCGAACAAATCCGGTACCGATAATGACGAATTGGAGAGGCAATAATCCATGGTCCATGTAAACGGACATCGGATGCAAGACATCACAGGTTGCACGCAAGTGAAATACGCAAAGCGAAAGGAAAGGGTGTAGGACACACTGATAGTTGCCAAGGGCAGAACATCGAAGCCAACCAGGAGTCGCTCACGGAGCAGCTGGAGGCGTTCGGGATCGAGAAGGGCCCAGTGGAGTGCAGCCATTGCGCAGAAAACAGACCAACAGCAAAACACCGGCCGCCAAAGCGAGGATTAATGGGAATCCACCAAAGACGCTAGAAAAAATAGAATGAATGAATGCCGGTATCACACCGAAAATAGTTTGAAAGGTGGACACGAGGCCAGACCCCACAACCTTAAAAAGTGCACCAGACCCTCAGTGTTTGATGCGTTAAAAATACGATGAATTAACTCCCCAAAATGCTGGGGGAGGTCAGTGTTCAAAAGGGCCTGTATTTCACTGTGGGTGCTCGCCACCTGGAGAATGAATGTCTCCCGGGCGGATGTGAGCATAACCTCCTCATTCAATAATAGGGCCTTTATTCTGCTCAACTTATTGAAATCTGCCTCCATGGTAGGAATGGAAGGCCAAATAGAGCTATCAACGATGTCGTGAGGGGGAGGAAAAAGCACATTCTTGCAGCAGACAACTCTGTGCGAGACTGTAACAATATACGGAATGCCGGCCTGCAGGCCACAACAATTTTCGTTATTTAAAAGCAAATAGCTACCGTTGGTAAGCAAAGTAAAAGTAGGAGAAATAGCAGGAGCAGGAATACCCTTCAGGACACATGCAAGATTCGGAACTGAAACGCTACAAGCCCCGTGCAATTTAATATGTTTACAAATAAGCGAATGACCCACAGTTGAATCACAAGACTCCCCCGTGAGAAATACTTCCTTGCCATCTCTAAGACATTTAAACATGAAAGGCAAGGATTAAAGTTCATGCAGGAAAGCACCACCCAAAGGCTGGAAACGGCCCACAGGATAATGCTTCATGCACGAACTGAACTCAAATAGGGAAAAAGGTAAAGCTATAACCCCATGAACTAGCCACACCGCAGAATCTAGTTCTGCTACAGAGAACGGTAAAGGATCCACTTTTTCAATATGTAACAGAGTGTAGGATGCATCTTTCATGGACATGAACTGCTGTTTGTCTGTCAAATTAAAAGGCAGAAAGAGGGCAGTGGTGTTTAACAAATTCCAAGGAACTTTACCCAACTTAAGAGTTTGCAAAGTCCATGCAAACTGCATCACTGAGCGCAACTGATTCTGACCATGATACAACATAGAGACATCATCTTGTACAATATCAACAACAGAGGATACAATATTGTCTAATGTGTAAATGCGGGAAGACAGGGTATTTATACTATTGTCAACAACAGCAAGCACCTTTTCCAAATTTGCTTGGTCTATTTCTCTAAGACGGGAAGCAGCTTCCATTTGTGACAGCTTCCAGAGCTCATTATACGCTTCATAAATGAATCTCTTCGGTCGGGGACCACGAGGTCCCAAGATAAAGTCAGATAAGTCAATAGTGCCTGATAGGAGGGATAAATGGTTCTTAACAGAGTCTAAGGACGAATGTTGTAACCATTGTTTACATAACTTACCAACTGAATACGTGGTCACAGTACGAGTTTCAGTAAATCTTGGATCAGGCTTGTCCTGTATGTAGCCAGGAACTGTGCCATGAAAACGCAGTTGGCATGCATTAGATGATATGGGCCATGCCAACCAGGGTGACTGTATCAGTGCAGAAACGTTAAAGGAATTATTCTGAAACTGAGCCTGTAACGCCATAAGGGACATATTAAAATGCAAACTATCATTTGGCAGACTCGACAAGGATGGGATGGTTGGCGCATTTAGTTGTTTAACGGTAGCCAACCCCCAACACGTGGTCTGATAAAGGGAAGCATTTAGAAATAGAATTTGGGCTGGGATAAGGCAAGCACGGTGCAAGGCCTCAGTGCTTTGCACCCGCCATGGTTTCGAACCCCAAATTGATTTTAAATCCACTGTGTCTTTCCAATATTCATAACCACCCACCGCCAAGGCGCTCAAAAAGGAACCCGAATATAACAATTTAGTGTGTGTCAACATTATTTTCTGAGTCAATGGAGTTTTTAATTTAAAATAATATGACCCAGGGTTCGATCGATTAAAATCAGTAAAATAGGTGAATTTATTTCGAAGAGTTTGGGAACTACCTGGTACGGGGTTTGGGCAGTGTTCCCATTGGGTGTAAGTAGCAGGGCTACGTAGTGCACTTGGCTTGTGGAGAAAATGATTTCCCCAATGTTGGTAACAATACAAATCGGCATAATTCGCAGAATTCATATACAAGTCTTCAGCATTAAAAGAGGCATAATATTTTAAATCAGCAAACAATGCTTCAACTGCATGCACATCCCAATCATCAGAATGAATATTACTTTTTACTACATCACCCATCGAGACTCGAAGGACATTTGGTACATTAATAATTTCTGTCGGGCCATGTATTTGAAAGTTTACCGCATCCCATACGATGCCATCAGCAACTGGAAACGCTGAAATGTTCACAAATGTGTGGTCACGCTTCATGATGTGTGAAGAGGAATGTGGAGCCAAAGTTCCAGCAACACTGTTCACAGCAGAGCGTTCAGGTAAATAGTGACCATTGATGAGTAGAAAAAACACTGTGACAAAGCCAATGGACATGAACAAAAAAACCAAGAAAAGTACCATCCAAATATATGTCCAAGGTGGAATCAAAAAATTGTCTCTAAACCAGGATACATAAAGACTAAACTTGGACGGGACTTGTGATGAGTTGGAATCAGAATCAAAAGAATAACGTGTCGGGCTCAGTGGCGTTGTTGGTTGGTGTGCCACAGACTCTGTGGCGGGATAAGTATATTCGTCCTCGTCTATGCAGGGTGATGCAGGGGGTTCAAATATATTTTCAGGCAAATCAACCGTCTCCATGGTAACATCAGTGACTGTTCGTGCAGGCGTACCTCGAACGCTTGTCCGATAAATGGCAGGACAAGAGACCGCTGGTGTGACACTATTTAAAATCGGCCAGATGTTGTAGTTTGACATTTTCCACTGAGATGTATCTGTTTTCCTTGCGACCGGGAAGCGGTGGTAAGATGACTGTACGTGTTCCCTTCAAGCCCAGCACTGGAACCGGTGCATGAAAAGAGGGGCCGAATTCTTTTTTGTTCTCCACCTTCTCTCGTACCAGGTCGCCAATCTTCAGAAGCCAGCCGGCAACCGGAATCTGCAAAGCAGGGTCTGTGGCTGAAGGCAAATGTGCAATTGCTAGTTTGTCTCGGGCTTCTTGTAAGTCCTGTAACATAGTAGAATGATTATCTACATCAAACTTGGCGGATTGCGCCGCCATGTCTAGACCATCAAGGTCAGGCACAAACATTCGTATGCCAAAGAGCATTTCGTAAGGGGTCCGCCCACCCAGAGGCCTTCTAGGGAGATTATTAAGTGCACGCTGAACGGTATACAAGTGGGCCAGCCAGTTCCTGCCAGTACCTATAACTCTAGCTGTCAAGGATTGCTTTAAGTTACGGTTCATTCGTTCAACGATAGAGTTGCCCTCAGGCCTATACGGAGACGAAAATTTCACCCGCACCCCTAAGGAGCCCATTGCGTCCTTGTAAGCCTTAGAGGCAAACGCCGGACCTTGGTCAGAATGGAAGGTGCCGCATGCAAAAATTCCCACAAAGACTCGCAAATCCCTAATGACATTTCGTGCGTCAGCACTCCGTTGTGGCCAGACCCAGATGAACCGTGTGCACGAGTCCACTGCCACTAAGATATATTTATAAGCAGTGTCTGAAGAAAATGGACCGCAGTGATCCAAGTAAACACACCCAAAGGGTCTGTTCGAAATCGCAAGCGAGGTCTGCGGTGGTCTTGTTACTGTTGAAGGCTTGATCTGTTGACAAACGTCACAGGAAAGCACATAAGTACGTGTATCTTTGTATAAACCACGCCACCAGTAACGCTGCTGCAAAATGGATATTGTCGCAGACACACCAGCATGCGCCGAAGCCATGCCTTCGTGTGCCGCTGCCATCAAGGAAAGTCTGCGGTCCGCGTTGGGGATCAGCCGAACCCCAACGCTAGGTATTGTTACATAAGGAGCCTGATCGGGACCTATCTGGTAAGAATATTTAGAAGGGAAACCTCTAGGGTAATTAATTCCTTCTTTTGTTGCAGCAATAGCAGCCAAGATATCAGTGTCTATTTTAGACATGGATCTAGTAACTGCTGCTACTGAACACGTGAGTACTGCTGATCTGGCAGCTTCATCTGCCAGACTGTTACCAACAGCGTGTGCGCCCACTCGCTGATGGCCTAGGGTGTGAACCACCTGTGTGAGTGGCAGACGTCTTTGTAAATCTGCCACCCTAACCCAAAGCATTTTATGCTTGATTGTGTTGCCCTTAGCGTCTCTATAGTCGTCTTGTGACCAAAAGAACAGATTGTCATTGTATGATTGAACACAGTAGTACGAATCGCACACGATTAAAGTGGTCACATCAGGATTTACGAACTCAAGTGCAAGCACTAAAGCACGCAACTCGGCCAATTGTGCGGTACTATCCCCGAGTGCCTGCGTATGCACCACAGTGGATTTGAACTTTCCATTCACAAACGTACCTGCAACAATAGCACATGCGGCTGAATAAGCATGCTTGGACCCAGTGGCAGGTTGTGCCGAGCCATCGGTGTAGATCACACAGTCGTAATCCTCAAGCGGCAATAAGGACAAAGGAGGAGGATGAATAAATTCATACTGTAAAAACTCCTGAGTCTGAAGAGAAGAGTCGAAAATGAAAGTGACATCCGGAGACGTCAAAGATGTTGCCCATTGAATCCAACGGGGTGCAAGGCTTTAGAGTTCGGAACACTTGCTTTAGTCACTGCCTCTAGGGCAGGATAGGGTGTCACCACCAGAATGCGTTTTCCCTGTGCCAGTGCGCGCTCCTTCAGGATCGCCATTTGCACTGCTGTTAGCACTTTCTCCACAGATGAGAACCGCATTTCTGCAGAGGTGTATAGATGTGACTTGTATGCGATAGGTACTGTGTCTCCTTCATTAAAGGTTAGATACGTGAAACCCACTGCCCCTGGAATGATTCTAATCACCAAGTTTGTGTGGTTATCACGCGTCAAAAGGTATTTAGACTCAAGAAGGTCTGTCTGCAGTGATTGCAGAATGGAGGTATGCTCCGGAAGCCAGCAAGACTTCGAAAAGTAGGCTGTATCAAGGCATACAGTGGCTTGATACACTGGGCATATTCGGGAATCTATGTACGTCCGAAATTCAGAAAACCCAGCAAAGACTGAAGCTTCTTCAGATTTGTAGGAGGGCACAGAAGTGCACATTTCTCCAGAAAATGGGGGCTAAACCCTTACCTTCATTGTTGAGCTCATAGCCCAAGAACAAAACGGTAAACTCAGCAATATGGGATTTTGCAAAGTTAATTTTGTATCCCTGAACCGCAAATTCAAGAATAATGCGGTCCACTCGCGTCAGATGCGGAAACAATTCATCGTCTGTCAGATAAATGTCATCCACATACGAACAGGCGTCTGGATCTATGCCGTCTAATAAAGAGACAACACGAGCGGCAAAGACTCCTGGACTATTTTTGTACCCCATAGGAAGACGCCTGAATTTGAACATTTTACCACCGGAAGTAAAGGCACACCATTGGCCACTCTCCGGGGCTAAGTTGTGCGTGTAGAATCCATTTGAAAGGTCAAGAGTTGTTTTGTATTTTTTACGAACAAGACTGTCTACAAGCGCAGAACTATGGGTATTTTGCACCGCAAAGGTCCGACAATGAGAGTTCAAATGCCGGTAATCCAATACTAAACGGTACGATCCATCGGGTTTAGAAACCGCGAATAGGGGATTGTTCATAGGTGATACACAGGGTTCAATTACTCCCTGATATTCCAACTGTGTCAGAATTTCGGAAACGGGGCCTTTGGCTTCACGTTTTATGGGATATTGGGGTTGTGGCTGCGGCAACGATCGCAAAGGTATTTCATGGGGGGGAGATTCTTCGTCCCAACCCACGTGATTGCGGAATAACGCTGGAGCCAGGGACACAGCCCATTCTGCTGCAAGAGCCTTTGCATTGTCCTTTGGGACATGTCTAGAAAAGCTCGGAAGGATTACCTCCTCCCCTTTACTCGCTGTAAGTACGAATGGGGGTGGCCAGTCCGCCTCTGCTAATAAAATATCATATGAAGAGGTCAGACTTTCCCAAAAAATCCCTTTAATTACACGCTGTATATCACCTTCAATTTGAATGACAATATTAAATAGTCTGTCAGGGGGTGCCACTCTGGTGTCTGCTGTTTCAACAGTAATGAATGTTTCAGTTGCTGTCGCCTCCATATGAGGACGTAGCGCCTCCCGCACTATGGTTACTTCCGCGGCGCTGTCTAGGAGGGTTACTGCCCACGTCCAATTCAGGAGTCTCGTTCTCACCGTCTGTGGCATATTTCGCTGTTACAGCGGCAACTTTTTTCTTCTGAAATTGTGGTCGAAAACGTTGAACGTCTTCTTCTTTTCCTCTGACCTGTTGTCGAGGCTGGTCTCGTCCCTGTGGGGCCTCACGGGCCCTTCCTCTATCCTGGCGGTCTCCTCCACCGGCTTGTGACGAAGTCTGTGCCTGTAAAGAACGAGGAGAACACGTATCAGGGATCTGAAACCTATCCGGAGACTTAATTCTCGCTCTATCGCGTAAATCATAAGTACGTTCAGAAGAAACTGAAACCGGGGATGCGCCTCGTGATCCCGGCTTTGTCTGTTGCTTACCCTGTTTTTTCAGCCTCCAGCTCTTTTAGTGAAGACTGGTTTCTCATCCTTCTCAGATTGAGATTTGGTTTGTTGCTGTTGTGGTTGTGATTGTGTTTGCTGTTTTGCAAAGGCTTGTTACCCAGGCTATTTCTGCCAATAGTTTTGTAAGCCTGGGTAATAATTTTCGGTAATTCGCGAGGCTTGTCCAATTCTGGGACCAAAGCCAAGGCGTTCGCTACTTGAAAGTTCACTGCATCGCCCTTGACATTCGCAAGGATCAGTTCAGCTACTACTTCAAACACTCCCACTAGTCTCATCCCTAATTCCACCGCCGCTTCAGGGCTGTGTTCATCCTGTACTTTTTTAATTACAGAGGGGAGAACTGTCATGGAAGGCGTACCAAAACATTTAGAATATACTGCTGCGAATACTCTACCCCAGTTGTCACATGCTGTCAACTCGGGAATTAAGTCTTTTGGCAAACTAATCGTCAAAATACGATGTTTATCCACTGGAGATGTATGTGGAAAAACTGCCTCCAACTGATCAAATTTTTCTGCAAGCCAATAAGGAAAATCATCCTTATGTTGTGGACGTTTGCCCATCACAGAATTCACCATGACAGGACTTATGGTTACTCCGGCTGCACCAGCTGGATGGCCTGCAACTCCAGGAGGGGCTCCCTGGATGTTGCCAGTAACATATTGCACTAAGGCTCGATGCACTCGTACTAAAGCCGAATACATGGTGCGCAATTCCGCGACTGGTATCGTCATATATCGCGGATGTGGGGTGTACCCGGCCAAAACAGGCCAAGTGGCCCCATCAATAGATAAGGGGCCTAAACGAACAGTGGTAGTCGGTTGTGGGAGGGCGCCATTAAACCAAACACGGTGTTGCCAAGCCGTGAGCGGTACCTCAAGACAAGAATAAGGTATATAATTATTAGGAACTGCGGTGGCTGTATATTCATGGAACAAATCGTCAGTCCCATCCACTGCAGGAAAAGTTACCCATGAGTAGAACACCTCAAAGTGGTAAGCCGGATCGGCTTGTACCACAAAGATCAGTTCGACTCCAGCATCTGGCACTCCATACGCC
Organism: Calotriton arnoldi; assembly: GCA_963921515.1. NCBI lineage: Eukaryota > Metazoa > Chordata > Amphibia > Caudata > Salamandridae > Calotriton > Calotriton arnoldi. The sequence continues at coordinate 1,080,296 of CAWUFW010004071.1, forward strand.
CGTAAGTGTGTTCGGAGTGCTCCGCGGCTATGCGCCGCAATTTGAACAGCCATTTACGGCTAAAATACTTCGACAAACTAACAGGAGGCAGCACAAGTAGGGTTTTAATCAAGAAAAACCTTTTCTAATAACTTCAAGCTTGAAAGAACCTACAATAACTGTAATATAGGAGGTATCACCATCACACACGCTTCCGGAAGCGTACGTGAGGGTTGTGTGGACAAGCACAAGTACTGCTCAAGCGTCTCGCAAGTAAGCTGCCCCACTTGTCGGTCGCGCCATGTCATAAGGTTTCTGCACATACAGAGCTATGCACAGGATAATAGGACCTCGGAATATAGTGGTGAGCCAACCATAAACCTTAGCACCCAAAACCCCAACCCAACTAGCCTTAGCGTCCCATTGGCACCAATGTACCAATGCTTAGACAACCCAGAACACGGTATCTCTCTCTCAGGACTCGCAGAGGCAAGAACACTCTTTCGTCACATTCGTACCTGTCCACAACATGCGTATGAAGAGACACTGTATAGGTTAAAATGTTTATTTCAACTTACGTGCTCTAAGATACAGTACACGTGTCAGTACTAGTAGCATAATACATAAGAACAATATAATCAGCATAGTTACTACTCCATAGAATACGAACGGGGAAAGCATCTCATAAAGCAGTGGATATATGTCTAACTAACATTACCACCCTCCCCATGCTGGAAGCCAGTTTATTATAATAATAGAAGACCTTTGGGCTTTGACTAGCGAACCCCCATACCTCAGTCTCTTGATGCAAAACTACATCAGCAAACAATAACAGCTCTTCTCTCTGGAAAGGTCGTCTCCAAGTGCTATCTTAGAGCAAGCAAGCGCATTATTAAAAGCACACTAATTTCTCAATGGCAGCTATACAAGTGTTATGTCTAGGTGCGAGGGACGGGCCAAATCAGCATAAACCAGGGGGTTGTTATTCGACCTTGTAACTGTTGTTCAGACTGAGCCCAAAAGGGAACAGGAGAAAAGGTGAGCAACAGAATATGCAGACTGTTGCAGAATCACTTGGCAATAACAGAGGGCGAAAGAACAACATCCAATAAGAACGTGCGCAATAGTCATCATGGCATCCAGGCCTGCGGAACATGGCCAGACCATCCAGGAGGCCATGAGCCACAAGACAACCTTTTATATATATATATATATTTTTTTAATGTCTGTAGTTTTATCCTTATATGTTCCATCAGGCGAAGGATACCTGGACTTTGATTATACCTTTTAACTTATTTTACCATTTGTACTTTTCCTTGAATTGGGGGGGCCTGAGCTCACTTTTACTTATTATTATTTACAGTGTTGACAATTGGACCTATTTTGCTGCCTGACTTCTGTTTCTGGACCAAATAATGGTGATCAAAGAGCAGAGGCGCAGAGAAGATGTGCAGCGGGCATGCTACTGGAGCACCGAATACATGTAATTAATTTGCTATTTCAGAAAAACTGCTCATTACATTAAAGAGAGGATCCCATTTAAAACTGATTGCACATTATCCTATCACCTTATTTCCTATCTACGTCAAATGGGTAGATAAATTAGTCTTTAAGTTTCATTGTTTAAATATCTGATTGTTCTAGGAGGTTTTGACACATGGGCTGAATCACCAATCATTACCACTGCTACGCAACTGATAAGAACATAGGGGCATATTTACAAGCCCCTTGCGCCGCTGGTGCTTCATTTGTTTAGATGCACCAGTGGCGCATTTTGATGCCCCATTTTTACAAGGACACGTAAAGCCACCCTGCGTGGCTTTTCGTGTCCTTGTAAATACGGCCCCTTTTCACGCAGCACTTTGTGTGAAAGGGGCGTTCCATGGGTATTTCTGTGGGTGTTCCCACACAACACCCATGGAACCTGACACATTTCCAGATTTACGAGAAATTGTAAACCTGGGAATGTGTCAGAATGCTATGCCTCCCCAGGAGAGGCGGTGGGAGGCACAACGAGGAGAAATGTTTTCATTTCTCCTCGTTTTTCCTCTTTCTATGCGTGCTGCATTATGAAGCACACATAGGAAGAGGAAAACACCTCTAGTGATTGTTTTTGTGCAGGAAGGTGTCCCTTCCTGCACAAAAACAATCTCCCTGCAACGCAGGCACCCTTGCATGGTGCAAGGGTGCCTGCGTCGGTGCATGGCAACCCTTTGTGTGACAGTGCAGGGAAGAGTACAGGGATCCGTCATATCGTTGTAGATATGACGCATCCCTGTGCTATGAATGTGTCTCAGTGCGGCGCAGCAAAATGGCTTGCGCCACTGCGCTGAGTCACTTTCTCATAAATAAGGCCCATGATTTCTTTAAACCTACACAGAAGGTGTGGTGGGACCATGGCACACAGAAGGTCATACATTTGACCTCATTTCAGACCTCTTGCTAATAAGGCCTGGTTTAAATGTGGTGCCTATTATCATTTTTGAATTCTTAATTTGTTATACGTATTTAGTCGGCAATGGTTGTAAGGATCACTGTATGTTTAGCATAGAAAGCATTTTTAAATACAAAGAGGAGCGTGTGTAAAACACCTTTATTGATCCCACCTTAGTATAAGATAGAATAGATAGGTAAAAAAAGTGTTAATCGGTGGTCTTGATATTCTGTGCCTATCACCACCTCACATGTTTGTGCATCCTTCTTAAGGGGGTAACCAGTTTAGCAGGAAAACGGCTCTCTTTGCCCAGCCCTAGGTCTCTAACATACACCAACAATAGGCATTCTAGGGGGGCGTAGCCTACAGCCAACGAAGATGGCCGCACTGTAAGAGAGCTCCGGCGGACACCCGCTCAGACCCCCAGTATATCCGCTCACAAATCTGCCGCAATACTGTACACAGCAACCGGAGGCTCCGGGCACCTCGGAGAGTAGCGTGTTGATTTTTGGGGCATAGAAACGCACTAGCAACGAGCAATTGGCGAGTGCGGCCCGCGGCAGGGAAGAGCCCCGGTGCCTGCGTAGAAGGCGTGCTCCAAAATGGTGATGCGATCCGGCAGTGGAGGAGAGGAAGGGCGAGGACGACCGGCCGATCCACCCCACAACGAAGTAGACACACGGTGGCGCATACCATAGAGGCTGCAGAGCGGTGTGCGCCGGTGTCACTAATAGCTGGCATTGATCGCCGGAGGCTGCCAGAGAACAGCGTACCTGTCGATCGAGATAGCTCGCCTGCTGGACGGGAGGCGCAACTCCGATGGTGAGTGCCGGCTGAAGCGACCGGTGCTGCCTCGGACCTGAGGAGACATCAATGAGGAGTACTGCAACTGCGACCGCAGCCTCGAGGCCAATTAGACGAGCGAGCTGCTTTGAAGATTCTGGTGAGGTGTGGGTGTGCAGCGCGATCGCGGCTGGCCTAGTGGAGATCCTAACAAACCTTAGGTGTAGACACTGCCTGATTAAGGGTAAATTGGCAACACCAGAGTGATCCTCCCTCGGTCTCAGTAGTAATACAGCACTGAGTGTGCAGTGAGAGTATAGAGCTATCTGGACCCGGGAAATAGAGGCTATACCTCACTCAGTGCCTCCCTAAAATATCTCAGCACTACCGAATTTGCCCCCAACAATAGTGGATTAATTTGATACACAATCAGTGGCATAAGGCTGTGACTCTGAAAGGGGTGCTACAGCGACGGGAGGACCTTTGAGGTGGGTGGCGGTTGCACTCACCTCAGGACTGTAACGGTAGCTAAACGCTGGGCAGGAAGAAGACGATGGAAACATCCCCTACTCACCTGTAGGGAAGTGGAGAATGGCAACCCATAAAACCGCAAAGAAGTCCCATCAAACTAAGCTAGGCAAGTTTGCCCACCCCAAGACAGACACTCAGGTAATAGAAGGGGAGGAGCAATGCCAAAAATCAGTTTCGGGGGAAGGCAGCCCCACATTCCAGGATTTGATGGCGGCCATTCAGAGAGTCAGCTCAATGCTCGAGGCCAAGATTGACACGATGGCCTCGGAGGTTACACTGATGCATGCTGACTTGCGTAATTTGGGCCCCAGGATAAAAGTCGCAGAAGACTCTATAGTCACTCTCGGTACGGTGACTGAGGAACTTGGGGCGCAGGTGAGACAGCTTCAGGCCACAGCAACAGCCCTTGAAGCGCGGCTAGAAGACTATGAGGGGTGCGCACGTCGCAACAATGTTCGCATCCTGGGAGTACAAGAGAAAGCAGAGGTCCCGTCAACGGATCTATTTGTCGAGGAACTCATAACACAACATTTGCAGCCCCAACACCTCTACAACTATTTTTCTGTGGAATGTGCTCATCGAATGCCAGGAGGTCCACCGCATCCGAGCGCTCCTCCCCGGCCCATACTGGTGAGGATATTCAATTTCAGAGACCGGGATGTAATACTACAAACCGCCCGCTCTGTGCCACCGTTGTGCTACGAAAACGCCACAATAACTTTCTTCCCAGACTTCACACCCAAAGTCCAGAACCTGAGGCGCTCATTTCTGGAGGTTAAGAAACGGCTGCGTGAGAGAGAACTGAAATATGCAATGCTCTTTCCCGCCAAACTCCGAGTGGTGGCGGAAGGGAAAATGTGGTTTTTTACCTCTCCTGAGGAGGTGTGGGACTGGATTGATGGGCGGCGATCGTCAGTATCTTAATATTGCTCTATAACGAATGATTCAAAATAAAATGAATGGGCGGAGATCTTGATGATGATTAATTGAATGAGATTTCTCCACACTTTGAACCAGCGTTTTTGTGGTGGGTCTTGTAATTAAATTCATCCTGTGGGCGAATAAATAAACAATTGGACTTTCCCATGTAAATAGACTTATATTTATCCTTGGGGCGAATAAATAGATAAATAAAAAATTGGACTTTAGTCCTTACCATAAAAATCAATAATAACAAATTGATTTCTATATTTATCATGCTGTTTTTGCCTTCTCCAAAATGGCCGCTGTTGTACTAATGAAGCAAGGGAGACGTGTAGAACGTGACCGGGAGCCGACTTCCGGGTCATGTGTATCCGGAGGCGGCGGCCCTGGGTCTTTTTAAAAACAGACACGCGCGTCCCGTCGACTTCATTGGGACGGAGCACCAAGTTGCAGACACGCAGCGGATGCGGTAAGAGGGAACCATGGGTAACTGGGGGGAGGCTCGCGGTGAGAGAGCGAGCAGGGAGGTGCTACCCCCCGGGTTCAGTTGCCGTCTTTACGATATGGGCACGAGGTGAAAGACGGGTCAGTTTGAAGCGACCCGAGTGCAGGCATGAGATGTAGCCCACGACTAACAAGCAGGCTGAGGGCTGGAATGTGATTACTAAAGTGTGTGTCTGATATTATCAACATTTTAAACTCTATGATGAGGTGTAAGGGCACTCAAAGGGACCCATAAGATGGAATAGGAGGACAATGTAAAGATCATGATACTTGATTGAGACACAGGGTTTATTTGTGACACTGTGGGGCATATTCTCAAGGACTTATCGCCGAGTTAGCTGCACTTTATCGCAGCCAAAGTGGTGATAAATTCATCACACCATTCACAAGCTGGTGCTAACAGCCGATATCACCAGTTTTCCTGCGATAGCAGCCGCAAAAAACATCGCCACGGATGACACCGGCAACTAACACTAATGAGATGCAGAGTAGGCGTTCCTCTGCAAAAAGCTGCGAAAACACCACTCCGCAACATTCTCAACGACCAGCCAGATCGGCGATAAGATTCAAAAACATGCGATAAGGCGCGTTAGCAGCAGGGATTTAACACCTGCTCCTACCTGGTGCTAAGTCGGACGACAACCTGCACCATAAAAGGGAGCCCAGCCCACAGCCACAACAGAAGAACAACAGATGCCATGGAGCTACAGATCATGCAGCTCGGAGCCCCAAGAGGGCCACAACACCCACAGCCACCACCCCCAGGCCCCCCATCCCACCAGGACCCCCTCCCCCGGACTACCACAGATGCAGCGCAGACAAAGACACCAGACCTTCCGAAAACGCACCAGCCTCATAGACTTAACGCCAGAGGAAGTCATTGCCCACTACAGGCTCAAAAGGACAACCATCCTCCACATCCTGATCCTCATTGCCCACAGGCTGACGGCACCAACACAGCGGACAACCAACATCCCTCCGCAGACAAAGCTGCTGGCCGTGCTGCACCTGTTGGCCTCTGAGATCTTCCAACCAACAACTGCCATAGTCGGAGGAATCTCACAGCCAGCCCCGTCAAAGTTCCTCACACCTGTCTTGGATGCCATCATCAGCTTGGTACCCCAGCAACTTTACTTCCCACACACTGCGCAGAAACAGCTGGAGATCAAGCAAGGCTTCTACGCCATAGCTGGCTTCCCGCACGTGTTGGGGCAATTGACTGCGCACATGTACTCCTCGTGCCCCCTGCCGCCACTGCACACAATTACCGCAACAGGAAACACATGCATTCCATCAATGTGCAGGCATTAGTGGACCACCGGGGACTCTTCACCAATGTTGTCGCCAACTACCCAGGCAGTGTGCATGATTCCTTCATCTTCTGACAGTCCATCATCAACCAGCGCTTCCAGGATGGCACCTATGGAAATGCACTGCTCGTCGGTAAGTACCAACGGAACACACCACACACCTCAACACCACAATAACACAAATAACAACTCTGGGAATGCACACGTCACAAAATCACATACAACATGACAACCAACATCCCCACATTCCAAACACGACAACACAACTTACTGTGGCAACCTGGGCTAGCCATCTACACAAGCCATCAACGGCATGGCACCTCAGCCACACAATAGCAGAATGTGGGGAGAGGTGGGAACCCGGCATGTGCGAAGGAGGCAAGTGACCCAAGAATGTGAATGTACACAATGCCAAGTGTGGCGTGGATGTGCTGGACAGACTGCAGTATGCAGACCACAGACACTTCCATGTCGACATACACTGCTGGTGTCTGCAGTGTACTGGACAGTGGACGCAACCATGTAACCGCAGCCAGTGGGGAAGAATGCGGAAATGTAGCTTGTTACGTACCCCCCTGTAAGCGTGAGCAGAGTGGCCTGGCCCGGCATACACCAGGCCAGCGTAGGCTTGTGTATAAAAAGCCCGTTACTCTGGGCGTGGTTCTCTTCCGGAATGGCCAACGTGTCTGCCAGGGCGGCGCCTCTCACCCCGCCACGAGGCCGACGCCGTGAGCGGCGGTGCCTGCGATCCTGTGCGCCTGCTGCACCCCAGGCCGCTGGTCCCAGGACCTGTCTTGCCCACCCCAGCGCACCCAGGCCTCACTGCTCACCTGCCGACACCGGCGTGTGTCAAAGAGGGCCCACCACATGCCGGTGCAAGCTCCAAGCTCGAGGCCCGTGACCATGGCAGCCTCCTCAGACCATCACGGCCTCCGCGACACAGGCCCCCATTACTCCTTTCTCATTGACGTACTCCACCGCTGCCTCTGGCCTACACTGCGGTCCAGTAGGTCACACATTTGGAACTGAGTCTTGTTATATATTGGCAGAGTACATACGTTTATTGCAGATTTTATATCACCGTACTCCCTACGATGTGGTGCCACCAACTCTGTGCATAGCACTCTAACGACACGTGTCTGTGGGCCCTTGCTGACTACTGCCTTTGGCCTACACTGTGGCCCAGCACCGCGGGCTCACCTGTGTACTGCCTACACTGCGGTCCAGCAGGCCTCACACCAATCCAATCCAATCCGTACCAGGCAGGACACGGCATCGTCGCAGGCTGCACACACGCTCAGCTCTGGTGCTACTACCTCCATCAACCACAAATCATCGCCACATGGCATTCCAACTTTGTGTGTGAGAGTACCAGGAGGAGCTGCCTGAACGGCGGTTGGCCCGCGCTGACCGCTGCCTCCGGCCTACACTGCGGTCAAGTAGGTCACACATTTGGAACTGAGTCTTGATTTTACAATGGCAGAGTCCGTATCATTGCACGCTAGGAGAGGAGTAAGAGGAAGACGCGATTCAGTCCGGATGAAAAACAGGATCCTCATTACGGAGGTGACCGAACACCACCAACAACTGCCCTGGTGCCACTAACTCTGTGCATCGCAAGCCAAGGACACGTGGCTGGGGGCCCCTGCTGACCGCTGCCTCCGGCCCACACTACGGTCAAGTAGGTTACACATTTGGAACTGAGCCTTAATTTATTTATGGCAGAGTTTATACCATTGTACAGGCCTCATCGCAGACTGCATCCCCTTTCAGCTCTGGTGCCACTAACTCTGTGCCCCGAAATTCATGGACACCCTCTGGTTGAACTGTGGTGGCGTCTGAGTCTATGGCCTGGGGGTTGTCTTCATCATCATGTAGCTGATACTGACTTGGTGACAAAAATGAGTCTGTAGCATTCATCTCCTCCATATTGCCTGTGTCTGCTTGGTACTGCCCTCTGTATCATGCCCTGGAAGAACACCTTCCACTGTCCCCCAAAAACCCCCGCGACATTCACCTTGGACATCGACGGGGACCCGCTCAGCTCTCGTGCCCCTACCTCAGTGCACCGGTAGTCACCGTCCCATGGCGGTGTTCCATGTGCCGGCCGCTGTGCATACGGGGCCACTAACTCCGTGCAGCACAAGTCATGGACCCTTGCTGTTTGAACTGTGAACTTCTGATTGTCTGATCACTGTTGTAGTTGTTGCCAGCACCAACCACTCTTTGAGGGCTGGCTCACACTCATCCCACACCCATCCAGCACAGGCATCACTGGACATGTGACCCTGGCAATAAAAGGGGCCGGGCGCACGTGCCCATAGCCAGTTCCACAAACTATCTAAGTGTGTCTGTGTGGTCATTGTGTATGCATGAGGGACCCGGGCCCTAGCACATTGCATTGTGCTGTGTACAGCGGACGCAACTATGTCACCTCAGACAGTGGGGGAGACCTGGGACATGTAGCTGTGTCGCACCCCCCTATAGGCGTTGCCGGAGTGGGCTGGCGTATGACAGTCCAGCGTAGGATGTGGATAATCACCCCGGGGCTCTGGGCGTGGTTAAGTGTTGGGCTTGCCAATGAAGTACCTAATGCGTGTGTCTCTGTTGTAGTGTCGGCACCACTCGTCCCGCAATGGACAAACATGCAATGTAACATGCCCCCGGAGTGCGGGCTCGGCCGAAGGGATAAATGAATGAGCGCATGCGCGCTCGGGGTCCGGGATCATACATGCCAACTGTTGTGTGTGTGTCGCTGATACCGTAGCATAGGCCAAAGGTATTGCCTCGACCGCATCGCGAGTTCAGCCAGCCATGAACTCTACATCTGTGTCTGCCCTATCCTTACCGTAGGCCTACACACACGTGGCCACCCACCTTCAACGCACAACATCACAGTGTCGTTGTCAGGCTTGTGGACATGCGCAGACAGGCATGACGATGGTGTGCCGTAGGAGTGCAAGTGATGCAACCGCGCAGCGCACACAAGTAAATGGGCTCGGGGGGAGGGAGGAGCAGCAGTGAGGCTATGTTGTACACATTGATGGCGCTCATTTGCTACAGGCAGTACATGTCAAACAGTAATCACTATGACACACATATCACACGCCAATGAACTAGTGAGCCTGCCTACATATCATGCAGGACCAACTGTTGACTCATGTCTCTCTGCACTGTCACAGGTGATCAAGGATATGCACTCTGCCCTTGGATGATGACACCCCTCCAAGCCACGAACACACAGGCCCAGAGGCAGTACAATGCGGCCCACAAACGCACCAGGGGCATCGTGGAATGCACATTTGGCGTGTTGAAGTCACGTTTCAGGTGCCTGGACATCACAGGTGGGAGGCTCCTGTACAGCCCAGACATCGTGTGCAAGATTATCGTTGCATGTTGTGTGTTGCACAACATATGTGTACCCACGAATGCCCCATGGTTACGAGTGCCAGATGCACCGGACGATGATCAGGAAGATGAGGCAGGTGGACCACACCCCACTGCAGCTGCAGCAGGAATAGCCCGTAGGAACACCATCATTGACAATTTCTTCACATGAGGACGTCACATTGTGGCAGTCCTTAGCAATCATGAGACAGTACAAAATGAACACACACCAGGAGATGATGGACGGAGTGCTGAAACTTTTCAAACACTCACCCCCAGTCACAGATCTGGGTTGAAACCATCATCATTCTTTAGCTCTCTTTGCCACCCCAGTTCAGACACAGCTATATGCAAATCAGTCTTGACCCTGTGCTTCATGGGAACAGTCCAGACCGAACTGCCAAGCCATGTCTTCCCTGGACCGGAATCAAGCATCCTGGGACCAGTTTCGGGCTAACAGCCCTCATCAGCCAGGCTAGCTTGAATCCAGTGGCAAAGTGAGCAAGGGACCCACGTCAACATAGGGCGAACAAAGCAAACACAAGGAGATGATGGACGGAGTGCTGAAACTTTTCAAACACTCACCCCCAGTCACAGATCTGGGTTGAAACCATCATCATTCTTTAGCTCTCTTTGCCACCCCAGTTCAGACACAGCTATATGCAAATCAGTCTTGACCCTGTGCCTCATGGGAACAGTCCAGACCGAACTGCCAAGCCATGTCTTCCCTGGACCGGAATCAAGCATCCTGGGACCGGTTTCGGGCTAACAGCCCTCATCAGCCAGGCTAGCTTGAATCCAGTGGCAAAGTGAGCAAGGGACCCACGTCTGGGCATACCCTGCCAACTTAGGAAGAACAAAGCAAACACAAGGAGATGATGGACGGAGTGCTGAAACTTTTCAAACACTCACCCACAGTCACAGATCTGGGTTGAAACCATCATCATTCTTTAGCTCTCTTTGCCACCCCAGTTCAGACACAGCTATATGCAAATCAGTCTTGACCCTGTGCCTCATGGGAACAGTCCAGACCAAACTGCCAAGCCATGTCTTCCCTGGACCGGAATCAAGCATCCTGGGACCAGTTTCGGGCTAACAGCCCTCATCAGCCAGGCTAGCTTGAATCCAATGGCAAAGTGAGCAAGGGACCCACGTCTGGGCATACCCTGCCAACTTAGGGCGAACAAAGCAAACACAAGGAGATGATGGACGGAGTGCTGAAACTTTTCAAACACTCACCCCCAGTCACAGATCTGGGTTGAAACCATCATCATTCTTTAGCTCTCTTTGCCACCCCAGTTCAGACACAGCTATATGCAAATCAGTCTTGACCCTGTGCCTCATGGGAACAGTCCAGACCGAACTGCCAAGCCATGTCTTCCCTGGACAGGAATCAAGCATCCTGGGACCGGTTTCGGGCTAACAGCCCTCATCAGCCAGGCTAGCTTGAATCCAGTGGCAAAGTGAGCAAGGGACCCACGTCTGGGCATACCCTGCCAACTTAGGAAGAACAAAGCAAACACAAGGAGATGATGGACGGAGTGCTGAAACTGTTCAAACACTCACCCCCAGTCACAGATCTGGGTTGAAACCATCATCATTCTTTAGCTCTCTTTGCCACCCCAGTTCGGACACAGCTATATGCAAATCAGTCTTGACCCTGTGCCTCATGGGAACAGTCCAGACCGAACTGCCAAGCCATGTCTTCCCTGGACCGGAATCAAGCATCCTGCGACCGGTTTCGGGCTAACAGCCCTCATCAGCCAGGCTAGCTTGAATCCAGTGGGAAAGTGAGCAAGGGACCCACGTCTGGGCATACCCTGCCAACTTAGGGCGAACAAAGCAAACACAAGGAGATGATGGACGGAGTGCTGAAACTTTACAGCATGTGCAAATAAATTCTTTTCAACACACATTCCCTGAGTTTCTGTATGTGTGCTGTAGTGTGGCACGGGGATCAGGGACATGATCCAGAGTCATTGTGGGTGTGCAGTGGGCTCTACTTAATTGTGCATGTGTGCCATTGTGCCCATCTCCCCCGTACCCCCAGTCCCTGGTCGGTACTCACCCTGTTGATGTTGTGTCAGGTGATGTTGAGCAGTGTCCCGATCCCCGACTCCTGGCACCGTATCCCGACTGATGACTGTGGCCACCATTTTCTCAATGTCATCCAGCTCCTGGTGTGCCGCTGGTCCCCCACCTCCAATCTGCGTTGGTGCTTTCATGTTGGCATCGGGTTTCTTCTTGGTTTTGCCCTTCACATCATTCCAGTGCCTCTTGACCTTTTCCATTGTCCTCCTCGACACTCCGACTGCATTTACGTTGTTCACCATGTGTTGCCATATTTCCGTTTGTGTGGCTGATGACACAGTGGAGGTGACGGACAGTTGTTGGTAGTGTCCTGTCACCTCCGCGACGATGATCCGGTTTTCCTGTGGACTGCCCCGTCTTCCTCTTCCTCTTCTCCTTGCCCTTCCCCGGCCCCGGGGGTCCTGGCTGGTCATCTGTGGGGCTTGTGGGGTTCACGTTGTCCTCTGCACTCGGTCCGGGTGCGTCCATGGTGCTACGCATTTGCATTTTTTTATCTTTTTTTTTCTCTGCTTTTATAGCGCATTTTCCTGCATGTCGCGTGGGAATCGCAGGCCTGTCGCTGGTTATCGCTGCTTTTTGTTTCGTGATTTGGGACTTCGCAACTTTTTGGGCGTTCGTGCTTCGCATTTTTTTGGCGTTGCATTAATTTTAACGCGGGCATTTGTCGCGTTAACGTGTGACAATCGCATGGTGCCGCCGGGTTGGGAATACTGCATTAACACGGTGTTATTTTCCCGCGATAGACTGCGATGTGAGAAGTTGCGTTAAGCGAATTTGGCGATAGTTAACACACGTTCTTGAGAATATCCCCCTGTGATTTTAGGTGATACTGACAACTGCAGTTACTATTGGGACACGCGACCGGTTGGCGCGGGATTCCCTTGTGAGTGGTTAGCAGGTACGAAGGACTACAGCAACCACTTGGTAATTATGCAACTGTAAGGAGTGGCCTTGAATGAGGGCTCGTACACTTGCTGAGGTTAGATTTTATTTACATGTGGCACGTTCTTCTTTTTATTTCCGTCATGTAAACACAGGTCTGGTGTGACCAACAAGCGAGGTGAAGACTGGTTTCCCCAGCAGCCCTGATGAAGTTGCCGCAATTGAATAGGCAACGAAACATGTTGGGTTTTCATTGTTAAATGGCCAAGCATACGCCATTATTTTAATTTGTGGACGCTCACGGCACCCATTAAAATGATGTTCTGCAAGTGAGTTGTTCCCCATTTTAACTTTGAGGATCGCATTTCCTTTTCACGGGGACCAGTTGGGCACTGAGTGACATTAGCACTGATAGTGCACCTGTATACACTTTCACTGACTTTCTTTCTTTGATTTCTCACCTCTGAGGAATTTGATTCTACACACTTGTTTCTTTTTCCGGTCAAGAAAGTTACTGATGATGATAATGTGGGCAAACTGGCGAGTACTTGCCAGTAGCCCCCCTTGGAGATACTAACATGAGGTACTTTCTGACCTTTCTCACATTTATTTTTTTCCACATGAGGTCACAATTTTTTGTGGGTATAAATTTCCTCTTAAAGCTTGTATGGAATGTGGTACATTGACGTTTTATGTTGAAATTGAACAGTGGGACTAACAGGCTGGTGGCAGTGAATCTGACCTGTGAGGGAAGTTTTATGATTGAAAACACCCCCTATGTCTCCTAAATACAGTTAACTGTTCTGAGTTAGTTGGGTCTTCTTGTGTTTATACATTGGAGGAAGCCCAGAGACAACAGAAATCACTCCCGCCGACGCCGAGAAGAGAAGGAATGGCACCAACCGGGATGAGATTGCAACGAAGAAATAGAAATTGCTGATAAAAGAACTGCCGGAATCCAGCACCCTCCCAATGTGTAGATGCCACAAACGGGCGACGAAGCAGATTGACACTGAACTGTTTGTGTGTTACACCACCAAGAATGGACCATACGTAATCTTAATGGTCACCACAAGATGTATGTGACTCTGTCAAGTGGAACAAGTGATTCTGGACTGAAACCGCGAGGGAACCTGGAGCCGTTGGAAGAATCGCATTGAAGTTGATTTGAAACCAAATTAAGAGTAACTATGTGAACATGCTGCGGGCCATTTATTAGGGGAGGGGAAGGGAGGCAGGTTCTGACACAGAGGCGGGTGGTAGACCGTGTTCCCTGTTACTAAGAAATGGGGTACAGGGACTACAGGTGCTCTGCAAAGTTGGGGTGGTGGGCAGTTTTGAGTCCACATTGCAGGGAAGCAGGGAGGGGGGTGGGGAGGGATAGGTCAGTTAGTGGGAAGTTTCAGTTCAATCATTGCAATACGCAGATAGTTGAGATAAGGACACAGGCCTCACAACACAACCACTCAAGAGACATGACACAAGACGCTACCTTGAATGATTTAGAAGCAGACGAGGAGTCTTACTCGGACCGCTCCCTTCGGGACACTACGGGGCGGACAATGGACACCTATGGGGTAGACAGGGCCCCGGCCGCATCTCCGCATAGCTCAGATGCACGATGACGTCAGTAGAGGTGTATCTCCTGGTCGGTTGACGGTTCTTTCCTGGAATGTAAATGGATTGGGTGACAAAATCAAACGGGGGTAGTATTGCAATATATCAAGCGACGGGCACCTGATATAGTCCTGTTGCAAGAAACTCATGTACAAGGTACGTCCTACTGCACACTCAATAGATGGGGCTATAAACTGACGGCCCACGCGGGATATACCAGAGATTCCAGAAGGGTGGGCATCTTACTGCGTAAGTCCCTTCCATTTACGATTCGTGCAGTGACACATGACCAATATGGGCGCTTCGTAACGCTGTTGGGATGTTGGGAAGGTAGGTTAGTACATATTATCTCACTATATATCCACCCTCGACTTCACTCTTCTGCGTTAACAGATTTGGGTGCCCATCTAGTGAAGTTGCCACCGGGTGAACTACTGATTGGGGACGATTGCAATGCAGCTCTAAATGGTGAGACAGATCATTGGCCGGCCAGGCAAAAAGATAGTGCGGGCAAAGCGCTAGCCGAGTTCCTGTCACTATTGGTCTTATAGATGTGTGGCGTGCTCGCAATCCCTCAGCCCAACAATACACCTTCCACTTGGGAGTACATGGGAGCATGTCCCGAATAGACTATGTATTCGGACTGGCAGACCAACTGTCACAATTTAGCAAGGTGATTACCTTACCTCCCTAGGGGTATTTCCGATCACTGCCCAATTGCTGTGAACTACGGTGGCCCACCTCCAACTCGCAGAACACATATATCATTTAATCCATGGTATCTCACAATTCCAAGTATTAGGGAAAACTTACTGGAAACGTCAATTCACTATTTTGAAGAAAACAAGGGTACAGTGGACTCGCGTCAAACACTATGGGAGGCCTTCAAGGCTGTAATTAGAGGGCAGGGCATCTCCCTGGTATCGGCACATAGAAAGGAAAAGGCCAGGCTGCTTACAGAAATAGAAAGTGAAATTGCACAGATTGAAGTTGATCTGCTGCAGTCAGACACCCCAGAAGTGCAACACAAGTTACAGATTAAGCAAAAGGAATACAGGGATATAGCTGAAGATCAAGCCAAAGTGCATTTCCGGGCGACCTCGCATAGACTATACGAAGTGGGCGACAGAGCTAGTAAGCTGCTGGCATGGCTGGGCAGGCGGGAGCAGGCCTTACGTTGGGTCTTTGAGGTTACTTCTGATACAGGGGAGAGGATCCGAGACAGACAAGGAATTGCAGATACCTTCGCTGCCTATTACCGAAAACTATATACGTCCTCAGCTCGGACCACCCAAGGGGAGACGCAGGAACTCCTAGCCACGCTCAAAATACCTATCCTCGATAAGACGGACAGAGATAGCTTAGAATTGGACTTGACAGAACGTGAAGTAATACACGCGATTCGGGCACTGAAAGTAGGGAAAGCAGCGGGCCTGAATGGCCTGCCGATTGAGCTATATAAGGTGACAGCCTCCACAACTGCACCGTATTTATTCAGAATGTTTCAGGAGAGCGTCCTTGTGGGGAAATTGCCTGAATATCAGAGGCTTGCTAACATTGTCGTGAACCATAAAGAGGGGAAGCCTCCAGATGACTGCGCGTCGTACAGACCCATATCTCTGCTCAATGCGGATGTAAAGGTTCTGGCCAAAGTCCTTGCGACTCGCCTGGCCCCATTGATGCATAAATTGGTCCACCCCGACCAATCAAGGTTTATGCCAGACAGGAATACGGTGCTCAACCTCAGACGATTGCAAGGAGTGCTGGGTAGGGCCGGAAGCATCAGAGAGGAAGCAGTAGTAGTATCATTAGATGCCAGGAAAGCATTTGATATGATAGAGTGGTCCTTCTTATTTGCCGTCCTAGAGCGGATGGGGTACAGAGATAATTTCATAGCATGGATTAAACTTCTATATTCTGAGCCCCTGGCACAGGTGTCGGTGAATGGGGGCAGATCGTCAACATTTAGGCCCCACAGAGGTATGAGACAGGGCTGCCCCCGTCTCCATTGATATTTGCCCTAGTACTGGAACCCCTAGCGGTGTAGATATGGGGTGATCCCCTTATCAGAGGACTTAGATGGACGGGGGACTGGGAAGATAGAATCTCCCTTTATGCTGACGATATTCTCCTCTATTTGGCCAAGCCCTACTCTTCCCTCAACAGAGTACTGCATATTTTTACCCTATTTCAAAGGTACGCTGGGTATACAATAAACTGGGACAAGTTGATTATATACACCCTGTGGGGAGGAAATCCGAGACTTCCTAGGGATTGTGAGGCCCGAGTGGTGACAGAAGGATTTAAATATTTAGGAATCCATGTAACTCGAGATCTGTCAGTGTTCCCCCGCCTGAACCTAGATCTCCCGTTGCGCCGTTTGCAGGAAGACGTGCGTCACTGGAGGTCACTAGCCTTGTCATTGTTGGGTAGGGAAGCCCTCTATAAAATGATGGCGCTCCCCCGCTTTGTATATGTTTTACAGAATACACCATATGTGGTGCCCCCAGGGTATTTTAAGACGGTAGAGGCTGAACTGAGGACACTCTTCTGGGATGGAGGCATTCCGCGGATTGCGCTACACAAGCTGACCAAGAGTTGGTTTGAAGGGGGTATTGCGCTCCCTGCATTGCAGGCTTACTATTGGGCGACTCAGCTTGTAGTAATTAATAGATGGGTGCATGTAGCACATGCCGATCCAGCCTACAATATGGACAGATACAATATGAAACCAGGGGGTTACTTCAGAG
Organism: Calotriton arnoldi; assembly: GCA_963921515.1. Lineage (NCBI taxonomy): Eukaryota > Metazoa > Chordata > Amphibia > Caudata > Salamandridae > Calotriton > Calotriton arnoldi. Next base: position 1,097,488 of record CAWUFW010004071.1, read on the forward strand.
CAATTTACGGTGGGAAACAGGCAACACCACTCCATTCCCCAACATCATCGACAACTAAGATATGGCACACGGCGTCAACGGCGCTGGGTTGGAAAGACAAAATAACCCTGGCCACGCCGCTGTTCGAATCTAGAAAATTTGGATTATTAGGGAATCAACCAGGGTTGACAAATGGGATTTGATCGTCCTTTCCAGGGTGGGCGACCTTGGGTAAGGGGGCGGGTTAGACCTTTTTCCGACCTTCAAAAATATTACGACTTGGCATTAAATCAAGCTATACCAAAAGGGACAGATCTTCCGGCCTCTTCCCCTTTGGAAGATGGACTCTTAGACGACTATCTAAATAAGAAAGCAATATCACTAACATATCGGAAGATATTAAATAACTTCCCAGACACCCTCGATAAATTGAGGGCCAGATGGGAGGAGGATGTGGGCAGTCTGGATGACGAGGATTGGTTGGAGGCACTGGCGTCGCCCAGATAGGTGGCGATCCGATCCCGATTCAGATTGATTCAATTAAAAATACTCTATATCGATTACTACACACGCGTTGTGCTAGTTAAAATGAACAGACTTGACTCCACTCTTTGTCTCAAAAACTGCGGCCAAGAAGCATTTATGGTGGACCTGTCCCACAATAACAAAATACTGGAATAGAATTGCCTCGCACATGCAATAATGATGTGGCAAGGACCTTGGGACACTGCCACAGAAGTGTCTCTTAAATGTCTGGGGTACAACAGACCTAACAATGGGAGAGAAGCTTTGGGCCACACTGGGTTTCATGATAGCTAAGCGGACCATAGCGCGCAATTGGGGGGCCGAAACCAGTACGAAGTTTAACGACTGGGCAAACGATATGGACTGGTGCATGCAAGCAGAGAGAGCGGTCTACGAGAGCAGGGGGTGCCCACACAAATGGATGAAGATCATGGGGAAATGGAACGAGAGTAGGGGGATGCTCTGTCGGCCAGTACGGGTGGTTGACCCTCCTGGTGACTCGGATGGTTAGCATTCTGGGGCCGAGATGAATTCTAGTAACTGGAGAAAGGGGATTTGTTGTTATAAGGGAAACCCTCATCTAATATCATATCATGAGGTGTAAGACGATTGCTCTGGAATACGTGTCTCATGTCACTTGTAAGTTTATTCTATCAAGATGGTTGTCGATGTCTTAATGGTGTATTGCTTCAAAATAAAAATGTTAATTAAAAAAAAAAAACAATAGGCATTCTAGAATCTTGCTTATTTTGATGATGTCAGCTTGGGTTTTGAGATCAATTGTGACAATATTCACAGGATGATCCTTGAAAGTAATAACCAATGTGTGTGTTCTGGCAAAAATGTAAAAAAATATGTAAATCCGTATTTCTAAAGCGCAAACTACTCACCCTTACGGGTCTCAAGGCGCTGGGGGCCGTAGTGGAAATTAAGTGAGCTATTGCACAGAGTCACATGGTGCTGAGCTGAGCTGCCGCCGGAGCCGGGGATCAAACCGTGAGCCCTGTGCTTCAAAGTCAGCTGCCCTGGCCGCTGCACCCCACCTCTCGCAAACACATATGAAAAGAGTGTAGAAGAGAGATTTATTAGTGGCTTGCTCTTTATTATCCTTATGAAAACAATGAGTGACCTCTAAATCCTGTTTAAAATAATTGATTTTCTGCACCATCAAGAAACCTCATTCCTGGCTGACATCTCATACTACGTGGGGCCCATGAATGAAGGGGGTGTAGTCTGGACCAACAAAAAATGAAACTACACAAGGCCGCCCACAGTGCCACCAAAGGCAAGGAGTCATGATAAAATGGAGGAGGGCAGAAGGCGACACCCTTCATTATGAGGCCCACCATCTCTGCAAATTCCCCTTGTCTGCTGCCTGGGATACCTTCCTAGAACAGTTCAAGCAATGCACCCAAGCGGTACCTCGATCCCATGACCACACACAAGCCCCCCGCACTGCCTCCGTTCCATCCATACACACATTACTTGACTTAACCGCCCTCTAGACTTTTATCTTTGCTTCTTCACCCAGGGACGCTCTCACCACAATACTTACTTGTCTAAACTCCTAAGTTCCTCTCCCTTCTCTGCTCCCCCCAATGTGATTGGCCTCTTCTCTACTCTTTCCCAAGATCTCCTTAAGTTAAAGGGCAGCAACCGCGCATAGGAGGGTAATCCTAACCATGTATGAGAAATGAGCGTGAATCCCCTACTGGTCCCTAGATGCAGATGTACTTACACGATCCAATAACATAGCAACAACCATGTACCAAAGACAATGTTCCTCATACACACTCCATGACATTTCAGCACCTTGTCGACTCCGCTAACGCGAGGACCTGTATTGCTGTAAGCTTGCATTTATTTGCAAAATCAAATAATTTTTTTTTAAAAACTACTCAGCTCACAATAGCCACCTATTCATATACTTAAGACTCCTGCCTAAGTACCAATAGGCGGAATACCACCCATTCTCTACCCATTCCAAAACAAATGCCACATTCATCCCTTCACAGCAGATCATCCCATATTACGACGACTTGCCAAATCCTAAGTCCCATGTGTTATTATCAATGAAGGAAGGTTATATGTGATAATACCCGGGGATTTTAGATCAATATGAAGAAAAGCCTTAAATAAAAAAATAGACCTTAATAATTGAATCTAGCAGCTTAGCACATTTTACAATTTTTTAGATCTTACTCTTAATTCATATTCTACGTCTTCATATCATTCTATATTCATAACAGTAGGTCACATATTTAATGCAAGACAAATTATGGATTTCTGCATAAAAACATATATATAATCCCTTATGTGATCCCATTTACAATTGGTAGGGACAACCAGTGGAGCAGCTATTGGGTGCTTATTTGTCAGAATGATGCAAAAATGATGCAAAAATCTAGGACTCATATTTGCAATATTTTCTCTGTTCATGCCACAAACAGGCAGAATGGGTGTAGATTTGGAGAGGAAGGATGAGAAAGAAAAGACTTTCATGGGCTAAAACAAAGTGCCCAGCAAAACAAAGCAGATCATAAAGAAAAATCAGAAGGGAAAGTAACTCACCATTATCACCTCCAAGAGAACCTCTTGGCATCCATCTCATGGCAGGGTCTTTTGAGTTCCAAAGCCATTCATCCAAGGACCATCATTGATGGACTAGAAAACACAAACAGCATTTGTTCATTACTGCCTGGTCTGTATACAGTGGCTGTGAGGTTTGTAGAGGTATTATAGACCCCCAAAGACTGCAGTCGTCTGCTAACATTCTCATACACTTAATTATTTGGTAACATTTCCAGGTAAAACACAAATAGACTGAATTTGCTTATATTTCTTTTGAAAGTGAATGAGGCACATTCATTATTGAGCTCTTCAACCATGGGATTAGTTGATCACTAACAGGAATAGAGTGCGAGCCATTTTTGGGATCACATATGCTACCCCCTCCTGCTAATGTTAGCCCCAAGACTTTGGAAAAGAGATTCAATCAGATACCAGCTGTGCTTTCCTGGCACAAAGCAGTAGAAAAAGGATATATGTCTGATCATAAGTTAGTTAAGATTCTGCACACTATAAACCTACAGTCTACCAAAAAATATCCAGCAACCATTCTTAACCGACCACCCATGAGAGCGCTTTGGGGCCACAATCGTGAAAGGAAGAGCTATAAAAATGTTACAGTGCAATAGTAGTTGTGGGACTACTAGCATTGGTAGTAGTACTGCCACATCATCTACTACTACTTCTTCCAGTGCTAACATTACCACTACTACTACTACTCTGTATCGATTTATGTATGTAAGTTGTATTTACAGAGAGTGAATCTAACCCACCATGAGCATTGTTATTATTATTAATATTAGTAATAATAGTAAAAGTAATAATAATAATAATAACAATACTCACTATTGTCATTATTACTATTATTATTATTGCTATTATTATTATTGTTGTTGTTTTTATCATGACTATTAATATTATTATTACTACCACTACTACTATTATTTCAGTAATATTAGTAACAATAATAATGCAAATGATACTAATAATAATAGACACAATGATAATAAAAATAGTAATATTAATAATAATAATGGTAATAATAATAATTATTATTTTTATTATTACTAATATGAATATTTTAATAGAGTAGTTGCTTCAACATGTGTGCCCTTGAAGAGGTGGAAAGTCACATGTTTCACTAGTATGTATCTAAAGACACTTCTTCTATTGGTTCAGCAAAGGGCGCCTGAAAGTATGATGATGTTACTTGGATACGAGCATGTGATCTCTCGGCCGCACACTGATCTCCTCTGTAAAGAGAACTTGTTTGAGCTATTTAGGACCTTCCACTTTTGATGTTTCACATTAGGACACATGACGCGTGTGACAAACTCCTTACAATGACACTTTATACAATCTTTTAAAATCATCTTATTTACCTTTAGAAATACTGGTAATAGATTGAGGAGATACCTTTGTTATGCATTGTATTGTAGCATTTGTATAGAGCTCAATAACATTTTGTGGGTTGCTATAGCACTTACCCAGAAGGATTGCAAGATGAATAGTGTAGGCTCTGCTCTTGGCTTATCTTCGGAATTATAAGGAATTTCAAGGTGAAATGTCTGAGTAGATAAAGGTTAGTTGAGAAAGGCAGCTAACAGATGTTGTTGGGGAGCCGCTGGACAAAGTTGCAATGAAGATTTCTATGTTTGGACTTTGTCACTTTTTTTGAAGTTGAAAATCTCCAGTGGGACGAAGCAGCAGCCTGTAGCCTTCGAGGTTTCACAAGGTTGGATACCCTTTCTGCGAGGAGCTGCTGAACAGGATTTGCTGCTGCTGGGAACAACGTAGCGGGACCTACCGTGAAGTCAGGCTGTCGATGACGTACCTTGGGCAGTTCAGTGACCAGGTTGGTCCCAGTCTCCTGTCAGTTCTCATTGCACTTTTAACTAAACATATTCCAAGTCCCAAGTTTTGGGGTTTTGGTGGTTTGGGCACCTTTAGCACCACTTCCACGGACTAGGTGGGCAGTACTTTGAGGGTAATTCTCACTTCAGGCAGGGTCCAGGTACAGAGTTCAAGTTGTTGGAGCTTTATTGTGTCCCTGTTGCACAGCACAGGAGGCCAGACACCTAGCCCTCGGAGTCACCCTGGTAATCCTGGGTTCAAGCAGAAGGGCAGTCCTCAAGCAGCAGGCCAGTCTTCTGAGGGTTCAAGGCAGGCTTCAAGCAGCAGCGCAGTCCTCTGAAGTGGAAGGCAGGCCTTCTGAGTGTCCTTCGCAGGTTCAGAACAGAACAGAAGATTGGAAACTTTAGGCCTGGCAAAGAAGCTATTTTGCAGGTTGAATTGACAGTTTAAAATTGCATACACAGGCTGCAATGGCAGGCCTGAGACATGTTCTGAAGAGCTACTTAAGGGGGGGCACCACAAGTGCTACTGACCCACTAGTAGCCTTTAATTTGCAGTCCCTAGGTATCTGCAGTACCACTTTATGATGGACTTATAATTAAATTAAATGTGCCAACTGATTGTAAGCCAATTTTATCATGTTTGAAGGAGAGAGCACAGGTACCTTAGTACTGGTTAGCAATGCTTAAGAGCACAGAGGTCAAACGTCAACTACAACGAAATCCAGAGAATAGGAGGGGTGAAGGCAAAACATCTGTGGATGACCCTGCAGAGAGGGCCAGGACTAACACTCTTCTACTGGAAAAGTTAAAGGGAGAAGAAAATACTAATTCTAGTGGGATCTGGACCAAAAACAGACAGACTGTTGAACTGATGCAGTTTGTAGCGTAGAGGCCTCTAGTGTAGGCTGAACCTCAGCACCATTGGGTGAGGGTTGCACAGGTTCAGACATGTTGCTTAGGCTGGCATGTTGAGGAAGAAGAATGTCCAAGGGGAACACTGTGAACAACAACAAACAGCATTCATTAGTGGACCCTGTTGAACTTTTTACTCACCCAGTGGCAAGTGTAGGTCAATGAGAGCTCCATCATCTCAGTTATCACTGACTGAAACTTGGGTTTAGAATTTTGTAGCGGTGCCGGGGTATTTGATATTCATATCTGGAAATCCAGAGTTAGTTTGTGTATACTGATTTATACAAATAGTGCCAGAGTCTTTAGGCCCATGTCTCTCCAAATCCCCGTACAGAGAAAGGCACTGGAAAGAGTGGAAACAGACTCTCAGCATAAAGTGTGTGTACATAAGTCTATGGCTCCCCTGTTCTCCTGGACTCCAGGGATGCAATGCCATAGGGCACCCATGACACTTGCGCTTAAACGGCAGGTAGATAGGTAAGGAATAGCATGCAGAACACACCATTGATCCCCTCTGTGTGTGGGAGAGGTGGCTTTTCCAGTCCTAGTTCACAAGTTCCATCCAAGAGGGAATCAGGCGAATATGAAATAGTCTATCTCTTCTTTGGCCATGAATCAGAAAAGTATTTAAGGGGCCACAAAGTCAGTGGCCTCCAATTGGAACATAAAGGAGAAGTCCCACTTCCCATTGGTTTAAATGTAGAACCTAATGGGTACCAACCATAGGTTTCTCCTGACCCAAATTACACCCACTTTCACCAGAATGTGACACCAGAGGACTCTGAGAGAGTTCACTTGAGGCAATCTCACATTCTAATTACCTTGAATTCCACTATGTTATGGACTCCTGTCCCTTGCAACACATCTCTTCCACTTTGTTTCCTTCCTTACTTAAGTGCGTGGTGCACTGATTACAAAAAGCAAGGAGCATTCCCTCATCATCTGATCTAGGAGCTAACAAGCTTCTCTGAGGACAATATCCCATAGCTGGTGCTTCTTCCGGACTAGGATAAAGTCTTTGAACATTTCCAGGTTCATCATAATAGGTACTACCGATTCAAGTTGGTTTCAGATAAAACTTAGTATACTGTGCGAGAGATGATTGGATTAAAGGAAAATTTCAAAATCTTATGTAAAAAAGTGTAATGGTGAATTTGAAATCAAGAAGTGACTTACAAGTTCATGACATGGAGACAAAATATGCAATGTACATGCCTTCCAAAAACATCTGAACCTTTATAATACCACAAGGCAACTACTCCCATTAACATTAGTGGATGGCAGACTCGCAGGGCTGTAGGCATATATGTGTTGCCTTACTGGCCGGCCCCGTATAATTGATGATGATGATGATATGGAGCTTATTAAGCGCTCGAATGCCGAGGCGTCTTGGCGCTGATGAGTGTAGGCAGAAGCAGGGGCTGAGCTAGGTCTACTCGGGAGTAAACAGCCGGGTTTTCAAGGCTTTCCTAAAAGATAAAAGGTTGGGTTGTAGTCTCAATTTGGCTTCAAGGGGGAGAGTTCTGACAAATGGGTATGTGCAAACCAGCAGTATTAAAAACAGTTACAATTTCATAACAGTTGAATTTTAAAATAAAATATTGCACTCGCACCGGATAGCAGCCTAACAGTTCGATTTTAAAATAAAATATTGCACTCGCACCGGATAACAGCCTAACAGACTGAGCACACGAGCCTCAGCCTAGCACATTGAGGAAAAGATGTATAATTGGAAGAAATTAACATTTCTATCTAAACCACATTAAAAGTAGGACATGGCTGTGCAACAACAGGTGCCAAATGATCGTATGTGTGCATTATAAAAAAAGGGATTCTCGTATACCAGTGGGCCTGACTTGTACTACCAGTTCTCCATATTTTAATTCCTTGATTTGTACAAGAGAGAGTGACTGGGCCAGTTACCAAAGGACACGTGGGATAAGGAAGCTATGCAGCCTTAATCCTCAGTGTAGGGGAATGTTGAGGGGCAGACAAACTAAAAGCTTAAGGGTTAACCGAATACAAATGATAAGCGGCATGCTGCCCGATTCATTCCCTATAAACAAAGAAATACTACCTACATGGAAAAATAGGGAGTAATAGACACACATACATATAGCTAAGTTTCCACCCCTTTTGCTAGTGTTAGGTCCAGACCGTGGCATAAGTAATTACCTCTGGCAATAAGGTGCCTGATCTGAAGAGGATGTTTAATGTGAAAACTACACCTTCTTTTTAATATGAATTTTTTTCCACAAAAGAATATGAATTGTGTGCTACACTAAAAAGCAATGGTTAGCACATGTACAATTGTGCAAACACTGAAAGTACTATCAGCCGGAAAAAAATGTTTTTTAAGTCTCCAAAAAAGCATTTTATTCCCAGCATGCAAAAGAGAGTAAACTACTTTTGTTTCAAAGAATATTGTGGAGCTATTGGTGACTGGGATCCATACAACACCAGTGAAAATCTTGAGCTATTATTTAATGGTACATATACATACTATGTAAAGCATTCTAATAAAATTAACTGTAACAATGATGTGGTAGTGAAGTTGGGAGGCATTCCAAATGAAACAGTGTATTTTATGTGTAAATGTGTGCTAAAATATGTGGACATAACCACATGGGCCAGCTAAACATAGACCACATTCATATCACTGAGCCCCAAATCATGGCTAAAACATCAGACTATAGCGCCAGCCTGCATCCAAATCTCTCTGACACCTCTGCAGGAGATGAAGCATAACATACTGGCAACTGTGAAATTTTGACCTAAGAAACATTGATTGCGGCCTTCTTCAGGACAAAACGAATATCCTCATCAGTTCATCAGTTTTGAGAAACAGAAGAAAGTCAATGCTGCATGAATTCAGCTTTTAAAATAATGAAAAGCACCCAAGATTTTAAGCATGAATAAGTATAAAATGCTTGAGTGACACACAATGAGGCTTCAATTAGTTCCAGGATCATATAATTCAATTTTAATTACACAGAAGAGAACATTTTAATGGGCGAAAAGTATTTATTATCGTGGAAGGTGACTATCATGTATGTATGTTAACTATTAAACTAGTGATTTACCTTTCAGACATTTATAATTGCTGATGCGTATATAATTTTCAGTTCAGTAGAATTACAGTAAGAAAATAGAAGGTAGTAAAATGGCATGGAATAAAAAAAAAAAGTGAAACAAATATATTGGCCAAACAACATTGATAAATACTTTTGTTCTCAGTGTTTTTTCAGAAAAGAGCACCACTATTTTGTGCATTCTAAATGACCAGGATACAGGGAGGGAGCTGGAGTCACAGCTAGCAGGACATCACCAAAAGGACAAATTAAACATGAACATTTTAAAAACTAGAACAGAAAGTGCAAACATGCGTATGCTACAAGGAATAAAGTGCAGGTAGGGACACAGCAGGGCACATGAGGGTTTTGGCGAGTGCAGGCTATGATCCGCTAATAGAATATAGAGGGAGAGGGGAAATCAAATCCTAACAACCCTTACTTTGCCTTATTAAATCACCGGACCTACAATAAATGTGTAGGAATTGTACAAAAAAATATTTTACAGTCTCAATACTAAGTTCATTTTTTAGCATGGACCTTTGCAATATAGTAAGTAATTAAATATATCGTTATTGAAATACCTTGACCATTTGCCGGTAGAGTCACATCTTATCATAGTAGAATGATATATATGATTTTAATTATTATGCTATGTTATAGTGTGTTCTGTTATGTTATGTAATTGTGAGAAATAGGTTCCACCCGTTTAACCCCCCTGAGTTTTTCACTTTTAATCTACCTGGGCTATGGACTTGCAATGAGTAAGTCGCACTACCTGAGTGCAACTCACTGTAAGCTTTGTGATAATAGATAGGGAGTGCTAACCACCAGTGTCTGCCTTTAAGATAAGGTCTGATGCTGTGCAGTTGTGGTAAGAGGCTCTGAGTTGGTTGCACATGAACTTGTGAACAAATGGATGTGCACATGTGTGAGGGCAGAGCATGTGAGACTACTATTTAGCTCCATCTGGTCTCTGCACACAGATAGCCTGTTGTGGAAGGGACCAGTCAGGGATCGGTGCTGACCTGGTATAGGCGTTATAATGTGAGTGGGCATTCCTAGTGTAGGACTGCAGTGCTTTACTGAAAAGAGTGGGTGCTTTACTGAATTACACCTGAAGGGCGAAATCTGTATCAAAGAACAGTTTCAACCTCCTTAGGCCTAGAGATTTAGGTGCAGTGACAAGTTTAGAGTAACAATGGACCCTGACTGCAGACCCAATGCACCTTTTTTAAAATCTGCTCTCCATCTGGCACTTGAGGATTTGTCATATTTCACTGACTCAACTCATAATTAGAGCAATTCCAGGCTTTTGGTCCACCTGCTGGGGACAGTTAACTACTCTACTGGCAAGCTGGAGGATCAAAGGCCTCCCTGCACAGTAGACCTATATGGCAGTGTTTGGTCTAGTTTCTAGGAAAGGAAAGAGAGGGAGAGGTGCAAGCCCACAGAAATAAAGGCGAAAGGCAATACCTCTGAAGCTAAAAACAGCAGTGGCTCCTCTTTGAAGTTTTGGAGGGAAGGCACCAGGCAGCGTTACCAGTTAGGGGTGAGGTTTTAGGCTGTCAAAGAGGTCTTTCAACAAGATCACTTCTTATAACCTTGTTGAATGTCCCAAAATGCTGTGCAAATGAATTGGGGCAAGGTGGAGTGAAGTGTCACCCTAGAATTGGACATAGGTGCCAACCTTCTAGAACTTTCCACCCTCACTTAAAAAAAACCTGGAACAATGGAAAGACTTTGGAGTACAGTCGGGTCCTGAGGGAAGAGAGAAGAAACCTGTCACCCAGGGATTAGGATTATTTCTCCAGAGCCAGTGGCACTGACCCCTCCACTCCCTGTGGGACAGTAAAGGGATGGATCTGCTTGGAGGGGCCCTGGAGCGCTCCCCTGAATCTTCTGTGGACTGGCCCTGCAGGAGTGTGACCTCCTGATGAAGGGGGGACCATGACTTCTGCTGCCGCAAGTGCTCTGCAATGACCAACCAGGAGGCTGTGGGAATTTGAGGCTGCAGGGCTGGCACTCTGCAGGTGCCAAGGTAGGGGACAGGTCCTGAGGGAGAAAGCCGTAACAGTAAAATCCAGCATGCCAAAACAAATGCACATTTTGTGTGCATATAGGCCTGAAAAAACCCCTCCCTGTGGCTAAAGCTGGCCACAGGAGCAAAACAAGCCCTGTCCAAATTGGCCCATCTGGGCCCCAACGAAGTAAGAAAACCAATTGGTTAACGGAGGACCGAAGGCAGTCAGGGCGCGAGTAGAATCCCTCTGCTGAATCCCTGGGATACCCCCAGGGAAGGCCACGTGCTCCATGGAGTTAGTGCAAGATTGAGAATGAGGAGGTGGCATATGTGGGGTTCCCAGAAATGTCCTTGCGACGTAAGAACAACGCAAAACATTACACTTGTAAAGCGCACTTATCACCCATGGGTCTCAAGGCGCTGAATAACAGATGTTTATTGTTACCCAAATCAATGGTACTCATTTTATCGACCTCAAATGGATGAAAGGCTGAGTGTACCCACCTGGATTTGAACCTGTGACCAAGAGGTCGAACACAGGCCCCTGCAGTGGATGCATTAGGCCACTAAGCCACCAGACTCGGCTGGGAAAGGCTCAGTAAATCTGGGCCTTTGTGTTTCTGAGTGCGTTTGTGCATGTTTAAAACTCTTCTGCTGATGGAAAGTAGACCGCCCTGCCAGATATCGCTCCTTCTGGAAGTTCCGCCCCCAGAACCATTTTCTGACGTCTTGATGCGCCACGTTTGGGACTGCGAGCAGGTCCCGGAGAGCGGTAATTGCGATAAGTAGTGCAGCCTGGAGTCGTTCACTGTGCGCGCAGCCGATGCCAGACAGTCCACATCGTTGGCACTTTAAAGAGACGACGTGCGGAATGTCAATGGCGGCATTAGAAAAGAAAACTAACATTGATCGACATTATTGATGCATGCCTGAACGCACTCCAAAGAGAAGCCAATTCCAATCTGTCAAATATTGTCTTTTTCACCGCTCAAACACCAGTGCCTCTAAACAGGCTTTATTCCGAGCTGTGTCCATGCATAAAGCATTCGTAAATGCTTTCATAACTTCCACAAGAATACACAAGGCGCTCGCAGTGCGGCCAGCCCCCAGCTCCAAAGAATACAAAATAGCATAGAGGCAAATGGCTGCACTTCAACACACAATCCAATACACAAAAACACATCATTGCTCATTTTTATAATAGTTTTTTTTTTTTTACAAAAAATGTGAATTCCCAGTGTAAGTGGTGTTTTGCTTCAATTCTTTAGTTTCTGGGGAAAATGTACCAGCCGTAGCTAGAAGCATGATCACTGCCCTCTTAGGGATATTTATAAGCTTTTCTTTGACTGGTAAACAATGTTTAAAGTGATGCAAACTTTAAACAATATCATAAGTCTGAGCTGTTTGCTTAGTACTATGATACGAGATAAAGAGGTTGGGCTTCCTTGGGTCTATTAGAGGAAAGTCGCTCCAGGAGCTGTAAAACTGAGAATGTCAACATACGACACATGGTGTAAAATTGCCCTTCATGACACACTTTTTGAGAAAATATACATGATGCTGTTGACCAGTGGTTAACTTGTAAAAAAAAACATAAGTGCTGGGGCTCTCATCAGGAGGCAGCTTGCACTAGCCCAATTCTCCTGTTTGCACCGCCTAAAATAGAACCAACCACTAACCATGAAAGTGGGGAGAGGATGTAGCGTAATGGCCAGAAATGCCAACTTTGGAGCTGGGGAACTAGATTCGGGTCTCTGAGTTGGCTCAACATTTTGTGAATCTGGGCAAATCACTTAATTTCTCTGTAAATTAATGTGTCCTTAACTGGTGATCATGAAAAGCACTGGTGTTCATGATTAAGTGCCGGTGCTGAGCACCAGAAACCACCGGCTCAAATTAAGCACTGCTGTTGACAGTATTTTACACATACACCTGCCCAGGAACTTCTCGTTCTCCATTTGCGGTCCCTTCAGCCCTCCACATACCCTAACTCTACAGAAAGAGGAATGCTTACTTCTAGATCTAATGTTTACACTGGCCCACAGGACTATTTTATCTACCTGGAAATCTCTGGGTAACGCCTCGAGCAATGGTGGGAATGGCTACACTATATCAGAGGTGCACAGACCATCAAGTCAACTCAATACCCCTGGATTCAGCCAATCAAACACTTTGGAATAACTTGGACCGTTACTTAGAGCTAGTCCAACCCCCATAGATTCCCCTCTATGACACTATATGATACTAATATTGTCTGATAATACTGTACTACATGGTCATTATTAAGCAGGAAATTGAAATATGTAACTGTGACCACGACTGCACTTCTTCTAACTCATTCCTAACGTTTGTACACGACGTGGATGTGTTCTTATGGCAACTTTTCTTTTTTTCTTTCTCTTCTCTGGATCCCCCATAGCGGTTGGCTTAAGTATAGCGCTCCATATGTAAAGTTATACGATATGTAACAATCTCGGTATGTAGCTGTACCAAGTCACACCTATTCATACTGTCAATTATATTGTTTTTAAGCTTTGAGTATGCTTACGGCTTCTTTTTGTTGAAAATTGACCAAAACATTTGAAATCAAAATAAAAAGATTTTGGGCCAAATTCAAAATTAAAATTGTTTGATGTTCCTCTTGCCTGTGGAATTTTCACCCTCAAAGAGCTGTCGTCAGTTTGTCCCAATCCTTTCAGGTTAATGGTTGGAATAATTATCGGCAGATGTGTGACTGTTGTGATTTGCAGACTTTGTGCCAGACCCACCCTATTCTTCGACTTATCCCTGAAAAGTTACCATTTGCAGTGTTTTTACCCCTGGTGGCTGACTACCTCCTTCAGTTTCAGCCTGTCTTTGCTTATTGCAAAGGCTCCTGTTGATTCTTCATTCTGTTTTGCATTGATCCATGAATTTTATTTTTGTGAGAACCCAGTTTAACTGAGGGGAGTGATGTACGTACTCCCACAAAGGTAGTAATCCAAAGCCTTGTTAGGTAAACACAGTTTCAATTTGAAAATCTGTGTTTCATCCATTCACAGGATTTTCCTCTGAGAACTGTGCGTAAAGTATGTAAGCTGCACCAAAGCAACATTAAAGTAGAACATTAAAGCAGATCAGTTTTCTCCTCTGGGTGATCTGGTAACCTTAGTGGGTTGCCTTGTCTGGGTTAAAAATAAAATAAAAAATACTCCCACTGGGGCCTACAATACAAATATACCGATGTAAGTCTCACAGGCACTCAGACACAGGTTTAAGGGCAGGTGGTCAACCAGGGACCTCTGTTAAAACCATCATATTTGTTGTCCAAACTTTCAGGATCATCATTCTCTAAATGTACCCATGGAGAATTCCACAGGCCTCTGGTATCAACATTACTGTACCAGACTTTACTGTCAGAAAGTGGGTTGTTAATTTGGGGAGGAGGGAGCATTACCGACTCAATATACACAAACTGGTTATATCCCCACAAAGCTCTGCAAAACTCTGATCAACCCATGGCAGCTTTAGAACAAGCAGCAGGCAATTACTCAGAGAAATATGTGTTAAATTCAAGCAGTACAAACAATGTGAAAGTCAGGAAAGCAACACAATAACTTTTCCCAAAAATGTAGAGAGTAAAATGTAACAGCTGAAAGGACAACAAAAGAAATACAATTGGATAGGTGAACTATTTGACAGGAACTTTTACATTTTTAAGGCAAAAATGGCTGAAAAACATAAAGCACCAAAAAAAATATATCAATTTATGGGTGACCAGGACTTAGTCATGATTTTAGGTTGACTTGGGATGGAGCAGAGGTCTGACATGCCAAGTGGGTCCACCCGGTCAAGATTTGTACCTTGGAACTTAGTCTTATTTCTGGTGTTCAAAGTCTTCCAACGGAAAAGGGTCAAAGACTGAAGCTAGTGAAGGTCTCACAAAATCATATTCCTTGTTGTCAAGCTCCTAATGAAGCTATTGGTTTTGGCATCAAAAGTTCTGAATGGGACAAAGCTCGATTTTGTAGGTGTTAAGGCTACTTATCCTCTTGGATACGTTTGCCACCTGACCCCGGTCTGCGGTTCAACCTTTTAGACTTAGGCTCTTATTGCAACTTTGACGGTCCTCCTGCAGCACGGCCACCACTCCGTCTGCAGGAGGACCGCCAAGGCCGTGGTGCGCCCGCCCGCTGGATGCAGAGTTGAATCCAGGTCAGGCGGGCGGTGCTGCGGTGGTCTCATGGCGGCAGCTGTTTAAGGCTCATAGGAGGGCCTTAACAACAGACCGCTGCAGTGACAGCATCTGCAGCACGTTCCTGCACGGTGTAGCATGCACCATGTTGTGCATGCCATACCGTGCAGGAACAGGGGTGCAATTCCAGGGGGGCACAACATGTGCCCCCCTGCATGCACCCCCAGGCCCAAGAGCGGCAGGGGGCCCTGTTAGGGCTACCTTAGTAGTCTCTCTGCCACCCTTTTAATGGCGGGCTCACCGCCATGAAATAGGTGGTGAACATTCAACTCATAATATGCTCGGCGGTGCAAATTTCTGCTCCTGACCGTTGTGCCACTGCCGCGGGATCCAGGATCCTGGCAGATACAACGGTTCTGGACCCCAGCAGACACTGCGGTCCTGTGGTGGTCTGACCGCCATACTCAGAAAATTGCAGGCAGACTCACAGTGTGGAGGTAGTTGGACCGCCACAACTAATACGCCGTACTCATAATAAGGCTTCTAGTCCCTTTTTTTGGTTCTCCAAACCCTTTAATGGGGAAAGATTGGAAGCTGTATGTTGGCAGAGTTTTACAAGGTGATATTCCTGTACCATGAGGTCCCACTGAACCCTGTTTTGACCACAGTAAAAAGCTCCAAGTGAAGCAAACCTTTTTATGTTGTCCACATAGGATGTGACCTCCATGGACAACTCTCCATACACACTTTTCAAGTGAAGGACAGTTCCTCATGTAGCCCACAGGTGCTCAGAGAAGACTTCTAGATACTAGGACTCTCTCCAGCCAGGGCTCCTGCTGTGTCCAGTTCTCAGTGTTCATCATGACCTTGATGGAGTCAGGAGTCCCTTGATCAGGTAAACAGGAGGCCAAACACTTGAGCTTTGAATAGGACTGGGCAAAATTTAATTATGCTGGTGTAATTTGCATAATTTCAGGAATTTTAGGAATTTTACATCATGCTGCTTACGTGAAATTGCTAAAATGACGCCACTATGCCCCTTCATGCCATTCCTTTCATGGTTCAAATGTATCACAAACGCATGGGATCAACACAACGCGAGCAGCTGAGTTCAGTGTGGTTTTCTTATTTTTTGCACTTTTGTTTTGCAAATATTGATGCGGGGGCGGATTTCCCATTAAAATATAGTGTAAAACAATGGATTTGCATTTTGTGTAATGGGCGTAATTTTGTGTAATTTTGCTGAAATTTCAGGTAATTACGCAAAAGCAAATAATGTAAATTTTGCACATTACTACCCTTGAAGAGTAGTTCCAGTCTCGGCGTGCCAGCAAGAGTCCTTCTTCTGGTGTATTCTTATAAGTCCAGGAATTTTCTGAGGAGGTGCTGGTGAGATGTGATTGTGATCCTATACACTAGCCAGTGATTGGAATATTTTCCCACCTAGGACAGGCTTCTTATATGTGCTATACCCACCTTGCAGTTAGCTAAACTGTAAAAATGCATAGGTACCTTAAATCTAAAATTGCTATCAGCTTATTGCACCACGAGGGTCACTTGCACTCCCTTACTAAAACCCCATCTCTAGACTAGTTCTCCCTCCTGCTGGGTTGAGGCCTGGAGGACTAGGAGGAATTTGCATTGTCATATGGGGTTGAGATGGGTGGCAAACTTGGACCTAAGCCAATTTTGGCTCAGAGAGTACAAAAACACTGTTATAAAGTTACTTTTCCAATAAAGTTATCAGATTTCACAGTTAAATGATATTTGTAGAACTGAGTGGTAAATACTGTTGACTCATTTTTCTAAGATTTTCCTAGTCAAAGGTAGTTTTAAGTGTGTTATCTAGGCCTGTCAATGAACAAAATTTTTAACTCTACACAGTGACAAAAGCTTTTGGCCATTTAGTCCCCGCGAGCGCATGTTATTCAAAACATGCACTGTGACACCTTTTTTTTTTATCACCCAGACCTGTGGGTTTACCAGGCATATTTCAGGGGTGATTTTCCTAGGCAAAGGTAGTTTTAGTGTATTATCTGGGCCTGTTCATTGAGAATCCTTTTAACTCTTCACAGTGAGTAAATATTTTGCCCATTTAGTTCCCATAAGAACATGTTATTCCAAACATATACTGTGCTACCTTTCTATAACACACACTTGTGGGTTTACAAGGCATATTTTAGGGGTGAATTACTTATAATAATAGGTTTTTATATACAACAAGGGTACTTTTCCTTTCCAGATATCACTACAAAGCTTTTAACTTGCAGCTCAGCCACTGTACTTTGGTGCTCCTGGCAACTATATGTTTTGGAAATATACGTGGGTGGTGTAAAAATGCCATGGCTTTAGAAGAAAATTAAATAGACCAATTGGATGAAAACAATTTTACAGTGGTATATCATACAGTGCCCCTAGAGACCTGCGGTACGGCAACCTGGATGCTCTAATATACTGGCTCCCTTCCAATTCATGGTATATCACTACCATGGATACAATCTGTAGGCAATCAGGGAGATACAGGTATGCTCATCTTGGTAACTATGTCCCTGTACCCCAAGGAGATCATGGCAATAAGGTGGTCAGACATTCCTCACCTTACAGATATCTCTTGGCAGGTATTGTTCTAGGAGACAAGACTTTTCACCACCAGGGTCTGATTGGCACAGTTATCCTGTAGGTTCGTTAAATGGAACCTATTCTCTGGATGTACTTTCGAGAACTCCTGGGGGTCACCAGCTTACCTTTTTCTGGGCCCACCTGTCAACTAAGGCGCAACTGGGCATCTCCTCTCCTGTTAGGAATTACCTCTCCCCAGTGCTACACAAGCTTTCACTGCGGAATGTCTACTAGTTTAAGGCCTTCCTGGAGTACACGAAATGTCCCTCCTTGTGTCCTGACTGCTATTATTTAAAGCTCTTGCCTTTCTCAAATGCCTTCTTGCCCTCTTGTTTCCCAGCTTCCTACATCCCTGAAGTGGAATGGGACTTGTCAATAGTTTGGGTTTCCCATTTATAGTCCTTTTTCTAGGAGTTTGAACCCCTGACCCACCTTTCATGTGGTCACCACCTTACCTTTGTGGACACTGTAACTCTGGTGCTGAGCAAATGGCCGGTCTCTTTACCAGGCTTGTTGGGATCAGTGAGCTTAGAATAAAGCAGACTTTTTCAAGTCTGTATGTGTACTGTACATTACAGTAAACATGTACATTTGGAAATGTTTGGAGAAGAGAAAAACCTTTCTCCAAAGTTAAGCCTGCCACGAGGGTACATAAATATTTGGCAAAAAGCCTGTCTATATTTCTTTAATAGGTAGCGCTCTGCATAAAAGTCAGTGGGTAGCTGAATGAGAATGTCCATGTACCACACATGATATTTGATATTTATAAAGCGCAGCATTCACCCGAAGGCATCAAGGTGCTAGAGACCGGCCGTACATACCCTGGAAAGTAGAAAAAGAGAGAAAACTCCAGCTCACCGCTAGACTGTGAACAACCAGGTTTTGAGGGCTTTTCTGAAGGGGAACAGAAGGGGGATAGATCTGAGAGCAAGGGGTAGGGAATTCCAGAGTTTGCTTGCTGCCACCGAGAATGCCCTGTCCCCCCACTTCTTCTTATTGGTTCTTGGTACCAATAGTTGCATTTGGAGCGAAGAACGTAATGGTCTGCTGGAAGAGTGTCAATTGAACACAGCCTTCAGCCTTGAAGGGTAGGGAGCATACTTGATCAGAGTAGTGGCTGAGATACCTTTCCAGTTTCTAAATTTACTAGGACAGTGAGGGGGTTTCTGTTCCCCGCTCAATGCTGGAGGGAGGAAGTCGAACTGTACTGCACTGTGGTCTGACCAACAGATAGGTATTGTATGTTGGAAGGCAATTCGTGAATCATTGGAAAAGATACCATCCAATGTATGTCCTGCTTTGTGAGTCGGGGCTGTTACTAGTTGGGCAAAGCCCATGCTATCAAGCATCTCTATGAGAGTATTAGAGTCTGAGTTGTCCCTCTCTTCTAGATAAAAGTTAAAGTGCCCTAGGACTGTTCGCAACTTCTCTACTATGACTGACTCTAGAAGTTGCTTCATCTCTTGTAAAAAAGGCGCCCTGGGTCCTGGAGGTCTATAAATCAGTAACCCTCCAAATGTACAGGTGGCTGAAAGAATGAGTTTAAAATTAGTAGCCTCACATGTGTGTGTATTCTGGTCTGGCTCAATAATACATTTATATTGGGATTTAAAAACAATAGCTAGCCCCCTTCCTATGCGGCCCACCCTGTCTACCCTTTGGATAGAGTAATTATCCGGGATAGCGTCAATTAGATCGGGTTCTGAGGCTGCATTTGCCCAAGTTTCAGTTATGAAGACCCAGTCAGGTTCCAGGTCCTCAATGATATGCGCCAATGACGCAAATTAGTGCAAAGTAGCACATATTTGTGTAGCTTTAGTTCTACTGTGAAGCACAAAATCCCAATTCTAAACTTTGGAACAGTTTCTATTACTTTTGTGATGCAAATCAGCATAAAGTGTTAGTAAATCTAGGCCAGAGTTTACTTCTAATGAGGCTAATGTCCTTCAGTGGGCAAACAAACATATGTAAGTTCAATTGCCTAGAGACTATTTCAGGAAACTGGGAAATTCAATCCTAAGTCAAGTGTTTTCTAATGGAAAAATCAAGTGTAAGGTTTGAGTAGCTTCTCAAATATGTTCCTGACCCAAGCAAGAGGTAATACACTGAGCAGCGAGTAAGTGGTGTGCAAGGCCATGTAAAGAAATCTCACCCTGAACTCCTCCGCCATAAAAACAAGCAAACGAAAAACAATTTAATGGCAAGACACGGAGGCTAACATTATGCAAATGTCTTTATTGCGCAGCTCACAGCAGCAACAATGAAGAGATCTTAGCCTCCGTGTCTTTAATAAAATCCAGATTTTCTGCCCACCAGGCTGTGAAAAATCAAACTTTTATGGCATGACACTGAGGCTAACATAATGCAAGTTTAAAGTGTGTTCAACACATTATCAATAGCATTTGTTACCGGTTTAAAATAACAGCTTTTGAAAATACATTCATTGGACCAGTCCGCAGCTCTAAGTATGTCTTGAAGGCCACCACCCAGAATAAAAGCTTTGGAGGCTGGGGCCTAAGAGAGTGTGCACCAAAAATGGAAATATCTATTCCTGCTTCTTTCATAACATACTTTACCCATCTTGCTAAGGTGGGAGAGGAAACTGCTTTATGGGGAGTCCTATGGGATAATAGCAGTTGTTCAGCATTTCTTCTTAACCTTATGGTTCTTTATTCATACTCCAACAGGCACTTCACTACACACAAACTTTCATTCTGTGGAAAGAAAGGATAGAAAACTGAGGTTGACATCGTTTTAGTTTGTCTTTTTAAGAAAAACAGACCCCTTCTGGTTGGTATACCCTACTGGTAATATCTAAGGCTTTAACATCTGATGTTCATCTGAAGGAAACTAGGCACAGTAAAACAGTGAGTTTATAAGATAGTTTCTTTAATGAAAGTGTAGAGTTCTCACCCCAGTCTGTAATTACTCTGAGGACTTCCCTCACATCCCATAGGGCAGTATATTTGGCTGATGGTGGGTTTAAAACACGCATACTTCTCATTAATTTTGAAGTTAATACATTTTGACCTACCGAGGTACCGTCTACCAAGCAGTGGCCTGCTGTAATGGCCGATCTGTAGACATTAACAGTTCGATATGCCAGACCTGATGCAAAAAGCTCAGATAAGAAGTTGATTACTTGAACTAGATCAGCCGAAACGGGATTGTAGTTCTATCGAAGGACCAACAAACCCATTTTCGCCAAGCCAATCTATAAGCTTTCCTTGTGCCAGGCGCCCAGGATTCTGATATGAGTCTGAAAGCGCTCTCCGAAAGTCCTGGCAGCTACCACTGTCTCCTGAAATCCTCCATGCCATCAATGACAGAAGGCCCTGATGTACAAGGGGGTGACATTCTCCTTGAGAACCTGTGATTACCTCCTCGAAGGTAGGTATAAGGATAGGAAAGTCTACATTCATTTCTATCAGGATTGGAAACCATGCCTGGGACCTCCAGAGGGGTGTTATTACTATTGTTATCTCCCTGCTCCTGTGAACTTGTAACAGAAGTCGTGGGAGCATGGCAAAAGGAGGGATTGCATAGGGTGTTAGTCCTTGCCAATTCTGAAGGAACGCATCTACCCCCAAGGCCTGAGGGTCCGGCCTCCAGCTGAAAAATTTGGGTAGTTGACTGTTCACTCTGTCTGCAAACAGATCTATTCCAAAGGGTCCCCAAATCGACTGAATGGTCAAAAAGATTTCCCTGTCTAGTCTCCAGTTGCTGGAATCTTTGAAATTCCTGGAGAACCAGTTTGCGACCCCGTTGTTCAAGCCCGGGATATGTTCGGCAATCACTGAGATGCCTTTGTTGAGGCATAAGGCCAAAACTTTCTTGGCTAGGTCTGACAGTCCCTTGGAGTGAGGACCCCCCCTCTTGTTCACGTATCTGACTGCAGATACATCGTCCATGCGAAGCATGACTGAACACTTCATTAAACCCTTGGTAAAGCTCCGGATTGCAAAGGAGCCTGTCAGTAGTTCTAGGCAATTGATATGCAACTCCTTCTCCTGAACTGTCCAACGTCCCCCTGTCGATGAGCCACCACATGTGGCACCCCATCCCTCTAAGCTCGCATCTGAATCTATTATTATGTCTGGTTCTTCCCCAATAATGGCCCTGGCGTTCTACGCCTCTGCATTCCTCAGCCGCCAGAGTATCTCTTTCCTCGAGTCCGAGTCCAGGTGAACTGTCTGAGAATAGGATTGATTCGATCTCAAGGCTTTGGCTATGAGTCTCTGAAGGGCCCGGTAGTACAAGGGGCCCGGATATATGGCTTGGATGGTCGAGGATAAGAGGCCCAGCACTTTTGCTAATGTCCTTAATGGGAATCCCTGCTTCTTTAGAATTTTCTTTAACTCCTTTTGAAGATTTCTTAGCTTTTCCCCAGGCAATTTCAATTCTGCTTGAACTGTATTTACTGTAAAACCCAGGAACTGGGTGACCTGGCATGGAGTGGTGGACGATTTTTTTGTGTTTATAACAAACCCTAGGTGTTCCAAGAGTTTTATTGTGAGGTCCGTGTGTTGTGATGCTACCTCTCTGGATTGAGCCATTATTAAAATGTCATCTAGGTACAAAATTAATCTTATTCCTTTGCTTCTTAGCCAACCTGCTACTGGGCGTAGCACTTTGGTGAAACACCAGGGGGCAGATGGAAGGCCGAAAGGGAGGCTGCAAAACTGCCAGAGTTTACCCTCCCAGATGAATTGGAGAAATTTCTGATGTGGGGGACAGATAGGGATAGTCAGGTATGCTTCTTTCAGATCTAGTCGAGTTAGCCAATCTCCTTTCCTCAGTACATCCCTGAGAAAATGGATTCCCTCCATTTTGAAATGACAGTAAACCACCCATTGGTTCAGATCTTTTAGATTTATAACAGGTCTCATCCCTTTGTCTTTCTTTTCTACTAGAAAGACATTGCTCACGAAGCCTATTTCCTTTCCCTCTTGAATTGCCCCTTTGGCGTATAGATCTTTTACCTCTTGTGTCACCAAGGCTGAATCTTTTTGGGAGAACGATATCTCTTGGGGTAGTCTCTTTCGTATTGGTAAGTCTATGAATTCTATCTTGTACCCTTTGACCGTATCCAGTACCCAAGGGTCTTGGCTCACCAGGTTCCAGTTCCCACAGAATTGGGATAGTCTTCCTCCCACCTTTATAGGGGTATCTGAAAGGTCTTTCATAAGTTTTACCTACTGAAAAGCCTCTTTGCCTTCATTCACCCCTGAAGCCTCTGGCATGAAATCTTTGCTTTTGAGGGTAGAAGGTTGATTGTCCTGCAAAACCAGATTGGGAGGGTCTTCCTCTTCATCCCATGAAGGGTCTTGTTGAGAAATGTCCACGGCCGGGGAACCAACCCCGTGTTCTCCCAGCCCTTCCAAAAACCCAATCGTGAAAAACTTTCTTAATATCTTTTTGAGATTTTTGAATGGAGTTAAACACTCCCACATATTTAGCCATCTCTTTGATAAATTCCTCCCGAAAGAGAAGGCCTTGAGAGGATGCTCCCCCTTCTTTGTTAGCTAGTTCCACTAGCTTAGGGTCGATTTTTAAAAGGACACTCTTTCTCCTGTGCAGTTTCGGCATTGCAGAGTAGGCAAATTCCCCTTTGCGCCCACCGGCGCAGCTCTCTTGGGTCTATGGGGGTGTTTTCAAGGTAAGCTCTTTCGGCTAATTCGAACATTTTAGTTAGAGGACCCGTAATATCCAAGAGTCTGTCTTGGCAAGATTTTAGACCCTTGTGAAGGCCTTTACTTGGGTCTCTCCCTCTCTTGGCGATGAAAGCCACTACTTTGTTATCTAAATCTGGGGTTGAGGCTACCTTGTCAGGGAGAGAAGGACGAGGGCACTCAGATTCAGTCGAGATCTGACCTTCTTTGGAATCTCTTTACGGAGCCAGAAATAAAGGTATTCACCTTTATGTTGGGAGGGGACCCACTCGGGAGAGAGGGGATGTTTGATGAGGAGTGGGGTCAAACATGTACTCCCTAAAGGGGTCTACGATTCCCAATTTTGACCCTGAGGCCCTAGATGCCTCACCTGAGGTGTCCACATTTCTTATCTCACCTTCTTCCTCAGAATCAAAGTCAGAGGAGCAGGAGAGGTTAATCTCATCCTCCTGGCCATCGTCACTGTTGGTGGGAATGGATGGAAGGGGGCCTTTCTCTTGCCCATCTATTGTGCCCAAGGCACTGTAATTGTCACCGCCACAGCATGAAGTCATAGTGATAGGGTTGGAGCTCTTTGCTTTTTTAGCACCTTTAGGAGGGTTGTCGGTTGTTGGTCTTTTTCTTTGCCCTTTATCAGATACATGGCCTCCTCCTGAGGTCTTGAGGTTGTCCATCCTTTTTTTGATAGGGCTTCCAGTTTTTTTATTAATGGTGTCATCAAGTGACCCTATTACCCTATCTATGGCTTTATTAATAAGTCCTTCCAATTTATCTTCCATGGAGCTGGTTGAGGGTTCTGAAGACATAACTAAAGTTAAGGTCAGACACAGTAAACTGCTGGAGGGTTAGTGAGGTTCCAACTGTCAAAACAGGTAGGAATGTTAAGAACAGAAAATGGCTGCTTTAACAGTTATGATAACTTGACCTGGTTCAACAAAATGGCTGCCAGGCGCTACTAAGGGCTTTTCCTTGAATTGAGGCTGTTCAGGGCTTATTCTGCGAGTCCTTCCTCTATTTCCATGGTCTTTGACCTGTTTTGCCCCCTCTTCCTTTTTTTTATTTTTTTTATTAGTAGGTGAAGAGAAAGTAGCCCAGCCTGTAACCAGTGAGCTGAAGGGTTAACCGGCGTAGAAGTTTATCTGAGACACACCGCTTCTGTGATAAGTGAGTCAGCTGTTTTATTTTTAAACTTATTAGGCAAACGCGAGTCAGCTTGTTTATTTTTAAACTTATTAGCAAATGCGAGTCCCCAGTGAGCCGATTTCCTGTTCAGGCTCACGGAGTCCTCGATCGTCTCTTGTTGCTATGGCAACCCTGCGCGGCTTCTGCCGAGTTTCAGCTGAGGCCGCAGGGTCACCATGGAGACGCAGTAGCGGTGCATTTCTCAGCATGAGATCGGCTTTTAAAAGACGCCGGACCCGTGTGAGGAGTGCTTTCTTTGGCCTGAAGGAGCCAAAGAAAGTCGGAAAAATGAGTCGGATGGAGGCGAGAGTGTCTCCGTCTGACTCCCTGAGTCTACGAGCACTACGAGCACTACAAGGCGGAGACGGAAGGTCTCCGCCTCGTTAAGAAACAGTGTAAAACGCGGCAAATCAATACGATATGAAAGGGGGGATTTAATTAAAGAAAGGGCATAATCAGAGAATGCCCTAGTATGAAAGGGAGCCCTGGCAGTATAAGGCAACAGTTAAGATCTGTAACAATATAGTACAAGCTACAAGAAAATATATTTTAAAATTAATACTAATACTGCTTAATGGGTGGGGGGAGGGTACAGCCGCCCAATCAGCCACCCAGTCATTCAAACAACATGCTCAAACAGGCACATATTATGGACAAAAAAACACGAGTACTTATCTTGTGAGCAGCAGCAACAAAGAAGGGAGAAGACTACGTGTGCATGGACTATATACTATGTTGGAATGTTTTGAAGTTCTAGATCTCTTCATTGTTGCTGCTGTGAGCTGCGCAATAAAGGAGATTTTCATAATCTTAGCCTCCGTGTCTTTAATAAAAAACAGATTTTCTGCCCACCTGGCTGTGAAAAATTTAATTTTTCAGCACATAAACACACAAACTTTACTACACTACAATAAACAATATTCTGTGAATTTGCTATTCAGCACACAAAATAACACAGAGAGATCTGGGAGCAATTGCAGTTTGCATCAGGCTTATTAAATTGAAAAGCCTTTTGATCATAAAAAAAAAGTAACTAAAACTACACATTTTAAGGTCGAAGATCAAAGACCTTCCCCAGGTGTGCCACACCAGCAGCTTTATGCCTTTTGGCTCTATTTTCTCGAAAAACTTTAAAACTCAATATATCCGGTTTTGCCAACTGGCTTTCTGTTGTTTTGGTGCCAAGTAATTTATTAAAATTAACTCTTTTTCTAAATTGGTTTGAGATTTTTCTTGTGTTGTGTTTTCACTCCATTGCAGTTTGTGAGCTGCATAAATACTTTCACATTGCCTCAAAGTTAAGCATGACTGCTTTTTGTGCCAAGCTACACCAGGTTAAGCACAGTTTAATTTTTGTAGTTTACTCTACAAGGGTTTGTGTCTGTTGCTTGACCAGGGATCACACCCCAGTCAACTGACAACCCAGTTTGTCACAAGGCTAAAATGATCATGTCTTGTTGACCACAATGTCACCATCTATCAACACTACTGAATAGGCCCCTTATTAATAAAACCCCTGACATCTTTCCTAAATTAAGTGAAGAATGTCAGGGAGATATGTGACCAATTGATGAGTAGTGGAGCTTTGTGCTGATGGAGAATCTGTGATATCTACACGTTATTGTCTGCTTCAATTTAAGTACCTCCAACATATTTAACTTACCACTCGCTACCTCTTGCAATTCCAGACCCAACCTCCCTCAGATTTGATAAAAGGTGGCTGATTCCATTACCACAACCTGTTCATGCAGAGTAATCTGCAGTTTTGAAATGGTGTGCGAGACACGTTTCACAGAACTTTGAGTAACCCCCTTGATTTAACCCCGAAAATAGAGTGTAGAGGAGGATGAGGGAAACACATGCTGAATAGATCTTCATAAGATTGAGAATGGTTATTCGTAAAAGA
The DNA here is from genome assembly GCA_963921515.1 of Calotriton arnoldi. Lineage (NCBI taxonomy): Eukaryota > Metazoa > Chordata > Amphibia > Caudata > Salamandridae > Calotriton > Calotriton arnoldi. The sequence goes on from CAWUFW010004071.1 coordinate 1,123,975, forward strand.
GATGTAGCCCAGAATGGCGAATATCCGACCAACCCACTATGTCAGGTTGGAAAGCCAGGTGAGATACCTGCAGCACGGTGGACAAACCGATAAATTAATCATGTGTCTGCACTCAGAAACACAGCAGTGTTTGGGATACCTGGATTCAATGGAGAGGCGGCAGTGAGCGATGGGCTCTGGAAAGCTCAAGGTCTGTTTTAAATGACATTTGGAGATGCATATGATTTCTTATATGATTAACTACACCTAGTAAGGTATGAGGATTGACAAAAAATATAGGAGATGTTCAATAACTACCGAATATAATGTGGTATATACTAAAGTTATATTGAACTGTTGTATCAAAATGCCAATATAAAGAATTGTTAAGAAAGCAGCACTCAATATGTGTACCACCAACCAGGCAGTCCAAAGGTGACAACAAAGAGACTGATCACTAGCTAGTACCCTGATTAAGACAAGAACGAGGCACAGGATGGACAGCAGAGCAGCAGTATCTCCTCTGATCGAAGGCAGACCCTTCCTCAGAGGAGCTCACTCCCACCCTGAAGTCACAAATCTACTTCCACTCAACACATTGTATGAGCCTGTTTGCCATATCTCCTGTAGTCCACAGCAATGGAAATAAGACTTATTCAGATCAACAGTACATGCTATTACGTGACCTTGTGAGACTCAGGGGGCCCCTCATGAGATTCGGCATTTGGGCTCCATCATTTTGCGTTATGCCATTGGGAGACAATGTTGTTGATGCAGGTGATGCATGCCTATAGCTCATTTTACAAGAAGGAGTTTTGCAAGAAAACCTGGACTCATCCTCTAATACAGGCTTTGACGAGAAGCTCGTGAGCTACTAGAAGCTCGCCAGCTACCTGGAAGTAGCTCTCCTGTGTGCAGCAGAGCATACTAAATTAGAAACTTTTGTTGGATTGAATTAATATCTGTATCCCGAAAAATTGAAAGGTGTGTCTTTGCCATGATGTTTGGGCGTAAAATGGATTTCCAAATATATCTAAAACTTATACTTGAATGATAAATCATGCAATATTACTCTTGTGACTGTGACACTGCAACTATTACTGCCCAGTATTACCCATGTAGAGGAATTCCAAATTGAAAAAACCTTTTTACATTAGTGCTGCCAACTCTGCATGATGCACTGAGGTGATCACTGCTGGTAATCTTTCATGGGGTCTAAAGTAGTCTTATTTTACGTGGTCACTATTACAACACTAATGATATTAGTAGCTCGAGATCACCTTAATTAAACAGAAGTAGCTCTAGTTACAGAAAACGTTAGATACCCCTGCCCTAATTGTATGGTGCTTGTGAGAAAGAGATGCAATTAGAGTTGTGTAAAGCTGCAGGTCTTTCCTTAAGCACAATTTGTGAAATTCACTTAAAACGCTGCACATTTAATGGAATCTGCAAATTTAAATACCTACAAATCTGAATTTAATACATAAAAATCTGTGCCAGGAAGGTGACTGATGCATTTCTATAGTCACAGCCAAACTATCGACTGTTTTGCCTTTGTGGGATGTCAGCCCTAAAAAAATGGTGTGCCTACTAAATATCAAAACCACAATATTGATGAGACACAATATCGAGGCGGGAATATCCTAAATAAAATATCAACAGGTAAGTGAGTCTAGATTATTGATACATATCTACACAAATATGTACCTATGTCGTATGTATATCTTCAAGCTATGTAGATGCGGCGTAAGGAAATCTATACTTCTCTATCTGAACTTTACCCTTGGATCTTTTTTCCCTTGATATTCTGCCTTGAATATCCTTATACCATGATATTGGTGGTTTCACTATTAAGTAGTTCAAACTAACAAAATCAATCAATAAACCCTGAGACAAATTATGATGCACAAAAAGTTCATGGCTAAATATTTTTAGACCAATTTTTGTACAGATATGTGTGGGTGGCATGAGATATTTCAACAGTAAAGTGCCTGTAGGGAAAAATTCAGCAGCAGTGTTACTTTAGCAAAAATTCTATAAAATTGCAAATTCTAAGACAGTACATTCTGGAACTTTTCCCATTTTAACGGTCTGAATAGCAAAGTTCTAGTGAGGCCAGGCTAATTTGAGAATAGTTAGATATTCCAGCATCAGAATTGAGAGTATGCTTTCATTTCTCACCAGGCTATCAGATTGTTCTGCACCAGTTTTTGACTTTACTGGCCCCTATTTAGCAGATCAGCCATTGATGACTGTGGTAAGTGGTTGTAAAATATTAATGACACCCATGTAAATCAACCTGCATATTAGCCTTATCTGCATGTGGCATAGTTTTAATTTGATCAAAGGTGTACCGTCAGCTCTCCGTCAGCCCCTCTACATTTTGCCGTGCTATGTCAAAGTGTAATGAAAAGCAGCATTATGTTTCATTAAGCGGCATTAGATATGGCTCTCCTGCTTAATCAGTAATTGAAAATCATTTAAAAATAATGGAAATAATGGCCTCCTGCGGCTTCCCTTACACCTAAAAATGGCGCCATCGTCTCAGCAAGTGGGTAATTGCTTTTTCGCAGACTTTCTGAAAGCGTCTGAATCCCCTCAATAGATCTGTAAAGAGCAGCTCTTCCCTCTGCTTGCCAACCTACCCATGTACATGCAGTTGATCGGTGTACCATAGCCCAGTTGAAGGACACAATGGATCGCTTAATGGGTCTTATAGCTGACCCTTGAGTCTACCTGGAAACAAAAGCAAATAGATCAATGTTATTGAAAGTAACTTAACCATTTAATATTATCTGAAGAGCATACACATTGATTGCACTTCAGCCTGAGTGTGCCAGTACAAGATAAGACTAACTGTAATGAGATCTGGTTTGGACCCACCCAAAATAAGCAGATCGGCCAAAATGGAACAGAAGTAGGAATGCGAGTTTTAGGTTTCTCAGTGAAAGGAGGAGATAATACCTTTAAAGGGAACTCTCCTCCAACTTGGGAAGACTCGCTCATACAGTACCAGTCTGGTTCACATGCATGATTCAGTCGTTTGCACAAGGAATTCCTATAAGGAGCATTCCATTTACTTTTTAAGCTGTCTCTGCATTCTTTATATTTTAAATTGTCTCCCTATAATATGAATCAAACCATCTGCAAATCCATTTCTAACTCCACCCGAAACAGCCAGGCCACAGATCAGTAAAGAAAATGTGCTATTAAGTGCTTATTCTGAAGACACAGCCAGTATTGTCGTGTAGTTCCTACCAATCTATAGGATCTGCACATTTGTTGGACAACATAAACTAGGGGCTTGGTGTCTAGACTGATTCCCGACACCCCCATAGGATATGTCTGCCTATAGACCAGCTAGCTCACAGTGCCACCATGAGCCCTCCTAACCCTACCAGGGAGAGAATGGTTTCCGGCAACCACTGAACATGACAACCTTGACCCCTCAGGAATCGTGGAAACAGTATAGAACCTTTCGCTCAGTCACTCGTGCTTACTTGTTCTTAGAGAAGTATACAGAGAATACAGAGAATACAGAAGGGGACGTTTTCAATTGGTTTATTGAACCAAAGTTCTTCTTGTATAAAATACATGTGCTGCAATGATTAATAGACAGAAGCAGATACAAGTGATTACAAGCATCAAAAGTGTAAATATTAGATATAGTTCTACCATGGTGCTAAAAAGTGTATATATGCCGGCATATGATACGAGACAATAATCGAGCGTGCTCCTACTATGCGAACCCTACCTAAGTGTACCTAGAGTGTGTGCAGGTGTAGAGCCAAGAATTCCCCCAAGGGACGATCCAACCCCATTACCTGATGGAATAGAATGAAGTACCCCGTCTTGGTCACGAACTGGACACTCCTCAGAAGTTGTCAGACCGCTGAGTGGTGAAGTCTCAGCATGCAGGGACCTTCGGTGTCAGCGGAAGTGCCTCCTTTCCTAATCTATCGGGAGGCTCAACATTTATAATAGAAAGCAGCCTTGAGATGTACGTATAGATTAGCGATGTTATGGACATGTAGATAGCCCTGTCGCCCCATGGATGAAGATAGAGATGACATTTGTACATAGTGTGAAAAGAGACCTTGTACATGATGTTCAGGGCATTGTGATAATATTGTGCAAAGTTATATGTACAAACAAGTTTAGTTTCAGGGAAACTGATCCAACATTGTCGTGCACGCAAATATGTGCAGAAGGTCACGCCTGAAATGTTATTGTGAGGAGAATGTAAGAAATAAGCTGCTACGCGACATGGGCCTAACCTGGGAATATAACAGTATAAACCATGTATCTGTTGGGATTAGTAAAATAGCCTCAAATGATGGCATGTGAACACATTCTCAGCACAACATATTCTGCAAAAACACAGAGTATGAAACGTACACTACCAAAAATAACATGTGTATTTGTAAAGCGCACACATCACCCAAGGGTATCAAGGTGCTGAATAACATGTTTATTGTTAGCCAACTCAAAGGTACTCATTTTATCGATCTCAGAAGGATGTAAAGCTGACTGGACCCTCTGGGATTTGACCTGTGACCATGAGGTCGAACACAGGCCCCTACAGTGGAAGCATTAGTCCACTAAGCTGCCAGACCCGGCTTACCATACAAGCATCTCCTTACAGAAATGTCAACTGCAGCTAACCACCCTATGAAGTACTTTTCCTCAAAGATGCAAGTCTAAGGAAGATATTCAAGGAGCATGGTTGGCTGGCTTTAGGATTATATCTAATCTATAATAGATCTATAATTCATATCAAATTTTGTTGCCCAACCTATCTACTAACAGGTCGTTTTGCAAAATACCAAATCAGGGGTGGAAGTGTGTCCAAGAACAATGTGCTTAATTAATATTTATTAGGCAAATTGCAAATTGTGACTCCCTCTTCTTGGCTGCAAAGACAGGGATGGTGGCCCTTAAGGGACAGCAAAGCACCATGCCTGGCTTTGAATTTCAAAATGGAAACATTTGTTTAAAAGCTGCCCGATTTTATTAATGGAAAGAAGGCAGTTTAAAAAAAATATATTTTCAGTTTTGAAAACCGTGATTCCATAATGATCTTTATTTAGCAGATACTACCATAAAAGTGCATATGAGGATACAGTTCACATAAAAGCATAAAAACATTAACACCAATAAAATCTTAACCCTTCGTTAAAATCATTGGAACATTACTCATGTAAACTCGAAAAACCGTCATAGGCCATGATTTTTGCAGTGTGCCGAGAGCCATTGACTTACAACCAGTAGCATCTCATTAAGAAGTATCGATAAATTAGAGGGTCAGGATTCAAACTTAAACAAGACGCATAACTAGCAGCAATAAACGATACAATCTAGATCTCGGAGACCAACATTACTCTGGCCGATTCTCCATACCCACATAAAAAAAGAAACAAAACAAACACAATCGGGTGTGTGTCCGATCTAAAGATTCTAGAGGCGACCCTATAATTCCTAATCCCCATACTCTGACTAAGTGGGAGTATCCATTTTTGTTCCTATTATTTGAATATCGCTGGCAGAAAAATAATACATGGTTGATACATTCCTCTGCCAGGTGACAGAAAGGGTTGCTCAAATTAGGTTCACTACCACAGGGCCTCCAATTGACTGTAAAAATACGCAATGGCAGAATCCCAAGACGAAATTTGATGTACCGGGTTCTTGCCAATGGGGGTTCAATGAAATCTATGTACCCTTTCATACAGAAGTAATCCTTGAATCCCCAAAAAGCTTGTGTCAAGGTACCCAGACTTCTTCCCCTGCTCAATACCCCTTCTACATACCTCCAGTACATCCCCTCGAGTGCAGACTTTGTCGTATTGGTCCAAGCTCCCGGGTTAAACCACAGGTGCTCACACCCCATCCTAGCCAGGAGGGTCTTAATATGTCCTAGCCAGGGGATCTTAAAGGCCCCGGGCTGTCGGAGGAGGAGCTCCTCCAGGCCCTCCCGATACATAGCTAGGTCCGCTTACGTCCATAGCCGTCTCCAGAGGTCTAAGAGCTGCTTTATGGGCAATGGACCTTTGGCCCAGATCCAGCCGCAATGGCTGGAGTGGGGCGCTGGTGGGGAGGTTCACCAAGGATCGTATGAATTTGTTCTCATCCACCTCTAGTGCTGTGACCTTCTCATGTCCCTACAGTTCTCCCCCATACAGAGACCCACCCATTGCTTGCAAGTTGAAGATGTGGATAGCCGAGGATACAGGTCGAAAACTGGAGCCCTTGAGACCCCTCAAGATTCCCACTGCATAATGTTCAAGCTTCAGCTTACACTTGTGAATCTGGGCTGACCAACCAAAATTCTCCGTCAGAGTAAGACCCAAATATTCAATGTGCAGACACTCTCAAGTGGGGCACCATTTAGAGATGGATTTGGATGAGTCGTATGGCTGCGGTTAAAAAACATATACTTGTTTTTTTGTAAGTTGATTTCAGCCCTCTCCTCTCAGAAAAGACTGAACTGGTCCAAGAGATTTTGAATGCCCATAGCGGATTTAGATATCAATAGGGTGTCGTTTGCGAACAGGAGGGCCGGAATCTTCATGCCTGCCAGACTCAGTGCATCATGTTTGCACTTCTCTAAATGGGCTACCAGGTCGTTGATGTACAAAAGAAATATGGTTGGGGCAAGGACACAACCCTGCCTTACCCTCTTGTGACTGATATAGATGTAGTCAATTCCCATATTTACCATTTCTCACAGTGCGTAGTTCTTTTGATGTAGCCTACTGATAACATCAACTGAGGGGCATATTCACAAGGAGCTATCGCCGAATTAACAGCACTTTATCTCAGCCAAAGTCGTGATAAATGTACCCCCCCATTCACAAGCCGGTGTAAACAGCCCACAGCACTAGTTTACCCGTGATAGCAGCTGCAAAAAACATCGCCACAGAGAACCCCCGCAAATATCGCTAATGAGATGCAGAGTAGGCGTTCCCGTGACAAAAGCCAAGACAACAGCACACCTCAACATTCACAACGACCAGCCACATCCGCGATAAAAACACAAAACAGGCGATAAGGCGCGTTAGCACCAGGAAATCTACACCTGCTCTGACCTGGTGTAAAGTCGGACGGCAGCCAGCACCACAAAAGGGAGCACAGCCCAGGGCCACATCCGAAGGGCAACAGATGCCATGGAGCCACCCATCATGTGGCCCGGACACCCAAGAGGGCCACAACACCCACCGCCACCACCCCAGGACCCCAACCCACACCCGGAACACCCCCCCCCCCGGACCACCACAGACGCAGCACAGACAAAGACAGCGGAACCCCAGGAAACGTACCAGCCGCACAGACCCAACATCTGACAATGTCACCGTCCACTACAGGCTGAAAGGGACAACCAACCTACGCATCCTGACCATCATCGCCTAACAGGCCTACGGCAACAACACAGCGGACAACCAACATCCCACCCCACACAAAGCTGATGGCGTGGCTGCACCTGTTGGCCCCTGGGACCCCCATCCAACACCCACCAGAGTCGGAGGATCTCACAGCCAGCCACATCCAAGTCCCCCACACCTGTCCTGGACATCACCATCACCCTGGTACCCCAGTCCCCATACGTACAACACAATGCGCAGGATCCGCTGGAGACCAAGCAAGGACCATACGCCCAAGCAGGATGCACGCACGTATAGGGGGCAATACATGGCACACATGTACTACCTGTGCCCCCTGGTGACACAGCACACAATCACCGCAACAGGAAGCACACGTCTCACACCAATGTGCAGGCAACAACAGAACACCGTGGAACACCCAACAATGTCACCTTCAAATACACAGCCAGTGTGCAAGATACCTTCATCCTCCGAAGGATGCAGTAGAACCATGATTAGGAAAGTACACAATGCCAAGAGTGCCGGAGATGTGCTGGACACCTCGCAGTATGCAGAACACACCCATATCCATGGCGACATACACCGCTTGCGTATGGAGTGTAGTGGACGCCACCATGTCACCCCAGCCAGTGGGGGACCTCGTGGAAATGTTGCCTGTTACGCCCCCCCTAAGCGTCAGCAGAGTGGGATGGCCCGGCGTACGCCATGCCAGCGTAGGGGTGTGAATAAAAAGCACGTAGGCCTGGGCGTGGTCCTCTTCCGGAAAGACCCACGTCTCTGCCAGGGCGGCGCCTCCCACCTCGTCACGAGGCCGACGCCATCCTCGTGAGCGGAGTTGCCTGCGATGCCGTGCGCTTGCCGGACCCCGGCACGCTGGACCACGAACCCATCAGGCCAGCCCCTGCGCAGCCAGGCCACACTGATCACCTTCCGACACCAGCGTGTGTCAAGGAGGGCCCACCATGTGCCGGTGCAAGCCTCAAGCCCGAGGCCCGAGACCTTGGCAGCCACTTCAGACCATCACGGCCTCCACGACACAGGCCCGCTTTATTCCTTTTTCGTTGACGTACTCCACTGCCGCCCCGGCCTACTCTTCGGACCAGTAGGTCCCATATGTGAAACTGTGTCCTGAGTCATGAATGGCAGTGACCCCAAATCCGGGCCAGCGGCCACAGCACCAGACCCCCCCCCGATCAGTGAGGTATAGTTCCATATGGGCATCTTGCGACACGTGGTGCCACTAACCCTGTTCAACGCCAGCCGGCTACACGTGGTGCCACTAACCCTGTTCAACGCCAGCCGGCTACACGTGGTGCCACTAACCCTGTTCAACGCCAGCCGGCTACACGTGGTGCCACTAACCCTGTTCAACGCCAGCTGGCTACACGTGGATGAGGGACCAGGACTACCCTGCTGACCAGTAGGTCACACATCCAGCACCTAGTAGCAAAGCACGGATGGCGGGGTCCACACCAGTGGTCGCACGGAGAGGTGTAAGAGGAAGATGCGGCTCAGTCCGGACGAATGCCGGGTCACATACACGGAGGTGACCTTAACACGTGGTGCCACTGAACCTGAACTACGCAGGCCGGTGGGGCCATCCAACCCAAGCAGGAGACACTCAGTGAATGGGCCGTGCTGACCGCTGCCTCAGGCCTACACAACGGTCAGGTAGGTCACACATTTGGAACTGAGTCTTGATTACACCATGGCAGTGAACATTATTTAAGGCAGAGAACAATTCACAATACACCCTCCGATGTGGTGGCAACAAGTCTGTGCATGGCATCACAACCACACGTGTCTGTGGGCCTACGCAGACCACTGCCCTCGGCCTACACTGCGCACGAGTGGGATCACAGATTTGGAACTGAACATCGGTAATTCAAAAGGCAGAATACATTTCTTCGCACGCATGGAGGGGCGTAAGAGGATGACACGTTGCAGTCCGGAGGGAACAGGATCAGCGTCACAGAGGTGATTGAACACTACCAACAACTGCCACTGTGTCACTAACTCTGTGCCTCGCGACCCAACGACCCGTGGCTTTGGGCCACTGCTGACCGCTGCCTCCGGCCTACACTGTGGTCCAGTAGGTCACTGAGCCTTGATTTGGAATTCTTGGAGTTCACATATGTGTACCGGCATCATCGCAGACTGCATCCCCTCACAGCACCTGTGCCACTAAGTTTGTTCCCCGACATTCATGGACACTCACTGGTCGTACATTGGTGGCGTTTGTGTCTATGGACATGGGGCTAGTTTTCATCCTCATGTAGCTGATCCCGAATTGTTGGTGCAAACGAGGGTTGCGCTTTCCACTCCTCCATTTGCTGCTTCCAGTTACCATCAGACCTTCTGCATCATGCCCTGGAGGACACCTTCCACTGTCCCCCGAAACCCTCTGCAACATACACCTCGGACATTGATGGGGACCCGCTCAGGTCGCATGGCCCATCTGACTGCACCGCAAGTCACCGTCCCGTGGCTGGGTGCCTGTGCCAGCCGCAGTGCATCCGGGGCCACTAACTCTGTGCTGCTCAGGCCTGGGACCCCTTCTTCTGAGACATTGAATGGCCTCTGTAGCGATGATCTTGGGGTCATCAACGCCATGAGTCTGTGGCCCTGCGCTGTCCGCATCCTCCGGCCCCAACTGCGGGCCTCCAGGGCCCACACATGGCATTGTGTCTTGACCGGCCCGGACGTCGCATCACCGCAGGAGGCACACGCCACCACCGCAAGGACCACCTCCAATCGCCATCTGCCAGAGTCGAAAGGGTGGTCCTGACAGACCTACGGAGTTGCTCAGACCTGTCGTGGATGCCATCATCGGCCTGATACCCTGCTCAGCACTCCAGGTGCCAGTGACTCAGTGCACCGCAAGCCATTGTCCGTTACTGATTGAGTATTGTGCTGTTGTGAGGTTGCGCAGCAATGTCACCTCATGCGGTGGGGAAGACCTGGGACCGTGAGGAGGAGGATGTGTCAAGTGTGTGGACGGGAGAAGGCACAGACAATGGGAGGGCAGGTGGCAACAGCCCCAAGGCAGGAATGCAGACTGGTGGCGGTAGTCAAGCTACACACCCGGATCTAATACTGGGTATTGCGCTGTGGACTGCGGACGCAACTGTCACCTCAGGCAGTGTGGGAGACCTGGGACATTGATGAGGAAGTTGATGCAGGTGTAACACACCCCGCTGCATCTGCATCAGGACTAACCCGAAGGGACACAATCCTAGCAATTTCTTCACATGAGCGCGCTTTTCTCTAGTGCCCCTACATCAATCAATCAATCAATCGGGGGTTTGTTAAAGCGCAACTACTCACCCGTAAGGGTCTCAAGGCGCTAAGGGTGGGGGGGGTGCAGGTTCCATTCCATCAAGGAGGGGGTCTGTCGAAGAGCCATGTTTTGAGGTTTCTTGCGAAGATGGGGAGCGATGTTGTCTGTCTGAGGTGGAGCGGAAGGGCGTTCCATGCTTTGGCCGCGAGGAAGCAGAAGGAGCAGCCTCCCGATCTGGTCTTTCTGGTGCGGGGGACCACGGTGTAGGAGAGCTGGGCTGATCGTAGGGTCCTTTGGGGTGCTTGGAATTTGAGTCGGCTGTTCAGGTATGGTGGTCCGGTGCCGTGGAGGGTCTTGTGTGCGTGGGTGAGCATCTTGAAGGTGATTCTCGCCTCGACGGGGAGCCAGTGGAGTGTGCGCAGGTGCTGGGAGATGTGGTAGTGTTTTGACAGGTTGAGGACCAGTCTTGCGGCGGCATTCTGGATGTTCTGTAGCTTGCGGGTGAGGTTTTTGTTTATTCCGGCATAGAGTGCGTTGCCGTAGTCGAGTCTGCTCAGTGCACTGGGACTCACGGAACCTCCTGACTGAATATTGGGTGACCTCTGTCCTTACTCCGGATCCCTCCATGTTGCTCTGAATTTGACTCTGTTATGCTGGTGTTTTCTGTTTCCATTACACTGGTGTCCACTGTTCAGGTTGTTGCCAGCACCAAGCACTCCGTGCGGGCTGGCTTATACTCACCCCACACACATCCAGCACAGGCGTCACTGTACATATGGCCCTGCCAATAAAGGGGCCGGGCGCACGTGCCTATAGCCAGTTCAACATGATATGTGCATGTGTCTCTGTGGAGGTGTGGGTCTCCTTTGTGGGGTGTAGGTGGTCCCTGAAGGGTATTGGACACCCACGTATGTGTTCTAGTTCGCATTTCATGGGTTCGGCAACCCCCTCACCTGTTGGGCCACCTCCTTTTGGCGTTCTACCACCTGGCATTGGGGTGCCATGTGTGGGTGGGTGAAGTGTTGTGAGTCAGCCGTGATTGCGGGTGCTACATGCTAAGTGGTCTGGTGCAGGGGCTGGGTTCTCCTCTGAGTAGCTTGTCTGGCCTGGTCCTGGTGGTGGGTTGTGTGGGATGTCCATGGGCTGTTGTAGGGCGTCGGTGTCGGGGGTGTGGTGTTCGTCTCGGGCATCACTGATGGGTTGTCTGTTCTGACCTGCTGGAGGTGTTGTTTGTCCCTCTGGAGTGTGAAGGGGAGGTGCATGTTGGCATTGTATTGGTGCCTTGTTCTTGTCGACATGCAGACTGTGTGACAATGTACGTTGTGACTGTTTGGGTGGTGGTGGCTATTTGAGTTGGGACAGTGTACATTTGGCCTACATGGCTGATGTGGGGTTGTAGGGGTAGATGTGCATCTCACAGTTCCCTGCTCTGTCCAATGTGATTGTTCTGTTTCTGTGCCTGGGTGGACCCAGTTGTGTCCCCTGTTCTGCAGTGTGGGTGTTGCACTTTGTGCCACATTGTCATGGTATGTGCTGTGATTGCTATGTGTGTGTGCTGCAGTGTGCCACAGGGATGGGGGACATGTCCCTGGGTAATTGTGGGTGTGCAGTGCATTACACCTCATTGTGCATGTGTGGCATTGTGCCCATCACCCCCCATCCCCCCAGTCCCTGTTGGATCCTCACCCTGTTGTTGTTGTGTCGGGTCCTCTCGAGCTGTGTCCGTACTCCCTACTCCTTGCACCCTCTCCATACTGATGACTGTGGCCTGGGTTTCCTCCAGCTCCTCCTGTGGCACTGGACTGCCACCTCCTGTTGCCGTTGCTGCCTTCCTGTTGTCAGTGGGTTTGTACCTGGTTTAGGTTAACACGTCCTGCCGGCGCCTCTTGGCCTCCTGGATTGGCCTCCTGGGCACTGCGACTGCGTTCCAGGTGGTCTGCTTGTGGGTCAGTTGCTGGTAGTGTTCTGTCGCCTCCGTGGCCTTGGTCTTGTTTTCCTGCGGTCTGCACCCCGTCTTCCTCTCCCTTTTCTCCTTGGCCTTCCCCAGCCAGTTGTTCCTTGCTGGTGGTCTGTGGGGGTTGTGGGGTTCGCGTTGCCCTCTGCGCTGGGTCTATGTTGCTACGTGCTTTGGCTTGTTTCTGGTGTGTTGTGTCTGTGGTTTTTATGGTGCATTTTCCCGCCAGACGCGTGGGATTTGCAGGCCTGAGGCTGCTTTTCGCTACTTTTTGTACCATGATTGGCCTCATCGCATGATTTCTCGCGTTTGAGTTTCGCATTATTTCAGCGTGGCGTTGATTTTCACGCTGACATTTGACGCGTTATCTGGTGACTATTGCATGGTACCGCCTTGTTGTGAATTCCACGTTGACACGGGGTTATTTTCCTGCGATAGGCTGCGTTATTGAAAGTTGCGTTATGCTACTCTTGCAGTAGTTATCACACGTTCTTGTGAATATACCCCTAAGTTGCTTGGGGTACCCTGTGCAGTTAGAACCTTCAACAGGGCCTTCCTTGGTGCAAGATCAAAGGCAGTGAGGAGATCAACGAAGATTACATTGAGCCGCACACCTCCCAAGGTGACATGCTTATATGGCCTGCAGCAGAAATGCATGATCGATAGTGGTGGTTCCCGGTCTAAACCTTGCTTGAAGTGGGATTATTAGGCCTGCGCCATCAACCCACTCACATAGCCTATCTAGCAGTATACGGCAAAAAAGCTTTTGAGAACTGTCAAGGAGGCTGATTGGCTGCTAGTTCAATGGCAGGGACTGTGGCCCCTTCTTATAGATGGATACAATTAAAGTACATGGTAAGGTATGGGCCTCCATATTTCCTTTTCTGCTTTGAAGAGGTCCCCAAGCACTTTATATGGCCTGGTGCTTTTCCTGGAGTGATCCAGTCTATGGGTTTGGTGACCTCCATCACAGTATTTTGGGGAAAATTACACACAGCTAGTTCAGATGGAACCTCCCTACATAGCTTATTTCCACACTCCCAGGCTCTGCTGACATAGCAGCGGGATCCTCGATACTACCAATACTAATCCTTAATTAAGAAATGGCAGGTGTTGCCTAGAACACTGACTACTGCCGCTGAAGCTTGTATCTCAATCCACAAAGTTGATGGGTTCTCAGAGGGACCCATAATTGTAGGGTACTGATTGTTTTTGGAAATGACTCCCAAAACACGCCTCTTTAAAAATATAAATCGGCAACCATTTCTAAACCCATTGTAGGAGTCAGTAAAACTTTACCACCTTCTAAAATGGGCTTAATACATGAGAAATAACTTTTAGCCAACACAAATCTACTGATTTAGGAAATCAGAGAGTTAAAGACTGCTGAAATGTTCAGAACATCTGGCCCTAATTTTTTTAAAGGATACATTTTAAGATATTTATGAAGGGTCAAGAATTTAGTGGTCTATGTCTTGGTATGTCTGTGTTTTTTTCATTCTTTTTCTAATGTAGAACCAACACTCTTGGACAAAAATCTGCTCTAATGTGTGTATTACTGGCTCAGGCACACAGCACATGAGTTCTAGTCTTGACGCCCCCTTGACAAAAAGTTACGATTCTCAGAAATTTACGTTGTCTCCATTTGCCATAACTCTTGACTCCACCATGCAAACCATTGATCATTTTCCTAAAACATAGAAGTTGTACATCTCCTAGCATTGATGTAGTCTTTGGGAAAATAAAGGACCACCTCTCAATCTGTAGAGCTCTGACATGATAATTTTCTCTTTTTTAAGTACTGCACTCTATGCCCATCCTCGAGCACTTCTAAATGAAGTCATTGGTTTCATATTTAATTACTTAGCCATTTATCCTCAAGACCTAAATAGGTGTCACCCAGGCATATAGGAAATGCATAATGCCGGTATAATCTAATGCACATTTTCTTGATGCCTGTATGCTTAGCTGTTGCATATGATCCGCTTCTGATTGCATCATATCTCTGGCCATCAAACACAGTACTGGGCTCTTCCAACTAAGACCCACAGCCATCCATGCAGTTTCCAGTACACATGCACGCTTCGAATTTTAATTCACCAGATAAGACAACAACCCTTCTTGGCCAAAGGAGGGACAAACATATGCAACATAAAAAAACACAAATATAGAAATCTAAAAATATTAATCTACATATTGAAAACAGAGGCAGCGGATGCAATGAGCCACTGTATCCACAGCCAAAGATTAGGTGCTCTCACCCTCTGACACATTACTCCCAAACAATGACTGCATGCCTAGAAAGACATATCATACATCCACTTAGAGGGCATACAATGATACAATATGTTTCTATATTTAAGAAAGTCTTAAAAGTGTGTTTGGCCAAGTTGGAAGTCTCTGGACTTAATTAGGAAATATACGAGTGACCAATGTGTACATTGAAGACATTAAGATCCACTGTCCTGATGAAGGCATGCAAAAGCGTGTAAACATGTTGGCAGTGTTGGTTACTCAAGTCTTTTGTTTTATTCTTGTGATATGGAAAACCAATTAAAAAATCCTTTCTGAGCCCACCTACACACATTTCTAGCTTAGATGGGCTTCAAGAAGAATCCATATGTGGACTAGAGGCATATAATCCATTTATTATTAGGGAACTCGTGTCTAGATTTCTTCACCAAGTGGGCACTCATATGCTCCAGAATGGCACTCTGTGATACACAGAGCTCTGTGATGACGCATGGTACATTATGTGACTGAAGGTTCATTATCTTCTGTGAGTACATTTATGCAGGCTATTTGCAGAAGGCTTCTCACAAACCCCTCTAGGACTAATCACAATGCCAGCTAATTGAGACCAGTTAGTTTTCCTAAAGTGTTTAGCTTGGCATTGCTACCTAAGGATAGTAATTTTAATACATTTTGATCCATTTGAGCTAGAAATAATATTTTTGTAAAATCCGCAAACTGTACAGCACATACTTGATTATGCTGATTTTGCTGTGTGAATCTACACGCTTTTCCTTGAACATCTACAACGATATGATATGGCACATTCTGAAAGAGGTCCACCAGTTTGCTAAAACCTATTATTATCTATATTGCCTTCAACCCTGACCCTTGTGTAGGTGTCTGACAGGGAGTATCTGTTAGCTGTATCAGTGGTGAATATAAAGACAGTGTAGGAAATTAGGCTGTTGGTTGACTGGGGTGTGAGCCCTGGTCAAGCAACAACCGCAAACCTTGTCAGGGTGAGGCACAAGCAAACCCTAAATTAATCTGTGCTCATCCGCTGGTAGCTTGGCACAGAGCAGTCAGGCTTAACTTAGAGGCAATGTGTAAAGTATTTGTGCAACACTTCAAACAGTAAGACAGTGACACAACACCACAAAAGGAGCCCACAACAGTTTTAGAAAAATACAGTATGTTTTAATAAATAAAACAAGACCAAAACAACAAAAATTCAATTAGTAGAACCAAGGATATTGAATTTTAAAGGTTTTAGTGAAAAAAGGGCCAAAAAGCACAAACCACTAACTGGGGATATCTGGTTGCGAAGACTGAGACAAAGTCACAAGTTCTGGGGGACCACTGTGGAGCACGGGACAGCTACAGGGACCCAGTTAGGACCTTGAACAGAGTACCGTAAATCCTGATTGCGGAGCATTGCATGGATCTGTGTTGGAGATGTGCTGTGCAGCTCAAGAGATGCATCGGTAGTGAGATATGACGAGGCTGCGGTGCGGTGCGAGTTCCTGTTGCATCGTCGTCGAGGATCCTGTTGGTGTGACTTGTGATGCAAAGTCCGGTGTCAGGGATGAGGCACTCAGTGAGTGATGCATTGGTTCTAAAGAGCTATGGGACCATGATTGTGAGTCAGGCATCATCATCGAGGCTGCTGGAGACGAGGGATGCAAGGACCTGGGCTGTGGGTGAATTGCGCCATCGGGGTGATGCGGCGGTTCCAAGGACTGCGAAGGTGATGCGGGTCTTTGCCACAGGTCCAATCCTCGCCCCATCGAAGATGCGTTTGTTCTGCTCGGGGATGTGCAACTCAGCAGAGGAGATGCGTCGGTTCTGCTCAGGGATTCGTCGCTCAGCAGAGAAGATGCAACGGTTCCACTGGCAAGCATCTTAGGCCCACGTACAAGGGTCCAGTACTGGAGTGGCATCCCTCAGCAGGGTAGACACACAGTCGGCAGAGTCCAGGTGTAGGTGCAAGGGGGTTGTTGTAAGCCTGTAATGTCCCTGAGGCTCCAGATCAGGAGGCCAGCCAACTAGCCCTTTGGGTCACTCTGGGTTCTTGGTTTAACAGATGAAGGTCCAGTCCTTCTCACCCAGTCAAGAGGGCAGCAGACAGCCGGTCTGCACAACAGGGCAGCAGTTCCTTAAGAGCAACAGTCCAGCAGAGTGGCAATCATTCAGCAGCATAGCAGTCCTTGTTCCTAGCAGCGTATCCACAGGTCCAGAAGTGTAATCAAGTGGTGGTGTCTGAGGTACTTCTTTTTTACACAGTTGTGCCTTTGAAGTGGGGAGAAACTTCTAAATGCATGATTTTGAAGAACACAGATGCACTACCTTCCCTGCCCTGGCTCCAGACTAATTACAGGGGATATGTAGCCCTTTGTGTGGAGACAGGACACAGCTTATTTAAGTGTAAGTGAGGCTGGGCCCAGCTCCTCCCTCCCATCCTGCCAGTGATGGCCCACCTGTGTAGGAGGAATACACAAAGCTCAACTGCCCAACACACCCGGTCATGAGACCAGAGACAGGCTGCAGGTACCAAATGGCTATGGGAAGAAAATGCCAACTTTCTTAAAGTGCCATTTTTACAATTGCAATTTAAAATCTGACTTCACCATAAATTAGGATTTTAAATTGTGATTCCAGAGACACCAAAGTTGAAGCTGGTACTTCTTCCCATGTGGAAATTACACTTATAAAATGTATGTCATTGTTGTAATGACTAATTGTGCCATGTACATCTGCTCGTGCCTGTGATTCTGGTCTCCATGGTGATGTCTCTGCTGAGACAGTTGGAGACCGGAGATCAGACAGGCTGGCAGCGAAAGTTGGTGGTGCGACTAGAAGTCAATAAACTTCTTTAAACACATCCAATGTCTGTCTCCTTAACACTGGCGACGAGTGATGCTTGTGGGGGACAAGCTCACCACCAATTCCCCTTTTGGACCCATGGATACCTGAACTTTTAATCTGTTTGGATCGGATCGGAAGGATCGGAAGGAAACAACTTTAATTTCTACAATTCTGTTTGAGGATAATTTACACCCGCGCTATGCTGTGTTTGGCGATCTGGTGAGCCTTTACCTTATTGTAGATACTTTTCAGCTCTGCCAACGGCTTTCCGCATAGCGTGCGGCGACGCTTGTGCTCATGCTCTTGCCTGCTGACGCATTGACGCACGTATCCTGACGTGCAGTACATCATTACATCACGTACGCCTACGCTGCGTACCGCCATCTTTATTGTGTTGTTTCCTTGGTAACACGTACACGGAGTCTACATGGAGCTAATTTGAAGCGAGTTGAAGCAACTGGAAGCTTCCTATGGTAACACGTTCACAGAGTTTAATTTTAAGCAAGTAGAAGCTCCATTTTACCACCGCGCTGTCTAGTTACCTATAGATTATGTGGGACTGTCAAAGGCATTTTCAGGTAAAGAGACAGTTTTCTTTTAAAGAGACATCTCATGAATTGTAATACAAAATTGAGACAGTTTTCAAAGGTCTTTTCCTTTAAAGAGACAGTTCACAAATTGTAAAAAAAAAGTTTTTTTGTTTTTTTTTCATCCTGTTTTGCAACAAAATTCTGTCAGCATGTCAGTCACATCTATGAATCAGCCACCAGCCTTTCTATGTGAGAAAGGTGAACCATTACTCCCTTGGAAAAGGTGGAAACTGTTATTCGACTCCTACCTGGTGGCAATTGGAGGTGAAAAATTCTCCGCACACAGGAGACAAGCTATTCTTCTTCATAATTTGGGCATTGAGGGTCGTAATATTTACAAAATCATTGACCAAATACCAGTTGGTGGGGGAGATGGTGTACCCTCAGATGTTTTTGAGACTTTGAACATCGTATTGTTCTAAAAAAAAATGCTGTGCCGTGTGTGCATAAGGTGAGGAAGGTTCCCAATATGATGTTGGAGCCCTTGAAGAATGAACTAAAGAAGTTAGTGGCTATGAATGTTATTGAGGAGATTGAATCCTCCGAATGGTTGGCTCCAGTGGTTTTGGCCCCAAAGGATGGTGGAAAAAACATCAGAATGTGTGTGGACTTAAGGGGTCTGAACAGGTGGATATGGGTAGACCGTCAGCCTCTCCCTAACATTGCAGAGTCCATCACCATGCTGGATGGTGCAAAGGTTTTTAGTGTGTTAGATCTGTCCTCGACGTATCACCAAGTACCCCTGCACCAAGACTCTAAACATTTAACATCTTTTGTGAGGCCGTTGGGAGCATTTCGTTTTATCAGAATGCCGTTTGGGCTAGCCTCGGCGGCTGCTAGCTTCCAACGCATCATCAAAATGATTCTTGGTGATATGTCTAACATTTTGTTCTTCCAAGATGACATCTTGATTTATGGTAAAGATGATATGGAACATGACAAAGTGTTGAGAGAAGTACTGTGGAGGTTATCTGACAAAGGGTTGACTGTGAACAAATTGAAATGCAAGATTGGCGTGTCATCTGTAACATATTTGGGACATGTCATCTCTGGAGAAGGCATTCAACCCAAACTGGACTTGGCAAAGAGTATTGTTAATGCTCCTGCACCCACTGTCAAGGAACAGGTGAGGTCTTTTCTTGGCCTTGCTGAGTTTTGCTCGAAGTTTATCAAGGGTTTTGCCACCATCGTTGAACCTATTAGGGCTCTTCTAAAAAAAGGAATACATTTTGCCTGGTCTGAAGAATGCGAGGTAGCCTTTAACTCTGTTAAGAACGCTATTGGTATGATGCCCACTCTTGGTCATTTTGACACAAGGAAGAAAACTGTTCTCACCACTGATGCCAGTCTTTGTGGACTTGGCGCAGTTCTTTCTCAACCTGATGGAGGTGAAGAGAAAGTTGTTGCATTTGCTTCCAGAGCATTAAAGAAAGCTGAACAACAATATTCCTGCATAGAAAGAGAGGCTCTTGCTATAACGTGGGCAATTAGATACTTTAAGTTTTATTTATGGGGCATACCTTTCTTAGTAAGGTCGGATCATCGTCCCATGGTGCAAGTGTTTTCCTGCATGGAGAGTGAGAGGTTGACACCTAGGTTAAAACGGTAGAGTGAAGGTTTGGAGGAGTTTAATTTTCAAGTGCAGTATCTTCCTGGTGTAGCTAATAGAGCTGCGGATTGTTTGTCTAGATTGCCGATAGAGAACAGTTGTGATGTTCATGACGTTGAGCTCACTGGAGTATGTTGGGTCAAGGAACCTGCCATCACAGAGGAAGAGTGGGATAAGGCTTTGTCTGATGATGTGGTTCTTCCTGTTGTTGTGGACTTTGTAATTAAGGGGTGGCCTGAGTGCAAAAGAGTTGATTTTGATATTTTGCCCTTCAGGTCTGTTAGGAAACAACTCATGCGTGGTGAGAGGGTGGTGCCACCCTGTGATTTGAGATCCAAACTTATAAATCTTGCTCATGAAGGGCACTTGGGAAGAAGTCTTACCAAGTCTCGACTCCGAGAAAGGTATTGGTGGCCAGGGATGCATTGCCAGGTGGAAAAGGTGGTCAAGGAGTGTTATCAATGTGCTACCAATGATAAATCTCGGGTCACCAACTCTGCTCCCTTGTCTCCAGTGGAAATTCCGTGTGAGCCATGGACTAAGTTAGGTTTTGATCTGATGGGTCCTTTTGAACTGTAAAGACCCTCTGAAAGATTTGTCATTCTTTTGGTGGATTACTCGTTAAAGTGGGTTTCTACCAGATGTGTGAGCACTGTTAGCACCAGAGTGGTTCTAGATTTTCTTAAAGATGAATTCATGAGTGAGGGCGTCCCTAGATTTCTTGTTACAGATAAAGCGGTGCAATTCACTTCACAAGAGTTTTTGAGAGATTTTGGCATAACTCATCAGAGGACAGCTCTTTATGCGCCGCAGGCCAATGGACTTGCGGAACGCATGAATAGGGTGGTCAAGGCTTGTGTTAAGAGAGCCAAGGAGACAAGGGTTCGTCTTAAGGAAGTTTTGAGGGATACTTGGTGGGCACACCGCGCCGCACTTAATGGAGTTTTGCAAAGTTCCCCATTTCAGATGTTGAGAGGCAGGGTAGCTCTGTCCAAGCTGAATCCTGGGTGGTTGCCTTTGATGGAAGGTGTAGGTTTGGATAGAGGGAGATTGATGCTAGAATTGAATCTTATCAAAAAAAATACAAGGAAAGATATGATTTTAAGAAATCAGTGAAGTCAAGGACATGGAGTGTTGGTGAATGGGTGCTCATAAAGAAACCTAGGTGGCATAGGAAGGGGGTCTCTGAATTTAGTTCTTTTGTTATTACTTCCATAAAAAGGAACGTGGTGACGGTACACAATGGTGGTATGAGGCCCTAACATAGGTGCACCGTTTTAGAGGCACAAATCCTTCGTGCCACAGAGACAGGCAGGCCCTTTCACCTACATTGGCCCTCCCTTCACAAATAACGAGCAACAGAGGCTGTCCCTTATCTGACGTGTGCTCTGGGTGCAGAAGACGGTCCATCCTAAATACGTCATATCCATGTCCAACAGTGACTAACCTACGTCACAACGAGTTCTTAGAAACAGACCCTTAAGCTCTTGGGATTTTCCCTAGCACAGGATTATTGATTTCTCCAAGAACTCATTAAATATGCATGAACCACTATTTCCTAAGGGTTCATTCCTGACGTCTTCCTCTGACCGACTGTACGTCAATACTAACATTCCAAGGCACCTATCAGGTATAAATATACCTCCCTTTGCCCAAGCAAAGCAGAGGGGACCGAGACTTCCATGTCGACACTCTGACCTGAGATGCTGCAACCTGCGTCATGCCACAGCTCCAGCTGGCAGAGGTCCATCCACCCATCCTGGGGTGTCCAGCTCAACATCAGGATGAAGTCCCACTAAGGTAATGGGGTTAGAACTAAATCCTAGGGGATTCTTGGCTCTCTAAGACCTACACACATGCTAGGTACACTTAGGTACATCTAGTTAGGCATCATAGGGGTATAGGCTTTATCTTAATGCATTCTGCATTTCATGTATGTGTTCATTACTATTGCACAATTGTAAAACTGTACCATGCATTTTTATTTAACTGCACTGCTGGCCATATTTCTCTGCTACTGTCCAACAGTTGTTGCAGCACATATTACCAGTACTAGAATAACAACTGTGCAATAAATTTTATTGTAAACACACCCAACTGTTTCTTCTATGTACTTCTCTGAGATGAGTGACTGAATGAAAAGTAGTATATTGTTTCCACGATCCTGAGGGATCAGGGTTTTATGTTATGTGGTTGCCAGAAGCTATTCCCTTCTTGTCTTCAAGAAGTTTCTAGTGGCCTCTGAGCTAGCTGGTACACAGTAATTAAGTTTAATATACGCGATAGGGGCATACCGACCTCAGTCCTATGCCAAGCCTATAGTGTATGTTATTCCAATGCGCAGAACCTATCAGGGAAATAGGAACTACCCTACAGTATGTCACGGCTTGTGAAATTTAGAGGTGACAGATCATTGCATCCTTCATATCCTGGTGCTAATCGGCCTGGTCCCGATTTGTCCGAGAGTAAACCTTCTTCAAATTTTCATGAACGAGGTTTCTCTTCTAGGTCTTGTCGTTCTCCAGAACATTTCAAGGACTATGCAATGTATTGAAGCTATGTTGTTTTGTAATTCTTTATGATATTTTCTACTTCATTGCTTTTATAATCTTTTTGTTATCATGCTTTCCTCATCCTTTGTGTTCATTTTTCCTTCTTGGTTTTCTGTATTTCAAGTAAGGGGGATGTGTTGCAATGACTTATTGTGCCATGTGCATCTCCTTGTGCCTGAGATTCTGGTCTCCATGGAGATGTCTCTGCTGAGACAGTTGGAGACGGGAGATCTGACAGGCTGGCAGCGAAAGTTGGTGGTGCGACTAGAAGTCAATAAACTTCTTTAAATACATCCAGTGTCTGTCTCCTTAACAGTTATCCTATGTAAGTAGTAAAAAACAAATGTAAGAGTTATTCACTACAAGGACATGTAAAAGTTAAAAGTACATGTCCAACTTTTTAAATACACTGTCCCCTGCCCCCTGGGCTGTTCAAGACCTAAGTTAGGAGCAACTTATATGTATTAAAAAGGTAGGTTTTGGGCCTGGAAAAGTTTTTTTTGCCAGGTCCAAATGACAGTTTAAACTGCACACACAGGCTCTGCAATGGCAGGCAGGAGACATGTTTAAAGAGCTACTTAAGAGGGTGGCACAATCAGTGTTGCCGGCCCACTAGCAACATTTCAATTACAGGCCCTGGGCACTAGTGGGCAAGTATATTTAATATGCCAATTGGGTATGAGGCAATATTACCATGTTAAGAGGAGAGAGCACATGCACTTCAGCACTGGTTATCAGAGTCCTAAGGCCAACAAAAACGAGGTCAGAAAAAATGGAGTAGGAAGGCAAAAAGGTGGGGGGAAGACCATCCTAAGGCTGGCATGTTTAACAGATTTTGTGTCAAGTGTACATGCTATGTGACATCATGTTTAGTGAATGGTGATCAATGTGTGAATTTCATCTCATCTATATAGAGCAATAGCCAGCAGTTCCATTGCTATGGCAAACAGAAGAGGAGACAGCGGCAGCCCTCTTTGGTTCTGCAGCTTATTGGAGTGAGATCGGAGATAAGGTAGTTTATGCTAATTTGGGCTACAGATTCATAATAAAGCAGAGCAAGCAACTGAAGCAAGATTTTTCCCATGCCATTTCTTATCAGCATCCTTAACATAAATGGCCATTCAAGAGAGTCGAACACTTTTTCGGCACCAAAGAAAAGTGCAGCCCCTGAAAGGGCATTGTCTATGTGATGTATAATTATTATGAGGGTGAAGAGATTAAATAGAGTGGATCTGCCAGGACAATGCCCGATTAATCTGAAAACCCCAGGTGGGGCATGAGAGGTAGTAGTCAATACGTTGGTTTATGCATGTTTAATAACGATAAGGGTCAATGTGAGGAGCACTGTTTCAGTGGTCTTCCAGGCTTAAACAGTGTGGTTATTACTACCTTGTGCACAGCTGGTGGGAGATTTACCACACCTAGTACCCCCGCATATATATTTAGAAGTTGTGACACAAGCAGGTTGGAGTATTGCTTATAGAATTTGGTGGTGATGAGCCCATTTGAGCTGAAGGCCTTAGCACATCCAGTGACTCCCTTGCTTGTTGGGTGTCTTCTATGGTGATGGAAGCACTCAATAGTTCCCTGATGATGCCTTCTACCCAGGCCAGGGTTATATTATCATATTTGTTTCTGTGATAAAGTTACCTTAAAATGTATACATTTGAGTAATAACCAGCAAAGGTGTGATGGACATCCAGAGATTTGGATGTGGCTAGCTTGTGGTGTTGTTATATGTGCACCTTGATGTTGAAAGCTGTTTCCTTAGTGCCAAAGATAGAGTTTTTCCTGGTTTGTCTCCCTCTCCAAACTTTCTTGCCCTAGCTGATCTACCCAATAACTGTGTTTCTTGATCTGCCACCTCTCTGAATTCATCAAGAATGTTGGTCATTTTCAGCCAGTGTCGGACTTCAACAGTTTTTCAGTGTTTTTTGATTCTACTTGTATTAGCTTAGATTCAAATTGAATAATCCAACCTCTGAAAGTGCATAATACCACTGCATACTTGGATATACACGGACTTCTGACATTTACTTTGAACCCAAAACTGTAGCTGGACATGTGACTGAGTTCACATTAATCTTGAAAAATTCAATAATGCACTGCACAGATCCATTTTGAATGGAGCTTCATGAAGTTACTCTGGGTGGCACTGACACGTTTGCATAAGTGGTGGGGAAGATCAGCTTTGCAACGCTAATAAGATCCAGGAGTGGCTGGATAAGGTCCAGGAAGCAGGGTAGCAGCTCTGGGTTCTCTACCCAGGCGGGCAGAACTAGCCAGTGCTCCATTTTTAGAATAAATGTTTTAAATATTTTTTTTATTGGTTTCTCAATACAGTATATTTCATAACCATTATTGTTGCTGTAGGAGATGTACATAAACACAGGTTGATTTCCTTACCGATTTGAACACATAATCCCCAACACCCCGCACCCCCTTGGCTGCTCGTGTGGTGATATAGTTGAACACCTAACATCTATTGATATATGTAGTTCTGGTGCCTCACTGGGGCATAGTATGTCAGTGCTTATTTTACTCTTAGTGACCTATTTATACCTCATTGTTGTGTCTTCCCATCTCCGCTCCATCATTCCGAGGGTCCAATAGCATCCATCTCCACGTTGCCAGGTCAGCTTCCAACCGTTCATCCCATCTCACATGTTTCAATATAACCTCTTCGGCCACCGCCCATTCAAACATATCGCACAACCATTCGGCACATCTGGGTGGGCGTTCATCCATTTAATAGCGATCTGCCTTTTAGCTGGCACTAGCCCTAACACCAAGAATTTACGGCTACGTTTTTTTCCTGAAGGGGTGGGATTAATCTCAGCAATATTTCATGCGGTGTGCACGTGATCTCCCATCCCATTGCCACTTTCAACCTTTGTTAAACATCCCTCCAATAATGTGCCTCAAAGTAGTGAAAAACAAATAAGGCTGTTTGTCTCTACCAGGACATGCAAAACATAAAGGTACATGTTCTACGGTTTACTTACATAGCACAAAGCCCTTAGGCTTAAAATGGATTTAGGCCCAGAGGGGTGAATGTTTGACAATGTTCAGCATTCCGTCCATCATCTTTTTGTGTTGCTATAGTTACCCTGAGTAGGAAGAGTATGCCCAGACTTGCGTCCCGTGCTCACTATGCCATTCGATTCAAGCTAGCCTGGCTGATGAGGGGTGATACCCCGAAACCGGTCCCAGGATGCTTGTTTCTGGTCCGGGGAGGACCTGGCCTGGTGGTTTGGGCTGGACTGTTCCCATGGGAAACAGGGTCAAGACTGATTTGCATATGGCTGGGCACACACTGGAGTTGCATGTGCGAGCAAAAAAAAAATGGATTTAAGCCCAGATCTCTGTACTGGTGGTGAATGTTTTGCAATGTTAGCATTCCGTCCATCATCCTTTTTGTGTTGCTTAGGGTTACTTAGCACCTACCTTAGGGATGACTTATATGTAATAAAAGGAGAGTTTAAGGCTTGGCAAGTAGTTTTAAATGCCAAGTCGAAGTGGCAGTGAACTGCACACATAGGCACTGCAGTGGCAGGTCTGAGATAAGTTTGAAAAGCTACTTATTGGGGTGGCACAATTAATGTTGCAGGCCCACTAGTGGCATTTGATGTACAGGTCATCGGTATAACGTATACCACTTTACAAGGGACTTCCCAGTACATCAAATAGGCCAAGCAAATGAACACCAATGTTATCAAGTTTAGGGGAGAAGCACATGCACTTTAGCACTAGTTAACAGAGGTAAAGTGCTCAGAGTCCTAAGGCCAAGAAAAAGAAACAGCAAAAACAGGAGGTAAAAAACTAAAGATTTGGTGAAAGACCACCCTAAGGATGACAGGTCTAACAATTCTGGACCTCTAAAAGGGCGCTGACTTAATGGTGGGAAACCTCACATAAGAAAAAAAGTCTGAAGGAATGGGCCCCACCATTATTTAACTGGTTTCTTTTAAAAAAGGAGGTAATTGGCTTGAAGTCTCTTTTCTTTATGAAGGTTATTTCAGAGAAATGTTTATATGTTAATGATATTACCTTCAAAAGTAATCAGACCAAATTCTCATGCTGCTTACATAGTGG
Source organism: Calotriton arnoldi (assembly GCA_963921515.1). Taxonomy (NCBI): domain Eukaryota; kingdom Metazoa; phylum Chordata; class Amphibia; order Caudata; family Salamandridae; genus Calotriton; species Calotriton arnoldi. The sequence goes on from CAWUFW010004071.1 coordinate 1,150,516, forward strand.
TCTCCTTTGTTGGAAAAAATTTACACAGTTAAATATGTCAGACTGGTTGCTGTCTCTGTGTTGGGGACCCATCCTTTGTCTTTGGTCCAGGACAATCTTGCTCCAAGCTAATTCGGGTTTCATATGTAAGAAGAGTCTCTTGATATATGATACAGTGTTCCTGGCCTCTGCATTTAGTGGGACTCCTCTAATCCTGATATTATGGCCTTGGGAATCGTTCTCCAATTCCTCTAAATGTGCTTGCACTTCAAGATTCTGATCCTTCAATATAGGGAGTTCTTCTAGTTTATACTCTTTCAGATCTCGTGTTACTTCCTGCTTCCCAAGAATGTCACATCTTGCTTGATTGCATACACATTTTTGGGGATGTCTTTGCAAAGGAAAGAGATGGCATTCTGAATGCCCCAACACAGTTCCTCTATAAAAGAAAGTGTAACAGCTCTGGGTTCAAGCCTTCACCAGGATTCCTTGAGTTCCCCCTGGGGTCAAAGATTCCACTAGTGCCTGAGAGTCAGACCTGTGGGCTATGGCGAGCATTTCTTTGAGTGTAGGTTCTTTTTCCCTTTGGATGTGGCCATGCCTCTTACCCAGTTCAGGGACAATTAGAAAATGAATTATTAACTAGAGTGGATGGTATTTTATCTTAAATAATAAGGTAACTATCTCGAAAGGTCCAATTAGAGGTTTCTATCATTGAAACCAGAGCTGAAACCCGGGCAGCTGTGGCACAGAGCTGGCAGGCTTAACTTAAGAAAATGTGTAAAGCATTCAGAAGTACCAAAACAATAAAAAGTAAAAAGCATAACCCACTAAATATCAGATTTATAAAACTAGAGAATAATTTAATGACTAAAATCACACCAAAATGCAAACAATCCAAGAAGGATAACCGGAGATAAATTTGAGAAAATTTAAGTAAAAATTAAGCTAAAAAGTGCCAATGCAGGAGATCTAGGTGTGATCTCAGGCCGACTGGGATGAAGTGTGGGTCGGATACACAAACCATATTTAACCCTGTCGAAAGTGTTATCTTAAAATATAGTGTCAAAAAAAAAGTCAAAATCCTTCAGTAGGGCAAGGTAACAGCCTGTATCCAAGGAGGGCTCCACAACATTGCCTAGAGATTGGACAAAGTCCAGGTGAAGTTGTTGGTTTTTGGTCAGAGTGTGGAAATTTGAATTACACCGGCAGGATATTTTTGCACCTTCACCCCATCTTAGTCTCTATTTCAGAATCCAGAATCCTCCAGTGGGCCTAGCCTGTGTCCAAAGAGGGCTTCCTGAAGCTAGAAATCTTCTTGTCAAGGTCCGGATGAAATTGATTTGCTCCTACGAAAAAACTCCAAGCAGGAAAACTTGTTTCTTCAGTCGAATGAGGTTGCGCCTTGGACAAATTGGCTTGGCAGATTTGTCCAAGTCCTCTGGAGGTCTTGAAGCCCAAGAATGTTCTAAGTCCCAGGTTTTAAGAAGTGATAGGAGATGTCTATTCAAACACACCCACAAATTGCTAATGTTAAGCTGGGAATTTTAGGAAAAAGGCCTCTTGCAAGTTGAGTGACCCTGTAGCTTACAAAGGAGGTCAGACAACAGACCCTTAGAGTCCACTTCTTTGCCCTGGTTAAAAGTAGGGGCAGGTTCAGCTCTTCAACTATTCTTACACAGGGCAAGAGTGTTCTGAAGAATTGCCTTGAGACACCAAAATGTATGCCTTGCACTAGCTTGTGGTTGGGGGTGACTCCAGTGTCCTCTCTATAAATAGGGAAAAAGTTCCCGGGGGTAATCCTATCCACCTCTGCAGCAGTTCCTGTGTGCCTTACTGTAGAAACCCCACCCCGCAGTGCCCCTCACTCACTAATTCCAAGATGAAAAGCCCATCTCCCCTTGTGCAGAGTCTGCGTGCCTACCCAGAGGTGTGTCCAAGGAAATGAGCAGCCACTCCTCTGTGATCACTCAAAACCAGTTCTGGGGCCAGCTTTTCCCCCCACCGGGTTAGGTGCCAGCCTGAGGACAAAGGAAGGGACCTTTTCAGGTACCATCAGGCCATCTGCGTGTAATAAGGGAGGCCCCATTGAGGTAAAAAAAGTTTCTGGGCACAGCCCAGCTCCTCTTCTTTCCAGAGGAACACAATCAACCCAAGCCATTGTCTCCTCTCTGGGATAAGTTTTTACTCCTCATCAGAACCATTCGCTTGCTGGGTGACAGTTGGAAGGCTAATGCAAATTCAGGCCAGGCAGGGAAAAGGTAACTTTCCAAAAGTCCATTTCCCTTAATATTTATAAAAACTCTGACTGACTTCATCATCAAGTTGGGCTTTTAATAAATACTAAAAATAGTTGTTTATTAATTTTTCTAGCTGAAGAATATCCTGAAATAGCAGTCTTAATATTTTATATCCCTTCCCAGTGTTTCTCTATGGGCCAGCCAGCCTTCATACAGTTACATTAGCTTTCAGGTGCTAGTCATTTAAAGGACAAATTAACTTCAACTTTCTGCATGTCCTAGTTTTACATACCATGCGCCCTGCTTTGTGGGATACAATGCCTGCATAGGGGTGACGTTTTCAGATTTAAAAGGCTGGTCTTCTCCTGTCAAAAGGGTTGTTTTGACAGTTTGAGCTGCAGGTTTACACCTACAGCCGCCATGCTACATCATGTTTGCATTGATAGATTGGGGTGCCAACCTTTTTTGCTACAAGAGCTACTTATGATCAATGTAGCAAATAGGCTTACAAGCAAGCAGCAACCACAATCTCTGTAAGGGTGAAACACAAACAAACCTCAAATAAATTAACTTGTGCTTAACACTCTGGTACCTTGGCACAAAATAAGTCAGGCTTAACTTAGAGGCAATGGGTAAAGTATATATGCAGCACTTCAAACAGGAAAAAAGTGATACCTATTTGGAAAATCAGAGTAAAATGTAATAAATTATTTGATACTAGAACAACAAAAATCCAATCTGTAGAGCCGGAGATATGCAATTTTGTAGAATTAAGTAAAAATAGTGCCTAGGAACACAGAGCGCCAACTGTGGTTATCTGGTCACGCTGTTATGCCAGCGTCCTGTCTGGCATTTATCTCTGCTCTCATCCTGATCAGGCTGCTTCTGAGCAGTCGGGCAGAGGCCAGTGGGCTGCCGCATCACTCCTCCAGAACACTTACCTCACAGCGGCTGGCTCGTGGGAACCATCTCCAGAGAGTCCATTCCTTTCTTTGGGATTGTTGGTTGGGAGAACGCAGTCAGCATCTCCATATTGTTCCAAGTTCTTTTTCTTTCCAGAATCCTCCTAAGTATTTACATGACACAATCCAAGATGGTGGTTCTTCCTGCCTTTATTGTTCCTTCCCAATCTATCATGGCAGTTGTAACCTCCTGTAATGCAATTCCTGTTTTACCAGTATAAAAGGCAATTTTTCATTTTGCTCTCTGCGTCACAACATTTCTTCTTACTGTGCTCCTGTTCCTATGAATCTTTTTCAGTGCTCCTGCATTTCTCGGATTCTCCTGTGTTTCTCTCTGCCTTGGGTCCTTATTCTGGTACCATCTGCTGGTGATGTCCATCTGCTTTTAGGAGGTTTTTTGCCTGTGGGCCTTTTCAACCTCAGGGTCTCCTTTTCGGAGGCACCAATCGCTTAAGCGCTTTTTCCAACATTGGCAGCATTGTGGCTACTAGAAGGGGTCGCATTTTCCTCTGGCAGACCAAGACTGTTGAAGACTGGGCATCTAGGGCTGGTTCTCAGAGCGTTTGCCAACAGAAAGGTTCGATACACGCTGGACTGGGACAAAGTCACAAGTTGAGGCCGACCACGATGTAGCATGGGCCGGATACAGGGACCAAGGTAGGCCCACTGAACAAGTTTGCAGAATGTTGCGAGATCCCGTTTCAAGGACGTGCCACCCAGCCGAGGATCCAAGGAGCTGCGGGGCTTGCATCTTCATCAAGGATCACGTCAAAGAGGGGTTTGCAATGCGAAGTCCGGCATCGAGGACGCATCACACAGCGGCGGTTCCAAAGAAGCTTCTATGTGAAGTTCTGCATTACGGTTCAGGGTGCCATCGATGAGGAAATTGTGAATGGCCTGTATCAAGGATTTGTCACCCAGCTCCGCTTCTGAGGAGACTGTGGGCTGCGATGTGAAGTCGTGCATTGGGTATGCATCATGCTGCAACAGTTTCGTAGGGGAGCTGTGAGGAGATGCATCACAGGATCCCAGCTGGACTAGCAGGCCAACCTCCAAAGGTCCAGGATTGGGGTGGCACCACTTGGGGGCAAACCTCACAACTGGTAGAGTCCAAGTGCTGGGTTCAAGGTGGTTGGAGCCTTTTCTGTCCCTGAGGCTCTGATTCCGAGGCCACCCAACTAGACCTTGGAGTCACTCTTGTGGTCCTGGGTTCAATATGCAGGCCCAGTCCTTCTCACTGAGGCAGCAGGGCAGCAAAGCAGCGGAACAGCAGGTCTTCTTGCAGAGCAGCACAACGGTCCTTCTGAGTTCTCCACAGGTCCAGGGGTGTGCTTAAGAGTTGGGCCTGAGGTTCTAATATTTATACCTGGTGCCCACTTTGAAGTAGGAGAAGGTTCTGGAGGTTTCCACCTCCAGAAGGGTCTGGAAGTTTCTGCCTCCCTACCCAGGCTCCAGCTTGTTTGGAGTCACAAATGATTTGTGTCAAACCATTTGTGAGAGTGATCAGGCAGAATCTTTGTGATGTGCAAGCGTAGTAGGTGACAGCTCCTTACCCTCATCAAGTCAGAGATGGCCCTTCCTGCCAGCACCTATCCCCCTTAGTCTCACTGTCTGGGAGAAATACACAAAGACCAACTGCCAGCTACATGTAGTCATGTGAGCCAGGATGTAGGCTGCTGGCACCAATTGAATGGGACAAGAAAATTCTAATTTTCTAAAATTGGCATTTTCAGAATTGGGATTTAAAATCTGACTTTTAAATTACCATTCTTTAAATACCATACTTGGCCTTCCTATCTGCTTCCAATTGAAAGATAAATGTAATAAAGGAACCCAATGTTATCCTATGGGGGAGGAAGGCCTTGCAGTAGAGAACAATGAATTTAAGAGTTTTTCAGGACATGTAAAAGTTAAAAGTACTTGCCCAACTTTTTAAATATACTGCACCCTGCTTTATGGACTTTGGGCCTAACATAGAGGTGGCTTATATATATTTAAAGGGAAGGTTTGAGTCTGGCAAACGATAAATTTTGCCAGGTTGAAATGCCAGTTTACAATTGTACACACCGGCTGCAAAGGCAGGCCTCAGACATTTTTAAATGGCTACTTAAGTGAGCTGCACAATAAGTGCTGTTACCTCACTAGTAGCATTTAATTTACAGGCCCTGGATACATGTGGTACCACCTTACTAGGGACTTACAAGTAAATAAAATATGTCAATTGGGTGTGAGTAAATTCTACCATGTCTAAAGGAGAGAGCACAAGCACTTTAGCACCAATATGCAGGATTAAAGTGCGCAGAGTCCTAAAGGCCAACAACCACAGGATAAGAAAACAGCAGGGTGAAGGCAAGAAGTCTGGGGAAGAAATAGACATTTCACATTCTTGTTATTCTTTCAGAATTCCAGAATTTCCACTGGACTTGTTTGCTCTATGAATGATGTTCTTGAATGATTGAATGAATGAATGAATTCTTTTTAAAATGGCAGTGGGGATGGAGCTCTGATCCGGAGCTCCAGACGCCAGGATCACGAATCGGTGAAAATCATCGTCTCCCCCCCCTAGGAAGAATAGAAAGATACCGAAACACAAATGGAACTTACCGGCCACACGGAAAACAAGAAGTTTTGAATCCAGAAGACTGGTTCGACCCGAATGGTGTGTGCACTACAGGACAGAAGTGCCCGATGATCCGCACCTCGTTACTCCCAGGTCGTCAAGAGGCATCACGGAGGAACGACCAGCGGATTACACCGCCGTCGGTCCAAAAACCAAAATCGGACCCCACGGGACCCCCGGAGAGCATCTGGCGTCCAAGTTGAAGAAGGGGCTGCCGAAGTTCGAGACCCTGCACACGCAAGCCTCCGGTCTCCCGCTCTCAAAAAGGACACCACACTGTCAACGATGAGTGCTAGCGAGGCGAGTGACACAGGTCTGCTATGTTGGTTCCCCAAGGAAGGGCTTAATCACATGGCGCGCAGCCTGGGGGGGATAGAGTTGAGGCCCCGGTGAATCCACGGAGTGCCTGACCCAAAAATGGCGACCAATCGGGACCTAACCAACCAGCACAATAACGGTTTTAATCCAGCCAAATGATGGCTGAGCCCCTAAATTAAGACCCACCACCAGCGCAAGCAGCGGCCACCATAAAGCACTCCAATCAACCTACCCAGCCAAATAACGAAAATGTAAGACCTACAACTGGAACATCCGGGAGGCCTGACTCTAAAATGGCGGCCACACAGGACTAGTTACACCGGCAATGAAGTCACCCACAGCCCTGATGTGCCCAGCGCCATCAGCGGTCACCAGGCATGCAAATAAATAAAGATATAAATAAAAATATACAACCACAACGAAACGTACGTGAAGCCACAACTCTAAGCCCCACAAGCTTAACATCCAAAAAGCCTGACCCCAAAATGGCGTCCATTCGGGACCAAGCACACCAGAGACCACGTCCTGCCAAGCAGTAAAATTGAAGCCGGACCCACCAAATGCAAGGAGCGGCTGCATTTAATCCCCAGAATCCTCCAATAGGCAGCAAGCCAATCAAAATAACCACTGCCTCTAGCTCCAACTCAATTATTCCGAATGCCTGAGTACAAAATGACAGCTCCCCAAGTCCAGGCTAACCGATGACAAAATGCCTTTTCTCCAGAAAGGGGCAGCCCAGTCAAACAACCCAACACAGCCAGCGACCACCTTAGGCTAAGAGAATAACCATAATCTAAATTCTATCAAAACAACCAACATAGCATAGTCCACAAGCAAACTGAAGCATTGCGGTCCTGCAAACAGGCAAACTCTAAGTACCCTACACTAAATTGGCGGCCATCAAGGTAACAAATGGAGCGGTTCAACTAACCTCATGACAACCCCGACGAAGCGAACGCAAAGAACTACCAGAACGCTGTCTAGAATTAGTCTGCGACCCAATACAGCACACCTTCCAGTCTAATCCAGCAGGATAACTCAAGGCAGGCGTCCACAAACTTCTCTGAGTCTGCCACCCAATACAGCACACCTTCTAGTCGAATCCAGCTGGAAAACTCAAGGCAGGCGTCCACAAATATCTCCTGAAAATTATCATCTATCTCAGAAGGCCCCTCCCATCCCCTGTCTCCTAGCCCCCTAGAGAACAACAATGCACCCACATAACGGAACAAATAGATCACAGGACAGTCTAACCCCCCTCCGAGCCAACTCAGCACATGGCTTAAAACCCCATGGCCGGAACTCCTTTTCCGTCATCTACCCTCCGAACCTCTCACCTAAAGCGAAAAGAAATTTTAAACACAGGCTGATAAGACAGCACCAAGAAACACTAATTGCAGACATATACCACTGCTCCTCAAAAGGCTTACAGAAAATGGATCTTATTTTCCACACCCAGAATCCGGCGGGATGGAACTCCATTCTCAGATCCCACCTCCACATCTCTAAAACTATCAGCACCCCTCTCAGCTGCAAACTAACGTTCCTAATACCTAACCACCACACACGCAGTGGCAACACCTTTGCGACTATTTACAGCAATGGCACAATCCTGATCCAAGCCAACAATGACAACCTGGATGCCTTCGACTCACTCTTCCACACGCTACGCCTCGCCCTCTCTCATCTACTCCATTCTCACTCGAAAGCAACCCTATCCTCGAGCCATACGTCCCGGGAAAACCATCAAATCAATCCATCGATTCAATCCCAACCCTCCAACCTATCTCCCCCCAGCCCCACCATCCCCCACAACTCCCCCCCTAACCTGTGCAAATCATCCCTATTATACACACCCAACACAAGGCTCATCCAAGATGACACACTACAGCCCTTCTCCAGTCTCCCCCTCTCCCAGTACCCCCAACTAGCAACCAAAGAAACCGACCCCCAGACAACAGCCCCGAACTCCCTTCCTGCACTAAACCCAGTGAAATCGCCGCATAATTTCCAAAACAATCTATCCCAACCCACCCCTGCGATTTCCCCCATAAACCACACAGACACTAGTAGCACAAGGAGCCACACCCACACAGATAAGCTATTCCCATCCCCGAACACAACCAAGCATCCCCCAGCCATAAATGGCCAGGCTCTGGTCACCCCGAGACCAGACTCCCCCACCCCTCCCTCCATGAATACAACCCAAAGATTGGCTCGACTAGAACACCAGCTAGAAATAGTTATACAGGGCATTAATAAAATCCTTTCCAACCGCAACACCTCCACCACCCAACGCCCTCCCCTCACACTCACTGGCACTCCTAATAAACACAGATACCACCACAAAACCCAACGACTCAGATGGAAGACAACCCCCCTTAGAAACCAGCCACATAGATCCAAAAGGACGAGCGCTGTAATGTCCATGCAAGAGGCGAGGGATCTCGCTGAATCCTATAAAGCAGCCCCAACGGTCACCCCCAGCTCTGTGATCCAAGTAATCACTGGATTTTGTAGAGAACTTACCGCTCCGAGAACAGTGAGACCTCCAGCGCACCTCACCAATATTCCTATGGTTCCCCCAAATAAGAAACTCAACAACAAGAGGGCGACTAACTGCATGCTCATAAACTGCAGATCTGCAAACAAACATGCAACCGAACTGGCAGAAACCATCTTAACACACGACATAGACATCACGTTCATCACAGAAACATGGTTGAACGAATCCTCACCCCCCATCTTCGATATGCTCGTACCCCCAGGGTTCTCAATCATCAACAAGGACAGAAAAAACCAGCGAGGTGGGGGGACCGCAATCATACATAAAAGGAACATCTCTATAACCGAAACGGACTCCTTCAAATACAACACACTGGAATACCTAACCGCCACCATTAAAACGTCAGACAACAAAATGCTTCACTGTCACCACCTCTACCACCCACCAGGCAACACTCCCGCATTTGGAGAGCATCTGGCAGACCTGATCTCACACTGCTCACTATCAGACGCTAACAACCTAATTCTAGGAGACCTAAACCTTCACTGGAATGAGATTAACAACCCTCTGATACAAACTCTAAATGAGCTCCTTCACAATAACAATTTGACCCAACACTGCACCGAACAAACCCACAACAAGGGCTCAATCCTGGATGCCATCATAGCTCACGAAGATGCAATCACCATCGACCGTACCCTCCCTGTGGACTGGTCAGACCACCATCTCATTCTTTTCCATATCAATCAAAAGACACATCGACCGCCTCGCTCGAATGATCACTTTCACTGGACTAGAAACCTGAGACAGATCCACCTCGAAGAACTAGAAGAAAGGCTAAGTACACTCCCCCCTCCAACGCTGGCGACAGGTCCACAACAGAACTTACCTCACAATACAATGCGGCTCTGACCGACATGCTGGACCAAATAACCCCCCTGAAACGGAAAAAAACCAAGACCCTCCCATCGAGATCGTGGTTCAACACTGACCTAAACCTGGAAAGAAGACAACTAAGAGCGACAGAAAGACCTTGGCGCAACAACCCTTCGACAACCCACCTCGAGCAACTCAAAAAGGAACGTAGGAAATATAAAAAGCACACCATAAATGAAAAATCCACCTTCTTCTGCGGTGCACTTAATAATGCTAAAAACCGCCCCAAAGAACTCTTCAATATCATCAGACAGCAAACATTCAAACCATCTCCTTCTACAATTCCAGCCTCCAAAGACCTATGTAACAAATTTGCCAATTTCTTCAATGAAAAAATATCAAAGATTGAGCTCTCACTTAAGGACCACCTCCGTCCCCCAAATGAAGGCCTGCTACTCAATAAAGAAGACATGAACCCACCCAGGCAATTCACTAACAACTGGTTAACTTTCAAACCCATCACTGTAACTGAAATTATTGAACTGACTATCGGATCCAAGCCCTCATCACACATTGAGGACCCCCTCCCTGCCCAACTGGCTAAAAAACTCAAACTCTCCCTAGCCCCACTCTGGTCAGAGATTATAAATAGCTCCCTGGAAACAGGAATCATGCCTGACTGCCTCAAAATCGGTCAGGTAACACCATTACTAAAAAAAGCAGGTGCTGACCCTAACGATCTCAACAACTTCAGGCCTGTCTCCAATCTCCCATTCCTAGCAAAACTACTAGAAAAATGTGTTCTCCGTCAACTCACCCATCACATGGACAACAACGACCTCCTCGACCCTCACCAATCGGGCTTTAGAAAAGGATGCAGCACAGAGACTGCCATCTTGAATGTCATTGACGACGTCCACAAATCACTGGACAAGGACCGCTGCTGTCTACTCATACTCCTGAACCTTTCGGCGGCCTTTGACACGGTCGACCACAAACTACTCATCAACGTACTCTGAGAAAGGGTAGGAGCAGAAGGGGTGGTCTTACAATGGTTCACCTCCTTCCTGCAAAAACACTCTCAAAGAATAAAAATCAGAAACTTCACGTCCGACCTACACCCCATAATCAGAGGCGTTCCCCAAGATTCAGTCCTCTCACCAGCACTGTTCAACATTTACATGGAGCCACTCACCATCATCCTCAAAAAAGCCAATATTCCCTTCCACCTCTATGCCGATGACACCCAGATCTACCTCGAAACCTCCACCATAGCGGACATGCAAAGACTCAATGACACTCTAAAAGAAGTCCAAAAATGGCTGTCTCAAAACCATCTGAAACTCAACCAAGACAAAACGGAAATCCTCCTCATAGCCAACAAAGAACAGACCTCCTGAATCACGGAATGGATAAAGGCTATGGTTGTTCTCGACTGCACTCTCATCCCGGCAGACTCCGTGAAGTCATTGGGAATCCCTCTTGACCCCAACCTTGACATGGTCAAACACATCAAGAACACCGCAAGATGTGCCTTCTTCAACTTAAAACTACTAAACAAAATCAAACCCTTCATCCCCCCTAATGACCTTAAGCAAGTCACGCAATCCCTCGTGCTATCCAGATTAGACTACGGGAACGCCACCCTCACAGGCACGGCTAAACTACACCTTGCTCCTCTTAGATCAACCCTAAATGCAGCAGCCAGAATGGTGATGGGAGTAAAGAAATACGAACACATCTCCCCCGCTCTCAAAGAGCTTAAGTGGCTCCCAATAGAAATGCGGGCTAACTTCAGAACTGCCTGTCTCACCCACAAAGCTCTGCACACTGGTAAACCCACTAATCTAGCTGCCAAACTCAACAAAGCGGGACAGACAAGAAATCTCAGAAGCACCAACACTCTGCTACTCATCCCCCCGAAAACCCGCAAACAAAAGACCTTATCTCGGTCTTTCTCCGGAAATGCACCCAGAATCTGGAATGCCATCCCTATACATATCAGGACTAACCCTTCCTTCAAAGAATTCAAAAGCCAGCTCAAAGTGCTCTTCCTCAATCGAGCCCTCAAGAAGTGACAACGGACCTACAATAATGATCCGCCACCAACCGAGGATCCAGTCACTACGAAAAGAACAACTCCTTACAACATCTTCCTCTTGACCCGCACAGTACTCCCCTATTTTTACCACCAACACCACTGCTCTGCATTTGAATGCTACATGTCTTATACCGATCAATGACCCACCTTTGAACACTGTGTTTACTGTGCCACTCTTTGTATACTCGACTGTCACTGACAAATGTTGTAAAGCGCTCCAATACCTTCGGGTCTGGCTAGCGCTATATAAAACTCCAAAATAAATAAATAAAAAGATGTTTTATTTGAAGGGATTTGTTATGTTCATTCCGTGCGGTTGTCTCAGTGTACAGCTTCTAGCTGACCGACTCCATCCTGATTGCAGAATGTTTCTGACACAAGATTTTCATGGCTCTTGAAGCGATGAAAAGCAAGAATGGACTTTCATGTGGACAGGGAGCTGATTCAGAACTTGCAGCCAGGATAGGAAAGCATTTGTCTCCTCGGGTGACATGTTTTGATGTGGATTTGCTGTGTTTTAGAGTTATCGATCCAGGAGTGTAATGGACAGTTAAAGAGATATTTAGGAGGCTTGCAGATGAGCAATATAAAGAAATAAATATCTAGGAGTGACAGAGGAACATACCAACTATTGTGTCTAAGCGCAACAATACTTGCAGGAGTAGGGCCTGACAGTGTCATGGGTATGGCTGTTGCTGCTCCTAAGATTAGTTAAAGGCTGCAAAGTATGTTATTTAAATTGTTGTTCTGAACTGAAAGAGTAGGTCCGATTCACTTTTTCTGTTTTATGTGTATATCAACTGACTATCCAAAGGGGTAATTTAGAAGTAATGGTAGCTGTAAGTCTACTATCAAGATTGCAGCTTAATGCGAGACATCTTGTGCCCAGGTGGTGTGAACATCAACAATAATCTGTCTCTGGTAGTGGCCAATAGTAAGAAGCAGATGCACCACAAACATTGAGAGTGGTGAGTGGTGTTGTTCAGCTGTTTGGTGAAGCCTGCAGACTTGTGACTGCGGCACGAGCCATCGACTGATCCAGTGGCAATTCAGTTGTACGTGAGGCTGTGCCATATGATGACGGACGCACTTGAGGCATAATGCCTGGCGGTTGTTACCCGACTGGGTCAGATGGTAAGTGTCCAGCGCTATTAGTGGTGGTGGGACAGAGACAAGAGCATGGGCCCTGGAGGAGAGGGATTGCACAGACGTAACTGAGTAGCCCAATGCCACAACCCCCCAGGTGGCTGGACTGGGCTAGACATGGGGGCAATGAGACAACGGAGAAGCGTTGACAGGATTGGCCATTCTGAGTTAACGGGGCAGGAGCTGTCACCTACCACACATGCACATCACAAAGGCTCTGCCTGAGCACTGTCAAAAGAGATTTGACACTTGTCCGTTGTGGTCCCAGACAATCTAGAGCCAGTGCAGGGAGGCAGGAAATTCCAAGGGGGTGTAATCTTCTAGAAGCTTCCTGTACTGAAAAGTGAGTACCAGGTGAAAATATTGGACCCTTAGATCCAAATCTTCAATACACTTCTGGACCTGTGGAAGACTCTGCCAGGAAGAAGGACTACTGTGCTGCTGAATGGACTGCCATTTGCTGGACCGCTGCCCTGTTGGCCTGCTGCCCTGCTGCCACCTTGCCTGGGTGAATAGGACTGGACCTGCAACCTGTTCCCAGAACCACCAGAGTGACTCCAAGGGTTCGTCTCTTGTAACCAGCTCCTGGACTCTGCAACTGTGAGTCTTACGCTGACACCCCAGGCCTTGACCCTTAGAAGTGGGCCTAAAGGTGCTCTGCAAGCCCATCTGTGGATGCAGCAGAAATTATGGATCTCCTATGCTACATGGCGTATCCCCAAATGAGGTCCTCGCATCTCAACCCCTCGTCGACAGCATCCATCTCCGGATTTAGCTGGCCCACAATGCATACTCAATGCAGGGTTTCGCATGGCAAGCACTGCTCGTCATCGGCCTCCTCAATGATGATGCAGGACCTCATATCACAGCCTCCCAGCTCCTCAGAACCCACACTGCACAACGCATCTCCGACCAAGACCTCACATCAACTTAGCTGCGCGATGCATCCTCGCCGCAGGACCTCCAATGCTCTGTAATCCGGATTTAAGGTGCTCTTGTAGAGCGGGCCTAAATGCGTCCCTGTAGCTGGCCTGTGCTTCATTGTGGTCAGCCTAAACTTGTGACTTTGTCCCGGTCTGGCGCAACCAGATAACCACAGTAGTTGCTTTATGCTTTTTGGTGATGTAGTCACTGAAATCTATAAAACTGCATATCTCCGGTTCTACAGATTTGGTTTTTTGTCATTTTAGTCTTGTTTTATTTATTAAAATTTACTTATTTGTCTTACTTACTTATCTTTAGCCGGCCCATGCTTCATAGTGGTTCGCCTTAACTTGTGACTGTGTCCCAGTCAGGCCCGACCAGACAACGACAGTGGGTATTTATGCTTTTTGGTGCTATATTTACTGAAATCTTTATAATTGCATATCTACGGTACGACAGATTGGATTTTTGTCATTTTGGTCTTGTTTTATTTATTAAAACTTTCTTATTTTTCAAATTTGGTGTGGGATTTTTCTTGTGTTGTGTTTCCACTTTATTACTGTTTGAAGAGCTGCATAAATACTTACATATTGCCTCTAAGTTAAGCGTGACTCCTCTGTGCCAAGCTACCAGAGGGTTGAGCACAGGTTTTTAGGTCGAGCTTGATCGACCTGTTATATCTATTCTGTGGGGTTTGGCACACCCACCAGTTGCCATTGGCTGTTATCTGGGTCATTTACAAATGCTGACTTGTTATTGGTGCATTTGCTTAAATGTCTCTCCTTTGAGGGCTTAGCTCCCTCACTGGCGATTTCACTAAGAGATCCTTCTGTTTGGCCATCACACTGTACAGCGTGTGATGGCCCCTCCTCCTTGCTCTCCCATTGGATGTCCTCGTGTCACATGAGAATTGTTGCGTCTGCAGTGCTTGGTTTTTTTGTAGTTCTATATAGGGCGACCCTGACCGTAGGTATTAGAGTGCTTTACATAACACTAGATAAGTTACCAAGCACACATTAATTATAAGGGGAGATTAGGAGATTTGTCCAGAATCACCGGATGGTGAGCCGACGCCGAGGCTCGAACCCAGTTCCCCAGCTCGAAGGTCTGCAGCTCTGGCTATAAGGCCACATCCCCACCCCCTCACAGCAACAGAAACAAAAGCGGTCTTTCAGGCGCCTTGTCTAAGTAGCTCTTCCTCTGAAACATGCTCGCACTTCGTTGGTGGAATTTTTATTAGCTGGCTAGCACTCTGGCCCTTTTCCGGTCCTATACGAGGAACAGAGGCAGTGCCGGGTCGTTCATATGTGAGGAGGTGAACGCTGCGTAATTCAGCTGTGCTTGCATCAGCTGATATGGGTGGGCCACTGCAGGTGGCGGTGCTCACATTCCTGAATAGCCCCTTATCAGGCAGTGATGTGGAACGTTTGGGTGGTTGCAGACCACCACACGGTGGTCTTGCTATAATACAAATTATCATTAACAGTGTGCGCTCTTTTTCACTGGAAATCGTCACTCTGATTTGAACATCTTCATAACTCACAAACACTTAAGGGACACGCATTAAAAACATGGGCACGCCTGAACAATGCTGTAGTGCAGAGCACAAGACCCACTCCTAAGTCTCGAGGCACTTTGGAAAGTTCGTAAGAGACCAGCTGTGCTGGCAGACTGCGTGGACACGTTTAACAACCTGGGGCTGGTGAAAGGCAGAAGGGACGTATTTGTTTTGATCATTAGTGAGTGCAGGAGGAATCTAACTGTGGTAAGACACGCAGGGTGCGTTACAGAGCAGGTGGCAGAGCCGGTCCCCCCAAGCATAGTGATGGTGAGTGTGAGCTTTCAAGTGCAGGAGGGGCGGGGGGATGAGGGGTGGCTTCTATTCCCTCGGGGAATGGAAAGTGGGTTATGCATTGCTTGATGTGCAGACAGACCTTCAAGCACCGAGGTGAATGGCAAGAACCCACGCAGCACTCTCAGCACGCTACACAGGTGAAAGGTCATTAACCCCTCATGGGTCCTCCTCGTCCCAGTCCTTACAAAGTGAGGCAGTCCTGCCTCCAACCAGCCAATCAAAACGCCAGAAACCAAAAGTCAAAGGTCATATGAACCCCTCCTACCCACCGCCATGCCTGTTTTTTTCTTGCTCCGACGGCGGTCGGAACGCTGGTGCTCCGTGTATCCTGTTTCCTGTTTCCGGTTTTCTGCGGGATGTGTTGCAGTGCCGTGAGTTTTTATAAAACAAAACCTACTTTGTTGAAGGTCTTTCATTCTGCTGTTTACTTTGAACTTTCGTTTTTTGTTTCTGCGCGGCCGTTCCGGTGTTCCGGTCTGCCGCGCTCCTGCTCCTGGGTCAGGACGCTCCCCGCGCATGTGCTGGGCTGGGGCGGGAAGCTTTCCTGATGTCCTGGCCCCGGGTCATTCCGGCGCTGGGGGTTTCAAGCAGCGTCTGTACCCCGCGGCCATGGTGTGTGTCTATGGCTGTGGGTGGAGACTGCAGGGCTGCCCTTTTGCTGATTTTCAAAGTCTCTCATCACAAGACTTGGTTGATTGGGGGCAGTTTGTCATGGGAGTTGCTGGGCACTTCTTTTTTGTGTGTTTACTCTTTTTTCCTCTGGCCCTGAGTGCTGGGGCTTCCTCTCCGGTGCCTGCATTGGCGGTGTCCGAGCAGCATTATGTCCAGGACCTGGAGGAGGTTGATGTTGTGCAGGTTTCTAGGGCTGATTTGCATGTCCAGTCTGCGCTGCTGGTGCCTGTGGATGATGTGGAGGACATGGACAATTCCCCTAAGGGACGTACGTCCAGGGCAAGCTTCTTTCGGACATGCTGGTCCATATTGGGGGGTGCTTAGTTTTGACCCTGACTCATTTTCGGATGAGGGGTTTTTACTCCCTGTATTGTTCCTCTGTGGTGGATGACCTTCCCTTTTATGCTGTCTGGGGAATGGCTTGAGGTTGATATGCAGGGTATGCCTTGCTTTCTGGGGAAGCGGTATCGCCTGGCGGCCTTTGACACCTTGTTCCCTCGGGTTCCCAAAGTCAGTCCCTTTTGTCATCTAAGGCTTCTCATTTTGGGGTGCGTCCTGGCACTTGTGCGGCCTATGCCTCACAGGTCCTTCTGTAAGATTTGAGAAGTTGTTTGATTGTTTGCAGGTTTAGGGGGACCCTACTCCTGTGTTGGCTCAGATGGAGGTCTTGGCACTATTCCTCTCGGATGTGACTATTGGTTCCTTGTGGGCCTTCTTCTCGGCTGCCGGGGTGGCGGTGGCTGGTAGGAGGGCTCTCTGGACCACGCTTGGTGCCTTGGCGCTGCTCAGACTCCTTGGTCCATTGCCTGCCTTTTTGTGGGTCCTGGGCTTTTTTGGCTTTCTCTGGAGGCGGTTTATGCAAGGGTACTTGTCTTTTTCCATGTTCTGGAGTTTCTGGGTACTCTGTCTTCTTCTCGGCCCTTTCGTGGTCGGGCTCGTGGTCGGGGGGCTGCGTTCCATTGGTTCCCGGCCTCTACTGCGCCTGCGGCTGTCTCTGGTTGTTGGTCACTTAGTGTTATGCCCTGGTGGAGTCGCCGTGGCCTGGTGGTTATGGTTGCGGTCTCTTCCTCGAGTTGTTGTGTGTTCCAGTCCTGGTGTTTCACTGGTTGTGGGTTCCTGTCCGCATTGTTGGCGCTGTTGCTAATTTGGGGGCTGGGCTCCTTTGTTTCTGGTTCGTTGGTCCGGTCTGATTTCCGACTGGTGGGGCCTGTCGGTCATCGGTCTTGGTTACCAGATTCCGTTCTGGGGCCGCCTCCTTTTGGATTGTTTTCGGGTTACCCCATTGTCCATAGGCCCCGTGTTGCGATCTGCCATTGACCTGTTTTTGTCACAGGGCACTGTTGTGCTGGTTCCGGTGGCGGTGCGGAACCTGGGGTTCTGTTCCTTTCTGATCCTGGTTCCGGGGCCCGTTGATTCCTTCCGCTCGATTCTGGGTTCCTGGGCTTTGTACTTATTGGTGCGGCTGGGTCGTTTTGGATGACCCTTGCAGTCCGTCGTTCCCCTCATCCCGGTGGGCGATTTTTGGCTTCCCTGGATTTGGAAGTCGCCTGTTTTACCGTTCCCATCCATCCGGCGGGTCATCGGTTCGTGCGGTTTGCGGTGGTTGTGCTCCATCACCGGTTTCTGGTGTTGCCTCTTTGGCCTCTCTACTGCTCCCCAGGTTTTTCCACGGTGTTGGCTCCTGCTGTGGGGGTTTTGATGAGTCTGGTTTCCCCTGTGTTTCCCTATTTTGCTTTTGTCTGGTTTCTGCTTCCACCCTCCTTGGGGCTCTTCTGGCGGTGGTGGCGTCGATGGCCTTGTTCCAGGTTATGGGGTTCATGTTGGATCTGGCCTTTCTCGTCTGGTTCCTGTTCGGGGACTTTGGTTTATCGGAGGCCTGTTCGTCGCTTTGCGGGGGCTGTTTTTCTCCTTCCGTCTCGGTTCTCTACCCTGTTGGCTCTTCTGCGGGTCCTGCTGGGTCGCCCTTCTGCCCCGTCTCAGGGTTGGTTGCAGGTCCGGGGGTTGGTGGCTGCCACCACAGTTGTGGTTCCTTGGGCTCGCCTGCGCCTCCGGTCCTTGGTGGTTCTTCTGTTGACTCGTTGGGTCCCTTCCCATGCGGGTTGCGTGGCTCTGGTTCCTCTCGCCCCTGTTCTGGTTCCTTTTTTGGCCTGGTGGCTTTGCTCTCATGACCTGGTGTAGGAGGTAAGTTTTCTGCTTCCTGCTCTCCTCTTGTTGGCCTCGGACGCCTGTCCTTGGGGTTGGGGGGCCGCATTGGGGTCCTTGGTGGCTGACGAGTTTGTTGGTTTGTACCGGCTTGCAGGTGGCTTGTTGTTACTTGCGCCTTCATGAGGGGGTCCGGGTGCGCATCTCTGTGCCTGCTGTCTTCCGTGATTTGTGTCTGGGCAAACTCTCGTCTGTTGGCATTGAGGGCTGTTTGTGTTCAGGGCGTCTGAGTTTTCCTACGGGCGGCTTGGGCCGCTTCCTCCCGTCCTCTGTTTTATGCTGTCTGTCTGTTCCCCTTTTCCGGGGCCTTTGTCTTCGGTTCGTGGCCCTCTGGTTTGGTCTTTTTTGCTTCCCCTCACGGCGCTCTTCTCCCTGGTTTTGCTCCGTGGTGGTCTGTTCTCAGGCTTGGGGATTGCTCTCTCGTTTTCTTGGCCTTTGGGCTTTCTGTATGCCTTCCCTCCTATTTCTCTCCTCCTGAGAGTGCTGCGGCGGATTCTGGGGGGTGGGGTGAAGGTGTCTGTGTTGTTGGTTGCTCCTTTTTGGCCTCGCTGCCTTTGATTTCCGCTCCTGCTGCTGCCGGGAGGGGGCGGGTTTGGCCGGCTTCTCTTGACTACGGCTCCACTTCTGTGTCCGCACCTGTCTTTGCCTTGTGTTTGTCGCTTGCATATGATGGCCTGGCTCTTGGGCGGCTGTCGTTGGCGTCTTTGGGCTGTTCTTCTGTGGTGGATGGTGGCATTCGGTTGTCGCGTCGGCCTTGGACACTTGAGAACTGTGGTGCGCGTTGGGGCTCTTTTGTCTCCTGGTGCTCTTCTCTTGGTCTGGATCCGTGTTTGGAGATCTGGCTTCTGTTCTTGTCTTTCACCGGGATGGGTTTTTGATGGACCTTTCCCCTTCCGCCTTGTTTGCTCGTTGGGCTGCGGTTCAGGCTTGTCGGGGTCCCGGGGCCTCTTTGCAGGTAGTTGCTCCTTTGGTGAGTCGGATTCTGTGTAGTTTTCGGCTTCTGCGTCCGGTCTCTCCTGTGGTTGTGCCTTCTTGGGTTTGCCTACTGGTTTGCGGGGTCTGCTGTTGCCCCCTTTTGTGCCTTTGTTGGACGTTGTTTGTTGTGGTTGTCCGCGACAGTGTTTTTTTTTTGTTGACCGTCACCTCCGCGCTTCGGTGAGTTGGGTGCTTTGCTTCTCTCATTCCCTTCTTTGTAGTTTCTGATGGATGGGGTTGTTTTGCGGCTGGGCCCGGCTTTTCTCCCTGGGTTTCCTCCGTGTTCCATTTGCAGCTGGAGGTGGTTCCTTCCTGTTTTGCCTGGGGATGGGGATTCCTTTGTTCCTAAGAAAATAACATTCCTAGGCAACAATGGACTTAGTGAATATCAAGTCCTAAACATGACACATTATTAATCAAATAGACTCAGTGTACTAACAAGAAGTTAAAATATTGATCATTTTATTCATATTGGTTAAAAATTTGGATGTACAGATCCATATCTACATATACCTGACACCACATAAAGATATCACATAAAACATGAATTCTAAAACTATAAACAGATAGATATACACAGGACAAATAAACTAAATGACATAATGTACAACAACATAGAAAGTGGCTCAAAAGTTGTTGTTTAGGGTAGACAGATGTTAATTTTCTACGCGCGTTTCGGCGTACTGGACGCCTTCTTCAGGAAAAGCCACATAAATTCCTGTACAACAAAGAAAAAGACAATAAAATATATATATCTCGACACAAACTAAAAATAAACAAAAAATAAACGTACACTGAGGCTATACTTGATAATAGGCTATCTAGAAAATCTAGACCTACAACATAAATGGTATAGTTCGCTCTCTTTAACTGAAAAGCTGAAATAGAATAGACCATAATAAAGAAGATAATAGAATGAAACTCTATTAATAAAGAGTATAAATGAGAAAAGACACCGTGCTTACAGAGAAACAAATGTGAAAGAATATTCTCCCAATTATACTAATTTTAAAATACTACCAGAATTTCTCAAAAAGGACCAATAAATGATGTGGTTCCAATCAATCAATCACAGAATTTGTAGAGCGCACTACCTACCCAAGAGGGTCTCAAGGCGCTGGGGAGAGGAAAGGGGGGGGGTTGCTGCTACTGGTCGAACAGCCAGGTCTTGAGTAGCCTCCTGAAGGTCAGCAGGTCTTGGGTCTGTCGTAGGCTTAGTGGAAGGGTGTTCCAGGTCTTGGCGGCGAGGTGTGAGAAGGATCTGCCGCCGGTGGTTGTTCTTCAAATGCGAGGGACGGTGGCGAGGGAGAGGTCGGCGGAGCGGAGCTGGCGGTTGGGGACGTAGAAGAAGAGTCGTCTGTTGAGGTAGGCTGGGCCAGTCTTGTGGAGTGCCTTGTGTGCGTGGATGAGGAGTTTGAAGGAGATCCTCCTGTCGACGGGGAGCCAGTGCAGGTTCCTCAGGTGGGGGGTGATGTGGCTGTGGCATGGTATGTCGAGGATCAGGCGCGCGGAGGCGTTTTGTATGCGTTGCAGTCGCTTGATGAGCTTGGCCGGGGCTCCCGCGTAGAGGGCGTTCCCATAGTCAAGTCTGCTACTGACGAGGGCCTGGGTGACTGTCCTTCTTGTGTCTGTCGGGATCCACCTGTAGATCTTGCGAAGCATGCGGAGGGTGTTGAAGCAGGAGGAGGAGACTGCGTTGACTTGCTTGGCCATGGAGAGCGTTGAGTCGAGGATGACTCCCAGGTTGCGTGCGTGGTCGGTGGGTGTCGGGGCTGCTCCCAGCGTCGTTGGCCACCAGGAGTCGTCCCATGCTGAGGGGTTGGAGCCGAGGATGAGGACTTCTGTCTTGTCCGTGTTCAGCTTTAGTCGGCTGATCTTCATCCAATCGGCGACCGCCTTCATTCCTTCATGGAGATTGGATTTGGCGGCGAGGGGGTCCTTGGTGAGGGAGAGGATCAGTTGAGTGTCGTCGGCGTAGGAGATAATGCTGAGGTCGTGCTGTCTGGCGATGCGTGCGAACGGGGCCATGTAGATGTTGAACAGTGTTGGGCTGAGGGAAGATCCCTGGGGTACGCCGCAGATGATCGCGGAGGCTTCGGATCGGAAAGGTGGGAGGCGGACTCTCTGGATTCTGCCGTCGAGGAAGGAGGTGGTCCATTCCAGGGCCTTGTCTCGGATCCCTGCGTCGTGGAGGCGTGCGCGTAGAGTGCGGTGGCAGACAGTGTCGAAGGCGGCGGAGAGGTCCAGCAGAATGAGGGCTGCGGTCTCACCGTTGTCCAGCAGGGTCCTGATGTCGTCGGTGGCGGCGATGAGGGCAGTCTCAGTGCTGTGGTTGCTGCGGAACCCCGATTGGGATGGGTCCAGGATGCTGTTTTCTTCGAGATATCGGGTTAGCTGTTTGTTGACGATCTTCTCGATGACCTTGGCTGGGAACGGAAGCAGGGATATGGGCCGGAAGTTCTTGAGGTCTCTTGGGTCCACCTTGGGTTTTTTGAGTAGGGCGTTGATCTCTGCGTGTTTCCAGCTCTCTGGGAAGGTCGCGGTCTCGAAGGAGAGATTGATAACGTTGCACAGGTGGGGTGCGATGGAGCTGCTGGCTTTGTTGAAGATGTGGTGCGGGAAAGGGTCTGACGGGGAGCCGGAGTGTATTGTGCCCATGGTGTCATCGATGTTCACGCTGGTCCAGGCTGGCAAGGGGTCATGGTCGATGGTATGCGGCGGGTCTGGTGTATCTATCTTAGTGGGGGCCGTCTGGGTGTTGAAGCTGTCGTGGATGTCGGCGATCTTGCGGTGGAAGAAGGTGGCGAGGGAATCGCACAGGGCTTGCGACGGTGGGATGTCGTTGGTGTTGGAGAGTTCCTTCACGATGTTGAAGAGCTCATTGCTGTTGTGTGCATTGTTGTCGAGGCGGTCTTTGAAGGAGATTCTCTTGGCGGACCTGATGAGGTGGTGGTGGTTACTGATGGCGTCTTTATGGGCTGCGTGGCTGTCCGGTGTCTTATCACTGTGCCATTTCTTCCAAGCGTACCGGCAGGTACGCTTGGAAGCTAGGAGTTCCGGGGTGAACAAGAGGGAAACCTACTTAGGGGTTGATGAGATGAAAACTCAAACTGTTGGAAACGCAGGCTGATTTACGGAATAAACAACTTGGGTGAAATCGCCCTAAAGAAATAGACGAAAAAGTATATTATAACTAGATAGTTCATCTAATTAAGATTGGAATCCAGTCCTATACATAACATTTGATTAATAATGTGTCATGTTTAGGACTTGATATTCACTAAGTCCATTGTTGCCTAGGAATGTTATTTTCTTATGAATTATTTCCCTGTCCTAGGAGCATCTAGTAATTACAGGGGGCCCTTTTGTCTTAGTCAATTGATTCCTTTGTTCCTTCCTCCTTTAATGTTCGCACTTTTTGGTTTTTCATCCTCCGTGCCTTGGGCTTTCGTCTTTCTCTTGCCCTGCTTGTCTCCTGGGGGGGTGTGGCTCGGGGTTGGTTGTTTTCTCCTTCTGCCTTCACTTGCTCTGTGCGTTTGGCGGTCTGCCTCTCTTGTGGGGCTGCCTCCTCTGTCTCTGGTGCCGGGTCGTTCGACACGTTTTGTGTCCGCTTCCTGGGCTGCGGGGGTCTCTGTCCTGGAGTTTTTGTAGTGCGGCCTCTTAGCGGTCCCGTCACCCGTTTGTTCGGCATTGTCGTCTTGATGTTTTACATGCACCTGTTGACGGTTTTGCTGTTGGCGTTCTGGACGCTGCTGTTCGTTGATCATTTGTTTGATTACAGTTTTGTATTTTCTGCATGGATCCCTGGTGTCCTGCATTTTTTTTTCCTGGTTCTCTGCTTGTGAGTTCCTTCACTTTGTAAGGACTGGGACGAGGAGGACCCATGAGGGGGTAATGTCTTGTTACTTACCGGTAATCTTCATTACCCCGATTAGGGTCCTCCTCGTCCCAGTCCTCTTCCCTACCTCCCGCTGTGTTTGTGTCTGGGACTTGTTGATAACAGGCATGGCGGTGGGTGGGAGGGGTTTATGACCTTTGACTTTTGGTTTCTGGTGTTTTGATTGGCTGGTTGGAGGCAGGACTGCCTCACTTTGTAAGGACTGGGATGAGGAGGACCCTAATCGGGGTAATGAAGATTACAGGTAAGTAACAAGACAATATCTGTTATTTCCAGCTTCTAGAAACGCTAAGTTAAAAAAAAACACGTTCGGATTAATGTCACTGTATTGCATTGTAAAAGTCCTGTAGCAGGCGCATAAACCCAGTGAGCGATCTCACAAGTTGCTGGTACCAGACAGTGCTTGGATACCACCGATATGAGCGCTATAATAACACGTGTCTAATTAAAAAAAGCATTTGCAATGCACTAGGTCTCGCATTTACCCGAGTTTAAGCTATTGGCATTGTAAATGACAATGCCTATTATTTTTTTTTTAAAACATAAATAAAAGGCATTGTTATTTACAATGCCAATAGCTTAAGCACGCGTAAATGCAAGACCTATTGGATTGCAAATGCTTGTTTGGAGTTGCTTGTGACTTCACCCTGACAAGGACTGTGGTTGCTGCTTGAGTAAGGATTCACCCGCCTCAACCAGTAACCCAATTTCCTACAACCCTGCTAGTCTGTTGGCCTGTAAGCAAGGCCTTCCTCAGTGAAGGGACTGCTGTCTGTAGTGTTAACTCAAAGTGTGGGATTGTTAGAATATTTTCCAGACATAATTCCAGAAGACCTGAAAATGACTCCTTATATCGATTGCCTATTTTGTGCAGAACATACCTGTCCCATTTCACAACAAGATGCATGTATGTAAGCTTTGGGAAGGTTTCTAGAGAACCTATTAGGAACTGTTTGTGGATTGCAGGGATACTATGTGAAAAGGGTAAAAGATTTTATTCCTAGCTATTTTGTTTTCTTCACTGTGACTTTGAACTCCATCTCTCCTCTTTCTCTGTACATGTTCTGCACATGCTCTTCAAGAGTGTGATGCTTTCCTCGCACTGCACCCGAGGTGTCATATCTAATCTGTGTAATGAATATATGATGCCTTCAGGGACTGCCCTTTCCCTCGCATGTAGCACTACCTTTCATGTCGAGTCATATGTGCCAGATCTACTTGTATTGTACTTGTATTGTCAGGAGGCACATCGTGCTGGGGTATTACAGAGCTTACAATATACGGCAACAGCTTGCAGTAAAGGACTCTGCCTGTTATTGTTTGCCTGCTCTGAGTCGCATCATTGTCATCAGAAACAGTGAACTAAAATACTATGTTTACAAGGAGATATAGCCACCAGAATGTCACTTGTAGTCACTAAAAGGGACGTTCTGGTGGCGATATCCCCTGCTCCTTATTTACAAAGAAGCGTTTAGCCACTTTAACGCCGCTTTTTAAATAAGGCCCTTATTCGCACTTCATTTAGCGTCAAAGGGGCATGCAATGGGTGTTGCAGTGGGCATTCTGCCACAACACCCATTGCTTTTTGGCGCGGCCCCATATTTACAAGGATGGGGCAGCGCAAAAACTAAGACCAGGTAAAATCTGGTCTCAGGATGGTGATACGAGGAGAAATTATTAATTTCTCCTCGTATTTTGCTCTCTCTATAGAAACAGCAAATCGCCTTCAAAGATTGTTTATGTGCTAGAAGGTGTCCCTTCCTGAACATAAACAATGACTCCTGCAGCGCAGGCATCCTAGCAACATGGTGACAGGGTGCCTGCACTGGCGCTAGGCAGCTTTTTTAGCAGCAGTGCTAGGGGAAACGAAGGGGTGCACCGTATTTTTGTAAATACACCGCATCCCTACATTTAAAAAATGTCAGAGCGCGGCGTTACCAATTTTAGAGTAATACCGTGCTCCGACATTTTATTGTAAATATCCCCCTATGATTCTGAAATTTCCATCAATCTGATGAGTATTGTTGTTCGGTTGTGCGTGTTTTATAAGAATCTTAGAAGACTAGTTGTTTCTGTTAGGCAGTGTGAAAAATAAATCAGTATTATCTAGATAAGGATATTTATTATGTGCATGAATGAGTGAGTTGGTGGTCCCTTGCCCTTTAAGAAGTCTGTACAGTTTGTTTTCTAGACATTCGTCACTAGTCAGGAATACAACTGTGCTGTGCTGTTATGCACCTGGAGAAGTGGTGTTAGGATGCAAGTTGTGTGTGACAAAGCAGATTCAGTGATTATTTTGTAAATGAATAACTGAAAGGCCCTAAGTTTTGCTGAGAAGGAATATCGGAATCCACTATGAAAGATCAGGGTGCTATATACTATGGCTTTGTACCCTTGGTTACAACTCATGCCGCTTTCATCCACCACCAGGCACTCCCTGCCTCTTTATCTAACTGTTTCAGCTTCTTTTTCATCCCTGCTTTCTCTGTTTGGCAATGTTTTTTCATCTTTCTTTTCCTCCTTCTTTACCCTTTTTCCATTTTCTCTCTGTTGGTCAATGTGAAAGTTTGCTGAAAACAATTAAGGGCCTATTCCCAAAAATGAGGGCTGGTGGGTCTCACCTGCAACCACCAGCTCAAATTAAGCACTAGGCAAATAATAGGCAAAAATTAGGCCTGGGCGGAGTTATGCTATGCAGAACTCCAATAAGTGACCAAAAAACTCCACCACGTTACTCAGAGTACAGCCAGCAGCGGAGTGCATTAGGTCGTTCCCTTCGTGTTGAATTTTAGCGCCGGGTGTTTGATCCCTTGCTAGAAAATCAGCGTGAACGGCACCATGCGCAGCGCAAGAGGGCGCAGCTTCTTTCTGCCGCTCGAGTAGATTTATTACTCGAGCAGCAGTTTCCTCAACACGAACGGAAGGTTTCTCAATGTGAGCGGTCACGGCCATCCGCAACCACCCGCATTAACAAATCTTGGCGGAAGGTGGTCTGGAGTCAGAATGTTTTTGCTCGCACTCGTCAACTTAACGACGGAGTGCAGAGTGCGGAATGGGAAAAACTCCAAAAGCGGAGAAGAATTTTACGCCGGGGCCCAGCAAACATAGGAAGGTTTTGTATACTGGGTGGAAAGTGCTGCTTGATGACCGATGATAGCTAATTCCGGCATATTGGAGGTGTGTTAGGTGTTTGTGGCAGGTTCTGTATACAGGGTAGTGATTGGTGTTGGTGTATCAAGATTTTTGCACAGTAGCAACGGTCACCCATGCCCCAAACTGTGCAATAAGTCTCACTGAGCCTTGTGTGGGGAGAAGTAAAGAAGGACAAACAGTACATACTAGTGAAGAATTAAGAATCATGGATGCAGAAGAATGGTGGCGTGCAGTACTCACCATGGACTCAATCTGCCCAGATACGTGGGTACAGTTCACAGACCGCCCAGACCGGAGATAAAATGATCATTTCTGGAAAAAATGCTCCCAAGATCAATGGTTCCAAAGTGTATGGAGTTAAACGCACCCAGTCTCTAAGTGACAATTTATAAGAGTTGTATGACTCAGGCTTTGCTAATGCTGTAGTGGATTTAATTTTAGCAATAGTCGCCAGTTGTTAGGAAACATGATATAAATCTAAGAGTATAAAAGAAATTCTTGCAGAGGAACTATGGCTGGCGATTGTGTCAGGATGGCAGGTCTCATCAGAAGCAGACCCATACAATCCAAGAAGGCACCTGGCTGTAATAGTCTTCCCACTTATTGAGGGCAGATTCAGCATCTAAGGCAGCAGGAGTGGAGTGGTTCCTGGCAATTTGGTGCTGACGTGTTTCTTCACTTACACCATAGTTCTTCCCTTGTACTCATCATGTGTGTTTGCTGGGGTCTCTCTCGCGTATCTCCTGAGGATAATTCGCTTCTCTGTACTCAGTGACTATCTTTTGGCTGTTTTCTTTGTCAATCACTTATCTGTAAGCAGGGAATCAAGATGCAGACTGCTTCATGGTTGTAAACGTCTTTCTGAACTTACATATTGAAATATGAATGCATTGTAAACTCTATTTGTTGTGCCATTTTACTATTAATTCAAATGTATAAGCAGCTACCATCTTTGAATGAGGTGGTGAACTAAGTTCTGTGCTAGTGAGGATATTAGCGATTGTTTCTGTCTTCTCTCTTCCTTGATTACTTGAAGATTTGAACAGGAACACTGTTTCACTATCAGTATTCTGTTTCAATGTTAAAGAGATGGCATATGGCTATCACAGAATACTGTACTCTTTGTTGTCTTGACACCAGTTAAGCTTGGTTTGAAATTAAAGGCCTAATAGTCCCCTCGGCCTAGTATATGGTCAGACAATGATATATTGCGCTTCACTGCATTACGTATGGCGGGGTCCTAATCACCGAGTGTAGGATATGACAATCTTATGGGGGATGCCCCCCCCAGATCTTTGCAGTAACTTTTTTGCAGGCTGCAGAACACAATGCACTTTAACAGTACTAACCAGTGGTAAAGTATATAAAAATTGATTGATGGAATGCTTTAACTAATCTCAGCAAATGATAATCTTTCACTTGTATACTTCAACAAGTGGTAAAGTGCCTGTGCTCGTCCTTTCAACATGATGAAATGGGTGTACTCCGGATTGGTACAATTAGCTTAATTTTAAGTCCCTAGTATACGATACAAAGTGTACCCAGGGCCTGTAAATTAAACATCACTAACGGACTACTGCACCTAATGTACCATTCATGATAGTGACAGTGTAAACCTGTCTTTAGCCCTACCACAGTAGCGTGACTGTAGCAGTGTGAAAGCTGTAAGGCAACTTGTCAAGATAAAGCATTCTATTAACAAATCACACCTATTTAGGCCTTGTAGCCCACAAGACAGGGTACATGATGTTTAAGAGTAGAACATGCACAAAATGTAATATTAACATGTCCTTATATTGACTAGCACCCAAAAGCTATTTTTTACTGTGGCTGGCCTAGCTTTCTTTTGTAGAAAACCAGTGTGCAGATTAAAATCCTAATAATGAATCTCAGGAATGAGACTAGCAAGAAAAATAATCAACTATTTTTAATAGTGATTAAAGCTCAAATCAATGGTGAATCTGAATTTGTAATAAATATTATGGAAAAGTAACTTTTAGAAAGTTACCTGTTCCCTGCCTACATTTGCATATGCTCTTCAACTTCTCCCAGCCAGTGATTAACATTTGAATAGGTATCAGTATGAAATGCATCCCAGGAGCAAACAATAGGCTGACCTTAATGGGCAGAGATAACTATTCTGTACCTTACAGCATAGGCAGGGTGAGGGCTGTGGGCATCATTTTTGCCACTACAGTGTAAGATCCTGCAGGAATGCCAAATCCCACTTGACTGGACTGATGGCCTTAAATATAACACTAGGGGTGCATTTGAAAGGTAGAGAACAGGATGCCATGACAATTCTTGTGTTTCCACTGTCTGGTTTCTGGAACACCCTGTTTTGTGTCCTATCAGACGTCTGTCTCTCAGTTTATTGGGGGTAAAATAGCTGCTTCCAACTAGATTTTTGTGTCAAATGTTGAAGGACACTAGGATTATCATAGTACACTCCCTACACACACACCCTCAGCCCTCAGAGCTGAAGACTTTCATCATCTGGAAAATGCCCAAAGTGGGTAGAATTGGCCCGGGGAACTTTTACCACATTGGACATGGTGTGCCAGGGAGTCATTCTCAATGACTAGCTCGTGACAGGGATAAATGTGGCATCTCTAGGCACCCATTTTAGAGCACTGCTGGACCTGAGAAAGAACAGAAGAGGACTGAACCTGCCAAAGCTGACCTCCTGTTAAAGCTACAGGGACACAACAAGCTATAAGAGGCCTGTCCTACAACTGTCCAGCTGACCCATGGCAATTGGACCAGGCCTTGACCCTGCTGTTGGCTTTTGTCTGATCCCCTGTAAGTCTCTAAGTGCCCCCCTAAGGTTCTGGGGGATTTTAGAAGTATACTCCTGTGATGGATTGGAACTCAAAGGACTAAGGGCCTAATTACGAGTTTGTCGGTCCATCGGACTGCCAAACCCCCGGTGCGGTGGCGGTCGGGGACCACCACACTGGCAGTCCAACCACCGTATTATGACTACGGCAGTTGGACTGCCATAGGACCACCGCAACCGCCAGGGATCCGCAATCCATGGTGGTGGGGCGGCAGTCTGAACGGCAATATACTTGGTGGTGGTGCTGCGGCATCCTCGAGCATATTACGAGTTTCCACATCACCAGCGGTCTCATGATGGTGCTCATACCATGAAAATGCTGATGCTGAGGAAACTAAGGGGGCCCTACAGGCTCCCCTGTTGCGTCTGGGCCTGGGGATACATGCAGGGGGGCACATGGTGTGCCCCCCTGTGTGCATACACTCGCTTTTCTGCATGGCATAGACTTAACAGTCCGTGCCATGCAGGAACGGACTTTGCCGCTCCCACTGCGGTGCCTTTCTTATAGGCACTGCCTTGGGACTGCCAAAGGACCGCCGGCGGGCGGTCGAGTACGGTGGTGTGGGAGCAGGGTGCTGGCATTGTGGCCCACTCCTACACTGTCAAACTCATAATCAGGCCCTAAAACAGAAGGTACAATCTCTGACCTGGATGTACCTGGTTGGTGTATCCGACCCACGCTCCATCGCAGTCAGGTTCAAATTGCACATAGGTCCTGTTCTACAGTGATGGTTAACTATCATTGGCACTTTGTACTTATTTGCCTTAGAAAAATCATGTCTATGGTTACCCTATTGTATTTTTGACATTTTGGTGTCTGGTGTGATGCTAAATTTTATTCTAGTTTATATTTCACTTTTCTTTTTTTTTTTTTTTGCATTTTGACTTTATTACTATTTTGGTACTGCATACATACTTTAAATATTTTCCTAAGTTAAGCCTGTCTACTCTGTGCCATAGCTACAAGAGGGTTGAGTTCAGGTTAATTTAATGACTTTGAAGGTTCACCCTGACAAGGGTTGTGATTGTTCCTTATGGTGGGTAGTCACCCACCACAATTAATAATCCAATTTCTTACACCTACAATGAGTACAAATTAGGACCTGGGCTAGAGTGGAACTGGTTGACTTTAGGGACAGCTGGCAGTCTTCAGGTAGATGTAGTAGATGCAAGTATTGTAGTACTGTTATGCATTTATTTTTATATTCCAGGTGATTAACCGAATTACAATTGTTGGGTAAAAGTTGCAAAAGCTTAAATGCAAACCTACATTAAGGGAACTTAGAGAGATTTGCAGGTATAAGAAGAGGAAAGGGAGTCAATCAGAGAGTAGTCTGTACAGAAAGATCAGTAAGGAAAAGCAGTTACAACTCAGAAAAGTGATTAAGAAGGCAAAATCAGACATAACTTAAGACTTTTTAAGCCGGCACAAAACTGTAGTGTTAAACTATTTCAAACTTTCACATAATTAACATAACCACCATGGATGGTCATTGTAGCAGTCTTAATGGCTAAATTGATTATGCAACTTAAGGGGCTGATTTTTATGTTGGCGGTAACGGATACCCCGTTGCAACTGCAACGGAGTATCCTAACTGCCAACATAATGGTCTGCCCGCCGAATTTAGATGCTGTTGGCCATAGGTTTGGCTATGGCGATGGCTAGGCTGTTACAGCCATAGCCAAATCTCTCTGATGTCCTAACAGAGTAAGGGCGGTCGGAGAAATGGCTATTTGAAAGCCCACCTAAGCAGGATGGGTGGACATATAGCCATTATTTTACTGTCCATCAACCGCAGACAAATCCTGGTGGTAAGGGACAGTAAAAAGCTAATAATACCACCCTCGTCATGTGAGGTGATGCCCATTGTGAGGGGAGCATTACATGTTTTATTTTCAAAAAGAAAATCCTGTTTCTGTTTGACAATAAAAGAAAAAATTGGTTGGTGCAGGCCAGCGTCATGCTGATGCAGCTCTACACCAAACAGTGAAATGCATTGGCAGGAACCGCCATGGCGACGGTTCCTGACAATGCATTATGAATGACCATCTGCTTGGCGGTCTTTTATAAACGCAGCGTGATGTACCCCCCACCAAGGGAATGGAGTAATTTACTCCGTTTTCCTGGCGGAACGACGACCCATCCTTCAACTTGTAAATTGAGAGCCTTAGTCCCTTAGAATTTAGATAAACAGATTGATCTCCTGACTTTTGATTCTGGGGATACGACCTCTTTGTGTTACTGATATCACAAGAGCTTTCAACAAAATAGAATATTGTTGGGCTTGGCCGTCTCTGCAGGGTCACCTCCAAACTTTTTGTCTTCACTCCTCCTGTTTTGCTGAATTTGTTTTTGTTGGCCTTAGGACTCTGTGCACTTTACCACTGCTAACCTGTGCAAAAGTGATTGTGTGTTCTCCTTTAAAACATGATTAAATTGGCTTAGACCCAATTGGCACATTTCATTTCCTAGTTAAGTGGTGCTACATGTACCTAGTAAATTAAACGCTACTAGTGTACCTGCAGCACTTATTGTGCCACCCACTTAAGTAGCCCTTTAATACCTGTCTCAGGCCTGCCATTGCAACCTGGGTGTGCAGTTTTAAACTGATGTTTCGGCCTGGCAAATTAAATCTTTTGCCAGGGCTGAACCTTCCTTTCTTATTCATATAAGTCACCCCTGGGATAAACCTTAAACAGCCCATAGGATAGGGTGCATTGTATTTAAAAAGTGGGTCATGTACTTCTAAGTTTTACATGTTAGGGTATTAAAAAACTCTCAAATTCATTTTTCACAATTGCAAGGCTTACCTCTCTCTCAGGCTAACATTAGGTTCCCTTATTAAGTGATAACTTTTGTTTGGGAGCAGGTAGGAGTCTCATGTTTGATGTCTGAGGCAATGTAATTTAAACCCCTCTTTAATAGTAAAGTTGCATTTTAAGTCACAACTCTAAAAATGTCACTTTTAGAAAGTTGACATCTTCTTGGGTGCCTGCAGCCTGTTTTCTGGGTCATATGACTAGGTGTAGTTAGCCTTTGTGTATTCCTCCCAGAAAGACACACAATAGAGTGTATGAGTACTTACAGGATGGGCCATCCTGGCTTGATGAGGGGGGCAGAGCTGGTGCCTGCCACACTTGCACTTCAAAGATACTACCTCAGTTAACATACAACATACATTAGCCTATTGTGCCTGCAGACAGACTGGGATTAGGACAAGGAGGCAGGACATTTCAGACACTTCTGTAGGGATAAGGCTTCAGACTTTTCTTTCACTTCCAAGGGGGCACCAGATGTGAGAAAAGGACCCTTAGACCCACTCTTCATTACACTCCTGGACCCATGGACACTACATAAGAAGGGCTGCATTGCTGCCAGAGGACTACCCTGCTGCTTGAGGCCCGCTCTGCTCCCTGAGAAGGAAGACTAGACTTGATCTCTTCATCCCAGACTGAAGTTACTCCAAGGTTCAGATGGCTGACATTATGTTCTGAGCTACGAGGACACAACAAGCTCCAGAGGTCTCTCTGCAACTGCCTAGCTGACCCACTGCTCCAGACCTTCCTGGACCTGCAACTGGACCTGTCAAAGCCTGCAGGTGCTTGACCCTTGGTGTGGTATCAGTTGAGCTCCTCCTAAAAGAAAAGGAGAAGTCATTAAGTTTTGGGCTCTTAGCGACCGCAAACTGGACCGTTCATGCTAAGAACATGCTGTCTGCATCAACAGCCAACGCGAAGCTCCAGAGAACCTGACTCTTCATGTTTAGGCGACCTCCAGCGACAACTGGCAATGGGAGATCTGCACTTTGTGCTACAGCATCAACAGCCCATGGTGACCACCAATTCAAAGCTCCATCAATGACCGACCGTGATGCCTGATAAAATCTACGCACTGAAGTGATGAGTGTCCGTGACGTTCGCCCTGTCCTTCGAGCTACAATAATGACTATCCCCAACGCTTTCCCTGCTCCTCACAACCTCTTCCACCATAAACGGAACTCTTTATGCTGGACTTTAGAAGGTATCTTTTTCAGCGGAACTAGCCTGGTTCTTGTAGTTGGCCAGCGCTCCATTGTAGACAGTCTAAACTTGTCACTTTGACACAGTATCACACGATCAGATAAACAGGAGTGGTGCTTTGTGCTTTTTGGCACTTTACTTACCTTAAATCTTTGAAATTGCATATCTCCAGTTCCACTGATTGGAGTTTTGTTGTTTGGGTGTCAAGTAATTTAATATCTTTTACTCTATGTTTCTAAATTGGTGTGGGATGTTTCTTGTGTTGTGTTATTACTTAATTACTATTTGTGTGCAAAAATAATTCTTTACTCATTGCTACTAAGTTAAGCCTGAATGCTTTTGTGCCAAGGTACCAGAGGGTTAAACACTGGTGAATTGAGTGACTTTTGTTTTTCATCCTGAGAAGGAATGTGGCTGTTACTTGAGAAGTGGTCACACCCCTCTCGCTCAACAACCAAATTTCTCACAATAGTGGAACCTCATTCTCCATATTAAAGGCCCACATGGGTATTAAGGGTTGGTCTTCGCTGTTTGTCATCCATTGACTTTGGTCACATGCAATGTGTCTAGATGAATGTGTGAAAACCCTTCTCCACATCTACTCTGTGTCCTAGAGGTCAATACTGCCTCATATTACCTTTAATCTGTGTTCTGAACTGTTGGGAGAATTGTTGGCTGGATGCAGGGTCTACATTCTTCAGCATTACACCTCGTTGGGGCATATTATCAAGGATCTGCGATGTTTATCGCAAAGCGCGCTTAGCGCTGTTTTTTTTATCGCCGGCTAGGCTATCGCTGGATTTCCTCGCCGTGATAGCGTGGTATTATCAACGCGTATCGCAAAGGCGATAGGAAATCCAGCGATAGCGAGTTAACCCAGCAATAGCGTGAGAATTCCAGCGCTAAATTCACTGCGCAAATGAAAAGCTTGCTAATAGGCAAGTGTGTACTTAACCTAACAATCCACCCCCCATTGACAAGATGGGTAAGGCAAGTTTATTCCAGGCGTTAAATTCCAGCGATAAGCGCGGTTATCGCGAATTTTCCTATCACTTCGCGGGCATTGATAATAGGGGGAAGTTGTGTTTGCGACTGTTTCAATGGAGATTTAGTCAGGAACGCCTACTTTGCATGTCATTAGCGATATATATCGCTGACATGCTTAGAGGTAAAACGCCCGCTATCGCTAAAAAACTCACGCTAAGGCCCGTTAGCTGCAGCTTGTTAATAGTGTGATAAAAATATCGCCACATTAGCGGCAGAAAAGTGCCGCTAACGCGGCGATAGAGGGCTTGATAATATGCCCCTAAGTGTTTTCTGAGTATGATGCCCATCACCTCAATAATTGCCTTTCCAAGACAGAGGCCTAGATCCACGAAGCAAACCTCCTCTGATATTACTCTGTCTTTACCTCCCTCTCTATTCCTCCCAAAAAAATGAAACATCTTTATTGCGCATGATTGAGTAAGACAATGACCTCATCTGACTTTACCTTCCTCCCCCCACCCACTTATCCTAACCTATCTATTATGCATGCCCACCTACCACTAATATTCTTAAACTTATTCTACTGAAATCTTTTGATATAAAATAAATATAGGAATCACCTGAACAGCTACAAACTGATATCAGGTTATAGCACTCCCGGAAAACTGAGTGTGTGACTACTTAATTCCATACCGCCAGTGCTGCAAGAAATAACCCCCCAGGCTACACATTTCTTCTAAAACATATTTATTCACAAGGGTTAGAGGAGGGCAGAACATTGTCACATACCCACCCTTTGTACCAAACAATAGAGGTCTATACAGCGCCGGCATTTAAAATGTCTACTCATCCAGTGCTCTCCATCAGCAACATACACAATACATTCCTCCAGATTGACAGATCTCCAATTTACAAATGGCATTTACTGACTTCATACAGGACTTCATTGTAAATACTACTTTAAAATATCTCAATCTTTGTATACTTGGACATGACAGTAGCTGATTTGACAAGGCTGAAGTATAACAACCATGCATAGTTGCCACCATGAAATTGCTTGGCTAAGAGCACCTGATTTCAGGGCTTACAAACAAATCTTCAAATACTCTTAATGCAATATATGCATCTCTGAATATCATCTCATGGACTGACAACCAACCTGTCACCTGTACTGACCACTGTCCTTTTGATATGTATTCACTCCATGCCACCACCTCCTGAACAGCCCAGCTAACTATATCATAAATGTGTAGAAGAAACAGGACCTTCCTTCTACTCCTCCTTCTGCTCCCAGCTATCTGCTGTGTTACTTAGCCTGACAATAACAGTTCAACATTCTGACCTTGGACTGTCAACTCTCCTTGACAATATTGTTCTGTTCAAGCTAATCCCATAAACTAAGCACCTTGGGGAAAGCTTGCTGGCAGACAAATCAAGTAAAATCACTAAAAGCAAGTAACTATCCTGCAAGACTGTGGAAGACATCTTCCAAATATGGTGACAGTTGCGCAGTCTTAACAATTCATGAACCACCTAGGCTGCCATTAAAGAGGCATACAGATTGCACTGCTCTGAATACACTTACCTATCAAAGGAATAACAAGAAATGATCATTGATTATTAATGATCCCAACTACATCAGCTCGAAAGTAAAACCCTTATAGTAGGTTTGAGATCCCCTGGTGGACCACTTCATTGAACTGGCCAGATATGAGTTATGATACCTTCAGAACAAAAAGGAGTCAAATCAAAATTTTTACCAGAGAGCCTCTAACATTATAAACAAGTCAAGCTCTGAAACTACTCTTCTTCTTCCCCTTAACTCACCAGTAGAGTCACGCCAAGCTCATGTACTCAAGAAGATCCAATAAACAATGCCTCTACCATCCCAACCAGAGCCATCATCAACAATTCCTTGGTGACAGAACCCTAACAAAGTGAACTCAAAATGGCTTATATTAAACTGATTTTAAAAAATGTGATAGTAATCCTAACAACCATTTAAACTGTTAACCAATATCTATCATTAATCACTGCTTAGGGTGACATACAAACTACTGATTCAGTGTTTACTTTCGCTCACTCTAAGTTCAGCTCCTCATTTGATCTCAACTGCTACAACTATGCCAATGACACACACATGATACTAAAGCTTCACAATACCTACATGCAGTAAGGAGTCAGTGAAGGAGTCAGCAATGCCTTCAAGCAGGTAAGGAGTCCAGTAAAGAGTCAGCAATGCCTACAAGCAGTAAGGAGTCAAGTAAGGAGTCGGCAATGGCTACAAGCAGTAAGAAGTCAGTGCAGGAGTCAGCAATGCCTACAAGCAGTAAGGAGTCAGTGCAGGAGTCACCAGTGCCTACAACGAGGTAAGAAGTCCAGTAAGGAGTCAGCAATACAGACAAGCAGTAAGGAGTCAGCGATGCCTACAAGGAGATAAAGAGTCCAGTAACGAGTCAGCAATGCCTACAAGCAGAAATGAGTCCAGTAAAGAGTCAGCAGTGCTTAGAAGCAATTAATCACCAGATGCTATCAAGCCACCTCTAACTAAATATATATATAAACTGAAATACCAGCATGGAGCAAGTATCAGCCTTCAAAAATATTGCCTCAGGAACTAAGGCCAAATATGTTAAATGATAAGATGCTCTAAAATACAAGTTATTATCACCGTAAGGTTTTTCCACCTTGATTAGGTAAACAAGTGTCCCTTGGAGCAGGTATCTTAATGCTTTGAAAATTAGAGTAAAAATCAGATTACAGCGCCAGAGCTGGGATTCTTGTATCTCAAAAGTCTAGTATAATCATCAAATACCCATCGCCATTGGTCGAATTGCCTTTTGCTAGTCGACAAGGAGAGGCGATAATAAGCTATCATTTACATCAATTACCATGAACAGTGAAGTCCAATCGGGGGCTTCATGAAGTCCATTTGGGGCTTCACAGGAATCAACAAAGAGATTTAGGGTCATATGTACAAAAGCATTTTTGTAGTTGGAAATGGCCCGATTTGCAGAATCGTCCCATTTCCAATGGCAAAAAGGCTTTTTCATATATACTAAGCCCAAATTGTGTGATTCTGTAACATGTTATTGAATAGTAATTTGTGTTTAGCCATTCGGTATTTAGAAGAGGCGTGTCTAGGGCATCCCTTCTAAACACCAAATTGCAGTGCTATGTATGAATGTCTTGCAACCATATTAGAGTTGCAAAACATTCATTTTGACCAACACCTTAAAGGCAGTGGTGTCCATTCGCAAATGGAAAGGAGTCCCCATTCGGCCTCTTCCTCTTTGTGAATATTAAAACGAATATTGGAACACTGCTTGCTCTTAAAAAATGAATCTTGAATGGTTCATTCGATTTTGTTTTAAAAGCATGCCATTATCCTTTAAGAAAAACGGGCTGTCTTTAATAAAATAAATTGCTTTATTAAATAGCAATCATAGACATGGGGGTCTGCTGACCCGAGCCGGCCACAATCCCTGTGATGTCTGCAGTTCCTAATGGGTCGCAAACTGCGACCTACCTCATAAATATTCATGAGGTAGATTGATTTGTTACAAACAAGGAATTGCTATTAAGACTTGTACATTAGGAATTACGATTTCCTAATTGCGATTCAGTAAGAATCACAATTAGGAAATCGCAATCCCTGTATTTTGTACATATGCCACATACAGTGAGTTTTAAAGGGATTATTAACAAATGAATTCAAATCATTTAGTTCAAAAGTATTTAAAATTGTAGTCAATTATTACAGGTTAAAATAAACTAAACGTCGATATTGCAAGACAAAATAAAAAGACACATTGGTAAGAATTAAGAATAGAATGCATGAATTGCAACAAAAGTGTTCCATAAAGGAAAGTCCCTAATCTAAATGAATGACGGTTGGCATAAAAAGGCACTTCATTTCAGCAAGCAAGATAAGGTGTCAGTTTCAGAAACCCAAATGAAGGGATCAGATGAGAGCATAAGAATGCAGAGGCATGAAGCCTAGCACTCAATCAGTGGAAATTAGCAGAGGCCGAAAGAGGTTTCTCAGCTCAAATTCAGCAGGCATCTCTAAGACCTGCCTCCTAAATTCTGCAGCAAGCACTCCATACCTAATGTAAAGAATACATGCCAATATAAGTCACCAAAACATTAATTGCAACTATTTTACCATTTCCATTCTTCTGACCCTATAAGTCTGCAGTAAACTCGACCGTATCCTTGGTTTGTTACTTTAAACAGATCTTGTGGTTTAGACAGTTCTTCCCATGAGTCGCGCATACTGTCATCTCCTCTTCTCCCTGTGTGAACCTCACTATCAGTTGTCTAATACATAACAAGTGCCTATTCACAATTTAACAGAGGGCTTCTGGCAAATTACTGCATCTGCAGTAGAAGGAAACAAAAAAAAGTCTCATGCAAAACAACAGTTTAAACATAAAAAGCCCTCTTAGCTCTAAAGAGTAAAGTCGACATTTAAATTGAAATTAGCAATTAGGCTAACTTAAATAGCTACAATATGTCAATTAATATGTTTGCTTATAATGTCTAAATATGGTAACCTACTACACATTTTGTATTAAGTGGGTGTATGTTATTTGGCATTGAAGTTACAGCTTGACAGTTAAATGCATTTAATTTGCTAAATGAGAAAATTCGCTTTATCAGCAGGTAGCAGGCAATTTTTTAATTTACTAATCTAGGCTCATATCACATTAAGCTTCATATAGTTACACATTCTGCCTGTGGCAAGATGCATCGCCATCAAAGCAATGTATATTGCTGTCGAAGCATCACCCATTCAATAATGTATGGGTTTGGACCCCTCTTCTATAAACGCAAGCTGCACATCTATCACCATAACAGATCGTTGCATTCAAGACAGGCCTCTCTTTTGACGATTCCACTCTTCGAGCTGCTTCAAAATTCAAAGCGCCATGGTCTTAAGAATGCTGTAACCTCAAAGATGAAAAAAAATTGCCTCAAACTCCACCAGCACAAAACCTTGAACTCCCATGCAGCCCCACCACCAAAGCAAGAAGCCTGGGAATCATTATACGCAACAAGCTTGCCATGTAAACACAGTGACGTCCACCTTCTTCCACATTCTCAAGAGGCAATGAAGGATCTTCAAATGGCTTCTGGAGAACACCAGGAAAACAGTCACTCAAGCCTTGATCCCCAACACAGTCGATTACATCAACACGCTCTACGTAGGAATCACCAAATAGCTACTGAACGGGCTCCAGACCATTCAAATCACGGCAGCAAGACTCATACTCAGCCTCCCTCGCTGCACCCACATCACCCTACACCCCACAGAACTGCACTGGCCTCCAATCCACAAATGCACCCAATTCAAACTGCTCACACACGCTTACAAAGCAATACACAACACCGGTCCTGCATACCTTAACAATCTCATACACTCCTTCCAGACACCTCTGCTCAGCCGGACTCTCACTAGCGAGCATACGCCACGTCAGCAAAGCCACAGCCGGAGGACGTTCCTTCTCCTATCTCTCCCCCAAAGCGTGGAACAACCTCAACCTCGACATCAGAGCCTCCTCTTCACTTCTCGAGCTCCACAA
The DNA here is from genome assembly GCA_963921515.1 of Calotriton arnoldi. Classification (NCBI taxonomy): domain Eukaryota; kingdom Metazoa; phylum Chordata; class Amphibia; order Caudata; family Salamandridae; genus Calotriton; species Calotriton arnoldi. The sequence goes on from CAWUFW010004071.1 coordinate 1,190,377, forward strand.
GAAGTGGAAACCTGGCTCTTCAAATAACCCACCAGGCGTCAGCTGCCTTCAAGCGCCTGGATACCCTTATGGGTGATTACCGTGCTACACAAATACACTTAACAAAACAAGACCAACAGGGTTGGACTAGCCTATAGGGAAGTCAGGCTGTGCCCGGGAGGTTGGTCTGACAGGTCAGTGTGCAGGCCGTATTTCTGGCTGTTTGTGGGCCTGTTGTATGGTCTGATGGGCCTATTTGGACTGTTGATTTTATTGATATTAAAACAGATATCGCCTGCAGCAAGTTCAAATCCATCCGGTCTTCCATACCTTGCAAAACATATATACATAGTGTCTTTATAAGTTCAAAGCTGTCCCAATTTTCAAACAGCAGCCACTTTTGTTCTCTTTCTGATTGACTAATGAGGCCGCTTTTATTTTGGTGTCGGTGACTATTTTCTGTCCCAGGGCGACCCCGAAGAGTAATACCCACAGCACTAACCTACTGTGACGTCCCAATCGGTAGTGAATTTAATCAAAATGCGTTTGATGATGTTTCACACTAGGGGGCATATTCTCAAGCGGTTATCGCCGCGTTAGCGGCACTTTTCTGCCACTAATGCAGCGATATTCTTATCGCCCTATTCTCAAGCTGTCGCTAACAGCCGTTAGCGACAGCTTTCAGGCGATAGCGGCCGCTATTAACATCGCCAACGATGTTAGCAACAACTAACGCTAATCATATGCAGTGTAGGCGTTCCTGTGCTAAAATGCACGCTTACCCCACTTCGCAATATTCTCAACGATCGCCCGGACCGGCGATGCGATTAAAAAACACACGCTAAGGCCCGTTAGCTGCTGGAACTTAAGACCAGCAAAAAGCTGGTCTTAAAAATGGGGATAACACTTGTGGCCACATCACAGCAGGTTCTGGTGCTGGACAGCGCTGCAAGTAACGTTGCAGCACTGCCCAGCGACAAAACTCCAGTGCAGGAGTGCGCACCATCAATAAGATAGTGCGCATTCCTGGGCCCCATTCATGAAAAGTGTTGCTGCGCTGCGACAAGACAGCGTTGCAACACTTCTCCCTACGCCCTCCTTGCGACAGAATGGATGCGCTGTATTCACTGAACAGCGCTCCATGATGCAAGTAATGACAGATACGTCAGAAATCCTGACGTATCTGTCTGCGCTAAAGTCACGCATTGCTGCAATCGTGTCACAACCATGACGCAACTCCATCAATGCATGGGGCCAGCCTATCCCTGTGGCACTGCGTCACCCTCACGCCTGCCATCAGGCAGGCAGAAGGTACTGAAGCAGTGCCGTTCATGAGGGGTGCCCGAATGTGAGCGCTATTGGCGATCCATCGGTGGTGGTTGCGCGCTGCGGTGTCATCGTCTGGAAGCATTGGCGGAGTGTTGGTGCAGAGGGAGTTGACGAGTCGTCCTCCCACGGCCTTGATCCAGCTGCAAGGGGGTGCGATGATGGTGGTGGCATCGGGTGGGCAAGGTGAAGACGTGACGAATGATGGTCAGTCCAGGAGAGTCCGGTGTCGTGGCTGCAGTAGAAGTTCCCGCTTGTGGAGGTGACGTGCACGACCGTGTGTCCTGCTATGTGGCTTGTTGCGGTGACTTGCTGCTTGCGTCTGATGTAGGGGACCTTCCCCAGGAGTGGTTGGTGTCCTGGTCACTGGGGTAGTCCAGGTGGAACTTGAGTTCACTGAGTAGGATGTCGTCGGTGGATGGGAGACCCAGGGGTGCAATGAGGCCTACAATGGTTTTGGAGAATGGGGGGCCATGGCCCGTGGGGCCTGCACAAGAAGGTGCCGCAGAGGATGTTCTTGGGCTTGGTCCGGATCTGGGAGTTGAGGTGGTCCATGGTCACCCTTGGGTCATTAGAGTGCGTGGTCAGTCGGAGTGTGCTTCTGTAGGTGATGGCAATGCCTCCTCCTTGATGGTCGGGGTGCTCTTTGCGGGTGATACTGCAGCCGTCAGTGATGGCGATGTCTGGTCCGGAGCAGAGGTTGGTCCTGGCAGGCGAGGTGGCGTCCAGAGTTGATGGCGAGGAGGGTGCTGGTGCCGTAGCGGTGGAGTGTCCAAGAGGAATGCTCCTTGGTGCTGAGCGCGGTCCAGGGGCAGACGGACGCAAACGGCGTAGCCTATGGGTTGCCTTTGGCACAGGAAACGACCATAACAATGCAGGCAGTACATTGTGAACAACGCAACTCCCACAACGCAGGTGCATTTACATCGCATTTGATGACAACGCATTGAGAGGTCAGTAATAGGGTAATTTTAAGTTTACGGGTGGGTATGGGTTTCGGATGTAATATATGAAAATTGGGGTGTGTTGTGGGGTAAAATATGAAAATTGGGGTGTGTTGTGGGGTAAAATATAAAAATTGGGGTGTGTTGTGGGGCAAAATATGAAAATTGGGGTGTGTTGTGGGGTAAAATATGAAAATTGGGGTGTGCATTTGGCTCAAAATCTGATTTTTGGGTGTGTTTTGGGTGCTCAAAAAGGAATTCCAGGGTTCACCTTTGGGGTGCAAAGGTTAGTTTTGGGTTCCACTCACTGAAGTGTGAATAAAGATCTTCATGTCTCCGATATGCAACACCTACTCTACTGTTGCAATGTGCCTAGTATCAGTATGCATTGGAATGGAATGCGATGTTTTGGCATGTGTCGCAACTACGTATGTGCCTTTGGCACACAAGTGGTATGCCCGCTGTGCATGGGCGCACAGCGTCCCCCATTGAGAAGTGCTGGGGGGGGCTGTACAGCTGTGAGGTGGTAAATGCCATTAAGAACACTGGATGGGGCGTGGACGCGGGGATGTGTGTGTGAGTGGGTGTGGTAACAATTCAAATGAGGGAAGTCTTACCTCGAAGCCGGGTCCCGTCTCTTCGTTGCTCCTGCTCTCCTGCGTCTGCTTCCAGGAAAAGGAAGTAGGCAGCCAGGCTCCCTCCCCTGAGTCAATCCCAACACTGCGATGCGGCGGTGGGAATGGTAAATGGCAACTGGACAAGTCATGCAGCCTGGGGCCGGAGGGGTGGGCATGTTCTCCATGCAGGCTGTAATGCAGCCTGCATTGCGAACAGGGTGGTGCGCATGACTGCTTTGGGTGGCCTGAGTCTGCCGAGCAAACAGTCATTGCACACTTGAGTGGGCATGCCAATCCGCCCATGCCCTGCTCCGTGTTTGGAGCAGTCCTACCCACCCTCCCACCCCCTGAGGATACATAGCATGATTACATCAGTTAGTTATCCCTTTTTTTTCACTTTTGAATATAATTTTTTGGCTTCTCTGAGCCCGTGCTTCCCGCTTCCCCCCGCTGCTGCCCCTTTGGCCCCGCACCCCTGTCCTCGTCCGTTCTCGCCTCCTAGATGAGTGTCCCTCCCCCACTAAATGGCGGCCGCTGCGCGGTTGCGCAGTGGACGTGTGCGGCTGGCGCCCCAAAGTCGCGCCTAAGGCAAGGCCGTCTGCGCCTGTCCGTGACCCGACCGCAACCAGCGCCAGGAACTTTGGATCTCGAGCCACCCACTGCTACTGCACAGCCACCCTCCACGCTCTCAACCCCGGAAAAATCAGAGACTGCGAACAGGCCTCGCCAAACACGCCCCACGGCCAGTTCTCCTGCCTCCGCTGCCGCCAGACCTTAACCACCACCCCGGACTCCAACCCAGCCGACGCCAGCCCCGGCGACACCCTAAGATGCATCCTCCTCAACGTGCACTCCCTGCACAAACACGGCCTGGAAACTTGAACCTACTCGTCTCTCTCTCGCCCGACATAGCCTTCTTCATGGAGACCTGGACCTACGCCTCCTCCGCCCCTGACATCAACACTGCCATCCCGGACGGATACAATATCCAGAGGAAGGACCGCCCCAACCACCCAGGAGTGGGCCTTGACATCGCCCACAAGAGCACCCTCCGCCTCACCACCTCCTGCGAAACATTCCCCTCCGCCGAACACCTGCACTTCCAGATCCAGACCAGCCACAACTCCACACTCCGAGGAACCCTCGTCTACAGACCCCCTGCCGCACCAGCCAGCCCACCATCTCCACCTGGACACCGGTCACAGCCGAAGACACCGCCTCGACCATGAAAGGCATCCACTCGGGGGCCACCACCGACCCCGCCCTCCTCACATTTACCACAGAGCCACGGCCGCCATTGCACCCGAACTACAACGTACCATCAACACCACCTTCAAAACAGGCACCTACCCAGATGACTGGAAGCGCACAGAAGTCAGGCACATGCTCAAAAAGCCCACAGCTGACCCCACCAACCTCAAGAACTACCGGCCCATCTCGATCCTCCCCTTCGCGGCCAAAGTTGCAGAGTAAACAGTCAACAGGGAACTGGCACGATCCATTGAAGACAACGCCATCCTCGATCCTTCCCAATCCAGATTCCGAAGCAACCACAGCACAGAGACCGCACTACTTGCCGGCACAGACAACATCCGCACCCTCCTGGAACAAGGCCACTCCGCATCCCTCATCCTACTCGACCTTTCAACGGCCATCGACACCGTCTCCCACGGCACACTAGTCACCAGACTACAGGACGCCGGTATACAAGGAACAGACCTAGACTTGTTCCGATCATTCCTCACCGGAAGAAGCCAAAGGATCAGACTGCCACCTTTCCTCTCCTATCCCACATGAAACACCTGCGGAGTCCCACAGGGGTCATCTCTGAGCCCGACCCTCTTCAGCATCTACATGGCCCCCTCGCCGCCATCGTCCGACAACACGGCCTCAACATCGTATCCTACGCTGATGACACCCAGCTCATCCTCACTCACCAAAGACCCCACCATCGCCAGACTCAACTTCCAGAAAGGAATGCAAGACATCGCAGTCTGGATGACCAACAGCTGCCTGAATCTCAACGCCCAAAAGACAGAAGACCTCGTCCTTGGAACCACCCCTTCAGCATGGGACAACACCTGGTGGCCAACCGCCCTCGGAAGCCCACCTACCCCCTCGGACCACGCCACACACCTCTGCATCGTACTCGACTCATCTCTCCCCATGAACCAACAGGTCTAGGCCATCACCTCTAGCTGCTTCAACACCCTCTGCATCCTCCGCAAGTCCTTCTAATGGATCCCCCCGGAGTCAAGGGAGACAGTCACCCATGCACTCATCACCAGCAGACTGGACTATGGAAACACACTCTACGCCGGCATTTACAAGTCCATACTCCGCACACTCCAGACATTACAGTACACCACCGCCAGACTCGTCCTCGGCATCCCCCGGCACAAACACATCAACCAACACCTATGAAGACTCCACTGGCTCCCCGTGGAGACAAGAGTCACCTTCAAAATCCTCATTCATGCCTACAAATGCCTACACATCAACGGCCCCAAATGCCTGAACGACAGTATCAACTTCCACGTCCCCAAAAGATACCTCCGATCTTCCAACCTCACACTGGCCAAAACCCCGCACATCCACAGAGCCAGAGCAGGCGGAAGACCCTTCTCCCACATTGCAGCCAAGACCTGGAACGAGCTACCGGCAGACATCAGATGCACCCCCTCCCTGTATGCCTTCAGGAAGACCCTCAAGACCTGGCTCCTCAGCTAACAGATCTGCGGACACTCCCCCCCCTCCCCTCTCAGCGCCTTGAGACCCTCACGGGTGAGTAGCGCGCTTACAATTCCCCTGATTGATTGATTGATTGATTGAGTCATCATCATGTGATGATTGTTCCTCTTCTGCACTGCTTGAGGCAGTGGGGCAACGCTCTTCCGCCATAGCGGTGGAGCTGCCACTGGGGGTGCGTCATCTACGTGTGATAGTCTTGAGCGACTCGCCCCCGGCCCTCCTGCGCTACGCGTCCCACCATCTCCTTACCTGGACATTGACTGCGTGGCACAATCCACTGCACTCTTTCCAAATCTGTGACTCAGCCAGCAGGAGCCTCAGCCAGGTGTGATTTCACTAGGCTGGGTACAACAGTCGCTGCCTAGTCCGCTGGTGGACCTCCCGATGCAGTTGATGCAGCAGGGCCCCCTTAGGCGTGAAGTTGCAGCGCTCACGCCACACAAGTTCGACGTAGCACAGGGGCCTCACCCTCCACAGCGTACGGCCGGGCCAAGATCATCCGGACTGTGATGCAGTGAGGCGCCGCACAGCGTTGGTAATCTCCTCTGTGCACCGCGGTGTAGTGGTGGATCAGAGTATGCGATGCAGACCTCCCTATGTTGGTGCGCCTCTGCCATTCACAGCTCCAAGGGGCTCATGGCGGTCTTCTCACACAGGTCAGCACCGTGTCTCCATGCGACCTGCCAGACTTCACCACCAGGTACGGGCGATCGCCGCCCATCAATGTCTACCGCCACGGCTCAGCTACTCCACAGCTCCTCCGCATTCCACTCCAGGCTCCAGACGCAGGTCCAGCGAGGCATCCAGGCTCCAGACGCAGGTCCAGCGAGGCATCCAGGCTTCAGACGCGACGGCTTGGTAATAAGCCGTTAACATGGCGATAATTTTCAAGGTTAGGCGGCGATAAAAATACTGCCGCTAACTGGCCTATCGCCAGGGCTTGAGAATATGCCCCTAGGTTTGTACACATTCAATGACTCAGTAAAGTCAGAGGTCGCTGTATTATTAATATCAGAAACCAATCAGGCTACAAATAAGGAGGTATTGAAATAGAAAGAGAGAGAGAAAACATCGCTTGCAAATTTATGTAGACTATGCCGTAATAAATAAAAGTATAATATTTTCGTAAATAAAAAAAGGCATATACCTTAGGCAAAGAAGGTTAAAAGGAGTTCGAATGTCAGGAGCACAAGTAGGATATGTTCCTTGCTAAGATGCGTGCTTCAGTGTATGTGCTAAAGGATTATTGTGACCAAAAAAATGTTGCAAGAAATAGTTAAAGCTGTGGAAACAAACTTATTTGCAGCTTTCATTTTTAAAAGTGGAACACGAGTATTCGCATGCTGAAATACATGCTTGTCATAAAAAAAAGTGTGGAAGTGCACATGCTTCCTTTAAAGTGTTTACTGCTGAGGCAAGTACATGAAACTAATAAATGACAATATTAAAGAACATAAGTACTGAATACATGTCTCAGAAAGTAAATGTAGAGTAGGGAATAGCAGATTTGGATCAGAAAATATGAAGGTTGTGCAGCTGACTAATAGATAAGTCATTAAATTCCGACAGCTGTTCAGTAGTTATTCCTCTGCCGAGTTCACAATTAATGATGTCTACAACACGCATCACTTTTGGCTTTGTGTGTGGTCCAAGTTAGCAGAAAAGGAGAGTTACAAATTGCTACAAAGGTAGGTCTGAGAAATAAGCTGAGATCTGCAGTTCGAGAGTGAAAATGCCAGCACGGCTACTCAACCTCTTTTCCTTCCAAGGTCGTTGCATTAGGATCAAGTTCGAATGTGTAATAAAACCTTGTAGCTCATAATCTAATGCTCTATGAAAAGCGAGAAACATGAAATGCACACTTTCAGCATTTTTTCGAGACACAAGGTAGACTTTTTGCTGAAAATAATGCTTTCAAAAGAATCAGAAAAGCAATCTTATGTAGAGAAAAAAACTGAGAAACTAGTTAGTTGGGCAGTCAACGGTCTACAAAATCAAGCAGAAGTGAATGAAAATTGATTTCACCTTTGCATACATATACATATATGTGCATGCTTTTCGCCCTATTTCACAACAATTGTTAACACATTTTCAGGTTCATGGATGCATCCACCTGATAATAAGACTCAAACCAAGAAACGAATGAGCATCCTCATTAATACCAAAATCAATGCGACTATAGAGCAGATGATAGCTTGCCTAGGAGCCACTCAGCTTTATAAAAACTGGATGGGAGCTGTGACAGTGAAATTACCTTCACCCAGTAATCACAAACAATCCTGTCTCTTAATCACTTTGCCCAAACATTTAGTTTGTCATCTGAAATATAATCAATTTTTTCCCGGATTCACTCCGCTGAGCCTTATCACTCTCCTTAATGAAGAAAATACTATTTCGGGGTGCGGCACGGGCCTTGCCTGATGAAGCCGCCCTCATCCGCGAAGCGGTGGAGATACGATTCCTCTCCTTTCAGCAGTGTTTGGCTAATCTCCCATTGATCTGGCGGGTATTATGAGATCAAGCCGCCATCCCGCCTTTTCACCACTCAGCTAGCCACGGGCATCACCTCAAATACAGTGAAATTGAACATGACACTCCATGTCAGGCAAAGGCACCGCTAATGCAATCGCAATATTCTCTAGGAGAACCTGTAGCCTGACCTGCGCTTGGCTCTCTCCGCTCATCCTTCCATGAAGCCCTCCAGACCCTTTATCGACGTTTGCTTTCTCATTGATGGAAGTTTTTCTTTTCCCACTGCCACATCTACCTTATAGAGAAACCTACATGAATGAAGTTGTTGGACACAAGTGCCTAACGTTTGATTAGATATTGTCACGATTTCACTGGAATTTAGACCAGGGACTCTGATGGTAACCCTACTCCTTTCCCTTTCAGTCCAATAAGATCTGAAATGGACTCCAGAATTTGATGTGACTGCACGAGGGGGATAGAGGGGAATGAAGATAGATAGAAAAGAAACACTCCATAAGCACCTGGGCCCGCTGAGGACTCAAGAGCATGAGCTGGTGTAAGACGCTCGTTCTACAATGGATTGACTCATAACCCTTGTATTTGTATGCAACTAGGTACAATTAATCTGACTATACATGTGTACAACAGAGGACAATGTCTTAAGAGTATGAGTAAAATGGCTTACCAGGGTATGGAAGTGGAGAGGCCATAACTAGCCCTGAGACTACCAGAAAGCAGTCTTGGAGCTGAATATGGAAGTTTGCTTCCAATAGTAGAGATGCTGTGAACTTTGATAACTCAACGTGTTTGAAATTGGAGCAGGCATTCCAGAACAGCAGCAAAGCAGAGGAAAGGGTTAACCTGAACGACCCTAACCATCTGAGGGAACTGAAGGGGAATAAACAGAAAATGTGCACGGTGCGCAAATGGTGCGAACTAGGCAACCAGAACCCATCAACCACTGTTGCCAATCAAAGTGTGTTGCTGGGACTGGTTCTTAAATCTTCCCGTCTATTACTGACCCTGAACTGTCTGGAACTTTAATAAAGTGGTAGAAGGTAAGTACAACAACACAACTTACAACTTATCTATATCTAAGGCCCTAACCGAGAACGCAGTCAAAGAGTGCTGAAAAGTACATGGCTGCCTTTTACATTTTGTAAACACAGCCATTAGCCAATCAAATACTGGCTTCTCATTAGCATTTACGAAGGCATCCTGCAAAGGTACCATGGTATACCGCAGCACAAGCTATAACTCAGTATTTTAACATTTATATCTTTTAGAACACAAACTATTTACACCTAAAATTAATATTTACACCTTATAATATATATTCAAGCCTCTTTACATCTACATCTGTCCCCCACTTTCATGCTACATCTGTTTCAAATACTACACTACACTCTACACCACTTCACTCTATGCCGCTCCACTCTACAACACTCCACTATACGTAATCACTCTCTATGCCACTCCACTCTACATTAATCCACTATACACCACTCCACTTGTACACCATTCCACTCTACCCC